>OZ022499.1:69484702-70109702 GCA_963989385.1 Ctena decussata
AATAGTGTGAAAAATACTAGGTGTGTGGGTGGGTGGGGGGGTGGGGGGGTGGGGGGGGGGGGTTGAATCGTACGTAGCTTGGTCCAATTTTTCAGTAGCCGATTATAAAACCTATTATGTTTGGTACCATTTTAAACAGCAATCTTTGCTCTATGTTAAAAATATATTTGAAATGTGAAATGGAAGGTATGTGACAGGCATAAGATGTTGTATTATGAATACATATACTGTTTGGACACTGGACACTGAAAAACGCAAAATTTCAATGAAATACATAACATTTTACGTTTTCGAAAATGATGCATAACGTTTTCACTAACTAAGGAAGTTATGTTATTTTTATATGTATGTATTTAAAAGGCTGTCACATGACAAACTTAACATACGAAAATTGACTGAATTGGGCGATTCTAATAGATTAAATATTAAAATAATAATATCAACAGTTGTAAAACCACATGGAAATGATTTTATAAAACAGCAGAAAACCGAATGGCACAAACTATATATTTAAAAAAAATACACAAGGTAGTTGTTAAGTCTTGTTCCGTGTATGGTTTCTCATAAAGCACAATTCGTGTGCTTCGTAACAAGATCAAAAGGAGTAAAGTTAGTCATATCGACGGGCAAATAACTTCAACTCATCTTATGGGGAAGGATGATTATAGCAGTACTTAAATGCATTTGTCCATTTTAAAATGAAACAGGTTGCAAATAAAACAAAGAAAATACCTGGTGACTTTAGATAGATTAATTTTATGGTGGAATACTTGATGTCTTCAAACAATCTCGTGCAACTGATGAAACAACACATGTTGAGTTACACCACCCATTTCTTGAAATTAGGGGAATGTCTTATTTGGATTATTTTCTTGCGAAATGAACCTTAGAAAGACAAAATGCTTTTCATTCGTTATTTTCTACAAATCTTGGTTCAGTAATGTTATCAAGGTAATTGGCATACCTGATTCAATTCAAACTTTTGTCCTTTTTATTCGTGCGGAAGTACACGTTTAGGATGATAATTAAGGTGAATGGGTACATTTTCAGAGGAAACAACTTTGTCATTTTCATTTTTGCTTTCCTTGTCAATGAGGTCGATACCTACAGGAAAGAATTTGCTCCCTTTGGAGCAAATTATTTCATGCAAGAGCGAACTCATTTTTATGGCTTATTAGTCATCCAGGGAACAAGCAGGAAGTCACAAAGTTGTCCCTCTTTGTAAACTGCATGATGGAAAAAACGAAGGTGTATCTATACATCTTGAAGCGGACATTTATGATCCGCAGCATGACTCTCAAATACCTTCCCTTTCATATAATTGAATCAGGATGTGTAACTATTTTAAGTTCTTTCGAAATGCATGCAATTTATATTTCGAGCGACACCGCGGAAACACCTGCCTTGGTGCATGTGCCCAGCAGGCACATGGCGTTAAATTGACCTCGTACTGACTTCGATGCGACGTTATTACGTCGCATCAATGTCACTACGACGTCATTTCCACGTCATGCGCCCGGTGGGTGTGACCAAGACTCAGGTCGACCTCACTTTTGCGCAGTCTATTGATGCCTCAGTGAGGCGCAGTAGTCGAGTGGTTAGAGTGGCTCGGCTATTGTGCAGAAAGCCGCCGGAAGGTCGTGAGTTTGCGGCTCACCCTCGCCATCTGACGACTGGAAAACTCTCTCTGTCAACCCAGCAGTAAATGGGTACCTTTTTCGAATTAGGGAAGGATAAGGCAGCGAAAGGAGAGAGATGGGCTCCGCCTTTCATCAGCTGAGCCCAAGATACAGTGGGTCTCTAACCCCCACTGCCCCTACGGCTATTAGGCTATGGGAGACCTTTACCTTTACCCTTTTATTGATGTCTTGTTGATGTAGAAAGAGTAAAAATTCTAATCAGACTGACAAAATATTCAAACTGCTCAATCTGTACTGTCACACCTTCTATGCCTAAAATAATCATAGTAGGTCTATTTAACCTAAATCTGGAACAGTTGGTTGTGGGTCTTAAAGATGCTATTGGAGTGGCAAGCCGTGTACACCCAGGTCAGACCGTTCCTTTAGTAGCAGTCTAAACTGGGTCTGCACTGTTTGCTCATTTCTATCTGTCCATTAATACTTAGATTTTTTATTAGAATTTAATACTTCACCTCCACGTTGCTATCATAAGTTTAGTATAAACTTATTATTTTGTCTAAGAACTAACAATAGATTGGCTACAATGTCAACTAACATTAGTTACAGCCCTTCCTTTAGAACAGTATATACACATCATCAACTAGGCTACACAATACTGGCCTTTTGATAATGATATTTCATGGATGGGTAGACAATAAAAAATAAGCTTACCCTGTTTTTTTTCTTTTCCGTCTGCCATGTACTTACAGAATTATGCCCCTTTTTCGAAAAAAAATACATAAAAGTTTGTTCCCAAAATCCTGGAAATACCGTTTAAGCTAGGACGCTCATATTTGGCATACTGCTGGGGGCTAAGGTATCAATCATCTTGTTAACTTTTGGGCAAAGTCCTTCAAAAATGACTGAATAATGCCCCTCTGTTGAATTTGGGATTTTCCAACTTTTGAACCATTGACATAGAATCCATTTTTTTTAATAGTCTATTAGTATTTGATGTGCTGATTATTCTGATGTTAGTTGCGTTATGATACATTCACTAGTAACAGAGTTATTCCCCATTCCTCATCTGTATAAAACATAATTATGGATGGTCTATTTCTAAAAAACAATAACTGCTGGGGCCTTGGTTTAAACAATATTTATTTCAAGAAAACGAGCACATACAAAAGTACAGAATCAATTATCGGGATTTGGTCGGAAGCTCCAGGCTAATTAAGACCATCTCCCTGCTGGGGCCTTGATATTTCATAGTTGGGTAGACCATAAAAAATAAGCAGACCCGTATTTTTTTATTTATTTATTTTTTCTTTTCCGTTTGCCATGTACTTACAAAATTGCGCCCCTTTTGTAAAACAAAACAAACAAAAAACATAAAAGTTTGTTCCCAAATCCTGGGAATACCGTTTAAGCTAGGATGCTCATATTTGGCATATTACTAGGGGCTAAGGTGTAGAATATCTTGTTAACTTTTTGGCAAAGTCCGTAAAAATATGACTGAATTATGTCCCTGTATTGAATTGGCATTTTTTTACTTCTGAATTGCTTGACCTAGGTACCTTACTTTTGGTAAATTAGTATTTCTTGATGTATAAAATATTTTTATAAAGCTTAGGTAACTCCGGTTTAAATTATTACAGAGTTATTCCCCCTGATAGTCAGTACTTATGCAGCTATGTTGCTCAAGAACCACTGGGTGTAGGATTTTGAAATTTAGCATATGAATACATTATGAAGAATAAGCAGACCCATATCTTTTTGAGCTCCGTGAAACTTGTACTTGTAGAATTACCTGCACTGTGTCAAAAATCTTGTTACCGGGGTATCTCAAAAAGTAATCGAGAAAGGATGGTGATATCAGCAAGGACTGGTTAACTTTTGGGCAATTTCCATCAAAAATGACCAAGTGATGCCCCTTGTATGAATTGGGCATTTTCCCACATTCTGAACCTCTTGACATAGGAAGCTGATTTTTAATATATTGGGTGTTCTTGATATGTAAAATATTTTGGTAGAGGCTAGATAACTCACAAAAAGTGACAGAAATATGCCCCTTTTCAGGCTTAAACATCTAAAGTTTAACATCTTTAGTGGCAAGCATGTGTTGGGGGCATAGTGTTTCACAAACACACTTTCTACTTTTTTATTATTTTTTGCGTTGACGCAGCTTACTCTTTCATGCCATCGATTGCAAAACATTAAACTCGCTTTAAAAAAAATAACCTTAGGATTCCTGTGTATATCGATTTTTTTTCTGTTTATGAACTTAGTCTTTTTTTCATACTATTTATTTATAAAATATTATGTCTTCATTTATAGATCGCCGACGGTATTTTGGACGCTCAACAAACAATAACATAAACACACAAAGGTGAAACAGGTATATGGACTCGTCCAAAGGTAAAAGGTAGTCAAGTTTGTCTACTTATATATCAAAAACATAATTGTCTCTACACAAGCAGTGGCGGAAAGGATACAGCACAGCAGTTAATAGGTTTCAACAGTATCGTGATGGGTTTGAGTCTCACCATTGTTTTTTTTTTTTTTTGCATCTAATATGATAATGGTTATTCACAAATGTCTTGATTTCAGTGAGTATAAAATAGGTATTATACAAGAAATTTTCCAAATGAACATTTCGAACTTTTACTTGCTGTTAGAAAGACGTCTTATATCAAAATGAGTAACACAAAATTATCAGTCGTACAAAATGTTCTGAAGGTTTCTATGATATACATGTATATTTTTCGCGTAATTGAGTGGCGTAAAATATAAAGTAAAAAAATTAAAAAAATAGAAAAATAATAGTAATAAGATACCAAAAACAAAAACAAAAAAAAAACAAAAAAAAACATAAAATAATTCAAAGAAAAACTATAACTCATTAAAAATAAATAAAAAGATGTATATAGATATAAAAATTAACATACACAGTTCAGTAACAAAAAAAGAAAAAAAAGAAAGATATATAGATAGAACGGGACTCGAACCTATGTCCTCACGAGTCAAAAGTATCAATAATCCAGTGTTCTATCCACTGCGCCAGTGGAACGATTACAGAATAATACATGCATGTTAAAGGTTAAATAATTATCAGCTATCATTATTATACCTGAAACACCTAAATCATAGTAAAAATGGACTAGGTCCGTATTCGATAACGCCACATGATAAACTTCGATCTATAATTCATATTTTATTATTGTTTTTTATTATAATAATTATTTATTTACTTATATTTCTTATTCCAAAGGCTAACTGAGTAGATACTTTGTGTGCGCAACCTCTCCTATGGTTTTTAGGGGCTCATTGAGAAACTATAAAAACTTCTTTTGTATGGTCTACACAAATATAACAGCGACTGACGTAGCCAGTGACATGCTTGAGAAGGAAATAAAAACCTGAGTCACCAGAGAATGTTCTGGACCTCTGTGATGAGAGGAGAGATTTGAAGAAGAGGCGGTTTAAAGCAGAAGCAGCTGAAGGATACAGGAAAGCTAACAAGAATATTCGAAAGGCGGTGAAGAAAGCAAAGGAGGACTTGAAGGGTATTCGGTGCGAGTCTGGCCTGAACAAAACACCAGAAGTGGAGCGTACCAGCTGATGAAGGAACTTGCTGTGGAGAAATAGGATTGATCCGCAACTGTCAAGAACAAGTCTGGGAAACAGAAGAGCAAATGATTCTCAGCGGATGGACTCAGTGTTGCTCAGATCTTTGCAGCCATATGAGTTGTGTTGACAGTGCAGTTCTGGGCTGCAATCACCCCCCCCCTCCACCCCCAAGAAGAGGATCTACAGCCGGTATACTTCGAGAGAGGGAGTTGCGGTGGCGGCAGTAGGAGAGGGGAGGACTGCCAGATTTGATAATGTGCCAGCATGGCTTGTTCAAACTGGCGGGCAGACCATGATTGGTGTTTTAACAGAGAGTTGTAACAAGATATGAAGAACGGGTAATGGCCCTCACCGTGGACTCACTGGTTATTACACTCACTAAAATGGCAACCTATAGCTCTGTCGGAACTACAGAACGATTAGCCTCGTCGTTGGTTCAGGCGGGGTCGTGCGAAGGATCGACTTGAACAGGCTCGGACCCCAAGCCGGGAAGATAATCGTTGGGTAACGGGCTGGGGTCGGAGCCGGAGGGAGCAAGCAGATCTTCAACCAAAATCAGCAAAACCTGTATCAAGTCTTAATTTAGAAAAGAGCCTTGTGGGCCACAAAGCAGGGGTGCAGTGTCGGTGTGGGTCTTGTTCGCACCATTGAGAAGCTCTACGACAAGGCTACAAGTGCAGTACAGGTGAATGGCAGCTCAGGAGAACGGTTCGGAATAACAGTTGGTGTCAGGCAGGGATATCTTCTGTTGCCCAGACTCTTTGGTATTTTACTCGAATGGATCATAACTGATGCTCAGGAAGAACATGATGAGCAGGTAAGCCTAAACAGCAGTTTTTTTTACCAATCTACGGTTTGCGGATGACATTGACACTCTTTGTTGTGGAAAAGCGGGAACTGGAGTCTCTGGTTGAGAATCTCGACAGGATCTGCACACGGTGTGGAACAGAGAGGGCTGGTAGCAGGAGACGCCGGTGGCGTCCGACGGGTGTGCGGCGGGTGGGGGGTGGGGTGAGGTGGCAGATGATGGCAGCTGGATACCGTGGCGAACCTGAAACCGGGGATACTCTTGGATATTGCACAATCCGTTGCAGCTCTTACAAAACTGAAGCCAAAAATGTGTTCAAAATATCTTTGATCAAATGTTAAACTCATGCGCTCCCATGTCATTTCCATGAGTCTTATGTCTTAATCGTGAACCTTGACAGCAGAATTAGAGAAAAACGCGGGCCTTTGGGATGAGCTGCTACTACAAATTATTGAATAAAACGTACAATGACCACATGGCCAGTGAGGAGGTTTGCCGAAAGATCCAAGCAGCCATTGGAGAATATGATGAACTCCTGACCATGGTCAGGAAAGGGAGGCTGGGGTGATTTGACCACCTCTCGGCGTCTTCTGCTTTAACAAATACGATTCTACAGGGCGGGCACAGTGAAAGGGGTTAGTGAGTTATTTGTAGTTTAACATCCCAATAAACAATATTTCAGTAATATCAAGACATTGCCTCCGAATTCGTAGGAATGTTATCAGATCGGAGATACCTGACATCTAGGTCCTGCTGCTACCAGACGCTCTGCCGCGGAGGCACTAGGCAGCTAATCTATTTCGCAGACCCGATGACAGTGGAAGGAAACAAGAGGGCCATGAGGCCCTGAAGCGCTCACCTGAACAATTGGCAAGGTGGCTTATACTTATCATGTCTGAAATTGTCAAAATATGAGTTTTGGGTCAAAAGTCAAAGAATGACCATGACCACTTGTACTCATAAATCTTCATGTACTCATTAGACAACCATATATACCATTTTTAGGCCAAAATCTCCAAAACTTTCCATGAAATCTTATGTTCTAGCATTTTCCCATATTTGACCATGCCGCAAAAAAGGTCAAGGTAAACCCAAGGTCACCATTTGAACAGTATTGGTGGTACTCTAGTACTCCAAGCTATTTACCAAGTTTCAGGGCCATAGGTGTATTGGTTCTGGGGAAGAAAAATATCAAAGATTTATCCCGTAAGTAATAATGGCGGCCAAGTTGGTCATGTGACCTGGACCGTTTGAACAAATTTTCATTCAATCAACCCCTGGAGGCTCTATATGAATTTGTTCACAATTGGCCCTTTGGCTTTTGAGGAAATGGTTGAAAATGTCAAAATATGAGCAATCTGGATCAAAGGTAAAAAAATGACCTTGACCTCTTGTACTCATAATTCTTCATGAACTCATTAAGACAACTGTATATACCAATTTTTTAGGTCAAAATCTTAAAACTTTCCATGAAATCTTATGTTCTACCATTTTCCCATATTTGACCTTGCTGCAAAAGGTCAAGGTCAACACAAGGTCATAATTTGAACAATCTTGATAGTACTCAAGTACCCAATGCTACTTACAAAGTCTCAAGGCCATCGGTCAATTGGTTCGGGAGAAGAAGATTTTTAAAGGTATTTACCATATATGGGCGAGGCGGCCATGTTGGTCATGTGTCTAGGACCGTTAGAAAATATTTTCATTCCATCAGCCCCTTGAGGCTCTATATGAAATTTGGTTTCAATTGGCCCAGTGGTTTTGGAGCAGATTGTTTGAAATTGTCAAAATTTGAGATTTCTGGGTCAAAGGTCAAAGAATGACCTTGACCTCTTGTACTCAAAAATCTTCATGTACTCATTAAGATGATTCTATGTACCAATTTTTAGGCCAAAATCTTCAAAACTTACCATGAAATCTCATGTTCTAGCATTTTCCAATATTTGACCTTGCCGTAAAAAAGGTCAAGGTCAACCGAGGGTCATAATTTGAACAATCTTGATAGTATTTGAGTACCCAATGCTACATACCGAGTTTCAAGGCCATCGGTCTACTGGTTCTGGAGAAGAAGATTTTTTCAGGTTTTTACCATATATGGGCGTGGTGGCCATGTTGGTCATGTGACCTGGACCGTATGCACAAATTTTCATTCCCTCAACCCCTGGAGGATCTATATGAAATTTGGTTACAATTGGCCTAGTGGTTTTTGAGGAGATTGTTTGATATTGTCAAAATATATGAGTTCTGGGTCAAAGGTCAAAGAATGACCTTGACCTCTTGTACTCATAAATCTTCATGTAGTCATGTAGATGACTGTATGTACCAATTTTTAGGCCAAAATCTTCAACAGTTTCCAAGATATCTTATGTTGCAGCATTTTGCCATATATAAGCATGAGTAAGCAAATTTGACCTTACCGTAAAAAAGGTCAAGGTCAACCCAAGGTCATAATTTGAACAATCTTGGTAGTACTCGTGTACCCGATGCTACATACCAAGTTTCAAGACCATCGACCTATTGGTTCTGGAGAAGAAGATTTTTTCAGGTTTTTACCATATATGGGCATGGCGGCCATGTTGGTCATGTGACCAGGACCGTTTGAACAACTTTTCGTTCCTAAGGTCCCAGGAGGCTCTGTATGAAATTTGGTTACAATCGGCCCAGCGGTTTCAGAGGAGAAGTCGTTTGAAATTGTGGACGGACGGACGACGGACGGACGACGGACGACGGACGACGGACGCCGGAGCCTTACCATCCTATAAGCTCCCCCGGAGCCTCTGGCTCAGGTGAGCTAAAAAGAAGGAGAGGTAAAGGAATGAGGATGGTGGGACAGTCTTGGAGAGTGGATATGGAGGGGCTTTTCCAGCTCAACTAGGCAGCGGAAAACAGGACAAGGTGTAAAGAGATAGTTGCAAAGCCATCTGAAGTGCCCCAACGACCTTGCAAGATTATGGAATAGAATAGAACAAAATGCACATTGCCTTTGGGGAAGAACGGGTGCTTTTGTATAGATTCTATTTTAGAGTAAGGAATTTAATAATATTTTGGGGCTCCAATACTACAAAAGTGCATAGATAGTGGGCACCTTGTGTATCCAACTACTCACAGGAGGTTGTACATGTACCATTTTTAGCTCACCTGAGCCTTTAGGCTCATAGGTGAGCTTATAGTATAGCCAGGCATCCGTCGTCCGTCCGTCCGTCCGTCCGTCCGTCCGTCGTCAACATTTTCGAACATCTTCTCTGAAACCACTGGGCCGATTGAAGCCATATTTCATATGGAGCCTACCTAGGTCGGGGGAACGAAAGTTTGTTTCGGGTATCTGGGTCACATGACCAATATGGCCGCCACGCCCATATATGGTAAAAACCCTTCAAAAATCTTCTTCTCCAGAACCAAAAGGCCTATGACCTTGAAACCTGGTATGTAGCATCGGGCATGCGAGCCCATCATAGTTTGTACAAATGATGACCTTGCGTTGTCCTTGACCTAATTTATGACATGGTCAACTTTGGTACGTTATGCTTTTATATGGGAAAAGGCTTAAACAGTGGATTTCTCACAAACTATTCAAGTCTAAGGTATAATACTTGGTATACATGGTCAACTAAATGAACAAATGAAAATATTATGTCACTAAAGGTCAAGGTCATTTCGTCTATCCATCCGTCGTCAAGATTTTAAAACATCTTCTTCTCTGAAACCACTGGGCCGATTGAAGCCATATTTCATATGTAGCCTACCTAGGTCGGGGGAACGAAAGTATATTCCGGGTATCTGGGTCACATGACCAATATGGCCGCCACGCCCATATATGGTAAAAACCCTTCAAAAATTTTCTGCTCCAGAACCAAAAGGCCTATGACCTTGAAACTTGGTATGTAGCATTGGGCATTCAAGCCCATCATTGTTTATACAAATGATGACCTCGCGTTGACCTTGACCTTATTTATGACATGGTCAACTTTGGTACATTATGTTTTTGTATTGGAAAAGGCTTAAACAGTGAATTTCTCACAAACTATTCAAGTCTAAGGTATAATACTTGGTATACATGGTCAACTAAATGAACAAATGAAAATATTATGTCACTAAAGGTCAAGGTCATTTCGTCCATCCATCCGTCGTCAAGATTTTCAAACATCTTCTTCTCTGAAACCACCGGGCCGATTGAAGCCATATTTCATATGAAGCCTACCTAGGTTGGGGGAACGAAAGTTTATTCCGGGTATCTGGGTCACATGACCAATATGGCCGCCACGCCCATATATGGTAAAAACCCTTCAAAAATCTTCTGCTCCAGAACCAAAAGGCCTATGACCTTGAAACTTGGTATGTAGCATTGGGCATGCGAGCCCATCATACTTTATACAAATGATGACCTTGCATTAACCTTGACCTAATTTATGACATGGTCAACTTTGGTACGTTAGGCTTTTATATGGGAAAAGGCTTAAACAGTGGATTTCTCACAAACTATTCAAGTCTAAGGTACAATACTTGGTATACATGGTCAACTAAATGAACAAATGAAAATATTATGTCACTAAAGGTCAAGGTCATGTCGTCCGTCCATCCGTCGTTAAGATTTTAAAACATCTTCTTCTCTGAAACCACTGGGCCGATTGAAGCCATATTTCATATGGAGCCTACCTAGGTCGGGGGAACGAAAGTTTGTTCCGGGTATCTGGGTCACATGACCAATATGGCCGCCGTGCCCATATATGGTAAAAACCCTTCAAAAATCGTCTTCTCCAGAACCAAAAGGCCTATGACCTTGAAACTTGGTATGTAGCATCGAGCATTCAAGCCCATCATAGTTTGTACAAATGATGACCTTGCGTTGACCTTGACCTTATTTATGACATGGTCAACTTTGGTACGTTATGCTTTTGTATGGGAAAAGGCTTAAACAGTGGATTTCTCACAAATTATTCAATCTAAGGTATAATACTTGGTATACATGGTCAACTAAATGAACAAATGAAAATATTATGTCACTAAAGGTCAAGGTCAATTCGTCCATCCATCCGTCTTCAAAATTTTCAAACATCTTCTTCTCTGAAACCACCGGGCCGATTGAAGCCATATTTCATATGTAGCCTACCTAGGTCGGGGGAACGAAAGTTTGTTCCGGGTATCTTGGTCACATGACCAAGATGGCCGCCAAGCCCATATATGGTAAAAACCCTTCAAAAATTTTCTGCTCCAGAACCAAAAGGCCTATGACCTTGAAACTTGGTATGTAGCATTGGGCATGCGAGCCCATCATACTTTATACAAATGATGACCTTGCATTAACCTTGACCTAATTTATGACATGGTCAACTTTGGTACGTTAGGCTTTTATATGGGAAAAGGCTTAAACAGTGGATTTCTCACAAACTATTCAAGTCTAAGGTACAATACTTGGTATACATGGTCAACTAAATGAACAATTGAAAATATTATGTCACTAAAGGTCAAGGTCATGTCGTCCGTCCATCCGTCGTTAAGATTTTAAAACATCTTCTTCTCTGAAACCACTGGGCCGATTGAAGCCAAATTACATATGGAGTCTCAGTGGAATGGGGAAATGAAATTTTCTACCCGGGGTCTATATCACATGACAAAGATGGCCCTCATGCCCATATATGGTAAAAACCATTCAAACAACTTCAAAGTTAAAACATTAAAGTTGACGCAAAAGATGCAATATGGATCAATCATTAAAATGGTCATTTAAGACTGACTTTCCTATATAACTATATATTTTACTCTCGATATAGCACAGTTTTGATTGCTAACTATATATTTTACTCTTGATATAGCACAGTTTTGATTGCTAACACGGAAATTTACTGCTGAATGAGTTTTTTCATATTTATCCCCAAACCAAAAAGTTTGGGGAATGTAGCAATGAGCTTGGCATCTGTCTGTCTGTCTGTCTCTCTGTCATACGCCAATCTGTAAACATTTTCTTATCGGCTGTTTATCTTGAACACCCTTTGGAATATTTTCATGATACTTCATTTATGAAGAACAGGTCTTGACAATGTGTCGCATTGTTGCTTTCTTACTTTTTATTCGCCCGTTTTGAAAAAACGGACGTATTATGTCATGGCGCTGTCCGTCCGTCCGTAAACATTCTTGTGCGCGCCATAACTCATTACCCGTTTGGGATATATTCATGATATTTGGTAGGAATATGTATTAGGTTGGGGGAACATGTCGCGTACAGAAGTGGTTGCTCCCCCTTCCTTAGTTTCCAAGTTATGCCCCTTTGATTAATTTTTGCCCTGCAAGTCTTGTGCGCGCCATAACTAGATAACCGTATGGGATAACTTAATGAAACTTCATAGCAATGTGTATGAAGGCCCAACGATGTGTCGCGTACAACAATGACTGCTCTCCCTTTCTTCATTTTAGAGTTACATCCCTTTCATTAGTTCTTGTTGACTATTTTTGTGTATATTAACCTTGTGCATACCATAACATGGTAACCGTTTGGAATATCATGATGAAACTTTATAACAATGTGCATGATCACAAGACAGTGAGTCACATATAAGAATGGTTGCTCCCCTTTTCTTAACTTTGGAGTAACCTCCCTTTGATTAGTATATTTTAGGTGTTTCTCATTCACTCCATATCTCCTTAAACTTTTGAAATATTAGAATGAAACTTTGTAGGAATGTGTATAATAATGAGGCAATGTATCCTGAGCAAGAACCACAACTCTGGCTTACTTACTGACTTACCTGCCCTTGCATAAATATCCTGTTTACTCTGTAACATTTCAACTGTTGATGCCAAGGGAATGTAATACAACCAAGAATGGTATATCTAGTAATTTAGTTTATCTCCCTTGACATACTAATGTTGAATATTTAAATATAATGTTGAATTCATTTATTATAGAGTGGTTGCCTCTGTTTGTCTGTCTGTTTATCCTTTTGTAAACAGTCTTGTTCATTCTGTAACTCCTTCATGACATTTAAACGGGCGTATTATGCGCCGCTTGCGAAGCCCTTGTTTGAGTTATTTCCCCTTCATAGTTGTAGGTCTGATTTCATGTCCACTCAATAACTTGAATACCCTTTATACTTCACAGATATGTAGAACAGGTAATGACAACTCTTGCTTTTTTACTTTTTTAGTTATTTCAGTGTACTGTTTTAGTCTGACTGTTAAATAATCATGCATCTGTTAAAGAGATAATAAAAGAACGACAATATATTTGAAGTGCACCCTGTTTACCAAGGCCCATAGGGTCTTCGGTCGGGGGATTTGCCATCTCCTCTGATTGCTTGTTTTGGTTCATTCAGTGTATAGATAACACAATGAATGCAATGTTAAGCATATTAGAACAGTGGCGTTTGTCAGATCTGACCAATAATATGTGCAAGAGTAGAACTTGCAGATGGCAGATCTATAATTCCCTAATGGTCTTTGGGTTCTTCCATTGTGACATAAGAAAAAGAATTGGACCCAAGTCTGTAGATAAGCATTTCAGACCTCCCTACTTTCTGATTCATATAATAGGAAAACTTAATAAAAGTTCATATTTTGACTATTGCTATAGGGATCAAACTGTGCTGAATAAATAGTCTGATAGAGAAATTGTGTCAGTATCTAGGGAGAATATGATATGTACATTTAAGACACATATATTTTCTTTCTATTTTCAGGTAAAGAGTCATTCCATGGCAGACATATTGAAAGAAGATGCTAAATGCTGGGATATCTATGACAGCTACTAAAGTGCAAAAAATGAAGAACTTGGATGTATGACAAGAAGGGTTACATGGTAATCACATTATCAGACTGTTGCTGAAACAGCAGTCTGATTAAGAGGGAATATGATATGTACATTTAAGACACATATATTTTTCTTTCTATTTTCAGGTAAAGAGTCATGCCACGGCAAAAGTATTGGAGGAAAGCTGTAGGTAAGTATGGGCAAAGTCCTGCCAATGTGCAGGCGGGAAGTCCTGCCAACGTGCAGGCACAGGCTAAATTCGCTAAATGCGCTAAACAAAACTCTAAACAAAACGCTAAACAAAACGCTAAAGATAAAGTAAATAAACAGTCAAATTCTTCCTATATGGGCAATGAAACAGAAACTAATCAGGCGATACCTAGTAAATCTTTGGCTGATTTTATTGCAAAGTCTCTTACAAATGATTGTTGAAAAATTCAGAATGACTTTGACGAAGCTTTTGCTAGTGCTTTTCCTGATGTTTTTCTTGATGGACATTCTTGGACTGATGAAGAATTGGATGTGAATTTGCAGTTTGCCTTTGTTAGAAAGTCAGATAAAGAAAAAGAACATAGCTGTGAAATTCAACTGGAAAGTCCTGCAGAAGGTAGTGATGAAACAGGTATTTCATGTGCTGATCCGATGTTGATTTCATCAACTTATTCTGGGAATGCTTGTTATATTATTTTGGGCAGCTTCCATCAGAATGATGAAAGATTTTCAGAGCAATCTATGGGGTTTCAGTGCACAGGAAATGCTTTATGTATGTTATCATATTCAATTTCTATAGATGTGAACAATAGCTCAATTTTAGATAAAATACTTTGTGATGGAGATTTTCTCTATCGAAGTATAATAACTAGATTAAAAGCAGAAGGAAAATTTATTCACTCACTCTTAAGCTTGGAAGAAATTCCGAACATCTTTGAAATTGACATGGGAAAATTTACAGTGGAAAAACAGCCTATTATAAGTGGCATACTTGTGGACAGTTATGGAAATGATGGTTTTCCAACACTTCATTGTGCCCTTCAGTCAGCATTTACTAGTGTATCATCAGGTCTTTTAACCACTGGAGCTATATGCTCTGCTGTATTCAGGAAGAACGACTTGTATATATTTTTTGATTCTCATTCGCATGGAGAAAATGGACTCTCATCAGTAGATGGTTCTTCAGCTTTGATAGCTTTCTCATGTCTGGATGACCTAGTTGCCTATTTGTACGCTTTTTATGATAGTATGAGAATAGCTATGAGTTTGCAGTTTGATTTTTTGCCTGTTACTGTTGGAAAAGTTGATGAAAAACTGGACTCTAAAGGTCAGTTAGAATGTGGTCTTAAAACTTATTTTGAAGATCAAAAATTAAGACAAGCAAAGAAAACACAGAGTAACGTAAATTGTATGTGTAAAATGAAAGAAAATGTAAATGTGAAGAAAAGAAAACAACGTAGCGAGTACAATTCACTGTACAAAAAGAAACAAAGACAGGATCCTGCCTTTAGAGCAAAAGGGCTTATATCAAAGCAAACTGCCAGAAAAAAACCTGCCTTTAAAGTTAATGAAGTAAAATATCAACTTGCATCAAAGCAGACTGCTAGAGAAAGCTCTGCCTTTAAAACAAAAGAGCGTATATTCAAGCAAACTGCCAGAAAAGATCCTGCCTTTAAAGCCAATGAAGCAACATATCAGCTTGCATCAAAGCAGAATGCCAGAAAAGATCCTGCCTTTAAAGCCAATGAAGCAACATATCAGCTTGCATCAAAGCAGAATGCCAGAAAAGATCCTGCCTTTAAAACAAAAGAGCGTATATTCAAGCAAACTGCCAGAAAAGATCCTGCCTTTAAAGCCAGTGAAGCAACATATCAGCTTGCATCAAAGCAGAATGCCAGAAAAGATCCTGCCTTTAAAGCCAATGAAGCAACATATCAGCTTGCATCAAAGCAGAATGCCAGAAAAGATCCTGCTTTTAAAGCCTATGAAGCAACATATCAGCTTGCATCAAAGCAGAATGCCAGAAAAGATCCTGCCTTTAAAGCCAATGAAGCAACATATCAGCTTACCTCAAAGCAGAATGCCAGAAAAGATCCTGCCTTTAAAGTCAGTGAAAGAGAATTTCAGCGTGCCTCTAAATACAGTGCACGACAAGATCCTGTCTTTAAAGCAAATGAGACTGTATATCAGCTTGCATCCAAGCAAAATGCCAGGAAAGATCCTTTTATACAGGAATGTGAAAGAACTAAGCAGCGGGAAACTAGGCAACAGAAACGACAGTGGAAAGAGATAGCTGAGTTAGATGACTCTAAGAGGTGTAAAAATGACACGAAAAGGTCAAAGGGCCATGAATCGTATGAATTATCTAATCAGAAAGGTTTTAAAGGTATTGAAGAATGTATCAGTATTTTCCATTCAAATATTGCTGTTGGTCCATTATTTGTTTGCACAAGCTGTCACCAAACATGGTTTAAGAAAAGTGTTTCTATGTTAAAAAACACTCACATTCCAGCACAGAGTAGAAGACTTTTTTGCACAAACTTGACATCTGTTAACAATGAAGAATGGATTTGTCATACCTGCTTAGGTGCATTAAGAGATAGTAAAGTTCCAAAACTATCAGTAGCAAATGGAATGAAATGGCCACAGAAGCCTGCAGAACTGAATTTACATCAGCTAGAAGAAAGACTGATAGCACTACGTATCCCTTTTATGCAGATAAGAGAACTGCCTCGAGGTGGCCAGTATTCTGTGAAAGGGAATGTTATAAATGTGCCAGTTGATATCCAGCCTACCATAAATTGTCTTCCAAGGCCTATGGATGAAAACTTTACAGTTGCTGTCCAACTTAAGAAGAAATTATCCTACAAAAAAGTAGACTTTAAAGAAAATGTAAGACCATTAAAAGTTTTGATTGCATTACACTGGCTAATTAATAATAGTGAATTATATAAGAAATCAGGCATTTCAGTGGATGACAGTTGGTTTCAGGAAGTTACTGAAAGTGCAGAGGACACAGTGAAAGAATTTCTGGAAGTGCCTGCAGAGCAAATTAAGGATATTGTTGGCAATGGGAATAAAATACATCAACAGGAAAAGAATATTTCTACTGTTCTTAGTGACAGTATTGAAACAGACGGCTATGATTCTGATGGATTCAGTGAGATAGATGAAAATGATCATGTTGGAAATGTAGATACATTAGTAGATGATGCAAATATTGAAAACAAGTATGACCAAGTGTTTACATTTGCACCTGATGAAGGACAGCATCCATTGAGTTTATATCATGATAAAGATGCAGAATATTTATGCTTTCCATCCATATTTTGTGGTCAGAGGCCACCTAGTAAAGAGGAACAATCTGTTTCAGTTCATTATAGTGATATTGCTAAATGGGAATTACGAAGTATTGATAGAAGAGCTGCACAATCAGTTCCAAACATTTTTTTCAAACATAAAAAGCTACAAATGAAACAGATTAGTGACAAAGTGAACTTAGCTGTTAGAAGATGTAAATACAGAGGCATGAAAATTACAGCAGCTGAAGCTATAGATTCTTCATATAAGGATAGACTTGTCTGACTTGATGAAGGCTATTATATATTTCGCCAACTTAGGAATTCACCTGCTTATTTGGAAGCAAGAAAAAAAGACATTTTTGCAATGATAAGGCAACTTTCTTTACCAACTCGGTTTATGTCATTATCTGCAGCTGATACAAGATGGACAGATCTTTTAAAGATGTTGGCAAAACTGAATGACGGTGTAGAATATTCAGATAAAGATATAGAGAATTTGTCTTGGCAGGAAAAAACGAAGCTTGTTCAGAAAGATCCAGTAACTTGTTCAAGGTACTTTGATCATAGGGTGCAGGAATTCCTCAATACAGTTCTTAAAAGTAATTGAATCCAGTTGGAAAACTGAAGGATTATTTTTACAGAGTTGAGTTTCAACAGCGTGGCTCACCTCATATCCACATGCTTGTTTGGATAGAACATGCTCCAACACTGGAAAAAAATTCAGAAGAGGAAATAGTACAGTTTGTTGATCAGTATCTTACATGTAATAGTGATAATGAAGAAATTGCTAATTTTGTTAAGTTACAAACACATAAACACTCAAAAACTTGCAGAAAAAAGGAAAACCAATATGTAGATTTGGATTTCCATTGCCTCCACTTCAAAGAACAATGCTGTTATATCCAATTGAAGAAGATATTGAAAAGTTCAGAAAGAAATATGCAGAACTTCAAAAAGCAATGAATGAATTTAAAGAAGATACAGTAAAGATGACGTTTGATGAATTTTTGGACAAAGTGGCTAAAATGAACTTTGACGATTACATTAAATGTATAAGAAGCTCTCTTAATGCTCCGAAAGTATTTCTTAAACGGAAGCCAAGTGAAATGAGATTAATTTGTTTAATGAGCAAATCCTTCTTGCTTGGAAGGCAAACCTTGACATTCAGATTGTTCTTGAACCATATGGTTGTGCATCCTACATTGTTGGTTATATTAGTAAATCTCAAAGAGGAATGAGTGCACAGCTTGATGCAGCAGCAAAAGAGGCTCGAAAAGGAAATTTGGATCTCAAGAAACAAGTCAGACACATTGGAAATGTCTTTTTAAATTGTGTTGAAGTCAGTGCTCAGGAGGCAGTTTACCTGGTTTTACAAATTCCTCTAACAAATTGCACAAGGGACATTGTTTTCATAAACACGTCTACTCCAGAAGAACGAGTGTTTCTCTTGAAACCTAAATCTGTCCTTGATGAACTACCTGCTGAATCAACAGATATAGAATCTGATAATCTAACACAGAGGTATTCAAAAAGACCCAGACAGCTTCAGCAATTTTGCTTAGCAGACTATGTTTCGAAAGTTGATGTCATTTTTCCCAAAGGAAACAGACTGCCAGAAAAGGTTGAAGATAAAAATGATGATAGTGATAGTAGTTCTTGTGATGAAAGCGAAGAGAGTTTTGAAGAAAAGGACGATACAAATGATAGTAATAGTTCAGACCTTCTTCATGTAGCCAAGAATGGGATAAGATATAAGAGTAGAAAAGTTCCCAGAATCATAAGATATGTAAGATACAATAAGAAAAAGGATGCAGAAAATTACTTTAGAGAACAGCTTATGCTTTTCATGCCATGGCGAAATGAACAGAAAGATCTGTTAGGCAGCTTTGAAACATATGGGGCCCATTATAACTCAATGAAAGAGTTACTTGAATCTAAAAGAATTGAGTATGAACATTACACTGAAGAACTTGAACTTGCAAGACAAATGATTGAAGCGGAGGAAAATGCTTATGACCAGATTGCACCAAATGCAGAGCAAGAAAATAGAGAGGCAGAAGAAGAAGGAGAAAAAGAAGCTGAAAGTTTCATATATTTTAATCCAGATAGAGTTGTAGAACATAGACACTATGATATTGGTATAGAATTGCAATCCACTTGCTCTGTGCCACCAGTAGAAACAACTGGCATTATACTGTCTGATGAGGAATACTTATGTCTACTCAGAAGACTTAATTTAAGACAGAGAGAATTTTTCAATCATGTAGTACACTGGATAAAATGTAAAGAAGAACCTATATATGCTTTCTTATCAGGTGGTGCTGGTGTTGGCAAATCTGTAGTCATCAGAGCACTTTATCAAAGTTTATATAGAATGTTGAATTTAAGAGAGGGAGAAAATCCGGATGACATAAGAATTCTACTTTGTGCCTATATGGGCTTTGCTGCTTTCGACATAAGTGGTCAAACCATTTGTTCTGCTTTCCACAAAAAATTATATCAGGGTTCAGACCTTTTATCAGCTGATGAGTTAAATACAATGAGAATAAAATATAGGCATCTGAAAGTTATAATTATTGACGAAATATCTATGGTAGGCACACAAATGCTTAGCTTTATAAACACAAGACTTCAGCAATTAACTGGAAGTAAAGCAGTTTTTGGTGGTTTGAGTATTATTGTTGTCGGTGATTTGTACCAGCTGAAGCCAGTAGGAGATAAGTGGATATTGCTTGACTTGGAAAAGGGAGCATCTTCACTAGCACAGAATTTGTGGAATGAACATTTCAAAATGTATGAATTAGTTGATATCATGAGGCAAAAAGATGATCTTGAGTTTGCCCATTTACTAAATAGACTTAGATTGAATGAAATGACTAAAGATGACATAAACATGTTGCAGACACGTATTGTTAACCGTGGTGTTGATGAATATCCACAAGATGCCCTTCATCTGTTTGCTCAAAATGAAGGTGTGAATAGGCATAATGAGAAAATTTTGAACCAAACGCCCTTGGAAAAAGTTGTGATTCCATGTCATGATACTGTTGTTTCAGCAAACATTCCTGCCCAAAGATGCAAGGAGCTTATTGACTCACTTCCAGACGATTACTCCAAAACAGGCAATTTAACGAAATGCTTGACAGTAGCAGTTGGAATGATTTATATGATGACAGTGAATGTTAATGTAGAAGATGGTTTAACAAATGGCTCCACAGGTGTCGTAAAATTTATTGAATACAAAATGGAAGGAACAAATCGTCCAAGTATTATATGGATTTTGTTTGATGAGCCTCGAATTGGTAGGTCAACACGAGAAAAATTCTTCAGCAGAGGGTTATATAATGCTAGTATCCAGAAAAAATGGACTCCAGTATTTGATGTGGAACGAACATTTATACGCAACTTCCAAACATTTCAGAGAATCCAATTCCCTTTAAGACCAGCTGCAGCAAAAACTGTTCACAAAGCTCAAGGTGCTACTGTAGACAAAGTTATAGTTGATTTGTCACAAAAGACAGTTAAGAAGGTATCACATATTCATTATGTTGCTCTTAGTAGAGTAAAAAAACTTGAAGATCTGTATATTTTGAATCTGAATATACCTGCTTTGGCTTTAGATGAAAGAGTGACTACAGAGATGCAACGGCTTCAAAATGAAGCAGCTTTGGAACTTTGTTATGTTCCTTTATATAAAATTGATCCAAGGAAAATCAATGTTGCATTCAATAATGCAAGATCGTTGCATAAACATTATAAGGATTTAGAATTTGAACCAAATGTGTTGGCAGCAGATGTAATTGGTTTTGCAGAGTCTAGACTATGTAAAAGGGATGAAAATATCCATTTTGCTTTGCAAAGATTTAGACTTATTCGACTTGATGAAAAGGAATATGCGTCATCAAGCAGGCCATATCATGGTATTGCTTTGTACATAAAAGAGTATTTTGGAGTTCAGAAAGTAGTAAAACAGCAGTGTCCTTCATGTGAGTTCATTTTGGCTTCCTTGCAAAATACCCAGAAAGGGAATTTTCAAGCTGTTATACTTTACAGGTATCCAAAAAGTTCACAGATTGATTTCAGAAATGACATTTGTCATTACCTGAAGCCAGCAGTAGATCTATCATCAAAACTAGTCATATTAGGTGACTTTAATATACAGGTAGATTGTGTCGATTCAGTATTTGTTGATTTCATGGAGACATTATTTGATTGTGAGCAACAAATCCAGCAATCAACTTGTGACTCTGGGTCATTGTTGGATCTGATTTTTGCAAACTGCAGAACATTTTGTGATGTTATCGAGGCATATTGGAGTGATCACAAACTCATATATTGTGCTTTAGAAATATAGATGTCTAATTGAACAATCATACTGAAAATGCTGAAGGCAGACTAGTTGTCACTTCCAAAGAAAATGGCAGTCATAGCTGATGGCTTATCAGGGTCATCAAGATTAAAACCTGTCATACGCAGGATAGACATTTTATGAAATGGCAGATGTGCCATACAGCAGGCAAGTGTGGCAAACAAGTGGCAAATAAAGCAAATAGTTGGCAAGCAGCAGGTAAATGATATGCTAACAGCAGCCAGATAATAGGCAACTTTGGCAGACAAAAGACAAATGTAACAAACAACTGGCATACAAGAGACAAAAATATAACAAACAACTGGCAAATATTATAAACATTTGATCTAAATAGGCAAACAGCTGGCAAATAATTGGCAAATTACAGGCAAATAACAGGCTGAAAATATGGTAAACATCAGGCAAATAATTGGCAAAAAAAACAACAACAGGCAAACAGCAGGCAAATAATTGGCAAATAACAGGCAGACAGCAGGCAAATAACAGGCTTATTTGGAATACAGTAGGTAAATATGAAAAGTAACTGGCACATATGGCAAACAAGAAATAAGTAGAATAAGTAGCAAACAAACAGCAGTCAAATAACTGGCAAACAGTAGTCAAATAACCTCCAATCAGCGGACTAATAGCAGGCAAATTTTGCAAACGAAGTACAGTCAATAATTTGTATCTCTCTGACTTGCAATAGGGAAACCCAGTATACAGATGTCTAAAACCATTTCATATGAGAATGGTTCAGCCATTAATTTCACAAATGTTATCTCAGGTTTTAATAAAGTCTTTGTAGTAGTTGTAACTAATATTTGAAAAGGATCTGCTCATATAGTTCTAACAAAGCATTTGTGTACGACAAAGTTTTCACCAATTAGGGCCCTAGGGGTCTTGGGGTGGAGATGGGGGGCTCCATAGCTCAGTGGGCCAGGTTGCTGACTTTGGAACACTAGTCTCTCACCACATGTACAGTTTGAGTCCTGACTTCACTACTTGCGGGTGGGTGGGTGGCATGGTAGCGCTGTGTATACCTTCCAGTGCCAGGGTGTCCTACTGGTTTGGATAATAGTAGGGCTTATTTTGCATAAGACTGTCTCATGTGTTAAAGCAGATATTGTGATGTCATTACCATTGGATTAGGATTTGGCTTATTCCACATCCCACTAATTTGCCAGATCTATGTACATCTGACTTTGATGAAATTGAAATTGAAGGAACTGCTCTATGATCTGTTACAATGAGGGGCTACAGCTGGCTTTGGCCACAAGTGTTTGGCATTTTATTGACAACTGCCTACCAGTCTGTATCAGATCGATATCAAGGAGATGACAGTCCATTACTGATCACAAGGAAGATGGGCTGTCCATCATTCATTACAGGGATAATGACTTTGAAGGACTCTAGACTGGTAAGTAGCATAACTGTCTTAATATTTTAAATTAGATAGTTATTCATCCACTCTTTTAATATCGACAGCCTTGAAGCAATGTGGCCACAAAAATATGCCAGTAAAGAACACCATGAGAACATTTGGAAAAAGCTTATTAGTAAAAGCATTTAATATGAGTAATCAGTATTACATCTAAGCTGCAGCTTCCAGTTTGGTCCAATTATTATTGAAAATACAAAAATACAGTATATATGCCCTTTACTTCAAAGAAAATGATAGAGGATATTGCTTTTGGGTTGTTCATGCATTCATCCATTTCTCAGGTCATCACGCTTTTTGATGCATGTGTTAGTGCTTTGAGGTTTCATATATGGATTCTTCATGAAAAAAATAGCTGACTATATTTTTAGTTCAAGATGTCATATATTCAGGTGTTGTTGATCAGATTACCAAGACTGCTGCCATATCCATATCAGATAAAAACTTAAAAAAAATTCTTTGGCCCTAGAAAGGAGATGCACATCAGCTTGGAAGTTAGTATGTAGCATATGTATTATAGGGTACTGCAGTACTATCAAAGCCCTTGGAATAAGTAGACTAGGTTGATGTTTTTCCTTTTTACAGAAAGGTAACCTTGGTTTTGTTTTGACCAAGAGGTCTGTCATTATCATTGACCTGCACCTAATAAAGTCTATATCTTCTACTGTTTTAAGCTATTGTTATAAGATCAGGTCAGCAATTCAGAGCCAATGGTCCTCTGAGTTGATAATGTCAGCATAAGCTTGCTGAGGATGAATGGTCTCGGGTGAGCTACAGGACCATTGGTCCTCTGGTTTAAGCTTAGCATAATAATTTATTGTACAGATGACAGTACACCTGTATTATTTATTAAATTCCAAACATTACTGAATTGTAGCATCGCCGAATAGCCAAAATTTTCAAAACTGTATTGAACAGTGAGGACTTCTCATTCTTATTCACCTGGTTAAAATAACGTTTAGAGGATACTTTCATGTTTGGCTGAGCATAGCTTAACTTTCCGTGACCTTGGAAAACGGTCGAAGAATGAGATCTTGTCAAGACTGCAAACGTCATCAAGTCAAGTTAATCATAAAAGGTTTCTAAAAATCTTCTGTTAATGCATTTGCCCATGTGCAAGCTTAAAGAGGCAAAACTGATCTTGCTCAAAAATAAATCAAGGTCAAACCGGGGTCATAATTTATGCAAACTTCGTTATACTTAAGTACTTGATTCTGCATACCAAGTTTCAAGCTCATTCACCTTTTGTTAATGGAGAAGAGGAGTCTTTAAGTTTTTTAACATTTGGGCATGGCGGCCATTTTGTTTATTGTGCATAGCCACCATCTTGGTTATGTAACTTTGTTTTCGTAGGTCAAGGAAGTTCCAACGAAATTTGATCCCGATATGCCCAAAGGCTTCTAAGATGTTTAGTATTGAAGTCTGACTCTCAGTGACCTTGGACAAAGGTCAAGTAAATACATTAATCTTGAGTCTGACTCTCAGTGACCTTGGACGAAGGTCAGGTAAATACATTAATCTTGAGTATTTACAAATTTTGCAAAAGGCAGTTAGGCAAGAGCAGAAACTTAAAAAAATCTAAAAAAAATCTAAAGTTAAAGCAAGCATAAAGAAACAGAATTGACCTTCAGATAATCCATATCTTCATTTGAATGAGCTATGATAAGCCTGGGTGTCCAATGCCATGTTCCAAGTTTCAGGGTCTTTCCGTTCTAAGATTTTAACATATATCGGCGTTGTTTGTACATCTAGTGATCCAGATCATACGAACAAATTTCGCTTTCTGGACTCACGGACGCTCCATATGCAATTTGCCTTCCATCGGCCCTGCATATTCCGAAGGGAGGTTAGAAAGGTCTTACAACGGATGACGGAAGGACGCCTACCTAATGTTTTTATTTTTAATTTATGTATCTTTTTATCTTTATATTGATTATTTTTTTTGCAGTTAACTTAATCAAAAAGAAAAATAAATAAATAAAAAAACAGCAAAAAAGTGATTTCAAACACGTTAAACGGTAGAGCATATTCCAGTTTAAAAGATCAAGTACGAAGTGTCCAGGAATCTAGTATGGGCCTTCACTGATAAGTTAATTTACAGTCTAAACAATGAAGATAAATCTCATCTGAAGTTAGTAACTTTATCATAGACTCTTAGCCAGGCGTACACTGGGTGGATAGTAATGTGTACAGTATTCAAATCACCTATGGCATGATTCTAAAACCATTTTGAGCCTTTTTTAACATGTTTTATAAAAATCTTTAAAATAAATGGAAGGCGTTATCAATATAAAGTTTATTGCTTTTGATAATACGATGATAGCTCTTGGTTTTGACGACACAAGCTCGTGTTATATTAAAACTTCTGTGACGGCAATGAGTTTTTCATAGTACAGGGCAAGAAACACGCCTACCAATCGCTCTCATGCGAAACCATGGTTCAGAACGCCAATCCATGAGAGGAGTTTCCGGTTTTGCAGGAATGGGGCCAAAATCGTAAACAAATTTGACATCGGCACAAGATTTGAGGTATTTATTTTCTCTGAAATCTATTTATGCAAAATATGAAAGAATGCTATTTTGTCACATATAGATTGTTTCTTCAGCACATTAAAGGATTAGGCACATTGTCTTGCATTTTTCCAGATATGCATTTACATGTAGTATGGCGGAGCATGTGTTCAGGGTAAATTTCGGCGATATATACATGTAGGGAAAAGTCTCATTCTATTGTTTAATTTGAGTCTCTGACCTTGTCTGTCGCAAAGAAGTAAAAAGAGCTACTGTATGCGTGAATCCAAACGCTGGAAGTAATCTTTCCGTGATGGACAGTTTAGCATATAGAAAATACACGCAAAAACTTGTCACCGTCAGCCCGGTTCCGCATGAGATAATGGAAAGTATAAGGGATTTTTATGAAAAATAAAAACAGTTTCTAAACAATAATTGAACCAAAACTAACATGAACTCTGTGATAAATCATTATTTTATACATTGCAGATGACTACGTTTACGTTGTATTTATTCCCGTTTGTCTTTTTTATGCCTTTTTCAAACCCTCTTGCATGCCTGAAAAACAGACGAATGGGGATTAAAACAGCCAGAAGATCGTCTGCAATGTACAAAATAATGATATATCACAGAGTTCAAGTTAGTTTTGATTCAATTATTTTTCAGAAGCTTTTTTGTGTTTGATAAAGGTTCCTTATATTTTCTAAAATCTCACGCGGAACCGGCTGACGAAGCCAGGATTTTGTGTATATTTTCTAAAAACTAGACTGTCCAACGCAAAAAGCTTACTTTAAACGTTTGGATTCACGCATACAGTATTTCTGTTCACTTCTTTGCGACTGACTTGGTCAGTGACTCAAAATCAAGCAAGAGAATGCGACTTTTCCCTACATGTATATATCGCCGAGATTGACCTTCAACACATGCTCCGCCGTACTAAATGCATATCTGGAAAAATGCAACACCATGTGCCTAATCCTTTCATGTGCCGAAACAATCTATGTGTGACAAAATGGCATTTTTATATTTTGCATAAATAGTTTCAGAGAAAAAATA
Organism: Ctena decussata; assembly: GCA_963989385.1. Taxonomy (NCBI): domain Eukaryota; kingdom Metazoa; phylum Mollusca; class Bivalvia; order Lucinida; family Lucinidae; genus Ctena; species Ctena decussata. The sequence continues at coordinate 69,511,150 of OZ022499.1, forward strand.
TCTCAAACCTTGTTCCGATGTCAAATTTGTTTACGATTTTGGCTCCCTTCCTGCAAAACCGGAAACTCCTCTCATGGATTGGCGTTCTGAACCGTGGTTTCGCATGAGAGCGATTGGTAGGCGTGTTAAAGTAAAAGACCGAAGAGCAAATTATATTAAACTTACTCCTTTACATTTTCGAATCTGAATAACTACAAATAACGCAGCAGATTCCGGATAAAAACTCAAAACATAATGATTTTCGACTACTGGTTATAAGCAAATGTTTGTACTCTTGATTCAACGCTCTGAAAGCCGGAAGAGCTTGCACAGTGAGTACGGATTCTGTAATATAAACAGAGAATATGTAATATAATCCATACCAGTTTTAGTGCGACAGACGCTCGTTTCTTAATTTAACTTCTTCAGTGTCCCTAAACCCACGACGTTTGAAAGAAAAGATGATGGGCAGGCCTCGGCAGGCAACGAGCATGCCTCTCCGAGTCCCATTTACTGTCGCATTCCGCGGGACACATAAGCTGCAGCAATCAGGTAAGAGACGCCTACGTATTAACCTGCGAGCGCAGACCTCCCCCGCTGAGCCACCTCAGCACCTGAGTCTCGAGAAAAGCGACAGAAAAGTGCATCAGGAAAGAGATGTCCGATGAAGCGAGAACTCGCAAAAAGCCATAACAACGCAAAAGAATGGAAACCAAACTCAGCTAAGATTCTTGTCGCTATGACAAGTTTGTCTTAGTTTTAGAATAATTTAGAAATTAAATGAGAACGCAAAACAGTATGAGAAAAAAATGAGATAATAATGATAACTAGAAAATTGTGTCTGTAAGACACTAATGATGCCCCCCGTGCAGCGCCTGTCATAGGGCATGTGTACATCCCTAAAGCACCTTTTAAGCACGAACACTGTTTACAAAAATCCACTGAAAACATTGCACAAACTTCATACCCTAGAGTGCAAAAATGCAGCCCAAAAATGACTAAGTTTAAAAAGCTATAAATCCTTCATTTTTTTCAATTATGTCCACAACAAGTCTACAGTGTCTGAAAAACAGCCACAGTAAATTGTGGGAGGATTTGATTATTACACAAAGCAACTACCCTACAATGCAAACACGCCTAAAATGACTAAGTTCAAAAGGCCATAAATCTGTCAAAGTTAATTCTAGCTTCAACATAAACCCACATCCCACGTCAACAGCATGTGTGCAAGGTTTGAAAAAGATCCATGGAAAACTGTAGGAGGAGTTGACTACACAAACTCCATACCCTACAATGCAAAAAATCTGCCTAAAATGACTAAGTTCAAAAGGCCGTAATTCTGTCAAAATTAACAATACATGTACCTCCAACAAAAACCCACATCTTCAATATGTTTACAAAATGTACGCAAGGTTTGAAAATGATCCACTGAAAGTTGTGGGAGGAGTTGCTTACACAAACTCCCTACCCTAGAAAGCAAAAACTTGCAAAAAATGGCTAAGTTCAAATGCTCTAATTCTGTCGAAATCTGTTGAAATTAAATCTAGCTCCATCAAAAATCCACATACACATATTCAATATGCTCACAACATGTATGCAAAGTTTCAAAAGATCCATTGAAAACTGTGCGAGGAGTTGATTACACAAACTCTATACCATAAAGTGTGACGAACGGACAGACAGACAGACGGACGGACGGACATACAGGCGCAAATCCAAATCCCCCGACTATCGTCACGGGGGCATATTAAAAATAATAATAAGATAATAATCATAATATGAAGCCGAACAATCCGGGGATTACTTTCCCTCCTGTTCAGGAAGTCACTGCCATCACCAGGACGCGAACAACGCAACCAGACTCAACGGGAGACACCACTGCTCTATCACAATACAATCAATAATAGTAATAATAATAATATACACAAACAGGCTGTCATCACCTAAGCATTCGGTTTCGTGTTGAAATAGTACATGCTTGGTTCCGCATCCCCTGTCAGCTCAGAAAGACGGTGCATCTGAAAGGGGTATCGCATTATCTAAAATGCCCCGTATTTTTATATAGCTTAGGACCTCTAACAACAACGTATTATTATCAAAATTATTAAGGTTATCTTTTCCATGCAGAAGTGCGTTTAAACTAAGAGGATGATAATGTCTTGTTCTTCTGAAGAGAATAAGTCGCCGATTAATTATCGAAAAGCTGACACTCAAGTAATGAGTGGGTTTTCATTATCGGTATTACAAGAAAATAGTGGTGACACTTTTAGATGGTTTCGAAATAAATCACAATTTAGATTACTATAAAAGTTACGAATTCTGCAGTGGATCACATTTAGAGATCTATTACCACTTGAAGAGATAGTTATTTTGGGAAACAATCATGGCGTTGTTTTCAAAGAGTTTCTAAATCCTTCAAAGGAGCTAATCTCTCTTACAGGCCTGTCTAAGCTATTCCACAAGGCAATGGAAGAAGGGATACAACTATTTCGGAAAGTTTCAGTACGAGTTCTGGAGGTCACATTTCTAAGGGGATAGACGGAAACATCAAGAACTGATGATGGGATAAGATCAGATATATAATCAGGAACCAAATAATTATTACATTTGTACATAAAACATAGCTTTTTGAAATTTTCTTCTCTCTGAAAGTGGAGCCCACCCACACTCTTGATATAAATTATCTAGAGAAACTGAGCGGGTAAGGCCAGTAACTATTATTGCTGCTTCGTTTTGGAGTTTCTCGAGAGAATTGAAGAATTGGATAGTACAGCTATACCAAACTATGGAAGAATATTCCAAGATAGGTCTCCCATATGCAGGTCTCACATATGCAAAAAAATATTTGATTAAGTGCAGCTCTCGATTATGTGAATTTGAACCAGCGCATAATACATATGACTCATGATTTGCAGATTCAATAATGTTTTGTATGTGGTAATGCCTTCGATCTTGGTTGTTTAGAGTTATTTTTAATTGTTTATTGTTATTGGGGTGTTATCAGGATTTTTACTGTTTGCTCAGTTAATTTTGTGTTAATTCCAAACAACTGACCTATAAAGGAAACAGTGTCGCTGTCCGAAATTACATACTGTCCGAATTTACCCCCCGACTTGAGGGTAAATGCCAAAGAAATCGCACTACACACTGAAACACTTCTACAAATTCATGGGCGTTAAGGAAAATCATGCTGATTCCACTGAACGCCAAACAAAATCGTACTACACGCTGAAACATCCCTAAACGTTCCTGGTTCATGGACGTTAATAAAGCTTTATAATGAAATCACTATAAAATAATAATAATAAACTCTGAATGCAGATTGTAGCTTTTATTTTGTACAAAAAGTGTTTAAGTTAAACAGTTTAATATTTTGTTTTGTAAAAATATATGCATTCATTCATTGTTGCTATTACATGTAGCTAGTGGCGCATACTCTAAACTTTCCCATGTCACAGTTTACGACTCACATCGTTCATTTATACACAAAACAATTTGAGAGAGAGAGAGAGGAGGCGATGGCCGAGTGGTTAGCGCTTACGACTTCAGAGTTCTAGTCCCGCTAGAGCCGAGATTTTGTCCGAACATAAACGGCGCTTCATTTGTACAGTGTCTTTTATAATCACCCTCACATGGTCCTCATTACTGAACTACTGTTGAAAAGAATGTAAAAACGGCAATTCATCAATCGACCCGACATACAAAGAATATATGATGCTTATCATCCTACACAGCGAAACACATTCTTTTTTAAAAGCGGTCATGGTTCATGAACGTTAACATGACGAATGGGGAATCTACAAAATACGAAAGAACTAGTATTCCACACTGGACTCTTCTAAACAATCGGGGATCATAGACATAAAAACGTATTACAAATCCTCTAAATTCTACAGTAACGCAGCCGCACTACACACTGAAATACTACTCCTGAGCATTCATGGTTCATAACGTTAATAAAATAACCCGTAACATGGTAAAACCAACAAAGTGGCATGTGCGCCCATCGAAGACTCAGATCAGCATGGGCATTTGCCCAGTCTGATCAGAGTCTATGCTGTGCGCTTAAAGAATAGATAACTGTCGAAGCTACGTCCATGCTGACAGCAAAGACTGGTTAGACTAAACGGATGCCCAGGATGATTTGAGTCTTCGCTGGGTGCACATGTCACTTTGTTGGTTTTGTCATGTTGCGGCTCAAATATGTGATGAGTACATCAAATGCCAAAGAATACTGCACACCGAAACATTCCGAATCAATCAGAGTTCATTGGCGTTATTTACTAAAATTCACTAAAAAAACACTAAATCTTACAGAAGTCGCACTGCATACTTAAACATTTCTAAGCACTCATGCTGCATAGACAATAATAATAAGACTTGTGGAGAAATCCTCTAAAGCACTGCACAAGAGACATTGCAAAGCGTTCCTGATTTATGAACCTTAATAAGGCTGCACATGAAACATTTTAGAGCAGATACGGGTGATGGCGGTTCATAATATTTACGATAAATCCATTAAATGTCGTGGTGAACGTACTGCACAAGAAACATTCTTCAGCGTCCATGACTGAAAGGCATTACGAAGACTTGATGGTGAATCCAGGAAGTGTCAAAGAAATCGTACTGCGCACTGAAACACTCCTAAGTGTTCATGGTTCATGGACTTAACTAAGACTTGATGGTGAATCCGCAGAATCACAAACTCAAAGATCATACTATAGCAATAGCAGCCTTTCATGGTCCATGGACATACTAAGACCTAATGCAATATCTATAAATCAGATATATGACTACTACTAATACGATTACTCCCACGATGGAGCCGATTATTATGCCCACAGTACTACCTGCCACGGCCCCGCCACTTCCTCCTCCTCTGTATCTGAAAAAATATACCTGTATGTGAAGGAGCCCATTTTTACACACAACCTTGAATCAACCGTGATTCAACGTCTTGACGTTGAATCAAGGTTGATTCAGGTTGTGTGCCTGCTGGGAGAGTCAGCATAGGAACTTATTATTTAAGCACATGTAGATCAAAAAAGGAAAAAAAGAAAAAAAAAACAAGAAAAAAAAAACAGATCAGCCTGTGCATCAGTAGAGACTGAAAAGGGTCTTGGCAAGAGCCTATCACACAGAGTGTGATATGCTACTTGGTCTTGGTTACTCAGTCTCCGATATCCATAGGATATAGATTTATGAACCTAGTCTTCGCATATACCTGAAAACTATTTCTCTTGGCTTGTGCCTATATGAGACGCCATTTATATATTTTATGACAATTGTTATTGTTTTATTATTATTATTTGCTATGGTAGCTAAACTCAATACATGTTTCTCTGGGCACCAAAGAGTAAACGTCTCCAGTGTGTCATAAAACTTCAATAACTGATCTGACCGGTTTATTATTGATATTATTATTATTTGTTAAGAGTATTTATTTTACAATAGACCCTTAAAACATAGTTGTATTTCAGCTCCCCATTAAAGTTAAATGAAAGTGCCCTTATACTGTCACTGAAAAGTTTTATTACCTCGCTCCACCGCGGTATCGGCTACCGCCTCGTTTGGCGTCCACACCCGTATCTGCAATAAATCGTGTGTTGATAAAATACATCATCAGTCGTTTTGCACTAATGAACAATGAGCCTGGGGCCGAATTCATAAAGCAACTTAAGTCATTGCTATGCTGTTGCTAAGAATAAATTTCTATGTTGGCGATTCCCTACAACTATGAAATTTGGTCTGGAGGAACAGTCTTACAAAGACTGTTCCTCCAGAGCAAATTTCATAGTTGAAGGGAATCTCCTTCAAAGAAATTTAGCCTTAGCAACAGCATAGCAACCACTTAAGTCGTTTTATGAATACGGCTCCTGGACACTAAAGTGGATTTTTTATAACAAAACCCTACCCCATTCAATTAAGATGAAAACTTTATTTATTTATTGTTATACTACTGTACCATTTTCAGCTGTTAAAACCTAGCGTCATCAGTCGCTTTGCACTAATTAACAATGAGCCTGGTCACTAAAGAGGATTTTTATAACAAAACTCTACCCCATTCAAGATGTAAACTTTATTGTTATATTTTTTTTTTTTGTTAATACTAAAGCACCATTTTAAGCCGTTAATACATAGCTTTCAATGACAGGGATTTTGTAGACAATGAAAAAATAGAGCTTAAACTGTTTGCAAAAATGTAAAAGAAAGAAAGAAAGAAAAAAGAAACTACGACCGGTATAGATTCTGAAGAAAATCAAATCAGACAGTCAGTGAGACAGACAGACGGCCTGACAGACAAAGAGAAAGATTTACTTACCGATTATTATTGCTAATAACAGACATATAGTTAAAACTTTAATGAGTACATTCATTTTTCCTGTCTTTCTCTCCGGAACTGTTACTGTGTTACAAAGATCTGACAAACTGTTAGAATCTTCCGTAATTTTAGTTTTCTTTGAAATGACGTAATGATTGACAAAAACATATCTACCCTGAAATAGCCTAAATATTTAAACACCTAAAACCAGTCAAGGAAGTCGTAAAATTTGGACAAGTACTTGCCGTCTATGTAACAAAAGGATTTCGCGCAATGCAAGACAGAAAATATTCTGATCAGACTTCGGGAACACTGTTAAGACACTGTTCAAATTCTTTGGGTCTTAAATGGCATTTCGTAACATAAATAGATTTCGAAACATAGTATATAAATCTATTTATGTCCCACATAAATTAATCGATACAGTGGATCCATGTTTGGAGAAAACAAACCTTTCGCCGTATTCGAACTGCGCCTGCGCGCGAGCAATGCCAGACAGAGTAAATGTACAGAGCTATCTGAAAACTAGTTATTGTATGACCAAAGCCAATGTAATGATCAGACTGCATATGCGCGTAAGCTGACCTGAACATGTATAGATCATTGACTTTTTCGTGACAGGTAAGCTTACATATATCCAAAATATGTAAAAGAAGATTATCCACAGCATTAGGGACGGACAGACAAAACTACAGTAAATGATTTCAGGAGATTAACTAAATCAGCCTCTGGCTTCCGTTCAGATCCGTTTGCTATTGTATACTACTCGTAACCTGTATATAACTTGTATGAAATGTTTACACCAAACGATTTAAAACGGCAAGTATAAAGAAACAAAAAGAAAACAAACAAATGGTGAATCTAGCAAAAGTCGTCTTTTCCCCTGATTCGTACAATTCGTTGATAATAGCACGATCATGCAGTCTTTGTTTTAAAGATATACTCCCTTTATAATAATAACAAAAATGATTTGATGGAATATTTCATGCAATACCTCCGACATTGTCTAACTATACATTTGAATTTGAGTTTTTAGATAATAATATTTGATAAAAGTGACTTTAAACAAAAAATAAGATGAATTTTTATACAATCGCGGACCGTGGTTGAAATCCCATTATTGGACAAAAATAATTTATTCATACGTCACAATCACGTGCTCGAATAAGAAAAATACCTCTACCTGATCACATGACACACGTGGTCAAAATCCATATTCTTACAGGCCGTGAGGAAATAGGTAATTTGCATTTTAATTTGAAGATTATTTTTCATTCCTCATTTATCGAGTAAATACGCATTTTCTCAAAACTTTTACGGTCAATTATGAGACTATTGCATATTGTCTAACGAAATTTTGTTAAAATATTTGTTTCTGAAAACATGAAATGAACGAGGGAGACAATCTTTAAGCTTCAACAAAGTATTCCAACATTCTATCACTCTCAGTCTGCAGATAAGCCTTCCAAATGGTGGAAGTAATCATACAATAAAATCGGTGGAACCGATGGATGCTCCCCGAAGGCTATGAATAGGAGAATGGGTATCCTGGTGAAGGAGTGAGTGATTTTCTGTGTAAATTAAATGCAATTTAAACTGAAAAAAAAATAATTCTCTTCTACTTTTAGGGCAATGCTCTGGACATGCATCAACTGAGAAAAAATAATAAGAAGGGAAGTAACTCCAAAATAAATTGGGATACAGTTATGGTTTTTGTGCTCTGCACTTCTTGTCATTACCCTCTATTATCAGTATGTGAAGTTTCATTCATGTTCTCTCTAATATGTACAGAGATAGACTCCAGACAAGCTAAATAAATGAAAAACATAGGAAGGGAGCTAACTCTGTAATTACAAAAGGTAGGGTTATAGTTCTTGAGCATTGCACTTCTTTTCATTACCCTCTATCATTGTGTGAAGTTTCATTTAGTCTCCTTCAATACTTCCTAAGATATGCTCCATACAATCAAAATATAGCAAATATTAACAAGGGAGCTAACTCTGTAATTACTTATGGTTATGGTTCTTGTTCACTGCACTTCCTCTCATTGTCCACTATCAACGTGTGAAGTTTCATTTAGTTCCCCTTTATAGTTTCAGAGATATGCTCCCGACAAGCAAAATATTGCAAAAAAAAAAAAAAAGAAAAAAAACTGGAAAGGGAGCTACCTTCGTAAATACTAGCGACAGGTTTACGGTTCTTGTGCACTGCACTTCCTCTTATTGTCCTCTATCAATGTGTGAAGTTTCATTTAGTTCCCCCTTATACTTTCAGAGATATGCTCCGGACAAGCAAAATATTGAAAAACCAGAGGACCATTGCTCCTGTAGCTCACATGAGTCCATTCATCCTCAGCACATAAGTCTAAGGCAAATTTTACAATATGTTTGAATTTCAAATGCATCTAAGATTTAATGCTTGTTGATGAAGTACAAGGTCTTGAGCTTTTGAATTCGTAGTGGTTGAAGTCGACTGCATTTCCATATCACAAAGCATAATAGCAACAGAAAAATACACGTTTTTAGCTTTTCCCATTCAAAAGCCTATGGGACCCAAATTTGACATTGTCACACTATAGGTCAAGGTCATTCCAGGGTCATCATTTACATAGACTTTGTAGCACTAGAGTTCCAGATGCTACATATCAAGTTTCAAGGCAATCGGCCCAGTGGTTCTGGAGAAAAGGATGTTTTCAAGTTTTTAACATATATGGGCATGGCGGCCATCTTGGTCATGTAACCTGGACCAAGTTTATAAATCTTCTTTCCCCCTTTGCCTGAAGGCTGTTTATGAAATTTAAATGAAATTGGCCCAGTAGTTTCAGAGGAAGAGTCGTTCAAAAATGTTGACAGAGGACCCTCGGGTGACCTTTTGCCAAGGTCACTAAATAACCTTGACCTTTAAATTTCAGAGGGGGTGAATTTTGCTGCATTTCCATGTGACAGAGCACATCAGCAACAGAAAAATGCACTTTTTCAGCTTTTCCCATTCAAAAGCCTAAGGGACCAATTTTGACCTTGTCATAAAACAAGTCAAGGTTAACCCAGGGTCATCATTTATATAAAATTTATAGTACTAGAGCCCCAGATGTTACATACCAAGTTTCAAGGCAATTGGCCCAGAGGTTCTGGAGAAGAAGATTTTTTAAGGTTTTCATTAAATATAGGCATGGCGGCCATCTTGGTCATGTGACCTAGACCAAGTATATAAACTTTCTTTCCCCCTTTGCCTGAAGGCTGTTTATGAGATTTAAATGAACTTGGCCCAGTGGTTTCAGAGGAAGAGTCGTTTAAAAATGTTGACAAAGGATGGACAATGGACCATTGGCCAAGGTCACTAAATGACCATGAACTTTAAAATTCAGAGGAGTTGAATTTTGCTGCATTTGCATATCACAGGGTACAATGGCAACAGAAAAATGCATTTTTTCAGCTTTTTCCATTCAAAAGCCTAAGGGACCAAGTTTGACCTTGTCATAAAATAGGTCAAGGTCAACCCAGGGTCATCGATTATATAAACTTTGTAGTACTAGAGCCCCAAATGCCACATACCAAGTTTCAAGGCAATCGGCCCAGTGGTCCTGGAGAAGAAGATTTTTTATGGTTTTTACCATATATGGGCATGGCGGCCATCTTGGTCATGTGACCTGGACCTAATATATAGACTTTGGCTTCCCAATCCTATTAGGAGAATTCGAACTGAACTGAACTGATCCTCTAAAGGCTCCATATGAAAATTGACTTCAATTGCCCCAGTGGTTTCTGAGAAGAAGATGTTTAAAGAGAGCGGACGACGACGACGGACGACGACGGATGACGGAGGCCTGCCTATACTTTAAGCTCACCTTCGAGCCTTTTGGCTCAGGTGAGCTTAAAACTGGAAAGGGAGCTAACTTCGTAAATACTTGTGACTTCACTTCCCCTCATTGTCCTTTATCAATGTGTGAAGTTTCATTTAGTTCCCCCTTACACTTTCAGAGATATGATCCGGACAAAAGTGTGACGGACGGACGGAAGGACGGACAGACGGACGGACAAAGCGGCAATTATATGCTCACCTTTTGGGGAGCATACACACGGAATTAAAAGCCTTGAAAAAAATTATTTGTTTCCAAAATCTGAAATTCTTTTGAAAGAATTTCAGTTTCTAATGTCATTCAAAATTGGCGAAGCATGGCATACACTATCTGCCGTGCTACGATACCAATGACGTAATAGACCTGTAACCATACCAACTAAGAGTACATATTGAATTTGGAAGGGTGTACACGGGGGTAATACCAATTTGGCTACCTGTGCTTTCGACCGAGTCAGTCAATTACCATTCCTGCAAAAGTGGCTGACGACCGAGAGAATCGACAGCAGTATCAGCTCGGTCGACAGTCATTAACAATAGTACCATTTACCGTTATTGGTAATGCTTACGATCCTATTCTCAGTCGAAAGCCACTTTGTATACTGAGAGAAATAAATTTCGCAATTTTTCCAAAGGGTTGTGAAATTTTCTTTAGGGGTAGTATTCCAATGTTGTTGATCGCATTTAGATAGTTTAAGTTAGGAAGCTGCGATTACATCAAACTTGGACGAAAAAAAGGTGACTTAACGCACGTTTGACGTCACTTTACTTTGCTCGGGCTGACAAAAAATTAAACAATGAACATTGTCAAAATGCGTTTGAAAGGTTTTAACTGGAACCTTGAACAAGAAAACCGTAAATGGGTTTAAAACCATCAAAGATCCTCTTGACATCAGCAATATTGAACTTAAAGTTTTTCTTCTCTAAGTGCACATAAGGGTCATTCAATATCCACAAATTTTGTCAATTTCCGTCATAACGTAAACTTGACGCCTCCATTCAAATCTTGAAAGGTTCTGGTCGTTGCATTAAAACAAATGGATTACTTGAGGTAATCTTTTTGCACGATAGTGTTTCCCAAGTTGACAGTAATAAAGCGCAATTGACAAAATTTGTGGATATTGAATGACCCTTATGTGCACTTAGAGAAGAAAAACTTTAAGATCTTTGATGGTTTTAAAAACTGACGTCAGAATGACGTAACTGTCGAACCTGGTGTGGTTAAACCTGCGGGAATATCGCCAATTTACAGTGTTCTGGTCATTTAGAAGCCACGCCATTGCAGTTTGGTTTAAGATTTTGACACAATTCGTTAACGGTGACTTTTGCTCAGTCTCGATTGCTGTGTGAATGCCAATTTTGACGGCGTCATAAGCACATTTACGTTTGTCATAGTAACAATCTTTTAGCACATAATACTGTGCCCTTGTTCACAAATGTCTACACCGCCGCAAATTGGCTCTGGTGTAAGATTTGAAGATGAAACAGCGCCTCAAAAAAGATGAGTTGCATGAAAGAATTACGGCATTTTTAGGTTAAACCCCTTGGGTACAAATGCGACGCGATTCTGCTCTATAAATAAACTTTCGACCTTAATTTTTGGGTTTCTGGTACCCAAAATGATACCTTCTACTATGGAAACAATACAATTTCCCACTTTTTAAAAAAAAGTCTGAATTATACTCTGATTTGTAAAAAAATGCTAAATTTATTTCCCTCAGTATATATTTTGTATAGTACAGACTCGGCCGATAGCACAGGCAGCCAAATTGGTATTACCCCGTGGTCTAGTCTTCCAGGGAACAAGCTGGAAGCCACAAAAGCCGCCCCTCTTTATGAAAAAATGGCGTAAAACATGGGAGTGCTTCGATACATCTTAAACCGGATATTTATGATCAAAGGCATGACTCTTAAATACCTACCCTTTCTTATAATCGAATCAGGAAGTTAAGTTCTTTCGAAATGCAGGTAAACAATAAGCTATTAAAGCTGAATTTAAACAAATACTGTTATATTTGAGCCACACCGCGGAAACACCTGCCCTGCCGCATGTGCCCAGCAGGCACATAACTTCGAAATGCCCTCGTACTGTCGCACATGACGTTGAAATGACATTGTACCGACTTCGATGCGACGCAATGACGTCGCATCGACATCAGTACTACGTCATTTCGATGTCCTGTGCCCGGTGGGTGTGACCAAGGCTCAGGTCGACCTGCACATTTACGCTGTTTGTTGATATATGTATGTGAAAAGATGAAAATTCTGATTAGACTGACAAAATATACTCAAACTGCTCAATCTTCACTGTCACACCTTTTGCCATTATTCATATAAAAATGGGACACCTAAAATAATTACCGTAAGTCTAATTGTCAAAAGAATGGAACCGTTTGGTTGTGCATCTAAAAGATGCAGATGGAAAGGCAAACAGTGAAGACCCTGGTCAGACCGCTCCTTTAGGAGCAGTCTAAACTGGGTCTGCACTGTTTGCTCATCCGTGTCTGTCCCAATACTTAGAATTTTTAATAAGACTTCCGCGTTGCTATCCTTTTGTGTCACCATTTGTGTCACGATATATGGAAAACAGGTTCGCACCCTATATTGATGTAGTGATCAATCTTGTCAGTTTAGCTCACTTTCCTGGTCGATGTTCTAAATACTTCTTCAGGAAAATGATCCCGAAAGAGACCCACTTTAAATATGGTTTCCGATCTTTTTTTATTTTTTCGAGGCGCAGCCTCATATAATTTCGATATTGTTCCACATTTCACAAGATTCCATTGGTCAAATTACGCGTATGTCAAAATTTAGCCAATAATATCAAAGGTCAATGAATATTTAATCTTCGTTTTTTCTCGTCATACTGCACTGTGAATACTAGCATTCTGTCTTATATTTTACAATAGAAATGTTATGGAAAACAGGCGCAGATATTCAAAATTTTCTTTGTTTTCGTCGTAGATCTACTTTCGATTTCTACTTTCGGTTACACACAAACAAACAGTGCAACATGTTGATAGCTATTTTGAAATCAGGTCAATTTCAAGATTGACCGTGGTCCATTTTGGAATTCCAAATTGGACAGCTCAGTTTTGAGATAGGTCGTTGTCAAAATTACGGTTGTGGGTGCCTACCGACATAGTTTACTTATTCATGAAAGTTATTGTCAAATCTTCAACTAGAGACATATAACAAAACACACTTCCATTTAATCTGCGCTGATTATCTTTTTAAAAAGATTTTTTCTCGTTATTATTATTGTTTTTTTTTTTTTTGTTTTTTTTTTTGGTTTGTTTTTGCTGTTTTATCTTTTTCATCACTTAATGAAGTCAATATATTTCTCAATTAAATACAGTTCTACTTCTTCTCACTACAACTTCGTAAAACACTACATTTGTCTTTTGAGCGTCAAATACTTTTTCGGCTATTCACAAAATTTCACAAGCAGTGCAAAGCTGCACTACTTTGATTTTTCGCTACAGTATACAAAGTACATCTCTCCTCGAATAATGCACTACATCTACTTCTCTAATAGAACTCGATACGTCACTACTTTTATAGTATTTTACTACTTTCAAGAAACTATAGGTTGTTTTTGCTATACATTTTCACTACTTCATAATAAAATAAATCTACTGCATTTATAGCATTTTACTACTTTCAAGAGACGTTGCTTGATCTCCTGTCCGGTGGTATTTTCACTACTTTTACATAAAGATGCTACACACCATATACCCGATTTTCTCTGAAACAAACAGCATGATCTCTTGGGGACATTCCCTACAATTTTCAGTTAACTCTACATTTTCCTGCTATAGCTTTACAATCTTCTTTTAGAATGTACAATTCACTACATTTAAAGGCAAATGCGACCAAATACTTCCTGCATTGAAAACTGCATAAATGTCTTATGTATTCTATATCATATATTGGCTCATCAATCTTGAAATAAAAACCATATGTCACCGTATTAAATTTTAAAATATCTGAACTGGAAAGATACCACCCTCGACTGCTTTCCCGAAAAAAAAAGCACAAAACAAGCCCGGTAGTTAATATCAATTAAATGCTGACTTTTATATAGCTTATAACCAAGTTGTCTAGTCAGAATGATATAGGAAATGATACTCCTACCACCCAAAAGCTTGTATTTCAAGATGAAACAAAATATTGCAAAGACAATTTTAGTCAACGGCCGAAAAATCCTCAAAAGTATATTTCTGTCCGCTGTATTTTGGACCTTACAGAAACACTCTACATCGACGGTCTCACCAAACATGTTATTTACATGTTACGAACCTTTCAGCAAACAAAAAATTAAAAGAAAAGTAGGGGTCACCGAACTTATTACTTTTGTAATTAACAAACTCTACCCCTACACCCACATTTATTACGTGGCAATCGTTTATATAAAAAGCTTAAAAATATAGTTATCACATCCAGATAACTTTGATTTTGCTTGCACACAACAAATAAGCATTATATGCATTGAAATAAATCATATTGGTAAGTAAGTTGCCATTTAACTTACTCACATGATTAGTAAATATGAAAATTGCAAAATTTGCAAAAATCGTAATATTACTATTTTCCTTACATTTATGGCCAATTTTTTAAACCAAAATAATAAAATGAGCCCAAAATGATATTCAAAACACAAATTTCAGCCATTTCCTTACCCAGTTATAATAAAATGTTGACTTTGGGGTAACTTTCATTTTTTGCAAATACATCAAAATGGCGGAAAGGTCGCATATGTTTTTAATAAGACACTACAAATGAAAGTGTAGAGAAATTATAAAATGTAGTGAAAATGGGGTGAGTGGAATTTAAAAAAAATAGGAGCAAATAATGGTATCAATACCAAGCTGTTGTGAAATCATAGCATGTAGTGGAAAATAAAGGGAAGCATTAATCTGAATAGCCTGATGATGTAAAGATGAAATTGTAGAGACATTATCAAATGTAGTGAAAATGAAGTTTAGTGAATTCAAATAGCAAATAGTGGTAACAACATCACCCTGCAGAGATATCTTAGGATGTAGTGGAAAATTAAGAGTAGCGTTTATCTGAATGACCTGATGATGTAAAAATGAAATTGTAGAGAAATTCTGAAACGTAGTGAAAATCAGGTGTAGTGGAATTCAAGCACATAGAAGCAAATAATTTATAAACATTAAACTGTTGAGAAGTCTTAGAATGTAGTGGAAAGTAAAGAGAAGCGTTAAAGTGAACGGTGCGATTAAGGAAAGTTATTCTGCAGAGAATTGGCAAAATGTAGTGAAAATGTGGTGTAGTGGTAGTGGTATCAACATCACACTGTATAGATATCTTAGAATGTAGTGAAATATAAACAGAAGCGTTTATCTGAATGACCTTATGATGTAAAGATGAAATTGTAGAGAAATTCTGAAATGTGGTGAAAATCAGTTGTATTGGAATTTCAAAGTAACAAATTATGGCATCAGCATCAAACTGTTGAGAAATCTTAGAATGTGGTGGAACATAAAATAAAACGTAGTGTTAATCCGAATGACCTGATAATATAAAAGATGAATTTGTAGAAAAAATCTAAAATGTAGTTAAAATTGAGGTGTGGTGGAATTCAAATACATAGTAGCAAATAATATATAAACATTAAAATACTGAGAAGTCTTAGAATGTAGGAGTAAATAATGGTATCAATATCAAGCTGTTGGAAAAAAGTATAGAAGGTAGCTATATAGCGGATAAAAAAGAGAAGCATTAATCTGAATGGCCTGTTGATGTTAAGATGAAATTGTAGAGAATTTCTAAAATGTAGTGAAAATTTGGTGAAGTGGATTCAAATACTAGATAGTGGTATCAACATCGAACTGTTGAGAAATCTTAGAATGTAGTGGAAAATAAAGAGTACCGCTTATCTGAATTGCCTGATCATGTAAAGCTGACATTGTAGAGAAATTCCAAAATGTAGTGAAAATGAGGTGTAGTGGAATTCACAACCATAGTGGCAAATAATGGTATCAATATCAAACTGTTGAAAAAAATCATAGAATGTAGTTGACAGTTAAGAGAAGCATTAATCTGAATGGCCTGTTGATGTAATGACTAGATGGTTGTCCAGGGACAACTTGTCGAGGCCGCTGTTTGCTTAAGTGACCTATAAGTATGTCAAGACTAACTGCTTCACTCACTAATTAGAAAGAAGCCAAACAATATCATGCTTATACAGCATATTTCTTAAACAAGTAGAATTAATGGCCATGACAAGCTCAATTTATGACAATTTATCATTTGACCTTAAAGGATGACTTGACCTTGGACCATCCTGAACAGACATTTCTACTCATCAATGAGAACAATTGCGCCAAATTATTTTGAAATCCATTCATAAACGTAGAAGTAATGGCTTGGACAAGCTCTACTTATAACAATTATATCATTTGACCTTAAAGTGTGACATTGACCTTTAACCAACCTGATTACATGTTTCACATGACACTTCCTTCTACTCGTCAATGAGAATAACTGTGCCAAATTATTTTGAAATCCATGCCTAAATATAGCTGTAATGGCCCGGACAAGCTAAATTTATGACAATTTTATCGTTTGATCTTCAAGTATGACCTTGACCTTGGACCTACCTGAACAAATGTTTCAAACGGCACTTCTACTTATCAAGGAGAACAATTGTGCCAAATTATTTTGAAATCCATCCATAAATATAGCTGCAATGGCCCGGACAAACTCAATTTATGACAATTTTATCATCTGACCTTCAAGTGTGACCTTGATCATAGACCTACCTAAATAAATATTTCAAACGGCACTTCTATCATAAAGGAAAACAATTGTGCCAAATTATTTTGAAATCCATGCATAAATATAGCTGTAATGGCCCGGACAAGCTCAATTTATGGCCATTTTATCATTTGACCTTCAAGTGTGACCTTGACCTTGGACCTCCCTGAACGAATGCTTTAAATGGCAGTTCTACTCATAAAGGAGAACAATTGTGCCAAATTATTTTGAAATCCACACATACACCGAACTGAAGTTGTGACAATTATGTCTCGCTCACCGCAAGCGGGCTTGACAATAAAATTGTAGAGAAACTCTAAAATGTATTGTAGCAAATAGTGGTTTCAACATCAAAGTGTTAAGAAATCTTAGAATGTAGTGGAAAATAAAGAGTAGCGTTTATCTGAAAAACCTGATCACGTACAAATGATATTGTAGAGAAATTCCAAAATGTAGTGAAAAAGAGGTGCAGTGGAATTCAAAAACATAGAGGCAAATAACGGTATCAACATCAAACTGTTGAGAAATCTTAGAATGTAGTGGAAAATAAATAAAGAGAAGCGGTAATCTAAATGGCCTGTTGTGGCAAAGATGAAATATTATAGAGAAATTCTGAAATGCAGTGAAAATTAGGTGAATAGGAATTCAAACACATAGTAGCAAATAGTTTCAAAACATTAAACTGTTGAGAAATCTTAGAATGTAGTGGAAAATAAATAAAGAGAAGCGATAATCTAAATGGCCTCTTGTGGTAAAGATGAAAAATTGTAGAGAAATTCTCAAATGTAGTGAAAATAAGGTGAAGTAGAATTCAAATACATAGCAGCAAATAATTTCAAAACACTAAACTGATGAGAAATCTTAGAATGTAGTGGAAAATAAAGAATAGCATTAACCTGAATGGTGTGACGATGTAAAGATGAAATTGTAGATAAATTCCAAAATGTAGTGAAAATGAGGTGTAGTGGAATTCAAAAACATATACTATTCTTGGTATTGAATGTTTATGGTTGGTATTGAATGTTTATGGATAGACGTTACACTCAAACACAAACATTTACTATTTGCGTTGTTTTACAGACCGCCAAGCTCAGATGCAATATACTTTACAATTATTGAAGACTCGATCCATCTTGCAATCGACCCCGGTATTCAAGATATTATAGTGACCGGAGATTTTAATTATAATATGCTTAGTGCTCAATTATCAGTAAAAATGAAGAACCTACATAAGATAAGATAATTTTATTAACGTCTCACAAATTTTACATATATATAGACACAGTTAAAAAATCGATATAAGATGTAAAATTGCGACTCAGTATTGAGATGGACGGACGCTCGGCGCCCCGTTACTGCGGCTATGGATTCGTTCCGCTGAGGTGCGGGGGCAACGTCGATATGAGAATTGAAATACTACTACTCAGTATTGAGCTACGAGAGACGATCGCTCTAAAATGCGTCTGTTCTTATGTCCTGCACCAGCACTACATCCCCTAAATACTCCACACTGAGCCAAGGAAAACGGTTATCCAACCAGCATGCCCGCGCTTCCAGACTCAGCCTGGAGTATTAAATGCAGTACTGGGACAAAACAGCAATTAGTATGATAAAAAACGACACACATTATCTATGAGCCATTACCACTCTAAAACGTACCATAAATTAGTGCCCTGCATGCACTACCTTCCCCCGAGACCCCATGCCGAGTCCGGATAACAGGGAACATGCGGTGAACCCAATGTTCACACAGCATGTTCCCGGATCCGGACACGGTATGGGACATCAAATGCAGCACAGGGACCAGAGGCGCGTTCGGCAGAGGCGGAATATAAGCAACAGAAGCAGTTATCAAATCAAATCAAATCAAATCAATTTTATTGGTATAAAGTCCAGTCAAAGGACTGTCACCAGTCACATGTATACAATAACACAAAATACAATTACACTTGCAAACAGACCCTTATACAAATATGTTATCAAGTTCTTAACCTATAACAATCAAATAACCTATAACCATCAAATCAATCATTTAATCATTAATGCTGGAAAGGATGTTCATAAGATATGAGATATGAGAATGGCAAACCTGCAGAGCATCCTACACCACTGTGCAGTATGAACCGCAACTTTGCCCTTCTACCATCCACAGGAGCAGCTTGTTTAACTTCTTGTCTGCTACTGACTGTAATAAATATGATTGTCAGATCGACCTAGATACTATAATTTGCATGTTTGTGTTTAATAGATCCAACTATTAAAATTGACAATTTTCACAGTGAAGACAATTCCCAGTCGCAAGTAAAATACTCCTGCATATTTGAAGAAATATACACAACTATTTGACTGCCAAAGAGAAGAGTGTCAACATCAAAAAGAGTGTCAATATCCATCACATCATGCATTATCAGCATTTGTTCTATTCAAGGCATTAATACTATTACTATTTATCAGTGTGTCTCTAGTCTAAACATTTTGCAAATATTTGTTATGCATACATAAGCAATGTCATAATCTTTACATTCCATTATAAAAGCAAATTTCTCATCTACATTTTTACTGAAAAAAGATGGAACAATTTGTACTAATTCATGAAAAATGTATTTCTATATGCTGAAAGTGAACCACATTCCATGACAAAATGTTTTTCATCTTCAACAGACATGTAACATAAAAAACATTTCCGTTCGCTCAGTATAGTCTTTCTATGCCTACCGTTTTCAATATGAAGGTCGTGAGAGCTTATTCTAAGCTTGGCAAAAGTTGAGATTTCATTTCTTGATAACTCGTTAACAAACAGATAAGTTTCCCTTTCATAACATGTTTTGAATGTTCTGTAAGTTCTCAACTTATTACCACTGGGCTGAGTTTTACTGTCATCATGAATTTTTTCTTTCCAGAATTGAATATAGGAGTCTTTCAGTTTATTCATTACTGCATGTACTAACCGTTGTTTAGAAAATGTGTTCTGATTATTCCAGAGATGAGAAAAGTTAATATTATTTAGAAATATCTTAAATTTTTGGGCAAAGCCTTTGGGAAAATTCATGCTATCTTTATATGCCTGATAAGCCAAAGAACTTTCTTTCAAATTGACAAGGTGCACCCAAAAGTTTGTAGGTGCTTGTAAATCATAAATTGCTATTGGCAAGACTCCTAAATCTGCTCTAACAGCATCATTTAGTGAGTATTTATGAACCCCCATAACATTTTTAAAGAACTTTAGTCGAGTTTTTTCAGGAATAACTAAGTCATATCTGTTTTCCATCTGAGTCATTCCAGGTTTATTTATAAGAGAATCAAAAGACCATACTTCACTTCCGTATAAAAGAATTGGCTTCACACAATGATTATATAAAGTAACATATAACCCTGTATACATGTTGTCTGACATAAGAGCCTTTCTAATACAGAAGATGGCTTTAAGCGCCTTATTGCAAAGATACCTTATGCCTTGTGTAAAAACACCAGAAGACCTCAAATATATGCCTAAATATTTCTATTCATTTACATGTTCCAGCAAATTATTTCCATATAAAAAATTGTAACCCTTCAAGACTCTCCCTGCTTTATTGAATATTATGATTTTTGTTTTATCTATATTTACTCTTAAATTCCATTCAGTACAAAATTCTTCTAATTTATGTAGAAGAGTTTGTAATCCATTAGCAGTTTTAGATAAAAGTACAATATCATCCGCATACATCAGACAAGAAATGTTAACTCCACTGTTGCCTAGCGCTACTGGGACACATTCTTCATCGAAACATTTTGTCAAATCATTTAGATATAAGGAAAAGTGTGGGGCTTAGTACACAACCTTGCTTAATCCCAATCTTAGTTTCAAAAGAGCTTCTTAAAACATTTTCTGTCTTAACAGAATATAATAAGTTTTGATACATATCTTGAATTATGTTCAGAAATGGGCCTCTGATATTGTATTAACTCATTTTATGAAAGAGAGCCTGCCTATTGATAGTATCAAATGCTTTACATAGGTCTACAAAGCAAGCAAATAAACGAGAAGTTGATTTGAAAGCCTTGTCTATAAGTGTTTTTAGGGTTAAGATATGGTCAGTCGTGCGACAGTGTTTCCGAAATCCAATCTATTCAGACCCTATTATGTTATTATCTTCTAAATATTTGTCCAGTCTGTTAAATAAGACTTTGCTAAACAATTTGCTAAAGCAACTAGAAATTGCTATACCTCTATAATTATTCGTATCTGAGGTACCACCCCCTTTATAGATGGGTTTTATCAAATTTTCCCTCCACATAGAAGGGTATGTCCCATTTCTAAATATATGGGAAAATAGGTATGCGTATGCATCAGCTAAGACCGGGACTGATAGTTGAAGCATTTCGTTAGATATTTCATCAATTCCACACGACTTACCATTTTTCAACCCCTTGACAGCTTTCAAGACCTCCTCGGATGAAATATCCCCATTAAGAATTGTATTATTCAAATTTTCTCCAAAATATTCTTCATTTGAAGAACTTGTAAAATTGTCTGAGTAATCAATGTTCATTAAGGATCTGAAATATTCTACCCATTTTTCAGGGGAAATATCAGCAGAGGGGTCTGATTTCTGTTTCTCCATCAATTCATTTACTGTGTTCCAAAATTCTTTAGGATTTTTCTTTTCACTTTCCAGCAGGCCGCTTATCATTTTGCCTTTGAATTGTCTATGCTTTTTACGTATTAATTTATTGTACAGTTTACGGGCAGAGTACACTTTTTGTCGTAAGTTTATATTATAAGGATCATTGCCTAGTAATAGACTTAAATGTTTTGTTTCCCTGTAAAATGAATCACAATCCCTGTCATACTAGGTTTTCTTATGTTTGCGCCTTTTTTTGTGAAAATTTCTTAGAGTTTTTGGCTTTATTCATATGGGCAGCCTGCTGTAAAGTCAAAGAAAAATGGGACACCATTTCATCTATATTGTTACACATATTAGATGCTTTACTTGAAAATTCAGAAAGACGTTCCATAAACTGCTGTTTATTAATCATATTAATGTGATTTAGAAAACTCATTCTTTTATTATCATCCCATTTAACATTTCTGGGTGACTTTCTTTGTGATGAAGTTTTGTCATGATGACAATACAATGACTGAACATTAACCAAAATTGGACAATGGTCTGAAAAGTAACATCAAAATCAAGAACTTTAAAATACCTTATCGAGTTCATGAAGTCCGCACTATAAATGCAACAGTCGTCAATGGATGAACCATTATAACCCTGATATGTAGGTTTACCGATAGTATCTCCAATCGTACGGCCATTCAGTATTCTCAGTTGGGACCCTATACATATATCTAGCAATTTATTGCCATATTCATTTGTAGT
The DNA here is from genome assembly GCA_963989385.1 of Ctena decussata. Lineage (NCBI taxonomy): Eukaryota > Metazoa > Mollusca > Bivalvia > Lucinida > Lucinidae > Ctena > Ctena decussata. The sequence goes on from OZ022499.1 coordinate 69,533,452, forward strand.
CTGATAAATGGCAGTGTTTCTGAACATATGACTATTGTCAATTGGCATGCGCATTTATATCCCCCATGATCATGACAAGATTGTCGGGTGTGAATTTAACAATGTCAGATTCTAGCTTTTGAAATAGTATTTTGTCAATGCCTGTTCTTTTGGTATACCCTGAAGAGGCTGGTGAAATATAAATACCACATATATATAAATCTTTCCTAAATTTGAAGAAATTCTTGCATAGTTTGATCCATATCATATCACTTTGAGAGTTGTCAATAATTTAAACTCCTGCTTTTATATTCTTTTTCATAAAAATTGCTACTCCTCCTCTTAGCCTACTAGGCTGTTCTGAGCGACAGTTTGAGATGCAAGAGTACCCCTCAATATTTAGTATATCCTTCTTACATGCATGTGTTTCTGTTAAGATAATTATTTCGGACTTTAATCTCTGTGAGAAAAGGGGATCATCTAGTTTGTTAGTGCGAACTCCATTAACACGATTAAACAAACTGTTAACATTCCAACAACAAATATTTAAGGACTTTGAAACCATTCTATTAATACCTTCAGATAAAGAAGGGAAAAAACTTTTGCACATACTATTCAGCAACAGCAAAATATATTCAAGGGAAAGAACTATAATAATTTTCTTTGATATTCAATTACTGCAGTGACCTCCCTTTGACATTGACATTTTACAGATACTGTTCAAAATTGAATACCCATATCTGACTGTTCATACCAGAAGAACTCAGATATGAGCTCTTCCGGCCAGAACACCCAAAATAAACCTCTGTACTTCAATTCATAACTGGACCTGCCCTAAGACACACAATAATTAACTTCTTCAATAAGAATATACTAGATTTCGTATTAAGAGGTTCTATCATAAAGATATGCCTCCATGAGATATTGCTAGCTAGGCGAACAGTGAAGACCCAATCAGACCACTTCTGAAGCAGTTTGACCCAGGACCGCATCAATCATACTGTGCAAGATACTGGTAATCCCTCTACCAGGAATACCTTTAAAATTCTAACTAAAGGTTCTATCATAGAGAAATGCCTTCAAAACACATACATTACGAAAATATGACCATGCAATATATTGCGATACTTCACGGCTGCAAAAAAAAACCAAAAAAAAAAACAATAATTGATTACACGCCTCCCATTTCTGCCTAAAGGCTAAAGCACAGACAGCAGGCACACGTTAGAATCGCCCAACTGAGGCGGTTCTAGCGAGTATCCACAATCCGCGCTCTGGGACAGAGCAAAAACAAGAAAAATGCACACAACTGCAGACCCCAGAATAGTATACTTATTATTGATCAGGCCCTGAGCATTCCACCCATCCAGCAGCAGTCTGATCTGGGTCAGCACCCAGCTTAAAACAAATCACTATTCTGCACCAATTATTTAAGTAAATAATTACTATATAAATATAAATTGTCTTAAAATCTATTCCATGGTGTACTAGTTCTAACTGAAGGTTCTATCATAGAGAAATGCCTTCAAAATACATATTTAAAATGATATACAGGTCTGGCTCTGAGCAGCCTACTCTCAGGAGCAGTCTGATCTAGGTCAGCACCCAGCTTGAAACAAAACCATATTACCATTACTATATGTAATATATGAATACCCTTATATCCGATTCTATGGTGCACTGTACTATCATACTGAAGCCTGAATAAGATCTGGACGGAATGACAACTTGAAATATCCCGTACAGACTGCCCATTGGCACTCTGATCGGGCCTTATCGTCTGCCTAGACACATTTACGTGAATACTTATGACTATCCTAGAGGTTCTGACATTTGGAAATGTCGCCAAGCGTTATACTGACAGACAAAGCAGACCCAGATTTGACTGCCTCTCTAGGGGCAGCCAGATCAGGCCCGCACCATCCATCAAGCCACATTCTATACTAAGACCATGCATGAAACATAAATAAATAAGTTAGAGGTTCTTTTATATAGAAATGCCTCCAAAAATATGCAGGCAGAATCTTTAACATAGCAGATTTCCCAAGTTAGAGGTTCTTTTATAAAGAAATGCCTCCAGAAATATGCAGACAGAATCTTTAACATAGCAGATCCCAACCAGCCGCTCCTCAAGGAGCAGTCTGATTAGGACCTGTACCCCTCATCAACCGTCCTTCCACAAATACAGAGCCACCTCAGCATGTAGTGTATGATATCCAGTGATGGGCTAGTGTAACAATCCCTTTCCACGATTGTGGACAATAAAAATACAAAAAATATTTACAAAAACTAGCATCATGCATCTTCTCATGGAGCATACAATACCACTGTGACTTATCCAACAGAAAATCTATGAAGGGCATTAATATCCACTATCCAGTATGGTCAAATCAAATTTACCCAGTCTAGCAAGCATACAGCCATGTTTTATACACTTTAGCATATTAACATCAGAAAAACATAATAAAACAGTCTTCAACTCATATATACACATTAACCCACAAAGTGCCAGGGATGCAGCAAACAAACTTATGTCAACTTCCTTTACCTATACCCCTTCAAACCCCACTCTTACATAGTAAAACCGGGGTCCACAGGGGTACACATTGCTTCCCACTTCCGCTCCAAAACAACGACTGCGGCCACCCGCCAGAACCGCCTCAATGAGGCGGCTCTAAAGTGTATCCACAATCAATGTTCCGAGCAACAAAAAAAATGAAAATCACAATTTTTCATCTGAAAGTCATCATTTTACTGCATTAGATTACACAGGCATGTTATGTACATGTATTTTCAAAACAAACAGTCTACAAGAAGCATGAAACTCTTGAATATACTAATGGTGGATTCAAAAGTATATGGCTAAGATAATACCTGTGCAGATATTTTTGATATTTTCTTTATCATTAAAAACCAAAGTGTAAACTTGAACATAACTTCAAATGCATACATTGAGAGCATGACCAACATGTTTTAGTTGCTTTTATATATTCTGTGTAAAGAAACTTTTTCAAAGGTTCATAAAAGTTTGGCCACTACTTTGGATGATTACGACATATTTAAATCAATCAATAAACCAGTAAATTCAGAGATATTGACTATGTTTCACCTGCTATCCTACCCCATTTCTTCCCAACATGCATGCTTCTAAAACAAAGCCAATTTACTGCAATATTTCACCAAAAATCCAGGTTCAGATAAAATTAACTGTTAATACTAAGAGATCAGCCTTACAATGTAGTTACTTTACAACTGTCCAAATTAAAGTGGATGAGCAAAAATAATTTGCCATGTACCCTAGTCTCAGTACATTTTAACCAAAGATAATGACTAAGAGAATTTGTCCCAACTCATAAAGCGCCAAAAAAAAAGGAAACAACAAATTTACGTCTGCAAAATTTCAAAAAAACGTTCAATATAAACTGTATTATCTTCAAAAATCAAAGACTAGAGGGCAAACACTGTGGATCCAGATGAGACGACTCATTATGAGCCATCTCATCTGGATCTACAGTGTTTGTCGCTTTAAGGGTTAATATCTATCCCCTCTTTTTAAGCTGATGATTTGTGGTTCCCTATCAGAATTGCCTTAGCGAGGCGACTCCAACACAAATCCGCAAAACACAATTAATAGGTAAAACACTGGAACATATTTTTGATACGTAACCCCAGTTAATATATGTAAGTTACCCACTCTATTGGTTTATATATGATCCAGACTTGGAGTAAATTTCATAATGCAGTTATGGAATTCTTAATCAGGCACATGCACAATATGAATGATGTACACGTTCCCCAATATGTATTAGATATGCACGCGTACATGCCCATACATATATAAATACATACATGTATATCACATATATGCCTGATAGGTGTGATGTGATGTGGTTCAGCAAGAGGCTAAAACAGAAAGTAAAACAAAGTCAACATCTTCAAAAATATGAAGTAGGTAAAAGGTAAAGGTAAAGGTTTCCCATAGCCTAATAGCCGTAGGGGCAGTGGGGGTTAGAGACCCACTGTTTCTTGGGCACAGCTGATGAAAGGCGGAAATCCCTCTCCTTTCGCTGCCTTATCCTTCCCTGATTCGAAAAAGGTACCCATTTACTGCTGGGTTGACAGAGAGAGTTTTCCAGTCATCGTATGGCGACAGTGAGCCGCGAACTCACGACCTTACGGTGACTTCTGCACAATAGCCGAGCCACTCTAACCACTCGACCACGGCGCCCCTCTAAAAATGCGCCAAAAATTTGAAGTATAGCTTCACAAATCACTGGCTAAATGCACCCAGAAGGGCCTGTGCCAGTGTATTTGCAACGTCTCTGTTCCCCTGATATGCAGGTCTATTACGTCCCCTGCCTCGACTGTACTGCCTGCTGAAACCAGTCGTCTGTCTCTGAAAATTTGCAACCGGTCTACCTGTTGAGCTGTCACTTTGATTTCTCGGGGTAACCCCAAACACAGATTTCTTCAGATTACTGCGTAGTACTTTTGTCCCTTGTTTGTTCAAATGTATGTCATCCTCATATAGATTTTCAATTCTTGTGCCCTGTTTTGAAAAATTATCATTTATACAGACTTTAATATTATCAGCCTTAGAATACTTTGACTGGATCAAAATGGACTTTAAAACTGTGACGTAGCCATTTCGTAGGCACACGCTACATATTACGTCGAAAACAAACATAAATAATGGTTACACCTGTGCGGTGATTTACAAGAATTTAAATGCTTTTTTGCAGGTTGGTTGCAGGTTATACCTTTTTCGTGATAGGTGAACATTAGTACAGCAATTTGTACATGTTTATTTCTGTTTTTTCTTTATGTGCGTGTCAAGTGTTGTAGTCCCCCCGGAAAGACAAAGTGTTCATATGAGAGTAGCTTGGGGAAATTGTTTACCGTTTGCTTCCCAAGCAGAGCATTTTACCAAACTTTTTTTTGTGGGCGTGTGTTTTGTTTCCTTTACAAAATGGCCGAATCTGAGACACAACAAATACGTAATTGCGAGTGCAGAACGCAAATGGCCACCACTGGTACGCGGCCATTACTGGTCGCACGCCAGTAGAATGTGAAATTCACGATTTCAGGTATAACATTTTTAAAGTGTTTTGCTTTCAATTGGTTGCCCAAACAATTGTCTACGAAAAAGTTTTTAGGGTTTTAGTTTCCTGCTTGCATGTACAGAGTGACCTCGCACAACCAGTAAACAATAGAAACTGAGACTTGGCGTTTATTGCGCAGGCGCAGTACAGTTATACTTGTCTCGTTAAATTCACGGGAACTCCTACAATTCAGAAACAGCTAAATCAATCCCAAACAAACTATCAAATAGCGAAGTTTGCAACATTAAAAGAAATTGAATATAAAACCTTTTCAATGTTTCGAAATTAGAAATACAATATTTGTGCATTCTACTTTGCAGTTAAAATATGACACTTATTAATACAACGATGATAAGCTGTGCATAGTATAGGTTGTATGGTGACCCCTAGCAGACTGAGAGAACTTACCACCTATAACTTTTTAATTGACGATTTAACACTAATAAATTAAAGTTATGTGGTATACTATATTAGTCCCACCATAACAATATATTAACAATTACTAAATTTTGTGTATTTGCGTGCTACATATCTATAGAGGCGATATATTTAACAAAAAGACGCAGAGACGGCAAAAAGACGCACAGAGACGGCAAAAAGACGCAGAAAGACGGCAAAAGATGGCAAAAAGACTTATAATGGCAGCAAAAACTCAACCAAAATAAATGTTGATAATAATGTTTTCCACCAGTCCTTAGGTCCCAAATTGCCACTTCTAAGATTGTCTGCTAATTTATTTGCATTTTGTTTTGAGTTCCGAATTTCATTGTTAACATGGTTCCTTATCTTTTTATATTTGTCATAGTCTATATTGGTTTTAGTTTGTTTGTATCTTTTGTAAAGTCTTTTCCTTTTCCTTATTAGTTTTTTAATATGAGTATTCATCCAAATAGGGTCTGACTGTCTTACATGTATCATTTTATTTGGGATATGCTTGTCTGAAAGATTTAGTAAGTGTTGTGTTATATTGTTTGCATATGTGTTTATATGTTTGTGTTTCAGGTTCACCCAGTTAGTATTCATTAATTCATCTGAAAGAGACTGGTAATCACCACGATCATATAACCATATATGTCTTTTATTAGATTTGTTTTGTGTTTATCAAAGTTTAGAACACAGAACACAGGGCAATGATATCTAATATTTTGATCTAGAAAGGGGTCCCCTACTCCGCTTAAGAGAATATCGTTCGCGTTAGACGTCATAATTAAGTCAATAAGAGAACTTGAATTTTCATTAAAATGAGTTTGTTCAGAGATAAGTTGTGATAAGTTATACTGTTGACATAAATCACTGATTTTCCGGCTGCTTCTATATCCTGTCATATCTACATTAAAATCACCAGTAATAAGTATATTATTAACATTTATATCAGAAGCTAGCCCGACGGAGTCTTCGATCGCTGTGAAAGCTGCTGATGGAGAATTTGGGGGTCTATAAAATGTTCCTATTAAGAGTTTTTTAGAATGTGTAACTACTTCAACCCAGATGCATTCTATGTTAGGTACTTCTAAATCATTTCTTCGTTTAGAAAATATATTGTTCTTAACGTATACACAGACCCCTCCATGACTCGTCTATATGTTTTATAGCCGTTAAGTTCAATGTCATTGTCGGGTGTTCTTTGGTCAAGCCCAGTTTCAGTTAGGCTAATAATATCAAAGTTGGATAGTTCTGAATAAAGTGTATCTTTTTTTATTAAATAAGCTTTGAACGTTGTAATGTACGAGAGAGAATTTATTTTTGATTATGGATTCATTTAAAGACATAGTTGAACTTACAGACGAAAAAGACTGCTCTGATACAGGACCTGGATTAGTCTCTATATCCCCACTTTTCAAAAGCAAGAGGGATAAAACTATCAGAAATTCAAATACTGAAAGTAGATTCAGCCCTTTAATCCTAAGATGGCGATGGTAATGAAGACCTATACGCATCCTGTAATCAGAAATGTCAGTCATGCAATACAATCAATGAGATATTGCATTTCTTTCAGAGATGCTAGTATAGGACCCCCAAAAACATCTTTGCTAAACCCACGACCAGACATGGTCAGTGCATCAAAATACCGTTCCCCGTGGAACATAAGTGGAGAATAAGATTCTGACAAAAGAAAGAAAAATAGTAGCATTAGAAAGACTAGGTAAGGGATAAAGGATACTAAAATAAATGTTATCGTTGGAGTGGTATGAGGTTTGCCCGAAAGAAAATATAGTTCCAGTGTATGTTTTGTAAGCATTCCGACAAAAATAGAAAGGAAAATAAAATACCATACTCTAGCAGAAAAAGCATAAATTAGAAGCAGACAGCATAACTAGGTTGTTCTTGGCTTGACAGTACTGCGATGTTAAGGCTAGCCCGGTGACCACCCACAAAGGAAATGCTGTTCACATGGCTGCCGCTGATGATGTATTTGGTGATGACTACCTTGATGTTGTCTTTTTCTCACATGGTGTCTTGATTGGGATCTTGGATTGAATCGTGTCAGTTCCTAAGAATTTTCCTATTTACTTTTTCAAAATTCTGAAATGCCATGACTGTAATAAGTATAAGACGGCCGAAAATCTTTCGAATAAAATTTAACGTTAAAGGGAGGATGTGGATTGCTAAGTATAAGATACTCAGCCACGTCCAGACTGTTTTGAAGTTACCCGCCCTTGGTCATCGCAGCTTCACTTGCGTCACAACCTAATTGTACAAATAAAACTGTATAAATAAAATCTCATTCCAAAGCTATTCGGCCGTATTATAAATATCACAGTCATGGCATTTTGGCATATCTAGATTGGGAGGAAGACGTAGGCCTAATTGAATGCAAAATTTCCAAAAAATGTACAGTGGGAACGCGTATCCATGGCGGAGTGATATTTTTATACAGATAGCAACGAAAAAAACATTCTAAATTTCTGAGACTCAGATTCAATCGACGAACGTGTCGCAATTTCAGTGATGCTTTGTCGGCGAATCAAACTACACAATGCCGAAAATAAGATATGGTTTTATTCCTTACATCTTAATTTAATTCTCTATGCCTTTAAGAGCGGAGCTAAACATCGAGATATTCGGCAATCGAACGTTTTACGTGATCATGTAAAGGCGACTCTTATCCGCCAAATTCAACAGCAATTTTCAAAATAAATCGACTTTCTCCCGTCGGCGGACATATGCCATGAAAAACCATGGTGTCTGCCCTTTCTCCATTATAAAAATTAAGTAATTCGGTGTGTGGGACAATTTCCTTTGCAAAATAATGTTTAGGTACTCTATTTCATTTTCTAAAAAAATGGCGGATTTTTTACCTGATCGATAGACAGCAGAATAATCTGTAATAAATTCAAACATTACGGAAATGTTCTTGAATCCTGAAATCCGACACACGAAGAGGAACGCATCTTGTAATTCAACATACAACAATACTTTTTCTGTACTTTCTTCAGAATGATTGGGAAAAGAATTCTGATCAGTAGCCTACACCATACTGTAAACAAATCGATCGATTTATGACAGTTGTGACGCAATTACATAACTGCGTCAACTGTTTCAGCCTTCGCATTTACTTGCTTATAAGTTATTAGGACCGGTACATTGTGGTCAAAATCAGAGGGACTGCTAGAAAAAAAGTAATTTTGCCATCCAATTAATCCTGCACGTGCCAATATTTCAAAGCCTCTCCTGCAACTCACACGATCACCCTACCCAACTTAAGGCCTCTCTACCCCCCCCCCCCTTCCTCCCTCCCCCCACCCCCACCCCTACACACACACACAGATACACAACTTTTAACCTTTCTTTTTCATGAAAAACTAAGCAAAATATAATAGATGTTTAACCAATACTTGCAAAACTTCAATGACTAAATCCTTGAAAAAAAAGTGCAGTGTAGACCTGGGTTAGACTACTTCCAAAACAGCAGTCTAATCAGGGTCAGTACTATTTGATTTTCCCAGCAATTTCGACACACTGTCAGATGGTGAAAGTGGTAGGACAATTGCAGTAATGAAGATTTTGTTTCAACTTTAAGCTTAGAAAATGACTTGGCCATACATACTTATACACTCCTTTACACTCCATATAATTTCAGCCAACACTGAGAAGCAGCATATGTACTGTTAAATGAGCTTTTGAGCATTAAAATTGCAGTATGCATTTTTTATAACATATGTTTTTGCCCTCTGTAGAACTACCTTAATGAGGAGTTCTAATGAGGGGTTACAACATACAAATTTACTTGTTAGTTGTTTACCTCCTTTTTTAAGAGTGTAAATAACTAACAAGCATTTATTGATTCTTCCTAAGAAGAAACTAGAGATTTAATAAAATACACATTTATTATGAAATGCCAGGTTTGTCAAATACTAGCTCATCAGGTGGGGGTGGGGGCTGTCAGCTCTGCAATGCCCTTGGTTCATAAATTAAAATGCCACAGTGTGTTTATATACTCAGTGATCTTTTGAGGGATTTGCTCTAACTGTTGCCAAAAATCTCATGGAAATCTATCAGTAGGGGCAAATCTCATGCAAAAATTATATAATTTATAATGAATGGTACCTTAACTTTTCATTGAGAATGGAGAATTTCTCAAACTTTTAGTTCAATGAGATGTGTTCTCTAATATGATTCTGAGTCACACTCACAAAAAAAACAACTAAAAAGCGCAGCTGTCCAGCAAACCAGAAAACTTGATTAAATATGTGGCAAAGGCTCAGGACTTGGTTATCCATTCTCTAAGTTGAATAATGGTAAGATATAAACATGATTGAACAAGAAAAATAATAGGCCAATATTTAGTGAGCCAAAGTGGAGTTATTCTTTATCATTTCTCTTCAAGTAAAATGTACATTTGTATGTTGTGGTGTCTCATCACAGTTGCTATATTTAACACAAATTTCAAATGAACAAATTACTACTATATAGGTATTCTAAATGTATAAAGCTCTGATCAAATTATTATATTCACAATTTCACATGCAGTCTGACATTGCCCTTCAATGTTTTCCCTATAAGTATAAATAAATAAATATCCAAAATAAATTATAACATGTACATAAAAAGAAAAAAATTCTGGAGACATTTCCACAAGTGATGGTTTTATGACAATGATTTTACAAGGACTCAGCTGGAGCATGATAGCATTTCTGGGAATTCTGTCTTATTCAGCCATAAAAACATTTGTTGTGATCCATTAATAGAACCATCTATGCTCTTGCTGAAGTGCTTCTAATAAGAGGGCACAACAGGTGTTAATATGAAGCCCATTGATGCTGGTGCAACATTTATGGTGGAACTGTGTGATTTTTTTCATTCTAACATAGTCATGACATGTAGAAAGACAAACAGCATCAATTGTCAATGTTGTGGGGGGGGGGGGGGGGGGGGGGGGGTAGACAGGAAGGGTCTACCTCTCATTCAACTGCACTAAACTGCATCCCTTTACAGTCATGACTCATCATTTAAAGTCTGTCATCAAGCTTTTCTCTCTAGTAACTTAATAACTGATCATTCCAAAAGATTTTGTAAAATTCTGTGGTTATACCATCAGATCCTGGACTTTTTTGATTTTTCATTTCCTGTAGAGCTTTAGCGCATTCATCTAGTGTGATTAATCCTTCACTCTTTAATTTATCATTTTCGTTTAATTTACCAATGGAATTGTCAAAGAAGTTGTATGAAGAAGTGCCTTGATCTGTTTTTGAATACAGTTTTTCATAAAAAGATTTTCCTTCTTTCAGAATATCTGATTGATCTGTGATAATATTTCCGTTTATATTTAGTCGTGTTATAAGTTTTGCTTCTGCTCTTTTCTTTTCTAAACTTGCAAAATATTTACTATTTTTTTCGCTTTGTTCAACTATTTGTGCTTTAGATCTTAATATTATGCCTTTCAATTTCTGTTCGTTTAATATATCTAACGATTTTTTCTTTTCATCTAGCCTTGTTTTTAATGTTTCGGCTAATTGTATGTTATCAGTGCTGCTTAATTGTTCTTCTATATTCTTTATATCAGTTAAGATATTCTGCTCGCATTTATTCTGTTCCTTCTTTTTAATTGATGCATATCGAATTGTTTCATTACGAATTGTGCCTTTAATAAGTTCCCATAAAGTGTTTGGGTTCGCCGTATTATTTAACTCTACTAAATATTGTATATTTGTCTTAATAATTTGCTGATATTCAGTGTCAAGAATTAAACTATTGTTAAGTTTGAAATAACCCGGACCTCTGTCAATATTAACAAAGTCTAGTTCTAGAGATACAATACTATGATCTGATTTATAGCTGCTTATATGTTCGCTACGCACGGTAATGTTTAAAAGATTATCGGACAAAAGAAAATAATCAAGTCTACAGAAAATCGGTGGTCTTTGGGAAGAATGCCATGTATACTGCTTCAAATCTGGGTGTTTATGTCTCCATATGTCTACAAGGGCTAGTTTTTCCATTAGACTATTTATCTTAATTCTACAGGCTTTATGAGCATCAAGTTTACCATTTTTCTTGTCTAAGTTTACGTCTAAAACTGTGTTAAAATCACCACCTAAAATAAAACTTTTTTCCTCGTTTTCGCTTAAATAGTCCTCGAGAGTTTCAAAGAATGCCGCATCATCAGTATTTGGACCATAAATATTTAAAATAGTTATTTCTTTTCCCTCTATTATTAATTCAAGTGCTTGAATCCTCCCAATTATTATTTCATGATAGTTTTGAACAGTACAACTAAAATTCGAATTTATCAGGATACCTATACCTTCACTGTTAGTTGTTTTGCCGCTAAAGAAAGCTTCGTTTCCCCATTCCCTTTGCCACAGATCATGAGTCCCCTCTCCCGAATGAGTTTCTTGTAATAAACATATTGAAAAGTTCTTATCTTTTACCCATGCGAATACCTGTTCTCGTTTGTTCTTATTGCCCAAACCCCTAACATTATAAGAGCATATTTTTGGGGGCATTGTAGGTTTTGAAAAATATTGTACATGCGGTTAGACATTTGGAAGGCAGCAAACAAAGAGAGAAAAGGGAACAAATCATCATAAGAGATATCAGTATAAATGTGAAAAGCATATTGTGTTTTAACTATAGTTTTGGGTTTAGCTAGCCATACAATAATTTCCGTAATTTTGCATGCATACGTACCTACGTAAATGGATGGACGGACGGGTGGATGACTTTACGTCCTTTTTGACGGTATTTCAGTCGTATCAGAACGATGTGGGGTGGTAGCGAAAGTATGTATGAAGCGGAACCAAATTTACAGTTGAAAAGGTTTCCTCTTACAGCCGAAAGTAAAAGCCGAGCCACTAGTTCGGCAGGCCAGCATTTAACCCCCTGAGCTACCGGGGTTCCCCCTATACTTACAGTTTTGAGCATACACCCCCATAAATATGCCAAGCCACGCACGCACGCACCCGTCCGTACAGACACTCACATGCACGCATGCATGCAGGTATCCCATACATATTAGGCATATTTTCTCTGATTCTGAAGCATGTAGTGTTATGAAGTGTAAACAGAAAACAGAGAATGGTATATATAAACATAAATACCTATATACATGTACATAAAAGAACAGAGCTTTTTCCTTGTTCTAAAACATACATTACTAAATAGAGTGATAATGAGGACTTCATACAGGAACGATTAAGATTTTGCGCTCAGCAAACCCAGCTGACACACGACGTCGAAATGGCGTCGTGTTGACGTCGATGCGACGTGATGACGTCGCATCGACGTCAACACGACGTCACTCCGACGCCATGTGCCCGCTGGGAAGCAACTTCATTTTATTGCGCACTCAATAGAATTTCGCCTTTAGTTCATAACAATAACGTTTTATTTGAGCCACCGATATAGTAGCCACCAAAATCATCTTTTAACGTAAACAGATCCGACCAACTTCTGTCATCTCCCAACCCCTAGAACAAAGTTCCACACGCTCCATGCCAGTCCGATGTTCGGATTGACATGGAGCGTGTAAAAGACTGCTCCTTAAAGTGAACCGGCACTATTCACTTCACGAATCCGTCTATGTCCGAATACATTAGGTATAAACATGGTGGGAATCATTCCACACGCCGTGGATTCCAGAGAAACGATTCTAGTAACATAATGGAAAAGAAAAACAAGCAAACTGAAATTGGTGCAATTTTTCTGTTGTAAGCATCCCCGAGACCTCGTTATGTGACAACCCCTCGCCGTGATCATACCTTACTACATAATTATGCAAATCTCCAGATAAGGTGGGTTTAAGAATAATTCTGGAATAACTCTTTTCTCTAACTAAAGCACAAGCTATGACCCCTCAGTAGAATCGTCTCTGCGAGACCCAATCACCCCCTCCCTTCTGGAGCACTGTGTATGTATAACTTCTAATCCGACTTCTCTTCTGTTCTATGTCACACAGAAAGATTTTTTTTCCGCATGTGCGACCAGGGAAGGCTATGATCAGCCTGCGCATCCGCCCATTCTGATCAGAGCATCCTCATATCGCGTCGCACACGCAATCCTTTGGTCTCGGGGAACTTATAACTTAAAATGTGGAGCCGCTAATGAAACTGGACAGCTGATCTAAACACATGACTGCCTCAAAAGCTCCAAATATTACGATGAATGGGTCCAAGCAAACAGTGCAGACCCAGATCAGACTGATTCCGAAGGATCAGTCTGATCAGGGTCTACACTAATTGCCGCTCCATTCGCATCCTCTAGACGCACTCTTGCACGTTAAAATCAAGCTTCCATTTTTAGGACAATTACGATAATTATTTTACGTGTCCCAATTTTTAGAATCACTGCGGCAGACAAATTTGACTGGTCTCGCCGAGCATTCATGCAAGACAACTCATCGTGCTAGTCATTCCAGTTTTAAGGATGAATACTTTTGCACACCCAGTGTAGATCAGGACGAGGCACATATACAGTGCAGAACCAGACATTACTTCAAAAACATTTCTAACAGGGAAAAGATTGATGACTGTTGCGATTTTATGTCCTTTTCAATAGTATTTCAGTCATATCAGGACGATTAATGGGTGGTAATGAAAAGCTGTGTGCGAAGGGCCCCTGTTACGCTTAAAAAACCGCCCCAGCAGGGCTCCAACCCAGGACCGCTAGATCAGCTTCACCTATGTAGCCCCCCTGGGCTCCTATTTTGAATAGGGACTAACCGTCGTAGATCATACTAGAACCATTGACTATAACAAAACTAGCTGTGTATACTAATACATATAATACGTAACTTCTTCCTCACTCTGCCCGGGGAAGAAAAAGGTTAGGTTTTCGATTTGTATAAGCAAAATATCAAAATGACTTTGTCAAGCAGATCCTTCTGAAAAGATAAGTGCGATGCAAACATTTTGTTCACGAAAAGTCACTAATAGCTCAGTCTAGATCTGTTCAATCCATTTTGAGCATGCAGCACGTTCAGCATAAGCATTAATCAACAGGTATATAATACCAGTATGCGCCACTGCAGTAAATGAGCCGCGACATGCAAAAAGGTGCCTGTTGCGTATGCGAACATAAGACGCCCATATTATTTTGTATCTGCCAAGTTTGATCAGAAAATCTGCTCGCATTCATCATGCATGGATCCCAAGAGATCTCTGGGCGCAAAAAGGGACCGAGCGAATTAAAAGCTTCCTGAATTCACTGACCGTTGCTCGCAGACAGGTCAAGCCCCTGTTTGCGTGACATGGCCCTAATAAGTATCACAATTGTGTTTTACGCATTGCCGCATACTGGTTTTGAAAAGTAAGGTCACTACCGTTCTCAAGTAAAATGTTCTCTTTTCTCATTTAGGGAGGAAAATCTTATAAATAAACACAAAGAGAAAATCTTTGTTCGAGCATAAAAGAGGTATAATACATATCTGAAATGTCTCTCTATTGACGGCATGCTAAGTTTAGTCAGTGCTGAAAATGTTTATATGAAACTATTTAGTTTAAATATCAGTATAATTATCATAAATGTCACTTTATTGAGGCCATGGCAAGTCTATCCAGTGCTGAAACTCTTTGTATTTAACTTCTAGAACAGTATCAGTTTTTGTTTTATAAAACACACGACCGTTCCTGGTCCAAGCTCTTTCTACCTCATCTGTCATCTTTTTGCGCACGCACGCCAACACCTGTTGATTAATCCTAGTTAGATCTTCATTCACAAAGATATTGGTGCCTTTAAAGACTTTCCTGTTACTAAGAACAGTATCTCTCTTCATTCTTGATTGGAATTTCACAATTATTTGTCTGTGATTTCCTTCTCTCTTTTTGCCCAGTCTGTGAGCAATATCTATTTCTTCTCTCTTGAGATCGAAATTTTCTATGTACCTGTTGATCGTTTCTATAACAACTTTAGATGTTCTTTCCGGACTTTCTTCTCCAACCTCAGGTACCCCATTTATTCGTATATTGTTTCTCCTTCCATACTGTTCCAGGTCATTTATTCTTTCATCGGCTGCTACGCTATTCCTTTCTAATTGCTCCAGCAGTTTCATGTTCTCAGACTTTTGATCATCGATTTCTTTGTTGAGCCCAGCTATATCTTTTCTTAATCTATCATTCTCTTCTTCCTTTTCAAATAATTTCCCCTCTAGTATATCAATTCTGTGCGAGACCGATTTTAGAAACTCATCTTTCATTTGTTGGAACATTTCTCTAATCAATTCTCTCAAAAACCCGTCATCTTTTGTGATTACATTCGAGAGTTTCTTGTTTATCCCCGATAATTGTCTGTTCATCTCTAGTGGGGTATCAGCCTCGAGGCTTTTCCCTTCAGCTGTGTTGTGTTCTGTTTGTTTCTTTCCACTCACGCTTTTGCTTTTTTTCTTTTTTGGCTTCGTATCAATCTTTGGGCTATTGCTGCTAGTGTCTAATTCACTTATACTGCTCAGTTCACTTCTCTTCCTTTTAGACTCACTTTCAGAATCCATATCTGCCATCACTTATTTTGTGCAGTATACATAAAAAATATTCATGCGTGCCCCGTTTAAGTCTATTGAATTTGAAGCAGGGAACCAATTATTTGTCCATAATAATATAGTATATAATGGCGACGCCCATTCACCCGTTGATCAAAACACCCACATATGCATAACACTGGATTTAGACAATTTAGAAGCAAAAATCCATCAAAGTGTTGAAAGTTAGTTACCCCGATAATCCTCTAATAATCCATCTAAGTCCTATAAATTTTCCAAGACACAGAATTATTTGTCCATAATAATATAGTATATAATGGCGACGCCCATTCACCCGTTGATCAAAACACCCACATATGCATAACACTGGATTTAGACAATTTAGAAGCAAAAATCCATCAAAGTGTTGAAAGTTAGTTACCCCGATAATCCTCTAATAATCCATCTAAGTCCTATAAATTTTCCAAGACACAGAAAAGTTCTAAAATATCATTTTCACTGACAACCCAAAATGATGCGTTGTACCCGCTGGAATGATATAAAGCAGTTTTACGTAAACTCTATTAATTATTCATATGAAAATGGACAATTAACTGAGCTTCAAAAGCAAAGTATTATTACCCTTATTCCTAAAGCAGGCAAAGATACGACTGATCTAAAAAACTGGCGACCAATAAGTTTACTAAATGTAGACTATAAAATAGCAACCAAGGTTATTGCAAACAGAATAAAAGAAGTACTGGTTAGCATAATTGGTGGTACTCAAACTGGTTTTATGAAAGGAAGATATATCGGCGAAAATATAAGAATTCTCTTTGAATTATTGGATTATACAGACGAACATGATATACCTGGGATGATTTTCTTTTCCGACTTTGAAAAGGCTTTCGACAGCGTAGACCACAATTACTTATTCCAATGCTTAAAACATTTTAATTTTAGTGAAAGTTGTATAAATTGGGTAAAACTATTCTATAATGGTGCAAATAGCTGTCTTTCAAATAATGGTAATCTTTCCGATTTCTTTCCTATACAACGTGGTGTAAGACAAGGCTGTCCCCTCTCCCCATATCTGTTCATAATATGTATCGAACTTTTGTCATACCAGGTCACTAACAACAAAGATATAAAAGGCGTCCATTTAGCAGGGCATGAAATAAAAGATTTACTATTTGCAGACGATGCATCATTCATTTTAGACGGATCAAAAAAGTCCTTTGAAACGTTAATAGATATTATGGATAGTTTTAGCAATATCTCGGGTTTAAAGCTTAATGCAAAAAAATGTCAAATACTTCGAATTGGTTCATTAAAAATGACAAACATAATATACCAAAAACATAGGAAGTTTCTTTGGAGTTCAACGGAAGCAAATTCTCTGGGAATGGTCTTTAAGACTAATAAAGATAATATCTTTGCTGCAAATTTAGAACCGAAAATAAAAGAATTCGAAACTTGTTTAAAACAGTGGCAGCACAGAAAACTAACATTAATGGGTAAAATAGTAGTCGTTAAAAATCTAGCACTCCCAAAGCTTATATACCCCCTTACTACACTTCGAAACCCTTCGGATGATACAATAAAACGAATCGAAAAGCTAATGTTTAATTTCGTTTGGGACGGTAAACCCGAAAAAATAAAACGCAACACTTTAAAACAAAATTATGAAAATGGAGGTTTGAAAATGATTGACTTAGAAAAATTTATTTGGTCACTCAAAGTAAGATGGATAAAACGTATAACAGATCCAAAACATGATACTTTATTTAAGCAAATTTATATTAATCAATTAAAGGATTTTTGTGGTAAACTTTACTTTGAATGCAATTTTTCAGAGGAAGACATACTGAAAACTTTTAAAGAAAATAGCTTCTTCAGAGATGTTTTGATTGCGTGGTGTAAGCTTAATAAAAAAGACGTAATTTTGAGTTATTGTAATGAAATAATATGGAACAATTCACACATAAGAGCTGGTGGATGTACACTTCTGTTTAAAAAATGGTATCAGCTTGGAATAAAATTTTTAAAAGATATATACGATCGTGAGAAGAAAACATTTTACTCATTCCAGAATTTGAAGGAAAAATATAAACTACCTGAAAATGACTTTTTAAAATATATTACGTTAATTAGTAGCATACCAATCGATTGGAAGGCCAATATGAAATTTGAAAATATGAACATTCCACGTACACCAACAATCTTTGACCAAATGTTAACAGTCAAACAAACAAACAAATTCATCTATAATATGTTCCTCCACAAGATAAACATAGAAGACAAGAAATCTGAAACAAAGTGGAATAATTATTTTTCCAGTGATAATTTAAACTGGAAAATTATTTACGTTACGCCAATAAAATCACTTATGGATATAAAAATTCGAAACTTCCAATATAAATTTCTACACAAAATTATACCGACAAACCAGTTTTTAGCTAAATGTAACATAGTAAGTTCATCGCTCTGCGATTTTTGCACTATGGAAATAGAAACGACAGATCATCTTTTTTGGGAGTGCATACATGTACAAAGCTTTTGGATGCAGTTATCTTCTCTCTTACAGGACAATAATGTAAATATTGAACTAAACTTGAAAAAGATAGCTTTCGGTGAATGCCGGTTAATAACTAAACTAGATACACAAGTTAAGAATTTCATTATATTTGTAGCAAAATATTTTATTTTCGCAAATAAGTATTCAAAAACGATACCGTCTTTGCAAGCTTTTAAATCATATATATACCAGAAAATCCAAATAGAGAAGGAAATAGCCTTTAAAAACGACAAAATTGCCCACTTCGAAAATAAATGGAAAAACACTCAGCATATATTTATTTAATACTACACCAATCTTACAATCTTATCAATTGGAAGGCGGCAGACAACTCACGATTTTTCTTAAAAGGCAAACTCTCTCATTCTTTTTTTTCTCTCTCTTTTTCTCTTTCTCTCTCTCTCTCTCTCTATCTCTCTCTCTCTGGTACCTGGACTCACTTTTCTGCTTCTTTGCCTCTTCTTCTTCTCTCTCTCTCATATGTTTAGTGTTACTGTATCACACTGTATAGCAAAATGCCTTGATAGCACATACCATACTTGTAAAACTTAGAAAAGATTAGTATTGTACATATACTGAATTCTGATGCTGCTTGCTTGTTCAACATAAATTTATGTATAATCTTGTGTGTATATATATATATATGTACTGTGTATTTGTTGTGCTATGTGATTCAGTAATAAAATTATATAACAAAAAAAAAACTTAATAACTGATTAGTAATTACAAGTTTCTTTGCTTTGGTCAGAAGCTGCAAACATTTAAGTTGGATTAAATTAATCAAGAAATATAAAAATGTTTTTTATTTTTCAGTTTATGGTATCATTTCAATTGATATAACTTCAACATGTGCCTTTTAATTTTCTTTATGAGATTTAAGCTAAAACATAACTTTTGGCATTTAATTCTACAGAATAGATATTTCTTCATGCCCTCCTCCCCCCTCCCATCTCAGCAACAGGCCAAGCATAAAAAGTATTTTGTTTGCAGTTGCCTATTAACTAGGATTTTTTGGAGAGTAGGTAGGTAGGCTTTCTTTTTAATCTCTGCAAACTATGAAAACAACAAAAACAAATAATAGTTCTACATAAAAATGTCACAAACAGTTACAGTATTTACCCATAATACTAAGATAACAGCATCCTACATTTTGAACATATCTATGTCACCCACAAATGTTGTACCCAAAATGTGCAGGTATTAGGGAAAAATTGCTGACCAAGATCAGACTGCTCCTGGGTCTACACTGCTTGCTCAGATCTGTTTGTCTTACTATGCAGGTTGATCACGTTAAATGTGCCCTTAAATGAAAAAAATAGATCTAGGGTGTCCCAAGTGGCCATCTTTTTTTTTTTTTTTTTTTGGGGGGGGGGGGGGGGGGTACGGTGAACTTTGGTGGGTAGGTAGGCAGTTGCTATCTACCCACCAAAAGTGCAGGGTCCAGACTTTTTTGTTGGAAATTTTGGGTGGTTTTTCACTGATTTTTGAGGCCAGATTATTTTTTGAAATCCCCTTATGAGCTAAATTTTTTTCTTGCATATCCAAAGACAGGGAATTTTTTCGAAAAATATACCAGCCCCCCTCCCCCCCGCCGGTCCCTTAGCGGGACAGAGTTTTGGCAGCTTTATGAGGAAGGGCAAGCTGTCTCTTGTACTTTTTGTGGGATGCCTTCTGAAAGGGTACGTGTGTGTTGGGGGGGGGGGGGGGAGCGGGGGCGTCGTCCGGGACAGAATTCTCTAGAAGGGCGAGTGGTCTCAGAATGTGGGGTGCATTGTCTAGGGGGAAGTTGTCTGGGGGAGTTGTCTCAGAATCTGGGGCGAGTTGTCACCTGAAGGTGGGGCAACTTGTCTTGGGGCGAGATTTTTGTGGGGCGAGTTGTCTTGGGACGATTTGTCCGTAATTCGATTAAAGCATGTCCTAGGTTTCACTTAAAATATTTATCTAAGATATTTATTATCATTCCGCATGCTCCTGCTTGTTCCACTATCAATCAATGTTTTTCGTTTGTCAAACTTTGTGGTTGACCAGTGTGTTTGTTTTGCTTTCTCTCGTTCTCGGCGTGTAGCCTAAATTCAGAAGCACAAAACATCACAGGCAGACAGACTAACGCAAAATCTTAATAAATTCACAGTATGCTAAATGATTACAAGCTTTACTTTACCATAAAAGAAGAAACAGTTTGTCTCCTCAAGTCGATCCGGCTGAAAAATGTCTTTGTGTTGACAAACGCACGTGCCATGTATACGTAAAACTGATCAACTTCATTATCGATTTTCAACGAAAATAGACTTTCTCCCGAAGATATACCTGGCTATGTATGAACTACGTTCCGGTTATAATGGCATCTAATTTGGTTTGTGGGACAATTTTCTTTGCAAAATAACTTTGAGGTACTGCCGTAGGGTTTTACTTTTCTGAAAAACGGTTGTCAAACTGTGATCGTTGTTTTGGGTGTGCAAACTGCATTGAGGTACCGATATGCATCTGATTTCAATAAAAAAAAAACATCAAATTTCTTTCTGATCTGGTCCGTTGGAAAACTATGACTGCATATCTTATCAAACGAGCATTATTTTGGGACTGTTTCTGTTCAAAATTTCCCGCCATTTTTTTTTCCGGCGAGAAAAAAGGATTATTTCTTTGTGCGTAGACGACCG
The DNA here is from genome assembly GCA_963989385.1 of Ctena decussata. Classification (NCBI taxonomy): domain Eukaryota; kingdom Metazoa; phylum Mollusca; class Bivalvia; order Lucinida; family Lucinidae; genus Ctena; species Ctena decussata. The sequence goes on from OZ022499.1 coordinate 69,554,659, forward strand.
CTCAGAAAATGAATTACTCAAATGTGATGAGTCCTTGTTCCAACTGGTGCAGGTCGTGTCATAATTTGTCATAATACCGGAAAGACCCGGAAAGACGCAAAAAGACCCGGAAAGGCGAAAAAAGACGCAAAAAGACCCGGAAAGGCGCAAAAAGACCCGGAAAGACGCAAAACGACGGCAAAAAGACCCGGAAAAATAGCAAAAAGACCCCGTAAAATATAGTTTTAACTGATTTCAACATCAAGAAATAGATGACAAAAAAAAACAAGAAAAAAAAAGACGTCTTGAACCTAATTTTTAACTGATTGGTTTTATTTATACATATTTTACTTTGAATACAAGTCTGCGGAAAGACCTATTAAATATTTCTAGGACATACAAAATTCATTAACTAGATCTTCATACATGTATTTAATATATGCATGCTGATTCCAACCCATTTGTTCCCTCTATTTTTTTATTATTTTTTTTTCATTATTATTAATTGGGCTTTTGTGACAGCAAAAAGACAACGAGAGATGGCAAAAAGCCCTATAAACGCAGCAAAAGGACCAGGTAAACTTTGTTTGAATATACAAACAGTATTATTAAACAGTGAACGAACCTTTTACAGTATCTTTTTATATAGTATTTGTGACAAAGAAGCTCAATGACACAGAGGAACAGTAGAAAGACGCCAGCAAAAAGACCTAGAGACACGGCAAAAAGTCCTTAGAAGACAGCAGAAAGGCACAGAAACACACAGAAAAAAGACCCTTAAAAGCAGCCAAAAGGCCAACCAAATTCTGTTAAAAGATAGAAATAGTTAATGTGAATTAGTTATTTGCTTCGCTTGGTTATTTACAAATGAAGACTATCCAGGTTTAGCTGCCAAAAGACAGCAAAAATGAAACAAAAAAAGGCAAAAAGACCAATATGCAAAGGTTTCAGTATTTCATGATCTTCTTAAATGGGTGAAAGATAGTAGCATATACTTCCTCGCCCTGTCACTTCGGCCTGCATTTAAAAAATCTCTCTGAGTTTTGAATATGCAGTTTCCAGTTGGTACCACGTGGAGGTGTGACTAGGACTTATTGTTAGGAAAACTTTATTTTTCTTTTCCTTCCTTATTTAGTTATTTAAAAACAAGAGGTCCATGATGGACCTATATCGCTCACCTGAGTTATGATGAAATAACATGGAAGACCATCTATTTGATGATGGTTCAATTGGAGCAGTTGCGCACTTTCTAATCTATATTCTGACAAAGTTTCATTTAGATTGGATCAAAACTGTGCCCTCTAGAGTGTACACAATGTTTTTTCTAAGATCTGACCTGGCAATCTAGTTTTTGATCAGACATTATTCAGTTTCAAACTTGGCCTACATTTCATGAAGATACACATTCTGACAAAGTTTCATGAAGATTCAATGCAAAATCAAGCCACAATTGTGTACACAAGGTTTTTCTATGATTTGACCTAGTGACCTACCGATAGTTTTTGACCCGACAATACCCAGTTCCAAACTTGGCCTAGATTTCATTAAGATTATCATTCTGACAAAGTTTCATGAATATTGAACTAAAACTGTGCCCTCTAGAGAATACACAAAGTTTTTCTAACGTTTGACCTGGTGACCTAGTTTTTGATCCAACATGACCCAGTTGCACCCTTGGTCTAGATTTGTTGGAAATAAACATTTTGACAAAGTTTCCTGAAGATTGGAAAAAAATTGTGCCCTCTAGAGCATTCACATGATTTTTCTAAGATCTGACCTAGTGACCTAGTTTTTGACCTGACATGGCCCAGTTTCAAATTTGATATAGATTTCATAAAGATAAACATTCTGGCAAAGTTTCATGAAGATTGAATCATAACTGTGCCCTGTAGAGTGTACACATGTTTTTTCTAAGATTTGACCTAGTGACCTTGTTTTGATACTACGTAATTCAGTTTCAATCTTGGCCTAGATTGTATACAGATAAACATTCTGACAAAGTTTCATGAAGATTGGCTCACAACTGTGCCCTCTAGAGTGTACACAAGGTTTTTCTAAGATTTGACCTAGTGACCTAGTTTTTAACCCTACATAGCTCAGTTTCAATCCTGGCTTAGATTGTATAAGGATAATCATTCAGACAAAGTTTCATGATGATTGGATTATAACTGTGCCCTCTAGAGTGCACACAAAGTTTTTCTAAGATTTGATCTAGTGACCTAGTTTTTGACCCAGCATGACCCAGTTTCACATTTGGTCTAGATTTTATTAAGATAAACATTCTGACAAAGTTTCATGATGATTGGGTCAAAACTGTGCCCTTCGTGTCATTCTACGATTTTTTTCTATTTTTAGCTCTGGCGGCCACTTTGTTCAACGGAGTGGAACCGTTTTAGCAATTTTGGTTTAAGGCCATGAATCAAACATTTCTGTGGAATTATTTTGAAATCGAGCCCTTGGCTTCAGAGGAGATGTCGTTTATAGGTTTTTCTATTTTTAGATTTCTATTTTTAGCTCTGGCAGCCATTTTGTTCAGCGGAGTGGAACCGTTTTAGCAATTTTGGTTCAGGGCTATGAGTCAAACATTTCTGTGAAATATTTTTGAAATCGAGCCATTGGCTTCAGAGGAGATGTCGTTTAAAGGTTTTTCTATTTTTAGCTCTGGCGGCCATTTTGTTCAGCGGAGCAGAACCATTTTAGCAATTTTGGTTCAGGGCTATAACAGAAACATTTGTGTGAAATTATTTTGAAATTGGCTTACTGGTCTAGGAGAAGATGTCGTTTGAAGAAATTGTTGACAGATGGACAGACGGACGGACGGACGACGGACGACGGACAAATATCGATCACAATAGCTCACCTTGAGCACTTCGTGCTCAGGTGAGCTAAAAAAGAAAAGAAAAGAAAAAAAATAATTATAATAAAAGGCCATCGGCCAAGTGTCACCCGACGTTTGAAATGTGTCACAAACTTCAGCCCTTTATTCTGTTTCAGAGTAAATGTATGGCCAAAAACAGAAAATATATATATTACAGAACCTGGTAAGCAAATGATAACTGAACATAAGCAAAGACATATACCCAATTACTGGGCCTCTTTATAAAATACTTAAGTTCAGAATGGGGCATATATGTGTAAAATCAGGTTACTTAAACTATAGGCCCTTACAAAATGACCAAAACATCAAGACTGTATACCCAGTAACAAAATAACAAGAGCCATAATCCTGCTTATATGAATCTGATGAAAAATGAACAATGCATTTATGAAAATTCAGCCCATTTAATATGAATAGTTCTGGAGTTATCCCTTTACCTTTAAGTGAATGTCTATTATCTATGAAAGGGGAATAACTCTATAACTCTGTCACTTATAATTTAGCACATCCTAACAATAATCAGATAATCAATTTACCAAATACTAATAGCATACCAAAGGACCTGGTATGATAAGGGCCGTTTTTGGCCCCCATTCAAATTCTCTTAAAAAAGCATGGTTTCTATTGCTTATTATTTGTGCGTATGGGAACAAGCAGAAATGATATGTTTCGTGTTTGTTCAGAATAACATGATTTCTGACATGCCTACGTTGTTTCAATAAAATGAAGGAAAATTGCGAGAAAATTTGAGTTTGATACATATTCCTTTAAAGAAATAAGTCATTTACAATAACTTTTGAAAGCTCTTAACAACAGGCTTTTGATGAAATGCTTATATGTAGGATTGCACTGCTAATTACCTGTGCACTGCACAAGGCCTCTTCAGGTACCCGACCCACTCAAGTTTGAAAGTCCAGAGACGCTAACCAAAAAATTCCAACAGATCAACATGAAATGTATACCAGATTATTCCTTGTGTTCTAACTAAGAAAATGAATACCCACAACATATGTTTATTTTGTCTATGAGCGGAGATATGGGCGTTTTTATGTTGAGAACGCTGGGAAAATGAACCAAACGCTGCAAGTTTGGTAACGAAAAGTAAAAAATAAACATTGAGCCCGGTCTACAGCACATTTAATATTTTCATGGCATGTAAATACATTAAAATTTTATCTGTATACAAAATATTAAATGTGCTGGAGGCCGGGCTCATATATTTTGAAAGCCACAAAGGCTACCAAATTTGTCATTTTCGTCAGAATCCGCTGGGGGTATGGGTATGTTCAGTAAAAATATCACAAATATTTTGTGCAAGAACTGGTTAATTTTGTGCTTGCTGTTACATTCAAGGATTGAACTTTCATATGAATACATTTTTATTATGGTAATAAGACTTTTGAAAAATGAGTTCTGGTGGGGGGGGGGGGGGGGGCAAATATTGGCCTTATCATACCAGGTCCTTTCAGCTCTCTCCGTCAAACGGTTCAAAAGTTGGACAAATGCCAAAAAACGACAAAGGGCCATAACTTTGTAAAAAATAGGACAACTGAAATTCCAAAATCACATGCACATCTTCAGATCATGATGAAACATTTTGCACAATTTCAAGTCAATCTGATACAAGATGTTGCAGGAGTTGCGGGGACAAGGTCTAAGTCAGCAAGGGCCATAACTCCATTAAAAATGGCCGAAACAAAAATAAAAAAACATGCAAATCTTCATATCGTAAGAATACAATCTGTAAAATTTCAAATCAATCCGATGAAAGATGTAGGAGTTGCGGGGACAAGATTTGAGTCAGCAAGGGCTGTTAAATTACTCCATCAAAAATGGCCGAAACAAAAATCGAAAACCACATGCACATCTTCATATCATAAAAATACAATCTGTAAAATTTCAAATCAATCCGATGAAAGACGTAGGAGGAGTTGCGGGGACAAGATTTCGGACGGACGGAAGGGCGGACGGAAGGCCGGACGGACGCACACACGGACGGACGAGGGTCATTTCTATAGTCCCCCTCCGCCTACGTCGGGTGACAATAATATGTGATCAAAGCTCCTCAGTTTTGAGATGACGAGATCAAGAAAACTCAGTTTTTGGGACAGGTTTGGCCATTAAAACAGGAAAAATATCTATGTATTAAAATCACTTTGATCACGGTCTGCATTATCTGGTGTTTAGTAAACCTTTTTTTAATATACAGACCGAAAAACTCTGACTGAATTATCGACACACGTATCGATTAGAGTAGGTGTGATTATATCGATTATGTTTGGCGTGATCGATTACTCAAAGGTGTGATGTTGTTTCTGCGAAGAAGGTGTCTTTAATGCTATTATTTACAGCCTTCAGCGTTTAAACGCTTTAATTGTTTTACTTTTAGAAAACATTTTTGAGACATGAAAAGACCAAAAAAAAAAAAAATAAATAAATAAATAATTGAAATAAAATAAAGATAAATAAAAATAAAATAATTATCCGCGAGCGAGAAGTCACATGAAAAAGAAAGTGCATGCGCAGAACCAGACCAGTGACAGCCGTGTGCTTATCTGAATATGCGCACTGGGCTTATATTTTAATCCATGTTGTAGGCGCGCGCGGCAAATATTTATAGGTCTTTCTGCCGTCTCTCTTTTATAGCCTTCTCGGCGCGAAATAGCCTTTTTGTGTTGCTGTGCCGTAAAACCCATTACACTCACTCACTTTTTGCACTTTGCTGACTCTTTTGCACAGTTTGTCTTCGCTTCTCGTCCTTTTCCTGTATAATGTAATACTAGAGCATGAAATTGTTATTAGAAAATACTGATTCTAAACTTTTAATTATTTTGGTTGGTCTTTTTGCTGCAAATATAAGTCTTTTTGCCATCCTTTGCCGTCTTTCTGCGTCTTTTTGCCGTCTCTGTGCGTCTTTTTGCCGTCTCTGCGTCTTTTTGCCGCCTCTCTGCGTCTTTTGCTGTTTCTCTGCGTCTTAATGCCGTCTCTCTGCGTCTTTTTGCCGCTCTCTGCGTCTTTTTGCTGTTTCTCTGCATCTTCATGTCGTCTCTCTGCGTCTTTTTGTCGTCTCTCTGCGTCTTTTTGCTGTTTCTCTGCGTCTTTATGCCGTCTCTCTGCGTCTTTTTGCCGCTATCTGCGTCTTTTTGCTGTTTCTCTGCGTCTTTATGCCGTTTCTCTGCGTTTTTTTTTTGCGGCTCTCTGCGTCTTTTTGCCGTCTCTGCGTCTTTTTGCCGTCTCTCTGTGTCTTTTTGCTGTTTCTCTGCGTCTTTTTGCCGTCTCTCTGCGTCTTTTTGCTACCTCTATTAGACCTCTTGCCGCGGCTCTGCACCCTCTTGGTAGTATCTTATATATAAAGAAATGAAAGATATTGGAAAATATTTTTAAAAAAATATTTTTTTCTGAATTTTAAACTATTTTAGTCGCTCTTTTTGCTGACTTTATAGGTCTTTTTGCTAACTCTCTGCGCCTTTTTGCCGTCTCCAATGGACTTTTTGTTCTCGCTCTGAGCATTTGTTCTGTAGTGTCAAACACTAGAAACGATAATGAAAGAAATTCAGCTGTTATATACATGTATACTATTTTACATTTCAAGAGAATTATTTTCGTTGGTCTTTTTCCTGTCATGATATATATATATATATATTTTTTTTTTTTTTTTTTTTTTTGGGGGGGGGGGGGTGGGGGGGGTGTCATTTTGTCATCTCTCTGCGCTCTCTGCGTCTTTGCGCTGTCTCCTTTGGACCATTTTGCCGCTGATCTGGGCGTCTTTTTTCTATAGTATGTAAAAATAAAATATTGAAAAAGGTTTAAATATTACTCCATACTTTTTTCAAATCTTAATACAAATTGGGTGGTCTTTTTGCTGTTTCCATAGGCCTGTATTGGTAAAAAATCAGTTAAGCACAAAGTTTTGGGGGCCCTCCTGCTTGCATTATGGAGAACCACGTTGGTAAGCCATTTTTTGAAAACTAAAACATAATCCATTATATATATATATTTATTTTTTTTTTTTTTTTTGGGGGGGGGGGGGGGGGTGGGGGTCTTTTTGCCGTCTTTTTGCGCCTTTTTGCGCCTTTCCGGGTCTTTTTGCGCCTTTTTGCGTCTTTCCGGGTCTTTTTGCGTCTTTCCGGGTCTTTCCGGTATTTAGGTACCCCGCTTGCTATTCAATCTGTAAGCGATAAAGTATCATACGTCTTACTCATTTTGCAGTTTGCGTTTTCAGAAAAAAATCAGGCGCTTAAAATCTATTGCAGGAGCGAATCCGGGACATGTAGGAAAAAATCCGTGACTTATGAAAAATTATAATCAGCTGATAGACCTATTTATCTTATTGTTAAGTGTCAAAAAGTAATATAATATGTTTCCCAACATAGATTTATGATTAAAAATAGCTTTTCCTTATGGTAAACTTCGAAGACATAGACATAGCAGACAGTTCATCGAGCTGTACCCTAAACGAAAATTTCCGGGTTTAATTTGTCTGTTGACAACGTTAAATTTTGTATTGTATTTAATCTGCTTAAAATCTACCAGGAATACGCTTAAGATTTGTAAAAATAATGGTTTAATTGACAAAATTCACCATTTTGTCGCATTAGTTTTCTATTATGACGTCACGGAGAAAAAATCATTGACAATTTAAAAAAATCCGGGACCAGTGTCAGAAAAAAAAATCGTTGACGATTGTCAGAAAAAATCACCGCCTACCGGGACTAAGCAACCACCCAGTGAGTATGTAAGACATTTGGAATCACACCGTTGTTTCTAAGAGGAACAGATGGGAAAATGAGAATAAAACTAAAAGAAAGGGAGAGATTGTTTCGTGAGAAATTTCGGAAGAGTAGAAATAACCCCTATTAAAACTGAAAGTTGCACAAACTGTCGGATTACATTAAAGGTTAAAATCTTGTCTGTGTGGCAAATAAAAATGGCATTTCAGTACCTCAATTATGTTAAACTTCATTCATTATGGTACCTTTTTCAGAAATGATGCTATAATCAATGCGGCGGAACTTATTTTGACTAGTATATATTTGCAATGTAAAATATTTTACAGATCTGTTTTTACAATGATATTGGGCATATATCTATTTCCTTCTATCTAGAAATGTTTGGTCACTGAAGATAAACTCACCGTGTTAAGCCTGATTTTCCGAAAAACATGAAGATTTTTGCATTTTTCTGTTAGGCCTTCTTCGCCAGAAGGCAGCACGTATTCCTTTATCATTTGCAAAACTGAACCCATCAGCGAGTGGCCTACTTATGCTCTTTACAACCACGGTTAAATCAGATTCCAAATTTATACGTTACAAAAATTAACAATTGCTGGAGGGGTCTACCTTTTCGCATTTACGACCATTTCATCATTCCGTTTAAACGTTACGACCATCTGCGCAACAAACCACAAATTATGACACGACCTGCATGAGATCATACTTTTTTTGGAAATTTTGCATTCAATTAGGCCTACGTCTTCCTCTCAATCTAGATATGCCAAAATGCCATGACTGTAATATTTATAATACGGCCGAATAGCTTTCGAATGAGATTTTATTTATACAGTTTTATTTAGTACAATTTAGTTGTGACGCAAGTGAAGCTGCGATGACCAAGGGCGGGTAACTTCAAAACAGTCCGGACGTGGCTGAGTATCTTATACTTAGCAATCCACATCCTCCCTTTAACATTAAATTTTATTCGAAAGATTTTCGGCCGTCTTATACTTATTACAGTCATGGCATTTCAGAATTTTGAAAAAATGAATAGGAAAATTCTTAGGAACTGACACAATTCAATCCAAGATCCCAATCAAGACACTATGTGGGAAAAAGACAACATCAAAGTAGTCATCACCAAATACATCATCAGCAGCAGCCATGTGAACAGCATTTCCCATGTGGGTGGTCACCGGGCTAGCCTTAACATCGCAGTACTGTCAAGCCAAGAACAACCTAGTTATGCTGTCTGCTTCTAATTTATGCTTTTTCTGCTAGAGTATGGTATTTTATTTTCCTTTCTATTTTTGTCGGAATGCTTACAAAACATACACTGGAACTATATTTTCTTTCGGGCAAACCTCATACCACTCCAACGATAACATTTATTTTAGTATCCTTTATCCCTTACCTAGTCTTTCTAATGCTACTATTTTTCTTTCTTTTGTCAGAATCTTATTCTTCACTTATGTTCAACGGGGAATGGTATTTTGATGCACTGACCATGTCTGGTCGTGGGTTTAGCAAAGATGTTTTTGGGGGTCCTATACTAGCATCTCTGAAAGAAATGCAATATCTCATTGATTGTATTACATGACTGACATTTCTGATTACAGGATACGTATAGGTCTTCATTACCATCGCCATCTTAGGATCAAAGGGCTGAATCTACTTTCAGTATTTGAATTTCTGATAGTTTTATCCCTCCTGCTTTTGAAAAGTGGGGATATAGAGACTAATCCAGGTCCTGTATCAGAGCAGTCTTTTTCGTCTGTAAGTTCAAATATGTCTTTAAATGAATCCATAATCAAAAATAAATTCTCTCTCGTACATTACAACGTTCAAAGCTTATTTAATAAAAAAGATATACTTTATTCAGAACTATCCAACTTTGATATTATTAGCCTAACTGAAACTTGGCTTGACCAAAGAACACCCGACAATGACATTGAACTTAACGGCTATAAAACATATAGACGAGTCATGGAGGGGTCGGTGTATACGTTAACAACAATATATTTTCTAAACGAAGAAATGATTTAGAAGTATCTAACATGGAATTCATCTGGGTTGAAGTAGTTACACATTCTAAAAAACTCTTAATAGGAACATTTTATAGACCCCCAAATTCTCCATCAGCAGCTTTCACAGAGATCGAAGACTCCGTCGGGCTAGCTTCTGATATAAATGTTAATAATATACTTATTACTGGTGATTTTAATGTAGATATAACAGGATATAGAAGCAGCCGGAAAATCAGTGATTTATGTCAACAGTATAACTTATCACGACTTATCTCTGAACAAACTCATTTTACTGAAAATTCAAGTTCTCTTATTGACTTAATTATGACGTCTAACGCGAACGATATTCTCTTAAGCGGAGTAGGGGACCCCTTTCTAGACCAAAAGATATCATTGCCCTGTGTTCTGTGTTCTAAACTTTGATAAACACAAAACAAATCTAATAAAAGACATATATGTTTATATGATCATGGTGATTACCAGTCTCTTTCAGATGAATTAATGAATACTAACTGGGCGAACCTGAAACACAAATACAAACACATAAACACATATGCAAACAATATAACACAACACTTACTAAATCTTTCAGACAAGCATATCCCAAATAAAATGATACATGTAAGACAGTCAGACCCTATTTGGATGAATACTCATATTAAAAAACTAATAAGGAAAAGGAAAAGACTTTACAAAAGATACAAACAAACTAAAACCAATATAGACTATGACAAATATAAAAAAGATAAGGAACCATGTTAACAATGAAATTCGGAACTCAAAACAAAATGCAAATAAATTAGCAGACAAGCTTAGAAGTGGCAATTTGGGACCTAAGGACTGGTGAAAAACATTAAAAAAACGTAATAACGCCCACAGACTCAACAAATATACCACCCCTCTGTAATCAAGGAAATATGTTTTCAGAAGCCAAGGACAAAGCAGAATTACTTAACGACTTCTTTTGCAAACAAAGTACTATCAATGAAACAAATGCATCTCTTCCTAACTTAAATATCAACAATCCTAACACTCTCGACAGCATAACTGTAGCAACGTCAGAAGTAGAATTCTTCTTAAAATCTTTGAAAACCGGGACGGCCGCGGGGCCCGATGGCATTAATAACAGACTTTTAAAGGAGCTAGCTCATTCCTTGTCCTATCCACTCTGCGATTTGTTTAACTATTCTTTGTCAACAGGAGCATTTCCTGTTGTATGGAAGCAAGCGAATATTACACCTATCTTTAAGAAAGATGATGCTTCAGATCCATCAAACTATCGTCCTATTTCTCTTCTTAGTACTATCGGTAAGGTTCTTGAAAAAATTGTCCATAAATACATCTTTAACTTTTATCGTGATAACGCAGTTATCACCACACTACAATCGGGCTTTGTCCCCGGCGACTCTACTGTAAATCAGCTAGTTGATATTTACAATACTTTCTGTAAGGCTCTTGACGAAGGTAAAGAAGTACGGGCGATCTTCTGTGATGTCAGTAAAGCCTTTGATCGAGTATGGCACAGAGGTCTTCTGTACAAATTACATTCTGTAGGAATTAATGGTTCTCTCCTAAGTTGGTTCACTGACTACTTGAGCAATCGTACACAAAGAGTTGTGCTTCCTGGTGCTAACTCAGATTGGAAATCTATTAATGCAGGCGTACCTCAAGGCTCTATTCTAGGCCCTCTTCTTTTTCTGGTTTATGTAAATGACATTGTCGAAAACATTGATTCTAAGATAAGATTATTAGCGGACGATACTTGTTTATATATTATTATTGATGAACCCTTGGAAGCAGCTCAAACTCTAAATTCAGATATGGAAAAGATTCACGAATGGGCTTCTAAGTGGTTGGTTACCTTTAATCCTTCGAAATCAGAGTCTCTTCTCTTTTCTAAAAAGCACAACAAACCCTATCATCCACCTATTATAATGAACAATGAAGTAATTTCTGAAGTCAGTACTCACAAACACCTAGGTCGTACATTTTCAAACGACTGTACTTGGCATGATCACTTATCACTTATTAAAAGAAAAGCCTGGCATAGAATTAATGTCATGAGAAAACTCAAATTTACTTTGGACAGAAATTCCCTAGAAACAATCTATTTTGCCTTTATCCGACCTCTTTTGGAATACGCAGACGTTGTGTGGGATAACTGCACACAGTACGAAGCGAATGAACTGGAAAAAATACAAATAGAGGCAGCCAGAATAGTGACCGGGGGAACTAGACTTGTATCTCTCAATCTTTTATATACTGAGACTGGATGGGAGACTCTGGCCTCAAGAAGGGACAAACACAAGATTATCTTGTTCTATAAAATGAATTCTGGTCTTTCTCCAACTTACCTATCTTCACTTGTTGTACATTATATGATTATTATGCAAGTAAAATAGTGTTTAAACCAACATCGCCAACAATATATCAATATATCAATAACAGACATAGCAACACACAACACATAAAACAGCCAAAAAGAACCAAAACAGAAGTGCCGCTTTGGGACTGCCAGTAATGAAATTACTGGGGGTGGGGGGTGTGTGGGGGGGGGGGGGGGTAACCGGTTTGCAGTCGCGGCACTTAGTTGCTCGGTTTGCGTGGAAGATTCCTAGCTCATAAGTATAATATCTCAGAAGCATAGAAATCAAAATTCGAACTAAGATAAAACAAACATGAGGACTTACAGAAATAGCAACACTGAAATTCCGGAGCAGAAGAAGCCTACCAGTTAAACCACGATGGGCTCGACCCAAGACGTCCCAATACGGGTGTCAGTCGGCATTGCATTACAGGAATATGTCCCCTTAGAATTGCCTTTGACTTACAATGGGTAAAAGCTCATGTGAAAATTTTGAGACTGGATTTGTATCTCAGATTTAGAAAGAAAACTGTCATTCAAAATTCATAAATATGAAAAAAAAATGAAAAAAGAAAAATAAAAGAAGAAAAAAAAACACTTCTGGTTACCTCCAACAAAACAAGGTTACTTGCGACAAGAAGATAATAACTTTTCCACTTTGTCGGAACTTTTGGTAGAACGCAGGTATGCAGACCTGAGACCCCCTGTGCAAAATTCCTGTATCAATTATAAAAAGTGCCACAAATCATATTTGAAGCCCTCCTTGCCCCAACCACAAGCCATTGTATTAAAGACCACTACAGCAATTCAATAAGGGTGATTCTAAAACTTATTTCCATTTATAAAGGTCTGGATCCTTATTTATAAAACGACTTAACTATGCTGTTGCTAAGGCTGAATTTCTATGACGGAAATTCCCTACAACTATGAAATTTGATCTGGAGGAACAGTCTTAAAAAGACCTTCCTCCAGAGCAAATTTCATAGTTGTAGGGAATCTCATTCGTAGAACTTGGGCCTTAGCAACAGCCTAGCAACGACTTAAGTCATTTTATAAATACGACCTCTGTTTCATACAAATAAGAAATATCTCTGTCAACGAAAAGCAATTTTAACAATACTACAAGCTCAAAAGTGGCAAGTTTCAAGATTTTTTTTTTTTGCCAATATATTTTGAACCCGTTACCATGTCAACGGAATGTGAATTAATGAAATAGCGCACTTTTTTTTTTTTTTGAACGCAAAAGTTCGAATTATATCTGAGACCATTTTAAAGGTCTAGATGATTTCAAAGAATCGGTATCATATAATTTCTACGTTTTTCATTTTAGTCTTCCTCGTTTCTTTCCCTATTAGCACTGAGCGGCATCGTCAAAAATGTTTAAGGATGGTCTCTCAATCTAAATAAACGTCAGTATTGCTTTAATCCTTCGCAGCTTTCTTTCTTCCAAATGGCACATTACTACTTATTGACAACAATATGAGCCGCGACACGACAAAACCAACAATGTGGCTGTGCGCCCAGCGCAGACTCAGATCAGCCTGGGCATCCTACCAGGCTGATCAGACTCTTCGCTAAGGGCTTAAAGGGTAGCTAAGGGTCTAATCTACCTCCATGCGGACAGCAAAGACTCTGATCAGACTGGGCGGATGCCCAGGCTGATCTGAGTCTGCGCTGGGCGCACAACCACATTGTTGGTTTTGTCGTGTCGCGGCTCAAATATGAGATATGAAAGTGGGATATTGCTTCAATGAAAAATTTTATCTAGGTATTTAACGCTATTGTAGTCCAAAACAATTTTCAGGACAAATTGACGACGTTAACTGTGACAGATTTTATGAAAATTTATCTACTTTAATCTTTTTATTAAAATTTTGATCACTTTATGCGATTTAACAAATGTGTGAAATATTGTTATCGGCGCTTAAATTGAATGAGACCCGGTTCAAGTAACTGCGCAGACAGTGAGACTCAGATCAACCTGTGCTTCCGCACAGGCTGATCAAAGTCTTCACTGTTTGCACCAACAATGTTCGAATTCTAGCGAATATAGATACAGTAGAAAATGAAGAAGATAGCCAGTCCCGGGATTGGTTTGATATGGGTTTAGGCTGTTCAGAAAGTTTGCAAGGTGCATTTTCTCGCGTAATGCCTAGCACTTCATTGAAGTTTAATTGCGCCTTTTAAAAGATACAGTGAACAACAGCCAAGACAAGATCCTAAAATGATCTTACAGAAGCTGACAGTGTTAATAGTTTCTATAGCGTTTTTCAATACAGTTTCTACAGAAACGCTTTACGGTGGGTCAATATATTGGAGACCAACAGGAAACAAAAATCAGGTAATAAAATAAATGTTCAAGTATTTTCATAAATGGTAAACAAACGGTTTTTCTGGTGAATATCATAATTTAGCGTTTATCATGATTATTATTTTTTGTTATTTTATTATTATTTATTTATTTATTTATTTATTTATTCAGTTTAAACAATTGACACTTGCCGAAAACAACATTTCTTGCAGCAGTAAATCACACATTTTCAAGAATTTCATAATCTTTTAATACATTCCGTGCGTTTAAGAAGTGTTGATAGGCCATAGTGGCAATAGATTATTAGCCACTGAATATTAGGCACATCGTCCTATAACCTTCCGTGATTCGTACCAGGTGCCCATTTACTGCTGGGGCGAGTTTTTTTTTCTATCGCGGGAGTCTGTTACATTTGAACCCGTGACCTTCCGCGACGACATATAGTGCTCAAACCATTCGACACGACGCAGAAAGCAGTTTTTTTTCCATTTTGCCAAATTGGCTACGGAATACCTTTACATATTATTCGTGTTCCTATCCCGATCGGCGCGAAATAGCCCTTTTGGTGCTGATGTGCCGTTAACCCCATATCAGTCACTCACTCACTCCTATCACGAATTAATACAAAGGGGATTTGAAGGGATTACACAACAGTTCTTCGCAAGCGGGACACGGTTTCAACTAACAAATTTCAACCTGCAAGTGTAGTGCTGAGCATACAAGCTATGAGCTTTCGACCAAATGCTTTTCATGAAAATTGTAAACTCAAAGTACTAAACGTATAATATGTCATAGTTGAATAAAATATTGTTAAAACCAAATGGCTTCATATCGGCTAGCACCAACTGAAAATATTCAAACCTTTGCAAAAGAAAGAGTCCGCCCTTATTAAATTTTCAGTTGAAAATAATTGTTAAAATGGCAAAATCACTTTGAGTAAATCAAAGTTCTTCTAAAATCTTCTTCTACTTCTAAAATCTGGCCTGTACACTAGCATGTGAACGTTAATGACTTTTTCAAGCGTTTCACTTCATGCCAATTGAACGACCATACTATGTAGCTCACGAACTATTTTTCCCTATTTTTTGTAGTTATCATTCACTTATCGCCTAATTTGGAACGTGGCGAATTTTCGCTGTGGAGCACCAAGGCAGAGCGATTGCTGGCCATTTTTCCTCCAACAACAAAATCTCACTGTACAGCAGGTTGGTCGCTGGAAAAACTACAAATGGATGTGCACTAGCGGTTGTAACCAAACGACAACTATGTCTAGCCTTAAAAACCTGCAGTATACCGACATATCAGAATTTCTAGATGACAGCTGGGAAACAGGTGTTGGGATATTCAATGTTACTTTTTCTGACGACGATATAGGAACAGAAATTGCGTTTGGGTGAGTAAAAGACGATGCACTCAAAGCATTTATAAATTGTTGAGAAAAAAACAAGGTAGCTTGCCACATCGAAAGTGAGTTCAGTTTTATTTAGCTTGCCACGTCGAAAGTGAGTGAATGTTGCAAGCTAAATAAAGTTTATAAATTTGCTTCTCTTTTCGCAATTAAAAAAACAAACGACAAAATAAATGAATTTGCAAAGTGTGGAATGAAATCCTTCGTTTGGAAAGCACTGACTGGGTTTCTGTCTAAACTGAAAGGCATAGAAAGAAATGGTTTTAAGAAGAAGAGACAACCTGTTTACTGCACTAATAAGCTGCTTAAAATTGAAAAGTAACGCTCGTTTTGTTCAGTCCCAGCGACAAGAAGTCTGCTAAAATAACACAGAGAAAAAAAGATAGCTAATGTGACATACCTTTCTTCTATGCTCCTTTGCACACTACTACAGTCAACGCTCGATATCTCAAAGTCGAAGTTCATTCAAAACTACTGATATCTCAAAGTAAATTTTCTGGTCCCAGAAAATTTACTTTGAGACATCGGTAGTTTGAGATATTCGAGGCTGAAATTCAAACAAAAATAGGAAATGTGTCCAAACTATTTTCTTTGATAAGATTGTACTATGAGATATCAGTGTTCGAGATATCGAGAGTTGAATGTAAATGATGATTCTGAAAACATATATTACTATGCAAACTGTTAGATTGACGTAAGGGCATAGAACGTTATAAAACTTGTAGACGTATAGCACAAACGAGTTGCTTATGAATTGTTGTTAAATTAAGCTAGACAAGATCTGAAATTAAGCTAGACAAGATCTGAGATATCAGTATTCTAAACCCAGTGGTATATAATAATGGATATCGAAATAGCATCCAGCCGATTTATTGACGTCAACAAAGACAAACGTCTTTTATTTATTTATCTATTTCAATTCTATTAATAATGAAAGTCTGAAAGAAAGTATGACAATAGGAGATAAAAGCGTGACGTCACTGATAAGACACCTGGGGGATTCCCCGAGTATGGCTGGCAGAGAGATTAAAACAGTATTATAGTATACAGCTAATGCGCGTGATTGTTTGTATAAAATATGAATTTAAAACAGCAAAATTTTAATGTTTTAGACAGATAATATGTAAGGCTTACATTTTCATTAATGAAATTGAATTTCATGATTTATTTGCATGTTTAGATGCTTCAAAAAAATATCTCTTTTTTTCCTTTCTATCACACATGTTCATAGCACAGAAGTAGAGTGTAAAAAGGGAAACGGAACTATTAAATGAATGACGGAATAAATGTCAGTGAACCGTTGATGAATGACTCAGATGCATATCTTTTTCTTTTATATTTCTTAGTTCAAGCTTTTGAACTTCATGTAGTTTTCAAAAAGTACTGTTGGCTTAGCTCTATAAACTGTTTAAAATCAATATTTCAGGTAGCATTTACTTGTTAAAAGCTTACACTGAAACGAGATGAAATTCGAAATTCAATTTAATCATTGAATTATTGTGAGCATTAAACTGTGGTTTGCTCTCGCATTCACAAAATACAATATATACTTTTTATCAAAGATGCTCTAATAAAAAGGATCCGAGTCTACATCCTATGTTAATTGTCTGAATTAAAAATGTTTGTTTCCTATTGTATAATAGTATCTTAGCTGTCTTCAATGGATCCTTTAATCAAGCACGTCTTATCATAGTTCTAAAACGCCGCTGGTGTACTGTGTTGACAATTTGAAATAAGCATGTATCTAAAATAAATTGTTTATGCGCC
Source organism: Ctena decussata (assembly GCA_963989385.1). Taxonomy (NCBI): domain Eukaryota; kingdom Metazoa; phylum Mollusca; class Bivalvia; order Lucinida; family Lucinidae; genus Ctena; species Ctena decussata. The sequence continues at coordinate 69,572,106 of OZ022499.1, forward strand.
GAGTGCGGCTAATTATTCGTTAGCACAAACGTATGGCTTCCTCTGTTTCATTAATTTTTTCTTTCTTTCTTTATTGTTCATAAAAAAATTAAGAAATCGCAACCATCGATAGATATTATTATTTCTATTATTTTTATTTTTAATTTTCTTGTCCGTAAATCCGATCGACATTTTACAGTAATTCCGCTTAAGTTCTCTTAGATATAATATTCTTTTTTTTTTCTTCATCTTATCCTATTTATACTAATAAATATATATATAGTAGAAAGATAGTGATCTACAGTATTTCATTTTATTTTGTTAATATTTTTTCAGTCGCAGTCATTAAGAAAAACAGTCCGGTTAAGTTGATGGGTATACCCAAATACGCGTTTTACCAGATGAATTCAATTAATTATATGATTTCTTTTTCGCATGACGGGAGACTAAGACCTTATTTACAATTGTTTTAAATGGGTAGCTATTTATTCGCACTTATTTCAAACATCTTTTACGCATTTTAGCGATTACACTTTAGATCATCCTATAGAAAAACACTGTCCGCTGCTATCTTTTGCCAACCAAGCTACCCACGTGATCATCCGATGACGTCACTGCGGGGATTCCCGTTATCTCCTATACGCCTGCGTATCATGATTACATCAAATTATGTGTCGGGTTTGTATATATTAATATGGCAACGAGGACGAATCAATAAGTAACCAGCCTAATTTCTAATTGGCCAAGAAAAAGTCACATTTTTCGTGTTGCTGTAACGCAGTATTTAGGCATGTGGCATCGGTTCAATTATGATGAGAGTATCGGCTGTTGAACATGGCCAGTGATAGAAACGCTATTCGTTACCATGTTTTGGAAGAGAAAGCAGGCAAGGAAATAGCGAAGTAACCGATTCTTCTGTGTCATCTTGTACTCAGTTCTAACGCAGTGCGCATATAGATGCTAATTTCCGTGTTTTATTCTGCAACAATTCATTGTTTCGAAGTGCGCGTGTCTAACTGCTAACATCCCTGGAAATGACTGACGTATTTTGTGTCGTTTTAAGACTTTCAATGCCGTGTTTTTTCCCTAAAATTACCATTCATTTTACACGGTAGGGTTTCAACAGTTTTACACAACCGTTAGGGAACATCCGCTAAAAGTCCGTTGGATCCCCAAATACCTTAGCGACGAGCAAATGGCGACAAGATTGCAAAGGAATTTTGAAAGGGTCCAGGTCGAAAGAAGATAATTTTCTTTCGCGTCGGCTTGTAACTGTAGATATTAAAGACTCTATGTTAATTATCATGAGCTAGAAACAAAAGCTCAAAGTCGTCACTTTGAAGGGCCCGGTCCCCGAGCAAGGCTACAGAAGTTCAAGACGAAAAAGACGGCTGGAAAGAACTGTTATTCTGGAGCAATTCTTACCAAAAGGGGTGAAAATAAATGGCAAGTTGTATGCAAACTTATTTGAATAACTGAGTAAATTCGGTGTGGTTAATTCTCTAAAGGAATCCTTCTTCTGGAAGACAATGCAAGAGTCCACAATTTCAAAGTTTTAATGGATGTTACAGAGCGAAACGGAGCCTATGAAATAAAGCATCTCGCCTGTTTAACTGATCTAGCACCTAGTGATTACTTTTTGTCACCAAACTTATAAAAGGATGCCCGTGGACGCAATTTCTAATCCGATGAAGACATCAGGAAACCCATGTACTTCAACTCTGAGATAATGGCACTGAAATACCTTTGGGCCAAATGTACGTGCTGGAAGATAATAACATAGAAAGGGGAGAGGTATTCTAGATAGCCTCACCCTCGTACCATGTTAAGACAATGATTTTAACCACATGATTTTAACAAGGAGATTACCGTTCATGAAGCTTCTGTTTCTAAAAATGCTCATTTATTTCTTGAAATTATTACACTGAAATATTGTTTCACAACTAGGCCTTAACTTGACTTTTACAGATTTGTAGATCCACAATCTGCCCAAGTAGCCGGCCTAGGTGACGGACGACTTAGCTTAGCAACAAGAAATGATACAAAGCGACCAAATATTGCCCCAGCCATCAACGTCTTCCCAGTATACAGGTAAACGTAATTATGTCGAAAATGTACTCGTTTACTTTTTAAACCTACCCGAGTTGAAACTGCTCATGATGAACTATTGTTATCGGCCATTGTCTGTCGTACATCTGTTCATCCGTCCGTCGTCCGCCACTTAAACTTGTGAACACGATAAAGGTTAAATTTGCTTAGCGATCATTACACAGTATCTTTATGAAAAGATTATCGACTCTGTTAATGGGTTTGTCCAGACCCTTAACACTAGTGTTAGAACTATTACCGCTTGAAAGGGTAAACTTAATTGCCGTAGGGGTAGTGGGGGATAGAGGCTCACTGTGTCTTGTGTGTAGCATATCAAAGGCGGAGCTCATCCCTCTCTTTTCGCTGCCTTATCCTTTCCTGGTTCGAAAAAGGCGCCCAGTTACTGCTGGGCTGACAGAGAGTTTTCCAGCCGCCGGCTCGCTCAATCCGGATTCAAACTCGTGGGTCTCTGCACTAATCAAGCGTCGTACCTAGCTATAAGACTACGGCAATCTATATTACCATTTACTGAGCAATAATGCTGTATACCTGTGCTAATTTTCTAGAGCAGTCACAAACCAAACTCGCACAGCATGTTTATGGCTTCAAGATTTCGGTCCTGTATGATAATGGGTAAAATCGGAATACATTGAGCCACATTGAACTACTAACAATATACCAACTATATGACAGAAACGGCCATATTTGTAGATTTCCTTTTGTGTACTTTTCAACTTCCCTGAGAACAATTTGCCCATGGGTGAGATACATGGCTATCGGAAAGTAGTAATTGATGATCAGTGTAAACGAGAGTATGTTGAGGCTAATAACACTTTAGGAACTTCAGTCGATACTACGTTCTACAAAGAGACAGCTGCAGAAAAGAAGTCTGTAGCGAATGGCCATTGCAACTACATGTATTTAGCCCTACTGCTGTCAAAAATCATGCCACAAGGTACTTTGAAAAAGTGAAAGGCCATGTGAAGTGCTTAATAAACTGAAGCCGATGGGTTTTTTTGCCAGCGGTTTTCAACCTATGAGTTTCCACACCCTATACAACATGTACCATAATGCAATCAAAGAAAAACTTATGAACTTAACTTGGTCGTCTTACCTGACCAGTAAAGAAAAAAGCGTTCTTCACTTTTGAAGACCACAACGATATCAACTTTGGCCATGACTTAATGTATGTGAAACCATAGCATAAGGTATCTTTTGGATATTACTCAATAAGCGAGATGACTTTTGTTTTTAAACTGCATTTTTTTTTCTTTTCTTTTATGGGATGGTGACGTTCCCCGTTATACTTATTATACTTATTATTTCTCACCTTACTCGGTTTGCTTGAGTGTCTAATAATAGATCGACATCTATTAGGCTTTCATAAACCACAGACAATGCTTCTCAAAATTTATCGCCGACACAATGAACTGGTTTCTAACTTCTGTGGTGGATTGGAAACATGTTTGCATCAAAGCCTATCGAAACCATCATTTTATTATGACTTTGCATATACATTCAAAGGAAATTGTAGGTTAGACTGATTTTCTAAAAGATACAAAAATCATACTTTATAAAGATATGTGATGCTATGGTCTGCATGCTTAATGGTAAACCTAATTATGGTTAATGACGTTGTTTCCTTCTTTAATTGCACGCTGGTCGGTCAGGCTTCAGACTCAGCAATGTTCCCGCCAGAAATCTATTTAATTTGGTAGGGACCGGAGCTTTTTGTATCTTGGTTCAACTGGTTTGCTTTTGTTCCAGTATTTAATTGGAGTTGTCCGACATCCAGTGAGTGAGTGAACTCGGGTTTTAACGTCCCACCAACAACTAGATCATACGGAGACGTGAACTCCGTTTAAAGTCTCATCCTAAAGACCGGAGAAGCGGAGGATCAATGTCTGACATCCATTGGGTATATTCAGGTGTCGCAACACAGTATTTCTTTCGAGACCTCATCTTTGCTTCATCATAGTCTTTCTAAGCGATATATTTGTTCCCGTTATGATTTATTGATGAGTTAGAAAAGCTTCTCGCGGTCGAATAACTAACGAAATGTTTTGGACTATCACTGAAGCTAGGGCCGAAGTTGGAATTTCGTGAAACCGATTAAATGGTCATGACAATAAGCTGACCTATATACTGTATGTCTTTAGAGTTGTCTCTCCTTTTTGCCAAAACTAAAATACTATTTTGTTCTGGAAATTTCTCCAAAAAATTAAAGGACAAAATTAAAACTCGAGACTATTTTTGCTGCTTCTATGAGTCTTTGCCTATTTTTACATTATTTGAGCCGTGACACGACAAAACCAACAAAGTGGTTGTGCGCCAAGCGCAGACTCAAATCAGCCTAGGCATCCGCCCAGTCTGTTCAGACTCTTTGTTGCTTGCATGGTGGTAGCTTAGGCCCCTAGCTACCAGTTTAGCGCAAAACAAAGACTCGGACCAGACTTGGCGGACGCCCAGTCAGTCTGATTTGAGTCTGCGCTGGGCGCACAACCACATTGTTGGTTTTCTCGTGTCGCGGCTCAAATGTCGTTGTCTTGCTTGTTATTTCTAATTAGATGATAAATGCACGTTTACTATGTTTCAGAATACCTCTGGACTGTGACTACCGCATACGCCTGTTCCCGTTTGATGGCGATGGTGACAGTGTGCGATGTCATTGGTACAAACACCCTGATAACAGTACCAGAGGCATTATACTAAATGAGGCAGGTATCCTTTTTATGGTTATAATATTAACTATTTTTAGACAGAAGTACAAAATGAGACTTACTTGGAGCCCACTTTTCACTTGAGTATAGTTGGCATTCAGTAGCAACAAAGTGGCAAGTGAGAAGCCGTTGTTTGTTTCTAATTTTAGTGTTTTTGGTGATGAAAAAATGACCATAAGGTTCGAACGTCAGTCGTAAATCTACCATTATGCGACATCCTAGTCTGTCATTATACATTACGTAGTATTTAATGTCTTTAAGGAAATAAGCACAGCTCTTATCATGGTAGTTTTTTTTAACAGGTATTCGGTCATAGGTTTCTTGCAGTTCTATTATCATTACTGTAGAACGGATATTGTGCTGTATTGAAACATCCAACCTGAATAACAAAACCACTCGTTTCCGACTGCATGGTCCCCGTTCTACAATACTCTGATCTTTTTTTTTCTTCTGCATGGAAGCTGCCCATTTATTCTTTATCTTGAAAAATCCCTGTTAAATTGAATAAACAACTGATATAACTATTCGAGCATTATCAACAACACTCGAAAAATGAGGCAGCTTTTTACTTCTTTTACTTCTTTTACTTCTTTCTTTTCTTCCTTTCTTTGTATGTCTGTTGTAAGTTAAATTTATGTATATCTCATTCTCACCTTTGTCGCTTAAATATTCGGTTTACAGTATTGTAATTCAGCCATTCTCATGTTGTAAATTCATGTCGTATCTCAGGAGATGACTTTCATATAAGCGATTCGCTTACCGTCAGATCCTGTACCATGCTATGTTTTGTATCATGTCTGTATATGTAATTTATATTGAATAAATATTGTTTAAACCAAGTGAGAAGCCGTTGTTTGTTTCTAATTTTGGACTGAGGTCACTTTGGTGATGAAAAAATGACCAAAAATCCCCCTAATCGTTTAAACATACGTAAAAAGTACTAGTGACATAGCAACATAGCAACATATAAAGTGAATTGTCTTTAATAAAATTAGGACAGAAAATGCCATTTAAGATAATGACCATACCTTACCACTGGAATTTTTATGGTCAACATAAACATAATTATACGAACAACGCCACTGTACCAGATGACGGATTTTAACTTTGGCACCCATAATACGGAGCAGACAAAATAATTCGGAACTGGATAAAAATGGAGGTATTCCTCGCAGTCATTTTATAACAGGAAGCAAGGTATGTATGAAAATAAAAATAAGTACAGTACTTAAAAGAAAAATATTACTATATGTCATCAAAAAAAACATTCCTGATTTTGTTCAGCTAAATACATGTATGTTGAAATAGCCAAGTAAAGTCTGACTCGGAACCGCCGGATAAATTGCTGTACATGTTCAGGATGACTTGTTTTTATATTACTCAGGATGCGTGTGAAATAACGGTATCAGCGCACATTACAAATGGCTACTCTTCTAACAAGACGTTTTCCTTGTCTATCTACGCTGAAGATCACTCACGAGACCCTGTGGAACTTACCAACCCGCATACAACAATCACTACAGGCCCTTTCAGTAGGGTACCGGTAAAGGTAATGCAATATCATCGGCAACAAAACAAGTCAAAGAAAAAGCACCATGCACGCAAAATAAAGTTTCAACTAAATTCTCACCATATCTGGGTAGTCACTAACATATACTAGTGATTATTTTCGGTAGAATCTCTGATTTCAGTCATGTAAGATAGGAATTTATAGAAAAGACAGGTGTAACAAAGTAAAGTGAGCCCCACAGACTAACGACCCCGCGTCATTGTTCTTTAAAGAACAGTGACCCTGGGTCATAATATTATGACTCCTCCGTAAACACACCTACGCGAAGTAAAATAAATGGCCCCTCACGAAGGATTGTGACCCCATAGCATAACGACCCCCGGTCATCATTTTTAAAGAAAAGTGACTGTAGGTCATTATTTTATAGCGAAAAGTAACCCCCGGTCATAACATGCCTCCTTTATGCAAAGTTAAATGACGATTCGCGAAGAAGAAAATAACGGCGACCTCGCCTCAGCTCCCCCTCCCTCCTCATCCCCCCAAAACAAACCAGACACCTTCTGTCAACAGACACAATTTGTCATTTCGCTACAAATTTGAAACCAGTAGCTTAAAAGGTGTGCATATTTTAATTTTAAATCTCAGTGACCTTGAGCAAAGTTAAAAAAAATGACCTTGACCTTTGATGACCTTGTCTTCATGTATTCATTTAGTTAACCATATTTTCCAATTATTTATATCTAGGCTTAAAACATTTTTTCTATGAAATCAACTGTTTAAGCATTTTCCCATATAACAGCTTAACATACCAAAGTTGACCTTGCCATGAATTAGGTCAATGATTGACTGATTGATTTTGTTGCTTAACGGCCACGGTAAACAACTATGGTAATGTCGGGACGGTCAGTTAACCTAACCACACTATTCCTGGGCAGGCTTAGACCTCCTAAGCGGTTAACCAGTACTAAGTGCACATACAGGCCAATGCACCGTCATGATTCTACAACATATGATGGACCCAAGTCCTCAATGCTACATACCATGCCACGTGGTCATTGTGCCTTTGGTTCTGGAGAAGAAGATTTTTGAAGGAGTTTTACCATATATGGGCAAGGTGTCCATCTTGGTCATGTGACCATAACCAGCTCAACAAACTTTGGTTCTTTTAACCCAGTGAAGCTCCTTATGAAATATAGCTTCTAATAGCCCAGTGGCTTCAGAGAAAATGTTTGAAAATGTTGACAGGCAATAGAATCACAATGACCTTGAACAAAGGTCTAAGAATGACCTTGACCTACAACATAATATCTTAATAGGCTCACTTAGTTAACCATAAATACCAAATATCATATCTTAGACTTGAATGGTTTCTGAGAAATCCACTGTTTAATCATTTTCCAATGCATCAAAATTGACCTTGCCATAAATTAGGTCACAGTCAATGCACAGTCCTCATTTGTATGAATTATGATGGGCCAATGTTCCAAATGCTACATACCAAGTTTCAAGGTCATAGGCCTTTTGGTTCTGGAGAAAAAACATTGAACGGGTTTTACCATATATGGACATAGCGGCCATTTTGGTTATGTGACCCAGATCCCGGGAACCAACTTTTCTTCCCCCATCCCACTAAGACTTCATATGAAATTTGGCTTCAATCGGCCCAGTGGTTTCAGAGGAGACGCTGTTTGAAAATCTTGACCACAGATGGACGGAGAGAATGACCTTGACCTTTAGTGACATAATATCTTCATTTGTTCATTTAGTTGACTTTGTATACCAAGTATTGTAACTTAGACCTAAATAGTTTCTAAGAAATCCACTGTTTAAGCGGATTGTTCATTTAGTTGACCATAAAGACCAAATATTCTACCTTAGACTTAAATAGTTTCTGAGAAATCCACTGTTTAAGCGTTTTCCCATATACACGCCTAAGGTACCGGAGTTGACCGTGTCATAAATTAGATCAAGGTCATCACAATGTCATCATTTGTACAAACTATGATGGGCCCGCATGCCTGATGCTACATACCAAGTTTCAAGGTCATAGGCCTTTTGGTTCTGGAGAAGAAGATTTTTAAAGGGCTTTTACCATATATAGGCATGGCGGCTATCTTCGTCATGTGATCCAGACCCCGCATATAAACTTTCGTTCCCCTATCCCACTGAGACTCCATATGAAATATGGCTTCAATCGGCATAGTGGTTTCAGAGAAGGAGATGTTTGAAAATCTTGACGACAGCTGGACTGACCGAATGACCTTGACCTTTAGTGACATAATATCTTCATTTGTTCATTTAGTTGACCATGTATACCAAGTATTGTACCTTAGACTTAAATAATTTCTGAATAATCCACTGTTTAAGCGTTTTCCCATATAAAAGCCAAACAATCCAAAGTTGACCATGTCATAAATTAGGTCAAGGTCATTGCAAGGTCATTATTTGTATAAATTATAATGGGCCCGCACGCCCAATGCTACATACCAAGTTTCAAGTCCATAGGCATTTTGGTTCTGGAGAAGAAGATTTTTGAAGGGTTTTTACCATATATGGGCATGGCGGCCACCTTGGTCATGTGACCCAGACCCCGCGTATGTACTTTCGTTTCCCTATCCCAATGAGACCCCATATGAAATATGGCTTCAATCGGCCCAGTGGTTTCAGAGGAGAAGATGTTCGAAAATCTTGACGACGGATGGACGGACCGAATGACCTTGACCTTTAGCGACATTATATCTTCATTTGTTCATTTAGTTGACCTTGTTTACCAATTATTGTACCTTAGACTTAAATAGTTTCTGATAAATCCACTGTTTAAGCGTTTTCCCATATAAAAGCCTAACGTACCAAAGTTGACCATGTCATAAAGGACCTCTGACAGTTGTAATGTAATTTTGCCAATAAAAATGGTCGAAAATGACCTTTTGCTACACTTTAAAATTTCCACTGAAATGTTTTCCTTGGAACTCCCCATAATTGGTACAAAAACAATTTTTCGGCTATTTAACACATAGACTGAGAATTTTGGTGTAAAAAGCAAGTTTACATAATAATAGGAAAAATTTTATAAAGATACTCCCCCCCCCCCCCCCGTGCCTCAGCTAGCCACTTTGCATGTAAGTGTACTGTCAATATACACATTATATGTGAGTGGCAAGCTGAGGCACGGGGGGAATGATAGTCTACAGCTGAAAAACTGAAAAGTGGGTGGGGTAATTAGACCCATTGCATCTTAAAATCAGGCTAGCATACTTTTTATTTTCATATTATTGCAGGCTATATGCAGTTTGTAGTGTTTACTTTATTTTAAGCATATTTAACAAAATAAAATTCAGTAAATAAGAAAAATAAAAAAATTGGTGTATTTTGGATGACCAAACATTCCTCTTACCACTCTTGAGAAAGTCAGCGAAAGTTAGTCTGCAGACGTGATATTTTTCCAAAATCAATATGAAAACTTCTTCATAATGCATAAGACTACATGTTAATGCTAAAATTATCAACATTGGCTTCCCATGGATGTTGCAGTAATTTGTCGAAAAATAGGCAAATCTGCATTGAAACTGTCAGAGGTCCTTAGGTCAAGGTCATCGCAAGGTCATCATTTGTACAAACTATGATGGGCCCGCATGCCCAAAGCTACATACCAAGTTTCAAGGTCATAGGTTTTTTGGTTCTGGAGAAGAAGATTTTTGAAGGGTTTTTACCATATATGGGCGTGGCGGCCAACTTGGTCATGTGACCCAGATACCCGGAACAAACTTTCGTTCCCCCGACCTAGGTAGGCTCCATATGAAATATGGCTTCAATCGGCCCAGTGGTTTCAGAGGAGAAGATGTTTGAAAATGTTGACGACGGACGACGGACGGACGACGGATGCCTGGCTATACTATAAGCTCACCTATGAGCCTAAAGGCTCAGGTGAGCTAAAAACACACACACTTACACAGAAAAGTTTACCGTGCCCACCAGTTATTCATATTTCGTTAAGGACCTCTGCTCTGACAGTTGTTATGTGGGTCATAAATGAACGTTCGGTTTACTTCCAAATCTCCATTGAAAATTGTTGCTCTGAACTCCCTAGAACTAACGCGAAAATGTTTTCCATTATCAAGAACACAGACCAAGATTTTTAGTGCAAAAGGCAAGTTTTTGTAAATGATTTTATGAAAGAAGGAAAAGTTGATAAGAAGACTTTACGCACCCATGCCCTCAGCAAGTCACTTGGCATTTATGTATACAGTTACATATACATTTTATGTGAATGGTATCGTGAGGCACGTGAGGTGGGGGGTGGAGATAGTCTAAAGCTGAAAAATAGAAAAGTGGGTGGGATAATTAGACCTTATGCGTCTTAAAATAAGGGTAGCATAATATTTATTTACATATTATTGAATACTATGAGCAGCTGTAATATTTACTTCATTTTAGCATATTTAACAAAATAAAATTCAGTTAATAAGAAAACTCGAAAAAAATATATATGGTCGATGTACCTGTTTTCGGGGTGCTTCAGCATTCGGGGTGTTCTAATAAATTATACCTCTCCTTTTGCCGAGGACGTCTACAGATGATTACTTTTTGAAAATAGAAAGTTGAATCAGCATGTTTTATAATACACTAATTGACGCGCGAAAGCACGTTAGTTTTGACGTCATCCATGGCGTCTTCGTTGGTGACCGTGTAAGCGGCCATTTTGGAAACACTGCAAAGTTTATGGAAAGTACCGACGAACATGACACGCGATTAATTCAATTATTAATGTTTTTGGATAATTCAAAGATCGTTTCTAAATTCTAAAGAACTGTAGGTCTCCCGAAGGCAGTTGCTATCAAAGCATCTGCAGCTTATGCATATTGACGGCGTGTTCTTTTACGTACCCCGAAAACTGGGGCAGTTTCGGAGAGCAGGTTCAGCTGAACATCTGTTTGGATTTGATCAGCTTTGTAAACATGGAGACATGCGGATATGAAATGTTAGTTACATATTACTTAACACATATTTTATATACACACACAGACTATCAGCTTGTGATCTTTGTTTATCACACAGTTTTTATGTTGCGAATAAACGTTAATACCCCGAAAACTGGTGCAGCCATCATATATATTGGACGACTGAAAATACAACGTACCCCTCTTGAGAAAGTCAATGTTACCCACGGTTGACACGGGGGTAGAGCCTTATGCATCGCCAGGACGGCGGAGGGTGACTTCCGGTTAAAGGGTTATCGACCAGTGTATTACATTAACAAGGAAACTCTAACAACGTTAGAATTTTTGGAGTTTAAATATATAGTAATGTAAATTCTATATACAGACAATACAATTTACAACTATCACAATTACAATGATATACAACACATATCAGTTCATGTCGCTGGCCCAAGTAAGGTGTTTGTTTCAAATCTGTAATCGATCAAATTTGCGTACAATACGCAAATAGATTACCGTCTGACGTCAACACCGTACTCGGCTCAGCGCCATGAACTAAAAGAAAATACAAAGAACAAAAACGTTAACTGAGCTCATAAAAAAATAAGGCCTTATGCTGGTTGAATTCAATTGTCGCTAACTGGATCCTACCATGGGCCAGTCCATATATTATGGGAAACACCCACTTATATCATTTTGCGCACGTACTTATATACTGGTCGCTCCCTGGATCGTACCAGGGACCAGTCTATATATAATAAGAAATACTTAAGTGGACGAACACTGTCCCACTTTCACCTCCGCAGCAATCACATCGACGTAACCGGCCGACTTCGCCTATATTTTATACTTCCCGCCTCGGCTAGGAAACATGCACAAGCGGCGTTGTAACTGCCTCTACCCGGGTTAGTATTAACCTGGAGATGTATATAGAATCTCCAGGTAAGACGTGGCTCTAAGCCCCAACAGCTGACTGCTGGACTTGATGTGCCTAAAAATAACGAACTTACACTTAATACATTATAACTACATAATAACAATACGTAACACTTGGGCCTGTCTTGGAAATACCATACAACGCCCTCGGCGAATGCCGAGCATAACGTGCACACGTCAGCCGTGTCACAACTCGCGATCACGATGTGAAGCCAAAACTGTGCTTACCACTTCCGCCAATGAAGAAACATAGATCCTACCACGCATGTGCGTCGAAGGATCTGACGTCAAACATTGTCAAGAAGTATACTGACGTCAACAGGTATTACCATGACATACCCCACATAAAACATGAATAATCTAAACAATGACCTATCTACATTTACTTGATTTACCAAAAATGTAACTCGCATATGTATTAATTCATTTCTTTAAACTAAGCGTATTACCATTTGCCATAGAATATAATAACTTAATAAGCGTTTCTAACACATTTGGGATCATAACGTTTGATCTGACATCATGACGCCAATGATGTTATACCATATGACGTCATCTAGTCAAGGCAAATCAAACGCATGACGACCAAATGTTACCATTATAACGTATGGAAAAACCCTTAATGCGGTGCATGCTATGACGTCAATTTACGTCACGAGTATGTAAATTAGTTCCATTACAAATCAATCTACTTCTATAGGCCACGTATACGTGAAACTAATATAAAAAGTGCTGACGTCGCAATAACATGAATGCAACTGACGTCACATGAATAACATGAATGCAACTGACGTCACTGGACGTCAAATAGACACACACCATTGCAACCAACATCAGTGATATAAACTATTTCCGTAATTTACAAAACTTCCTAATATACAAATACTATGCGCAGCATGATCATTATCAACAAAATCAGTCGATAATCCTAATATACAAATACCATGCGCAGCATGATCATTATCAACAAAATTAGTCGACACATGCGCAGCATGATCATTATCAACAAAATCAGTCGACACATTTAATCATACCATATCAATCCGAAGTCACATTTTTCATTCTTAGCCAAAACCAGTCTGAATAAATATAATAAAATCTTACCCCTCAGGTCTTAACACTGAACCTAGGCACACGACAATATAACATCCTTCGTCTTAGAATTAAAAAGCCACGTCTAATTTTTCAATAATAGATACGAGTATAAATACTATGCGTCTCACTTTTAAATCATGCGACTCGAATTTAAGCGTGCAGGTATTCACCCTAAAATCATGCAACACGCTGTCCAGTGAAAACTGCCACGTGAGGCATTCACCAATAACCCATGCATGACCTAGCCACAATTTCCGTAAATGTTTTATTACCACAATTACCCTCAAAACTGTAGCCCTACTGATTGAAAGGATTAAAATAATTTCGACGACATAGTCGACGATCCGATTCATTTCGTAACAGTCAATGACAGTTATTTAGTGTGCAGTCGAGAAAACTTTTTCAAAATCAAATCAAAACCACTTTATCATGCACAAGTCTACCCGTTAATGCTAAAATCTTGATACATGTGGCGTAAACAGATAGATTCTGATGCCAAGCTTGTCAAACGTAAACCTCTTCACTTTCGTTTTACTTGACTGTTCACATAAATTGGTTTAGTTGTCAACCCCTTCTGCAGTGTTTCCATTTCAACAGTTGCGACCACAATTTAGCTACGCCGTTCCCATGATCCCATGATATGCATGTAACTCAGTTATTAATATAATTTGAAACTGTATAACAAAAGCATGAGACTCTAAAAACGAGCTTGAGATTTTTTTGTTAAGGGTTCAACCCCAACATACATCTATTTAATCCACTCGTATTTATATTTTCAGCTCACTATACACATAGCAGACAGCCTGTCAGATCCGAATTCTTGTAACAACGGACCGAAGTTTTTGTCCTTTGGAACACTGCCACCGTATACCAAACTGTCATACAAGCTTCCGTTTTCAAATGCTAGACTGCCTTTCAAAACTGCAGGGTCAAATATGACGTAAGTGCATTCATGATCTAATTCTCCAATTCATCTTTAATTGACCACTTTAACTTTATGACTTTAAGTTTAAGTGGTCAAACAACCGAAATCATAAGCCCGTACTTGTAAATCATTGAAACATTTAAAATTCGAAATATCTTAGATATACAGACATGGACCGCAAAACAGAGATGCGATAAGGTGCTCGCGCGCGTAAATAAAGGCACCATCCTACATCTGTTCAAGAAAATTGGCTGGCGCTTGACCACTGACACCTTGCATCTAGCCTACCGTGGTCTTGTTTCCTCTTTTCTCTCTCTCTCTCTCTCTCTCTCTCTCTCTCTCTTTAATATGGATTAAAAGTGCTGGTTAGAAATGTTTTCAAGCCAACTTTATATTTGGACATCAAATCTGAATATCGGCGATAAAAGTACAGCGGTCAGTGTACCGAAATCATAAGTCCGAACTCATAAACCATATAAACATAGACAAATCCAAAATATTTTAATACCGAGACATGGGCCCCCCAAAAGGAACTGTGATCAGCTACTCGAGAGAAGTAAGCATCACCTGCCTATCATATGTATCTAATGGTAAAGTCACTGGAAATAAAAGTCAGGTAATTGAAAGTCGTACTATGTTTAGGCCGTGGCCATCAGGTCGGAAATAACTTAAGGAATGACCACATTAAACTTAGGAATCTAGCATTGCATAGCTTGATATATCCTTGTTACTAAAAGTGTATTCCTCTCATTTTAGTAATCAATTTTCTAGATTAATATGCTTATGTTCATTTATTCATGCAGTTGTTAATTTTGTGTTTCCCCATTACATGCATTGATACGTATTTGCTTTTCATGTGTTTTTCATAAATTTCAAAGTAATTGTTCATGATTGGAATACAGGCAGTGTCATTTATTTTTTTATCGTATCATTAGACCTTGGCATAAGCTTAGCAGTATTTGTTCTCAGCAGCAGTTCAAGATAGAATGATAACTGGATTAAGCACGAACAAAACGGCTCCCCGTATCGTGGTCTTGTCCTACGTATTCTTCCTGACATTTTCCATGGTATTTCAAAGCAAATGTCACTGCAACTGCTGAAAGGGATTGTTCATATAGGGCAAATAAAACAGGTGTACAACAACTTGTATCGTTATCTAGTAAGAAAATACCTGAATTGTATCTTGAATAATGAAACTTTTCATAACAGACGTCAAAGTAACTCTTTGAGACAAAATATTCACATTAAGTCTACGAGTAGAGAATGACTTGTATCGTGGGATTTCTGTGCTTATTATCACGTGTATGTTTATTCCAATGTGAGATTTTGGTTCTATATTTTTTTCCCTCCTTGAACTAGTCTTTGAACTCAGACTATCGAAGTTTAACTTAACAGTTTACTCGGAAATAAGTGGATAAGTATGCCATTGTAACTGGACGTCTCGCCAAGAATTTATAGGACCAAAGTTGTTCAGCGAAAAATTATTGGATGCTCAAACAGTTCCAGATGAACGTGTCTTGTAAGTCTCAATAAAAGCTGCATGTCTTTTTGTTTTGTTTTGTTTTTGTCTGTTATTGTCCAGTTCTCATAACCATGTTCCCCAGGAGGCTCAACAGATCGAAACCATAAGATACACATTCCAGCACCTCTTCAATTCGAACAGTAGAGTTCGACGTCCAGTTCTGCCATGCACTGCATAAAAATATGCATTTTAATTCCAGCATCCTGACAACTGGGCCAAAGGGGCTGATCTATTACTATGAGACAGATGACAACAGTACAAGGGAGCGAGGAGAGTTCAGTATAAAACAATCTGATATGTACTTTAAAGGTGTCCATTTGGCATGCGGACAGGCTTACACAGATGATGGGTATGTAAACCGAACAATTGAGCCGCGACACGACAAAACCAACAAAGTGGCATGTGCGCCCAGCGCAGACTCAGATTATCCTGATCAGAGTCTTCACTGTCCGCATGGAGCTGGCTTAGATGTTCAGCTACCCTAGAACTCTGACCAGACATGGCCACAGCTCAGGCTGATCTGAGTCTTCGCTGGCGTACTAGCCACATTGTTAGTTCGTTGCCATACAACCATGCACTTGTCTTGTCCAAGAATTTATAAGCTGCTGAACTGAAAAATATAGAGCGATATTATTACCGTAAAAATTCGGACACCGACAAAATATTGCCGTTATTGCCCTAATAAAGGAACAGTTTGGTTCACATTGCAGTAATGCTTCCAAAATATGCAGCTGGAATGGAAACAGTGTATGTATAGGTCCTGATCAGGACTCCATTCTACTCTTGATGTGTCATATATAAATGTTGGTCCTGAACAAAAATGCAAAAAAAAACTTTTGTTGCAATTTGTTTTGGGTTCCAGGAAAATCACTAGTTTGCCTGGACTGTTCATGGTATTAAAACGCGCGGTACCAGTGGCTATTGTTTCAGTTTCACCGAAGAAAAAGAAAGCTGGACCTAGCCTTTCAAAGCTGACGTCGTTGTCTGACGAGATTTGTTATTTCCAAGGTGAATGCAAAGCCACTGCCAAATTACGCAGAAAGAAATGTGAGCTCCTCACTTTTTTGTCCCCCCCCCCCCAAAAAAAAAATGAATAAAAATAAATAAATAGCAAACTTGATAATAATAATAATAATAATAATAATAATAATAATAATAATAAAAAGAATAGCAAACTTGATTGTATGTGCCAGAAAACAATGAATCCCTGACTTATGACTTCGTTAAACTAACAATGCTTCGCACTATAGAGCAAATAAAATTCTCACGTCTTGAATTTTAACAGGATACCAGGAGAAAGCAGATGCGCAGTATTACTAGTGGAAGGTAGGAGAGCTTACAAGTAAAACTTTTCCTACTTTTTTATCAATACATATTAAAGATTCTTTAAACTCATTTTAGTTATATTCAACTGATATTACAAATCGTTTTGTTTGTGCAGTTGGGTGTGAATTTGTTAGATAGTATTGGCATTATTCTGAAATCCCAAGAAAAAAGATTAAGACAGAAAATACCCTAATTCATTTTGCAGGCATCCAGCCATTTTTTATTTATTCATCTTTTTGTGTTAATTCATTTCGGTTTAAACTATGCACTTTTTTTTCTAAATTACCTTTCAGTAACTGATTTGTGTCACCAAAGACTTTTTTCATCTTCAACTATAAAAGACGATATACAGGAACAGTGGCCTGAAAAAAAAAGTCAACGCGTGCGTATGCGTCACAGAAGATTTCGGTAAGCCTGCATTTGCACACCGTCTGTTTGAGTCTTCCAGTCACCGACTATTGAGAATCTGCAGAACAAAAAGGAGGTTCTCTGATAAGAGTGTGTATAAGCGTACCGTAAAAGTTCTAAAAATTGGGACACCTGAAATAATTACCATAATTGTTCCAAATATGGAACAGGTTAGTTCCACAAAGCAACAAATCAATCAAAAATCCACAAAATAATAATGCGATGGAATATGGCAAACAGTGAAGACCCTGATCAGACTCTGATCTTGGTCTGCACTGTTTGCTCAGGCGTATCTGTCCCAATACATACAAGCTTTACGGTAGTCTTCTGAGTCTTCGCAGCTAAATGCTGTAGGCTATAAGGTACCTCTCTCAGTACACAGTCAATGGGATAATTCTGCTTTGCTTTTCTCACGTGGAACTATCTTGCAGACGAAGACGAATGTAACAGAGCAAATCCCTGCCCAGCAGCTCCTAACGGGATATGTAACAACCTATTTGAATACTACACCTGCGAGTATCCTAACAGCCTTACATCTTCTACAAATACAAGCTATAGCAAAGGCCTTTGTGAGCCAGGTATAGTTACTACCCAGCCGGCACATGATGCCAATTGACGTCGTAGTGATGTCGATGCGTCGCATCGATGTCAGTACGCCATTTGACGCCATGTCCTTACTGAGTTACAACGTTTACGAAGCACTTACGCAGTCAGAACTCTTCAGGATATGGTGCTCATCCTGACTTCCAGGTACAACTTATGCGATTCCATTTCTTGTGATAGAAAAATATTTAAAACAGCCAGAAGACTTATCTATGCAAATTGCCGTCTAATTTAATCCCGGGATGGTTTAATGATTCAGCCATTACAATCCTGGGGCCGTATTTATAAAACGACTTAAGTCGTTGCTATGCTGTTGCTAAGGCTGAATTTCTTGGTTTAAACAATATTCATTCACAGAAAATACATATATCAAATATTACACAACATGGTACAGGATCTGACGGTAAGCGTAACGCTTATATTGAAGCCATCTCCTGATGAATTTCTTGAAGGAGATTCCCTACAACTATGAAATGCTCTGGAGGAACAGTCTGAAAAAGACTGTTCCTCCAGAGCAAATTTCATAGTTGTTGGAAATCTCCTTCATAGAAATTTAGCCTTAGGAACAGCATAGCAACGACTTGAGTGGTTCTATAAATACGACCCCTGATTCTCTACCGCTCATTCGGCATCATATTTATTCTAAGCTGTCTTCAAGAAACTGACATCATTTTTTTCAGGAACAAAAATACGTGGCTGGATCATGTGATATTCGGATGAAAATATTAGATGGAGGGTAATCAAATCTAGAAAGGCATTAACAACAAAATGCACGTCAGATTTCTTTCCCTTTTCTTATTTATTTCTAGTTAATCGCCAAATTAGTATCTTTTCTGCAGTTTTCATTTTCTGTTTTATATTGTAAGCTCACGGAATAGCCCCCACCGGCCCATGCTTTGAATGTATTGCTCCACAAACACGCCATGTAACATTTAACAAGTAAAAATATGATGCCGAAAAAGTGGCTGCTGAAGTGCTTCGCAAACGGAGTATCAAAAGTCAGGTTTTACAAAAAAAAAAAAAAAAAAAATCGCATTTATGTTTGTTCTTTCATTTCCACTTTATGCTTACTATATTTCTAAAGAATTGCGTTATTTACGTAGTAAATACATCTTGCGAAAGTGTAAGAAAGACCTGCATTCTCACTATTCTGCAAAAGCAGACCTGACTTAGTTTTCCAAATTTTCAGAATATTTCCAAGGCCCTATGTATATTGTGTCCACTACCTTGCAGTGTGATGTAAACTGGCCTGCTACTTTGGATGAATTTTGACATGTCCGGTAGCTGTCAAAGTTGTTTCTACTTTCTATTTTCAGTGTACATTACGGAAGAAGGGGACGATGACCTGGGTGTCAAGGTCGGCGTCCCTGTTGGTCTGTCTATCTTATGGCTACTTATCTTAGCATTCACAGTGGGGTACCTCAAGCGATACTGGATGCAGAAAATGAAATCTTCCACTGTTGAACCAGACCCTAACTCAAAAACTAAACTTGGAGACATGATGCCTGCGTAAAAGGCATAACCATGCTAAAGTGCGAACGCGTTAAGATGGAAATATTCGAGTCACGACATAACAAAACCAACAAAGTGGCATGTGCGTCACGCGAACACTCAGATCAGCCTGAACATCCGTCCAGTCTGTTCCAAGTCTTTGCTGTGCACTTAAAGGGTAGCTAGGAATCTAAGCTACCTCCATGCCGACAGGCCCAGGCTGATCTGAGTCTTTGACGGGCGCACATGCCACTGTGTTGGTTTTGTCGTTTCGCGGCTCAATTATCTTGGTGACTAATTAGCTATAGCTGAGTTCTTCTGTTTTGATACAAGTAAAACAGAAGATCTGGCCTGGTTCATTTTGCTACCTCTTCTATTGTTAACGATGATAAAATTATAACAGAAGCGATTCTGGGTGAAAAGTTGTAAAATGCCATAATTCTGACGTATATAGCATAATGTTTTTTTTTTTTTTTTTTTTTTCATAATCATGCTCCAAGAAATCATATGAAGTTCACTTAAAGCACAATTAATACAGGTGCTGTAGACATGTTAACACTACCAAGGCCACAGTAGCGCGGCTGACCTATATTAAGAAAAATGAAAGGCAGCGTGCTTTAAGTTGTGTGGGTACACCAAAATGTCCTCCGTCTCCCCTCTACTCTCCATTGATTCATAGGTAGACAACTCCTTTAACTTTCTATCTTCCTATTCGCTTGCCTGAACAAACAAGTTCTTTCAAAAATGGGGTCTACACTTAGAAATAATTAGCGGAACGCATAGACTATTGAATAGGTTGTTCGCCTGTCTCGCAAGGTCTGGCGGGTTCGGGTGAAACACTCGCGGAAAAAACATTGTGGTGTGCCCATACTTTAGAAATATAAATTTGCCACAATAAGGATTCGCAAACAATTACCAGTGTATACTAATAAAGGTCCAAATTCAAAGTCAAATCAGCTTTGTAAGACAATACTGAGGGCAACTACTGATTAGCTGCCTAAAATTTTATTAACAACTGATTTTTTAATGACCTGACAATTTTTTGCTTACTGACTTCGGGGTTTTCCCATCGAGACCCTCAATACCGTAACAATTATCAAAAAAATCACGTCCTAAATCTTTACCTTCTTAGTTTTAAAGTGGAATCGCCGTTGGCTGACATTTACAAGAGTATCTGACATTATTTTACACATAATGTTGGGTTTGTTTTCGTTGCTTTCATGTCAAAGATTTTTTGCAGGGTACCAACTGTTGATTGCTAGGCAATATATTTTGTGACTTTTAAATTTTGGACAGAAATAAACTGTAACTTGGGCTTTTAATACACAGAGTCGTTTATTTTGGTAAAGCTAAAAGGGCTATGTTTTTGGTCCTGCAAATATGTGCTTGATGGATTTTGGTCAAATGCAACCAGAAAAAAAATGCACTTCCATTGGGGTACCAATGATAGACCTCCAACAGACTGCTACATGTGGAGTGCAGTGTACTTCTAAATGGATTAACAGCTTTCAATGAAACAGCGAAAGAGTTTACCTATCTCTGTCAGACTACAATTACATAACTAAGCACCACACAATGTGTGCCATAATTACTACTGAGTCTTCTAGTATTAACGTATGTCAAATGAAAACAAAACACATATGAAAGGATATGTTTTATAATAAAATAGTTTGAATATATGTAAAGAACAACTATAAATATTAACCCATTGGCATATGTTTGAATCGATTTGAAAATTGGAACGTTCTGTCTTATCAGAGAAGAACCCGATCAAAAAGAGCTGCGTTGCCCATGGAAGAAAACAGAGGGCCACAAAAGTTGTAACCCTATTGTAGAAACTATGATAACTAAAATGCACCGGTTTGGATGTGGAATTTTTTTATATGACGTTATATATTCACAAACACGTAAGTACATTTCGGTTAGCCTCGCGCGTCCAACCACTGACAGTACCAATCGTCGAAATGACTGCAAGTCATTAGGATTTTGGTGTGCCTACTGCGGCGGCGTAGCTCAGGTTAAAACACATAATTATTTGATCTGTGAATAAATATTCGTTTGAGAAACTCTTAACTGTTCTATTGAAAGAACAACGTATTTCATTCTCATGATTCTCAAGTCGAATTACACGTGAGATGCTCACTGAAACTCATATAGGGTAAAGTCGGGTAAATTCGGACAGCAGGTAAATCGGACAATGCCATTGTTTCCTTTATATGTCAGTTGTTTTGAATTAAAACAAAATTAACTGGGTAAACAGTGAAACTCCTGATGAGACGGCTCATTATGAGCCGTCTCATCTGGATTTTCACTGTTTGCAATGGCATGTGTCAATTTACCCGCTGTCCGAAGATACCTGACTTTACCCTAATTGAATGGTGTGCTTATCCGGAGCCTGTTAACTTTATTCTGTGTTTTAAAGATTCTCTCCCTCGTTTGTTTCATGTTTTCAGAAATAAATATTTTAACAAATTTCGTTAAACAATATGTGATAGTCTCTCAATTAACCGTACAAGTTTTGACAAAATGCATGTTTTTTTCGATAAATGTAGAATGAAAAATAATCTTCAAAATTAAAATGCAAATTACCTATTTCCTCACGGCCTGTAAGAGTATCGATTTTGACCACGTGTGTCATGTGATCATGTACAGGTTTTTTTCTTATTCGTGCACGTGATTGTGACGTATGAATAAATTACTTGTGTCCAATAATGCAATTTCGAGCGCGGTCCGCGATTGTTTAAAATTATCTTATTTTTTTTTATCAAATATTATTATCTAAACTCTATTTCAAAGATATAGATAGACCATGTCGGAGGTATTGCATGAAATATTTCAGTAAATCATTTTTTGTTATTATTATCAAGGGAGTAAATCTTTAACGCCTTCTCGAATCTTTCAAAACAAACTATCCCAAAGTCTTGGCACATGTGGATCCTAGATCAGATCTATATAGGGCGACTGGATGCAACGTCAAGATGAATCGCTCTGATACAGAACTATTTTCAACAAAAGAATTTGCTCCCAGAGGGGAGTAAATTCTTTTCGTAAAGAGTAGTCTTATATAAATAAGGGTCCGGGTGTTCACAGCGTCGATAGCACAACGAAGTCGTTAGTCGAGGAATCCATACGTCTTACAGTTCTCACAAAATTAAATGCGGTAATACTTTTGCTGACAAAAATGTGAGAAGCTTCTGTATTTTCTCATATTTTTCAGCAAAAATGTCAGTGTTTTTGCGTAATACGTTTTAAATGTTAACGTCTCGTTAACTAACGACTAACTTTCAGGAAATGGCATTATAAGCTTTAAGTTTACAGCCAGATCCTGGAATGTATAAAACTGTATATTGATGTATTTATGTTGAAATTGATAAATAAAATATTGTTTAAGCCAGCTAACGACGTCGTTAGTTTTGAACAGCTGGTCCCAAGTATAATCACCGGGGAAAGAAATATTTCTCTACTTCAGTGGGCACATAACGTCGAAATAACGTCGTACTGACGTCGATGCGACGTCAGTACGACGTCATTTCAACGTCATGTGCCCGCTGGGTAATTGAAACGGGAGAAAAGAAAATAAGATGTATCCACTGACCTCACGATGAAACAACCCGCGACAACTTTTATAACTGTCTGTTCGCTTCCCCGAACAATGATGCCTTTTTAAGAAGACTCTATTCTAAAAGAGAAGATTTTACTCCAACTGAAGAAAATTCTTTCCTTTACGGGTTGGTCTCATTGAGAGGAAAGGCAAAAAATGAAAGTGACAGTTACTCCCTTGAATGTACATGTTTTTCAATTAACCTTAAGAGTCTTTCAAATGAGAGAAAGCTAAAGATCTAAATACCATCAACACAATTACTCCTACTCCAGCTATTGTTCCTATGTCCATTAATATTTCTGAAATATCAGGGTGGCAATTTTGATTAGCTCCAGAGAGAAAATCTGTGTAAAGGGCAGATAAATCCATCGTTTGGGCAAATATCACAGCAACATGGAACAACTGATGACTTCCGCCGATGATGTCAAAATGCCCAGGCCATGTCTTTTCGGGCTGGCGAAGCGTAAACAATATTGCTACAACTGCAAACATTACCACGACACTTGTTATATGGTTCAGGGACAACAACTGACATTCCTCGTCCAAGAAACATTTATAGTAACGCCATGAAAAAGGAATCGAATTCATGGTGAAGTGACCACCAATGCCACCCACCATCATTATCGTTCTTCGGGGATTTCCGAGGTCATGTCCGTACCAAAGTTTGGCAGCACATATGTTGATGTAGTTCAGAAGTGTACAGAAACATTGCCACTTAAGGTAGTGGTCTTTTACTAGAAGATAAACACCGGGATCAGAGATTCCGTACACTGTCATAATACCGGTACCGTAGATCCAGAAACAGACTCCGAGATAGTCAAACATGAACACAGTATAGTTGATATGGCGGGACTTGGAATGGATAAGATGAGCAATAGAACTGCAGACCAGCGCAGACACGGCGCAGAAACCGTAGCCAAGCACAGTCCAGATTAAGTCGGATTCAGCCGCTTTGTAAATTGTATAATAAACATAAATCTGGAATATCATTATCACAGAGCCTATCAAATGAGTCCATATATTAAATGTTTCATTGTGTATGTGAAATATACTTGATATATAGTAGCGCCATGGTTGGTGAGTTCTTCTGTAACCTGAGAGGATGTATGGAATCCTCATTTCCGACGGTATCATGTTTTGTGAGAGTGTCGTCAACGACTCAGAGCTCCCAATTCTTGATAGAAATCCATTAGCTTTGGACATGCCATTGTTTGTCCGTTGGGCTGAGAGTCCTTCAATCTTCGAATATCTGTCGGTTTCTTCCACAACCATTTTGCCTTTTAGGTAGTTTTAGAGGCTGGGGTTGTTGCTAAATGTAATTTAATGTATTCTTCACTGACTTGTGGTGACCTTCTCCGGCTCATGCTGGCTGAAAAAATAAATAAAACGTGTTATTGTGAATGGGTACACCCTCAGGGGAAGCAACTCTCCAGTTTTAAATTAGCCGCCCCCATGAACAATTTTTCACGCCACCCCTTGAAAATCGATATTCCTGAATTGGACAGATAATGAAAATACATAGAAAGATATACACTGGAGAGACCATTTTCCCTTCTAATATTTTTTTTCTTTTTGTTTGCATTCTTTTTTTTTTTTCTATTGTCGTTTCGAAAACCTCATTTAATTTCGAACACCTTGGTAAACGCACTAGACGTCGCGCACGGTATTGGGGTACATTCACGGACACATATGAAATGGGCCTCATGGAGGCAATGCTTTTCGGATTTTATGCCATAAACTATTCTAAAATTGTTATTAAATTTATTTTCGAGTCAATGATAATTGGTTTTAAGACTATGTAAATCCTCATGCGGGCGCAAAAATGGTTGGTTTTCACGCTAAAATGCATGTAACTCTGTAACAAAGCCGGCATGGTGGGCATACTCCAGGGAATGCTACACAGAGATGTCGATGTGAATTTTTGTGAAAATTTGCTTACGAAAAAGAGGAAATTTTCTAGATTATCTCAACATCCATTTTATTGTTTATTCTTCAACAATCGCTATCTTATGAATTTATTGTTAAAAGTAAAATAGTGTAACTCACGCTCAAAGTAACGTCCAAATTGCAGGGCTCGTTTCTTCGGAGAGTATTGATTATATCAGAGTAAAGAAATTTTGAAAATATTTGTATATGATTCAAATGTACTTATGCATCACTTATAAGCTATATAATAATAATTACTTTTTCTCTACAGATACGGAAAGAAATTGAAAAATCCGCGGTCTTAATTTTTGTAACAAATTTCAAATTTGATACCAAACTCTTACACCTGTCTATGTTATTAAGCTGATTTGGACAAAATACTTACAGCAATCTGTGCAAAAAGCAAATTTTCAAAATGTACATTTTCTGTTTGTATTATCTGCTAAATTGGGATTAAATGCTCTTGAACAATAAAATTGTTATGCGCATTTACATCGGTCTTAAATTTTGTAACGCGGCGACAAATAAAGAAATTCAAACGTTACATGCATATGAAACCTTATAGTTACAAGCGGCTGTCTAACCATTTTCAGGTCTGCGTCATTATAGTCAAACACGTCTTAAAGGTCAGCTCTGTGAAGCAAAGAACTGTATTAAAATGCAAAAATTTCATTTCCAAAAATACCATTTTCAATACAAATTGACCTGTATTAAGCAAGCACCTGTCTTGAGCAAGCAGTTTTTGCACCTCCCTTGGAAGCTTGACTATACAGCAATACTTTCTCTTGCCATCGGAGAAAATTTTTCTCAAAGTTTGAAGCCCATAAATATATTAATACATGTACGATATGATATGTCACCAGCATAAAAAGTCTTTCCAATGGCAAGATAACTAGCAGAAAAAAGAAACGGGAAAGATGACGCAAGAGATATAATATCGCGGTCAATTCTGAATTTAAGCTGACAACCGTCGCAAATGTATAGAATATGTAGTCAACCATGAGTTTTGTGCTACATTAACTCTTTTTTTTTTCTAAATAACTCTCTCTCTTTTCCATGAAATGCCCATGTTCAGGGGCTGAAAATACTGTCAATGATATCTTAACTTTCAAACAGGAAACCTTTTAAGTTCTACCGTGTGCTCACTGCTACTACAATTGCCATGGCATAGCTTGAAAGTGAGGGCATGACATGTTGTCAATTGCTTGTCATACAAACTTCTGCCACCATTGTCATAAACACTTCTACCACTATTTTAAAAGAATTGAAATTTGATTTGTCAGCGTTCATTGTGTGATGAAGCCAGTGGGCGGAGCTAAAATTCCATGTAGCGCGAAGCGCTCCTTGTAGAATTTTAGCGACGACCACTGGCTTCTTCACACGATGAACGCTGAAAAATCAAATTTTTATTCTTATATTTACACTTAATTTTAGATCCAACCTGTGCTGTTTCGTGGTAATTTCATGTAGAATATGCAAAATATGCGTCGAAGAACAGACAGAAACGACGTATTCGGCCATTACGTTAATCAGCCGTCACCTTAACGTGGCGTCAGTCGAACGTTACGTGGACCAATGAAGACGTTTGTTTACCTTAGACGTCGCTTGACGACAACGTCACATGATCAACTGTCGTTCATCGGTGTATGAAGCCAATTGCTCTATACGGTTTACCTATGGGAAGTTAGTGGCAATTGTAAATATTTAAGAATTCAAACAGGGGGGGGTATCAATAAGGTGGGTTTTCTGCATCCTACCAAAGTTTTATTTTTTGTAACTGATGGTATACTCCAGTGTTTCTAGTTTACTGAACCATATGTGACTTTGGTCGGAAAGCCCTAGTTACTGAGCTATGGGTCCACAGAAGTGGGTGGGGTAATTCAACATGGTTTTACCTGGTCTTGTAAAAATGGTCTCATTTGGTAGAAGAGTACAACAGACAGACAGTGTTTGATAAAATAGAACCAGTTGACCAATGGCCTTGAGACTTCGTAAGTAGCATCAGGTACTCAAGTTCTTCTAAGACTGTTCAAATGATGACCTTGAATTGACCTTGACATTTTTTTACGGCAAGGTCAAATATAGGAAAATTCTAGAACATAAGATTTCATGGGAAGTTTTGAAGATTTTGGCTTAAAAAAATGGTATATACAGTTGTCTTAATGAGGTCATGAAGAATTATGAGTACAACAGATCAAGGTCATTCTTTGGCCTTTGACCCATGTCTCTCATATTTTGACATTTTCAAACATTTCCTCGAAAGCCAAAGGGCCAATAACTTTTTTTTCTAAATTACCTTTCAGTAACTGATTTGTGTCACCAAAGACTTTTTTCATCTTCAACTATAAAAGACGATATACAGGAACAGTGGCCTGAAAAAAAAGTCAACGCGTGCGTATGCGTCACAGAAGATTTCGGTAAGCCTGCATTTGCACACCGTCTGTTTGAGTCTTCCAGTCACCGACTATTGAGAATCTGCAGAACAAAAAGGAGGTTCTCTGATAAGTGTGTGTATAAGCGTACCGTAAAAGTTCTAAAAATTGGGACACCTGAAATAATTACCATAATTGTTCCAAATATGGAACAGGTTAGTTCCACAAAGCAACAAATCAATCAAAAATCCACAAAATAATAATGCGATGGAATATGGCAAACAGTGAAGACCCTGATCAGACTCTGATCTTGGTCTGCACTGTTTGCTCAGGCGTATCTGTCCCAATACATACAAGCTTTACGGTAGTCTTCTGAGTCTTCGCAGCTAAATGCTGTAGGCTATAAGGTACCTCTCTCAGTACACAGTCAATGGGATAATTCTGCTTTGCTTTTCTCACGTGGAACTATCTTGCAGACGAAGACGAATGTAACAGAGCAAATCCCTGCCCAGCAGCTCCTAACGGGATATGTAACAACCTATTTGAAATACTACACCTGCGAGTATCCTAACAGCCTTACATCTTCTACAAATACAAGCTATAGCAAAGGCCTTTGTGAGCCAGGTATAGTTACTACCCAGCCGGCACATGATGCCAATTGACGTCGTAGTGATGTCGATGCGTCGCATCGATGTCAGTACGCCATTTGACGCCATGTCCTTACTGAGTTACAACGTTTACGAAACACTTACGCAGTCAGAACTCTTCAGGATATGGTGCTCATCCTGACTTCCAGGTACAACTTATGCGATTCCATTTCTTGTGATAGAAAAATATTTAAAACAGCCAGAAGACTTATCTATGCAAATTGCCGTCTAATTTAATCCCGGGATGGTTTAATGATTCAGCCATTACAATCCTGGGGCCGTATTTATAAAACGACTTAAGTCGTTGCTATGCTGTTGCTAAGGCTGAATTTCTTGGTTTAAACAATATTTATTCACAGAAAATACATATATCAAATATTACACAACATGGTACAGGATCTGACGGTAAGCGTAACGCTTATATTGAAGCCATCTCCTGATGAATTTCTTGAAGGAGATTCCCTACAACTATGAAATGCTCTGTTCCTCCAGAGCAAATTTCATAGTTGTTGGAAATCTCCTTCATAGAAATTTAGCCTTAGGAACAGCATAGCAACGACTTGAGTGGTTCTATAAATACGACCCCTGATTCTCTACCGCTCATTCGGCATCATATTTATTCTAAGCTGTCTTCAAGAAACTGACATCATTTTTTTCAGGAACAAAAATACGTGGCTGGATCATGTGATATTCGGATGAAAATATTAGATGGAGGGTAATCAAATCTAGAAAGGCATTAACAACAAAATGCACGTCAGATTTCTTTCCCTTTTCTTATTTATTTCTAGTTAATCGCCAAATTAGTATCTTTTCTGCAGTTTTCATTTTCTGTTTTATATTGTAAGCTCACGGAATAGCCCCCACCGGCCCATGCTTTGAATGTATTGCTCCACAAACACGCCATGTAACATTTAACAAGTAAAAATATGATGCCGAAAAAGTGGCTGCTGAAGTGCTTCGCAAACGGAGTATCAAAAGTCAGGTTTTACAAAAAAAAAAAAAAAAAAAAAAAAAAAAAAATTCGCATTTATGTTTGTTCTTTCATTTCCA
Organism: Ctena decussata; assembly: GCA_963989385.1. NCBI lineage: Eukaryota > Metazoa > Mollusca > Bivalvia > Lucinida > Lucinidae > Ctena > Ctena decussata. The sequence goes on from OZ022499.1 coordinate 69,601,242, forward strand.
CTTTATGCTTACTATATTTCTAAAGAATTGCGTTATTTACGTAGTAAATACATCTTGCGAAAGTGTAAGAAAGACCTGCATTCTCACTATTCTGCAAAAGCAGACCTGACTTAGTTTTCCAAATTTTCAGAATATTTCCAAGGCCCTATGTATATTGTGTCCACTACCTTGCAGTGTGATGTAAACTGGCCTGCTACTTTGGATGAATTTTGACATGTCCGGTAGCTGTCAAAGTTGTTTCTACTTTCTATTTTCAGTGTACATTACGGAAGAAGGGGACGATGACCTGGGTGTCAAGGTCGGCGTCCCTGTTGGTCTGTCTATCTTATGGCTACTTATCTTAGCATTCACAGTGGGGTACCTCAAGCGATACTGGATGCAGAAAATGAAATCTTCCACTGTTGAACCAGACCCTAACTCAAAAACTAAACTTGGAGACATGATGCCTGCGTAAAAGGCATAACCATGCTAAAGTGCGAACGCGTTAAGATGGAAATATTCGAGTCACGACATAACAAAACCAACAAAGTGGCATGTGCGTCACGCGAACACTCAGATCAGCCTGAACATCCGTCCAGTCTGTTCCAAGTCTTTGCTGTGCACTTAAAGGGTAGCTAAGAATCTAAGCTACCTCCATGCCGACAGGCCCAGGCTGATCTGAGTCTTTGACGGACGCACATGCCACTGTGTTGGTTTTGTCGTTTCGCGGCTCAATTATCTTGGTGACTAATTAGCTATAGCTGAGTTCTTCTGTTTTGATACAAGTAAAACAGAAGATCTGGCCTGGTTCATTTTGCTACCTCTTCTATTGTTAACGATGATAAAATTATAGCAGAAGCGATTCTGGGTGAAAAGTTGTAAAATGCCATAATTCTGACGTATATAGCATAATGTTTTTTTTGTTTTTTTTTCATAATCATGCTCCAAGAAATCATATGAAGTTCACTTAAAGCACAATTAATACAGGTGCTGTAGACATGTTAACACTACCAAGGCCACAGTAGCGCGGCTGACCTATATTAAGAAAAATGAAAGGCAGCGTGCTTTAAGTTGTGTGGGTACACCAAAATGTCCTCCGTCTCCCCTCTACTCTCCATTGATTCATAGGTAGACAACTCCTTTAACTTTCTATCTTCCTATTCGCTTGCCTGAACAAACAAGTTCTTTCAAAAATGGGGTCTACACTTAGAAATAATTAGCGGAACGCATAGACTATTGAATAGGTTGTTCGCCTGTCTCGCAAGGTCTGGCGGGTTCGGGTGAAACACTCGCGGAAAAAACATTGTGGTGTGCCCATACTTTAGAAATATAAATTTGCCACAATAAGGATTCGCAAACAATTACCAGTGTATACTAATAAAGGTCCAAATTCAAAGTCAAATCAGCTTTGTAAGACAATACTGAGGGCAACTACTGATTAGCTGCCTAAAATTTTATTAACAACTGATTTTTTAATGACCTGACAATTTTTTGCTTACTGACTTCGGGGTTTTCCCATCGAGACCCTCAATACCGTAACAATTATCAAAAAAATCACGTCCTAAATCTTTACCTTCTTAGTTTTAAAGTGGAATCGCCGTTGGCTGACATTTACAAGAGTATCTGACATTATTTTACACATAATGTTGGGTTTGTTTTCGTTGCTTTCATGTCAAAGATTTTTTGCAGGGTACCAACTGTTGATTGCTAGGCAATATATTTTGTGACTTTTAAATTTTGGACAGAAATAAACTGTAACTTGGGCTTTTAATACACAGAGTCGTTTATTTTGGTTATTTCCTGGTTGAAAAGCTAAAAGGGCTATGTTTTTGGTCCTGCAAATATGTGCTTGATGGATTTTGGTCAAATGCAACCAGAAAAAAAAAATGCACTTCCATTGGGGTACCAATGATAGACCTCCAACAGACTGCTACATGTGGAGTGCAGTGTACTTCTAAATGGATTAACAGCTTTCAATGAAACAGCGAAAGAGTTTACCTATCTCTGTCAGACTACAATTACATAACTAAGCACCACACAATGTGTGCCATAATTACTACTGAGTCTTCTAGTATTAACGTATGTCAAATGAAAACAAAACACATATGAAAGGATATGTTTTATAATAAAATAGTTTGAATATATGTAAAGAACAACTATAAATATTAACCCATTGGCATATGTTTGAATCGATTTGAAAATTGGAACGTTCTGTCTTATCAGAGAAGAACCGGATCAAAAAGAGCTGCGTTGCCCATGGAAGAAAACAGAGGGCCACAAAAGTTGTAACCCTATTGTAGAAACTATGATAACTAAAATGCACCGGTTTGGATGTGCAATTTTTTTATATGACGTTATATATTCACAAACACGTAAGTACATTTCGGTTAGCCTCGCGCGTCCAACCACTGCCAGTACCAATCGTCGAAATGACTGCAAGTCATTAGGATTTTGGTGTGCCTACTGCGGCGGCGTAGCTCAGGTTAAAACACATAATTATTTGATCTGTGAATAAATATTCGTTTGAGAAACTCTTAACTGTTCTATTGAAAGAACAACGTATTTCATTCTCATGATTCTCAAGTCGAATTACACGTGAGATGCTCACTGAAACTCATATAGGGTAAAGTCGGGTAAATTCGGACAGCAGGTAAATCGGACAATGTCTTTGTTTCCTTTATATGTCAGTTGTTTTGAATTAAAACAAAATTAACTGGGTAAACAGTGAAACTCCTGATGAGACGGCTCATTATGAGCCGTCTCATCTGGATTTTCACTGTTTGCAATGGCATGTGTCAATTTACCCGCTGTCCGAAGATACCTGACTTTACCCTAATTGAATGGTGTGCTTATCCGGAGCCTGTTAACTTTATTCTGTGTTTTAAAGATTCTCTCCCTCGTTTGTTTCATGTTTTCAGAAATAAATATTTTAACAAATTTCGTTAAACAATATGTGATAGTCTCTCAATTAACCGTACAAGTTTTGACAAAATGCATGTTTTTTTTCGATAAATGTAGAATGAAAAATAATCTTCAAAATTAAAATGCAAATTACCTATTTCCTCACGGCCTGTAAGAGTATCGATTTTGACCACGTGTGTCATGTGATCATGTACAGGTTTTTTTCTTATTCGTGCACGTGATTGTGACGTATGAATAAATTACTTGTGTCCAATAATGCAATTTCGAACGCGGTCCGCGATTGTTTAAAATTATCTTATTTTTTTTTATCAAATATTATTATCTAAACTCTATTTCAAAGATATAGATAGACCATGTCGGAGGTATTGCATGAAATATTTCAGTAAATCATTTTTTGTTATTATTATCAAGGGAGTAAATCTTTAACGCCTTCTCGAATCTTTCAAAACAAACTATCCCAAAGTCTTGGCACATGTGGATCCTAGATCAGATCTATATAGGGCGACTGGATGCAACGTCAAGATGAATCGCTCTGATACAGAACTATTTTCAACAAAAGAATTTGCTCCCAGAGGGGAGTAAATTCTTTTCGTAAAGAGTAGTCTTATATAAATAAGGGTCCGGGTGTTCACAGCGTCGATAGCACAACGAAGTCGTTAGTCGAGGAATCCATACGTCTTACAGTTCTCACAAAATTAAATGCGGTAATACTTTTGCTGACAAAAATGTGAGAAGCTTCTGTATTTTCTCATATTTTTCAGCAAAACTGTCAGTGTTTTTGCGTAATACGTTTTAAATGTTAACGTCTCGTTAACTAACGACTAACTTTCAGGAAATGGCATTATAAGCTTTAAGTTTACAGCCAGATCCTGGAATGTATAAATGTATTTATGTTGAAATTGATAAATAAAATATTGTTTAAGCCAGCTAACGACGTCGTTAGTTTTGAACAGCTGGTCCCAAGTATAATCACCGGGGAAAGAAATATTTCTCTACTTCAGTGGGCACATAACGTCGAAATAACGTCGTACTGACGTCGATGCGACGTCAGTACGACGTCATTTCAACGTCATGTGCCCGCTGGGTATTTGAAACGGGAGAAAAGAAAATAAGATGTATCCACTGACCTCACGATGAAACAACCCGCGACAACTTTTATAACTGTCTGTTCGCTTCCCCGAACAATGATGCCTTTTTAAGAAGACTCTATTCTAAAAGAGAAGATTTTACTCCAACTGAAGAAAATTCTTTCCTTTACGGGTTGGTCCCATTGAGAGGAAAGGCAAAAAATGAAAGTGACAGTTACTCCCTTGAATGTACATGTTTTTCAATTAACCTTAAGAGTCTTTCAAATGAGAGAAAGCTAAAGATCTAAATACCATCAACACAATTACTCCTACTCCAGCTATTGTTCCTATGTCCATTAATATTTCTGAAATATCAGGGTGGCAATGTTGATTAGCTCCAGAGAGAAAATCTGTGTAAATGGCAGATAACTCCATCGTTTGGGCAAATATCACAGCAACATGGAACAACTGATGACTTCCGCCGATGATGTCAAAATGCCCAGGCCATGTCTTTTCGGGCTGGCGAAGCGTAAACAATATTGCTACAACTGCAAACATTACCACGACACTTGTTATATGGTTCAGGGACAACAACTGACATTCCTCGTCCAAGAAACATTTATAGTAACGCCATGAAAAAGGAATCGAATTCATGGTGAAGTGACCACCAATGCCACCCACCATCATTATCGTTCTTCGGGGATTTCCGAGGTCATGTCCGTACCAAAGTTTGGCAGCACATATGTTGATGTAGTTCAGAAGTGTACAGAAACATTGCCACTTAAGGTAGTGGTCTTTTACTAGAAGATAAACACCGGGATCAGAGATTCCGTACACTGTCATAATACCGGTACCGTAGATCCAGAAACAGACTCCGAGATAGTCAAACATGAACACAGTATAGTTGATATGGCGGGACTTGGAATGGATAAGATGAGCAATAGAACTGCAGACCAGCGCAGACACGGCGCAGAAACCGTAGCCAAGCACAGTCCAGATTAAGTCGGATTCAGCCGCTTTGTAAATTGTATAATAAACATAAATCTGGAATATCATTATCACAGAGCCTATCAAATGAGTCCATATATTAAATGTTTCATTGTGTATGTGAAATATACTTGATATATAGTAGCGCCATGGTTGGTGAGTTCTTCTGTAACCTGAGAGGATGTATGGAATCCTCATTTCCGACGGTATCATGTTTTGTGAGAGTGTCGTCAACGACTCAGAGCTCCCAATTCTTGATAGAAATCCATTAGCTTTGGACATGCCATTGTTTGTCCGTTGGGCTGAGAGTCCTTCAATCTTCGAATATCTGTCGGTTTCTTCCACAACCATTTTGCCTTTTAGGTAGTTTTAGAGGCTGGGGTTGTTGCTAAATGTAATTTAATGTATTCTTCACTGACTTGTGGTGACCTTCTCCGGCTCATGCTGGCTGAAAAAATAAATAAAACGTGTTATTGTGAATGGGTACACCCTCAGGGGAAGCAACTCTCCAGTTTTAAATTAGCCGCCCCCATGAACAATTTTTCACGCCACCCCTTGAAAATCGATATTCCTGAATTGGACAGATAATGAAAATACATAGAAAGATATACACTGGAGAGACCATTTTCCCTTCTAATATTTTTTTTTCTTTTTGTTTGCATTCTTTTTTTTTCTATTGTCGTTTCGAAAACCTCATTTAATTTCGAACAGCTTGGTAAACGCACTAGACGTCGCGCACGGTATTGGGGTACATTCACGGACACATATGAAATGGGCCTCATGGAGGCAATGCTTTTCGGATTTTATGCCATAAACTATTCTAAAATTGTTATTAAATTTGTTTTCGAGTCAATAATAATTGGTTTTAAGACTATGTAAATCCTCATGCGGGCGCAAAAATGGTTGGTTTTCACGCTAAAATGCATGTAACTCTGTAACAAAGCCGGCATGGTGGGCATACTCCAGGGAATGCTACACAGAGATGTCAATGTGAATTTTTGTGAAAATTTGCTTACGAAAAAGAGGAAATTTTCTAGATTATCTCAACATCCATTTTATTGTTTATTCTTCAACAATCGCTATCTTATGAATTTATTGTTAAAAGTAAAATAGTGTAACTCACGCTCAAAGTAACGTCCAAATTGCAGGGCTCGTTTCTTCGGAGAGTATTGATTATATCAGAGTAAAGAAATTTTGAAAATATTTGTATATGATTCAAATGTACTTATGCATCACTTATAAGCTATATAATAATAATTATTTTTTCTATACAGATACGGAAAGAAATTGAAAAATCCGCGGTCTTAATTTTTGTAACAAATTTCAAATTTGATACCAAACTCTTACACCTGTCTATGTTATTAAGCTGATTTGGACAAAATACTTACAGCAATCTGTGCAAAAAGCAAATTTTCAAAATGTACATTTTCTGTTTGTATTATCTGCTAAATTGGTATTAAATGCTCTTGAACAATAAAATTGTTATGCGCATTTACATCGGTCTTAAATTTTGTAACGCGGCGACAAATAAAGAAATTCAAACGTTACATGCATATGAAACCTTATAGTTACAAGCGGCTGTCTAACCATTTTCAGGTCTGCGTCATTATAGTCAAACACGTCTTAAAGGTCAGCTCTGTGAAGCAAAGAACTGTATTAAAATGCAAAAATTTCATTTCCAAAAATACCATTTTCAATACAAATTGACCTGTATTAAGCAAGCACCTGTCTTGAGCAAGCAGTTTTTGCACCTCCCTTGGAAGCTTGACTATACAGCAATACTTTCTCTTGCCATCGGAGAAAATTTTTCTCAAAGTTTGAAGCCCATAAATATATTAATACATGTACGATATGATATGTCACCAGCATAAAAAGTCTTTCCAATGGCAAGATAACTAGCAGAAAAAAGAAACGGGAAAGATGACGCAAGAGATATAATATCGCGGTCAATTCTGAATTTAAGCTGACAACCGTCGCAAATGTATAGAATATGTAGTCAACCATGAGTTTTGTGCTACATTAACTCTTTTTTTTTCTAAATAACTCTCTCTCTTTTCCATGAAATGCCCATGTTCAGGGGCTGAAAAATACTGTCAATGATATCTTAACTTTCAAACAGGAAACCTTTTAAGTTCTACCGTGTGCTCACTGCTACTACAATTGCCATGGCATAGCTTGAAAGTGAGGGCATGACATGTTGTCAATTGCTTGTCATACAAACTTCTGCCACCATTGTCATAAACACTTCTACCACTATTTTAAAAGAATTGAAATTTGATTTGTCAGCGTTCATTGTGTGATGAAGCCAGTGGGCGGAGCTAAAATTCCATGTAGCGCGAAGCGCTCCTTGTAGAATTTTAGCGACGACCACTGGCTTCTTCACACGATGAACGCTGAAAAATCAAATTTTTATTCTTATATTTACACTTAATTTTAGATCCAACCTGTGCTGTTTCGTGGTAATTTCATGTAGAATATGCAAAATATGCGTCGAAGAACAGACAGAAACGACGTATTCGGCCATTACGTTAATCAGCCGTCACCTTAACGTGGCGTCAGTCGAACGTTACGTGGACCAATGAAGACGTTTGTTTACCTTAGACGTCGCTTGACGACAACGTCACATGATCAACTGTCGTTCATCGGTGTATGAAGCCAATTGCTCTATACGGTTTACCTATGGGAAGTTAGTGGCAATTGTAAATATTTAAGAATTCAAAGGGGGGGGGGTATCAATAAGGTGGGTTTTCTGCATCCTACCAAAGTTTTATTTTTTGTAACTGATGGTATACTCCAGTGTTTCTAGTTTACTGAACCATATGTGACTTTGGTCGGAAAGCCCTAGTTACTGAACTATGGGTCCACAGAAGTGGGTGGGGTAATTCAACATGGTTTTACCTGGTCTTGTAAAAATGGTCTCATTTGGTAGAAGAGTACAACAGACAGACAGTGTTTGATAAAATAGAACCAGTTGACCAATGGCCTTGAGACTTCGTAAGTAGCATCAGGTACTCAAGTTCTTCTAAGACTGTTCAAATGATGACCTTGAATTGACCTTGACATTTTTTTACGGCAAGGTCAAATATAGGAAAATTCTAGAACATAAGATTTCATGGGAAGTTTTGAAGATTTTGGCTTAAAAAATGGTATATACAGTTGTCTTAATGAGGTCATGAAGAATTATGAGTACAACAGATCAAGGTCATTCTTTGGCCTTTGACCCATGTCTCTCATATTTTGACATTTTCAAACATTTCCTCGAAAGCCAAAGGGCCAATAATTATTGTAACCACACTTCATATAGAACCTCCAGGGGCTGATTGAACAAAAATTCGTCCAACCGGCAGTCCAGATCACATGATCAACGTGGCCGCCGTACCCATTTATGGTATAAACCTTTAATATTTTTCTTCTCCAGAACCAATACACCTATGGCTTTGAAACTTGGTAAGTAGGATGGAGTACTAGAGTACTACCAAGGCTGTTCATATGATAACCTTAAGTTTACCTTGACCTTTGTTGAGGCATGGTCAAATATGGGAAAATGCAAGAACATATAATTTCATGGTTCTTAAGAAGAAGATTTTTAAAGGTTTTCACCATATATGGGCATTATTGTGGCCATGTCATTTAGGCAACTGTATATACCAATTTTTAAGCCAAAATCTTCAATACTTTCCATAAAATCTTACGTTCTAGCGTTTTCTAATATTTGACCTTGCCGTAAAAAAGGTCAAGGTCAATCCAAGGTCATCATTTGAATAATCTTGAAAGAACTTGAGTACCTGATGCTACTTACCAAGTCTCAAGGGCATTGGTCAACTGATTTTAAAGAAGAAGATTTTTTAAAGGTGTTTACCATATTTGGGCATTGTGGCCATGTTGATCATGTGACTTGAAATCAGTATGTATTCTCTCACCTTTAGTGGCGGAGGTGTGGGGCATAATATAGCAGTTAAGATATTAATTTGACCAAAGTTTCGTAATTCTAGGTCATAAAATTGAATATAACCATCTTCTTAGCAAGTTTATGTGTTCAGTCAACCATGAAAACTAGGTCATTGTGAAATTCCGGTCACATCATCCCATGGTACTGGTCAAGGTGCTTCCTAGACATGAGTTTGATGATTACTGGTCAGTTTATTTCGGTGTGATGCCAGGAAATATTGAAAATAGAGGACAAAAATATCAAAAATGCTGAATGTCAAAGGAAGTCTTTTTTGACAACATATGTTCAAATTAAAGCAAATAAAATGATATGGAAATACATTTTAGATGTTCTGTTAATCATTTTATCAAACACTGTCTGTCTGTTGTACTCTTCCACCAAATGGGACTATTTTTACAAGACCAGGTAAAACCATGTTGAATTACCCCACCCACTTCTGTGGACCCATAGCTCAGTAACTAGGACTTTCCGACCAAAGTCACTTATGGTTCAATAGCCTATACTAGACACACTGGAGTATACCTTCAGTTAAAAAAAATAAAACTTTGGTAGGACGCAGAGAACCCACCTTATTGATACCCCTACCCGCGCCCCTTTGATTTTTTAGCGTTCATCGTGTGATGAAGCCAGTGGGCGGAGCTAAAATTCCATGAAGCGCGAAGCGCTTCTTGTAGCATTTTAGCGACGACCACTAGCTTCTTCACACGATGAACGCTGAAAAATCAAATTTTTATTCTTATATTTACACTTTATTTTAGACCCTTCCTGTGCTGTTTTCGTGGTAATTTAATGTTAAATATGCAAAATATGCGTGGAAGAAAAGACAGAAACAACGTATTCGGCCATTACGTTAAACAGCCGTCGTCATAACGTTGCGTCAATCGAATGTTACATGGACCAATGAAGACGTTTGTTTACCTTAGACGTCGCTTGATGACAACGTCACATGATCAACTGTCCTTCATCGGTGTATGAAGCCAGTTGCTCTATACGGTTCACCTATGGGAAGTCAGTGGCAAGTGTAAATATATAGTCATAACATATAGCATATTGAAAGTGAGGGCAGGATATCAACGGTTGTCAATCTTGTTCGACTATCACCATGGGGGTAATACCAATTTGGGTACCTGTGTTTTCGACCGAGTCTGTACTATAGATAATGGCTTTCGACCGAGAATATGATCGTAAGCATTACCAATGACGGTAAATGGTGCTATTGTTAATGGCTGTCGACCGAGCTGATACGGCTGTCGCTTGTCTCGGTCGACAGCTACTTTTGCATGTATGGTAGCTGACTGACTCAGTTGAAAGCACAAGTAGGCAATTTGGTATTACCACCGTGATCAATAAAGTCATAGCATACTGTAAGTGAAGGCAGGATATGTTGTCAATTGCTTTTCAGTTACTGTTAGCACTACTATCATAATAGTCATGCCATAGAGTATATTGAAAGTGAGGACAGGACGTGGTTGGTTGGTCAATTGTTTTGGGTTTAACGGCCCTTTGAGGCAGTATTTCAGTCTATATCAGGCCGTCTCCCAGAGAGAGGGAGAAGAAGAAAGAAATGATAGACGAGAAAAAAAATGTCCAAACAACCCCACCCGCACCTGCTGCAAGTACAGTAGGCCCTTACCCTACTATTATCTAAATTAGTAGGCCGCCCCGGCACTGAAAGTTACCCACCACCATCGCCATACCTGACCAGCCCCGATAGGTCGTGTTGTCAGTTACTTGTCAGTTGATGTAAACGCTTATGCTACAATAAGCATGACATCTAACGGCTTGACAGCGGGGACAGTGCTTGTCAGTTGTATAGGCACTGTTGCACCAACAGTGCTTATACAACTGACAAGCACTGTACCAATAGTCAAGACATAGTGAGGACAGGACTTGTAAATTGCTTGTCCTAGATGGAATTACTGCAGATTTCCTTACCATTGAGACCCCTAAATATTCTCAACCTTGATTTTACGATCCGGTGACATTTCACAGACTACTGACGTGGGTCCGACTCCTAGCCGTGCCTGACTTCTAACCGGGAGGTTAGAGCCAGAGACTCAGAGTTAGTGCGGCGGCCCCAGCACTGGCCAGCAGGCACACAAAATTGAAACAACATTGAATCAAGGTTTATTCAACGTCATGACGTTGAATCAACCTTGATTAAATGTTGTTTCAACGTCCAGTGGGCCAGCACTGGGCCGGCTCTACGCAATGTAACTACCATTCTGGCTTGACAGTACGGTGAGTATACCTATGTCAGAGTTACCTCATATTACAAGATCAAAACAAGGCCACAATAATGAATTGAAGCTTAAAGGAAAAATACACGTTTAAGTGTATAAGAAAATATATGAATTTCATGTACAAATTTTTGTGTTAATTACCTACGATAGAAAAGTTGAAATAAAGTGTAAATAAAGTTAAAATACCTCACCTTTTCCGCCTGCGGAAATAATCTCTCTTAAACAACCATGGTATGCTGTACTCGTTTGTACTTGAATAGTCATAAAATGTGTATATCTACACCGTCTTATAAATAAATAAACGAAAATTTTCTTTATTTAAGGCACGGAATAAGAAAAAATACCTGATACCCAGCATCGAATCTTGTTGGTGACCAATAACTGATACACTTTGCTTGGCAGCCTTGTAGATATTTTCATGTAAATGGATACGCCCTCAGGGAGAACCACTCTGCTAATTTTATTATTACCTCCCTTACCGGCGGTCAGCTCTAAATGGAAAGAATTTGCTCCTCTTGAAGCAAATTCTTACCGTAACTAGTAGATCCTTTTTTGGATTGGCTTTGTCGTCAAGGGAAGAAGCATGAAATTACAATACAGTCAGTTCTCGACATCTCAAAGTTCAGGTCAAACTACTGATACCTCAAAGTAAATTTTCTGGTCCCAGAAGCCGGGTAGCGCAATCGGTAGGGCACCTGACTTGTAAGTCAGAGGTCCTGGGTTCGAATCCCGGTCTGGCCACATACTTTCGTTTCTCCTTCCGCTGATTCAAGAAGGGCAGTTGTCAGTTACTGGCGAAAGTATGTGCACTTAGTACTGGTTAACCGCTTAGGAGGTCTAAGCCTGCCCAGGAATAGTGTGGTTAGGTTAACTGACCGTCCCGACATGACCTTAGTTGTTTACCGTGGACGTTAAGCATCAAATCAACCAACCAACCAACTGGTCCCAGAAAATTTTCTTTGAGATACCAGTAGTTTGAGAAATTAGGTATTGAAATGTAAAGATAAAAAGGAAATGTGTCCAAACTATATTCTTTGATATAAGAGGGTACTTAAAGATATCAGTATTTGAGATAACGAGGGTCAATTGTAGTTGTTTCCTTTGGTCAAAATGGTGGGAAACATGGAGGTGTACCCACACACCTTAAAGCATGTGCGAACGGAGAAGGCTCTGATCAGTTTGCGCTTCTCGCTATACCGACTCTTCACGACCTTAAGCTGCTACGTCGCGTCTGATCAGTCTGGGTGGATGCGCAGGCTGGTCTACATATTTTTTTTTGATACGCTACACGGAAAATGGTAATACAATGGTAATACTGTGAGTGATTCTTGGTTTATGTAAGCTCATCGTTTTCTATTTCAAATATTTTACACTTGCTGAGCCATGCACAACTTTCCAGTCCACATCTTTCCTATTCTTACGACACTGTGACTGAACCACAAAGATACGTACTTTTGGTAAGGGTCTGTCAAAACAATTCAGCAGACGTCCGTGCAGATTACGCAGCCATTTTTGTTCGATATTCCTGGTTGAAATTTTGTGAGAGTCACTAAATTTCAACCGACATCCAAGCCATTTGAGTTCGATATTCCTAGACAGAGTCACAAAATTTCAACCGACATCCGTGCAAAGAGTCCTGGCCCAGAGTATGAATCTTTGCGGCACCATCAACGTGTCATTAGAATCTGGAAGATGAGGAATGGAAATTGACGCATGAATCAATGATTCAATAAATATTAAAATAGAAATAAAGATATAGTTACCTAGCTTGACCATGTTGCACAATATTAAAACATATCCTTAATTTAGCTCAGGTCAGTCTGGCAGTAGAGGAACATACATTTATGAGACATGTAACATGGTAGCACATGGTTGGTTGGTTGTTTATGCTTAACGGCCCTTTGAGACAGTATTTCAGTCTGTGTCAGGCCGTCTCCCAGAAAAGGAGAGAAAAATGGCGATATGATGGGCAAGAAAAAAATATCCAAACAACCCCCACCCGCACCTCCTGCAAGCACAGTAGGCTCTTGTCCTGCTATTGTCCAATTTAGCAGGACGCATTAGCACTGAAAATTACCCCGCACCATCGCCCGATCCGACAACACAAAACATGGCAACAACACATAACATGTAATATTTAAAATACAAAAAATAAGAGCAATACCAAAGATCCATACTCACATTCTTCCGTGCAGCGTATCGAACGATTCTCAGGCCATAAAGCACTTTTTCTGGTGACAAAGACCATGCAAGTGAACCATTTGATAGTAACTAAGTTACTATTAATTTTTATGCTAGAATCAAAACTGCCTATGATATACATAATGAAGGACGATTACGGCTGAAACGATTGTCATTAGGCCTATATTCAGCTCATTATGTGCGCTAACTGGTCTACAGTCTTGCCTTACTTTAGGAAATAAATACGCAACATAACGTGCAAATGACGTCGAGTAATGATTACGCTGTTCTACGCGAAGACAAAGTACGGTCGTTAAAAACATTTTGCCTTTTGTGTTAATAACTTAGCCAATCAAAAATAATTCTGCATATTTTTGTATTTACCAGTTGAAATGTGAGGCATATACTGTCTGCAGACCAGAGGCGGTCGCGTACCAGTTCATCGGGTGAGGAAGCTATTGGTCGGCGCTTCGTGGAATTATAGCTTCTCCCATTAACTGCATCACCCGATGAACGTCAAAGAATACAAAGGACCTCTGGCAGTAACAATGCGAATTTGCATAGATTTCAACGAATTTTTGCAGCTTTTCGGGCAGCAAAATTTAGAATATTCTGCCATGTACATGTATGTATCAATGCAGAAAGTTTAGCATTGATTTTGAAAACAATATCATGCCCGAGTCGAGAGTAACTTAAACTGGTCTCTGAAAGTAAGTCTTTTTTTCTACGATATGTTGAAATTTTGTTTGATGAATATGCCAAATTGATAAAGAACAATACGCAGTATTTAAAAATAATAACGGCTTTAGCCTTATATCTAAATAAAAATGTAGTTGCGCAATTATTTATAGGGACTATCTAAATAAAAATTGTGTAGTTACGCAATCCACTTTTCAGCTGCAGGCTATCTTTCATACACCTCCCCACTCCGCCCCACCCCTCTCCTCCTCTTGCCTGGCCGGGTAGCGCAATCGGTAGGGCACCTGACTCGTAAGTCAGAGGTCCTGGGTTCGAATCCCGGTCTGGCCACATACTTTCGTTTCTCCTTCCGCTGATTCAAGAAGGGCAGTTGTCAGTTACTGGCGAAAGTATGTGCACTTAGTACTGGTTAACCGCTTAGGAGGTCTAAGCCTGCCCAGGAATAGTGTGGTTAGGTTAACTGACCGTCCCGACATGACCTTAGTTGTTTACCGTGGACGTTAAGCATCAAATCAACCAACCAACCAACCTCTCCTCCTCACGCCCTCTTGCCTCAGCCTGCCACACACATACATGTATGTGTATTATGATAGTACATACATACCTGCAAACTGACTTGCTGAGATACTGTTGGAAAAATGTCTTTGAAAACTTTTCCTATTTCCATTATGTTACATGATAAAATCTAGCTCCTTCCACCAAAAAATGTTTATGTGCTAAAGAAAAGAAAGAAAGATTTTATAGCCAGTTATGGGAAGTTGAGAGCAACAGATTCCAAGAGAAACTCTTGGGTATATCAAAAATTTACTTTTTGACTAATTTTACGGGAAGTTACATTATAATACAACTGCATGTCACAACCGTGCCACTAGAAGCCATCACACTACCCCTAATGTTAGCATTCTTCTGTAGCCTTGCAATGACATTTGCAGGATCACGACGTTCCTGGAATTTCTTACCTTGAAGGAAGGGAAGATGCTTTGAAGGAATGCGGACTGCTTGATTTGCTGTTCATTTTGTTAGTCGTTTGCAAGACTTACTGGATGACCCTCGTATTCGATAAATGTCTGTTTGAGACACACAGACTGACCTCAAGTTAAATGTAAGTCAGTCTGGCCTATATTTCGTGGCCTGGAGAGTTCTGTGACATATTTTTAAGACAGTTTGCTGTATGAAGCTTGGCCTCATTATGAATCACAAATGTATGACTCCGATATATACTGGACAAAAAAGTTAGGGATCAAATATTTGACTGAAGCTAAAATTATAAAAAAAAAGTATCCAAAAATAATTTTCTTCTGTTCAATACAGCTGTTACAGCGGCTCAGAACTGCCTGAAAAATAGTGGAATCGGATCACGTGACACACCAGTAGAAACGAATAAACAGATGTACCCCTAAAACTGAAGTGAAAATTGGCATCTCCACAAAATTGAATGTCCGTGAGTCTTGGCTTTATTCGGGCAAAACCATTGCCAGTACTCATCGATATCTCAGAGGGTCTGAATAATTGCATAACAGCTACTCGGTGTTCTTTTGGTAAAGTGCTAGAGGCTCATTTTGGGGACTTGTTTGCCATTTTTCATGAAAGGCCTGAATTAGCTCTCCATGAGTTTTCTGAAGCCTCTGGTGATTAGAATTAGTGTTTTGTAACATCTGTCAAGCATGTTCAATCACATTTAAAACTTTCGATTAACTAGACTTGTCCATATGGACGATAGTCTCTGTCCCAAACTACTGGTTCACAACAATAACACAGTGAGGACGCGCATTGTTTTTCCATTAAATGATTTAATCGGCCAATTTCAGCGACAACGGCTAGAAACAGAATTTACACAACTAATTTGCGCACTTGCATGCTGGTAATGAGGCCAGGATTGATGCGATTCCATAGAAATGTGAGGCGACAGTCGGCAAAAAGTGACACAAATTGGCAGCTGGGTCATAGAACCCATTTTTCACAGATGAGTCCAGAGTTGTATGTAGATATCCATGATGAAGGGAAAAGGGTGTGACGCCGGCCAGGCACACTTCGTGTAGACTATGAATTAAATCATGTAGCGGAATATGACATGTCACGAGGAGGGTAGGTGATGGTATGGCGCGGGATCTGCACTGAAAACTGTGTGGAATTGCGCATGCCAGACAGAGGCGCTCTGATTGGTGTTCGAGTTAGGAATGACGCGTTTTATCAAATTACGAGACCGTTTGCAGAAGTGTTTGGCGATGACATCATCAAATCACGAGGTAAATGTGGTGGACCAGTACCTAGAGACAGAAAAAGTCGCCCGGATTGACATGATAATTTGATTACAAGTTTTAAATCCGATTGAGCATTCTTTGGACGTGCTACACCGCCAATCCTGATCACGAGAGGCTTCCTGAAGGTCAAGGAATGCTCATTCAGGCTTTTCGTGAAAAATTGCAAACGTGTCCTTAAATGGGCCTCTCGGAATTGACCAGAAGCATACCGAGTGGCTGTCATGCAGTTATTCAGCCCTTGGAAGTCACGCTGAGAACTGAAAATGATTTTTCGCATCAATAAAGCCAAAAAAATGACATTCAGTTTTGTGTAAATGCCAGTTTTTACTTTGATTTTAGGGGTATGCCTGTTTATTCATTTCTGCTGGTATGTCACGCGATCAGATTCCAATAGGTGTCATGCAATCTTGTGTAGCGTTGTTAGATGTATTCAACAGAAGAAAATGATTTTTTGGAAATTACTTTTTTCAATCTAATGTTTGATCCTTAACTTTTTTTGTCCAGTATATCGTAGCTCAGTGATTTTGCATTACAGGTATGTCGTGAAGACTAGCTGAATGAAAAATGTCATGCCGGTATATTGTACTTAGGATAATCAGTGGTGCCGTGTTGTGCAAAGATCAGCAAACCAAAGGACAAACGGATGAATTTTATGATCCACTGTTCTCCATCATTTCTTGAATACGTTTTGTTGTATGAATGTCATACATGAAAGATATTCAAGAGTAAAAGGCAAATTAATGGATCGTAAAATGCCTTAAATATAACTGAAGATCAAATTTTATGATATCAGTTTTAATCTCACACAATTATTTATATAAAAATCTCAGACACTTCCAGGCGTGAATAGTCTTTTCTCACACAATGGACAAGAATATCCCTTTCTACAGCTGTCTGAGATTTTTCTATCTCGGCCTGCTGTCTCAGCCTATGCTCTAAAAGCTGTCTCAAAATGTCAATCGTTGCTGAATATAGCCCAGTCTCGTTAATTTCAACAACTCCACATTGTTACCTGTCGTGAAAAGTGCATGCAGAACATGCGATTGACAGCCAATGATGTACAGGAAATGTCACTGCAGATTCCTGATAAGCCGTCAGTCATATAAAATGCATGCACACGGTGAAAATAACAGGATGGATCTATTAATAGAAAGTTAGTTGGAAGTATATACTAGCAGCTTGAATAAAAGTCTTAGCATTGAATGGAATTTCTGTTTTATGGAATATAATGGGTGAGAAATATAATCAATGATGAGGTTGTGGGCTCAGCGAGAAATGTCAGGCCCGTTTTCAGATTATTCAAGTCTTATGTTCGGCAAGTCATGAACAAGATTAAATAATCTGAAAACTAGTCTGAGATTTCCTTGTCTCGGCCTCAACCCATCATAGATTCTGAGTCCGATGGGTGGAGAAGATAAGTTTGCATAAAACAAGCAATATGAATTTTCTTGATGTCTCACATACGAGTAAGTAGCATACAGTAAAAATCGTTTTACTAAAATGTCATTATAGGATGAAATAAATAAAACAAATAAATAAAACAAATATGCATTGATGATGAGCTTTTTTTAAGAAAATAACAATGTAATTTACTTTGCCAAGCATCTCATTAAGCTATTTCATCTGTTATCGAGTCTTAACATGTACATGCTTACTTACATGTATACATTATCACAGATATAATGTGTGTGTGTGTGTGTGTGTGTGTGTGTGTGTGTGTGTGTGTGTGTGCAATTTAATAAACTTTACGTTTCTGGACTTTTGAAAGACTGTTCGGAACAAATTTTGACAGATATATCAGAGTAACAATGTCCAACAACATCTTTCCAATCATGAAAGACAGAATATAAATGATATCAGGTTTTGCATGCGATACAAGTCCATGTCTGTGGTCCGAGTAAATTGCATCCAACTGCAGCACGTGGTTCAGCACTATCAACACATGGAATATTTGATGACCATGGCCAAATATGTCAAACTTTCCTGGCCAGGTCTTCTCCGGCTGATGAGCTGCAAATGTTATCGCCTCCAGCACAAAGATAAAAGTTATAAGAGTAAGATGATTCAGTGACGACATTTCACACGTTTCATCGTAGAAACAGCTGACATACCTCGGTCCGAAATTCGCAAGATTCATCATACCCTGCACGGACATACCCACAATGAACATGTATTTCCGCTTCATATTATGGGGATCGTCTCCAAACCATAATTTAGCCAGGCAAAGATTTACAAAGTTTAAGTAAGACACAACTGTTAAAGCTGGCATGTATAATGCCTCCCAGCGTTTATAAAAAGAAGCATCTGAGACTCCGTAAAAGCAGCCGAGACCCGTACCAAAACTTAGAACCGTGGCACCAATATAGTCCGTCATGAAGGCAACGAAATGGACATGTGGAGATTTGGCATGCAGGAGATGAACAGCTGCACTAATCATTAATCCGATAAGACAAGTAACGCCAAAAGCTAGTAATGTTGACAAAACACTGTCTGTGGAGAGGTCAAACTCTTGAAAATATCCGTGCAGCTGGTGTAAGATAATACAGAAGCCAATCAAATGTGTCCATACATTCAGAGTTTCATTGTGTAACTGAAACAGGCTGTAAAAGTAGTACTTCCATGGCCGATATGGAACCCTGTATCCTGACAAGATGGCGGGCTCATGAAGAACACATGACACGTACTTGGCGGGAAGGGTCGGTTGTAGTTTCGTCTGCCATGGAATTGTGGCCAGTGCATCTTGTAGCAGAACCTTCAGCTGAGTCAACATCTCAGTGATATCTGCAAAACAAAGATTTTAAAATGAGACAGAAAAGTAAAATAACAGAATTACTTTGATAGTGCCAAGTCTGAAAAGTTGTATGTTTCCGATATCCCTCTCGCCAGGCTACTTGAACCCCTTCGACTCGAACTTTTTTATCAGCGATTACTCAATTTCACATTAATTTTTCATTGATTTCGCATTCACCCCATGTGATATGATGTAATCAAAATAATTTCTGCCCTATCGCCCCTGGAAGAAGTGGCTTGAAGTAGGAAACAACTGTTTTTTTTCGGCCTAGTCTGTCCTATTGTAGAAAATGGTATTGGGTGTGTGGGCAATCATGCAGAAAACCTTTCACTGCACATATACTCGTAGACTAACCGAAGGAATGAAAAGATTCACATTTTTAATTGTCTTCCCAGCAGGCTTAAAGCATTCAATCAACATATGTCATCACGTGGAGGAAACGTCATTACGTTGTGTTGACGTTGATGCTCCCGCCCCAGCATTTTTCGGCTACTGGTTGTGGGTAAAATCATCTAAATTTTCCTTTACTTAGTTTACCTTGAGTATGTGACTAGTAACTCTAAAATCTTGCAGCTCCTGGTAGCAATAATCCAGTCCCGAATTAGTGTCTCCTTCCCGCACGACAAGTAAAGAATAATTACCAGACATGCATTTCTTAAAAATTAACCTATTTTCAGTAACATTCATTATGCGTCGCTGCGGTTTACGAGAGCGTCGAGAAACTTCTTTATACCTATATTTTTATACTGAACATGTAAATTTTCAAGGTCAAAACTGAGGTGCATATCGATTTACCTGTTGGTATAACAGTCATATGAAAAGTTATAAATAATGATCATTCATTCATAATATAAGCAAAAAGATTCGTCTGCGCATCGGCACAGTCTGGTCAGAGTATCATCACCCTCTGTGAAGACTCTGGTCATACTGCAAGGATTCACACATACATACAAACCTTTTCTCATGACATGCATTATATCCATTAAAGTGCCGGGAAAGCAGGTGAAAAAAATTAAAAAAAAAATGTTTCCTCCAAGCTGTATCATATTTAGAGAATGACCCAGATGAGTCGGCTCATTATCTGGATCTACGCTGCACGCAAATTCAGCAATTGTCATTTTGGTTGATTGGTTGGTTGGTTGATTTGATGCTTAATGTCCACGGTAAACAACTATGGTCATGTCGGGACGGTCAGTTAACCTAACCACACTATTCCTGGGCAGGCTTAGACCTCCCAAGCGGTTAACCAGTACTAAGTGCACATACTTTCGCCAGTAACTGACAACTGCCCTTCTTGAATCAGCGGAAGGAGAAACGAAAGTATGTGGCCAGACCGGGTTCGAACCCAGGACCTCTGACTTATGAGTCAGGTGCCCTACCGATTGCGCTACGCGGCCCGGCTGTCATTTTGGAACTTTAAGTGTGAAGAAAAGGCCGAACAGGACGAAACAATATCGATGTACAAGTACAACCGAAAGTAAAAGTAGCAGTCCTGTTCAGAATTACATTTACTGTATGCATTTATGCATATAAAACGTTTTCCCACGCAAGTCTGCATATATTTTGCTCGTCATACATAACAAACATGTTATTATAGGGTCGAGTCGGGTAAAGGCCCTGTCACACTACAACGTTTCAGACAACGTATGCCAACGTATGAAAAATTTATCCAATACGCTGGCATACGCTGGAGATAAATTAAAACATCAAATAGCAGCCGGTTTTGGAACGCACACATAGCGTACTGAAACGTATAAATAACTTATTCACAACTTATCCCTAGCGTATACATAACTTATACAAGCGTATAACAGCGTGTTCCCAGCGTATCTGTAGCGTTCTTGTCTTATGCCGAACGCATGCACAACGTTAGTCTAACTTACGCCGACCTTATGTATAGCGTGTTGGAGCGTGCTTCGACGATCAGATGTAAAGCGACGGCTCTCTACAACACTTTTTATTGTAGTGGACGTTGATCGAGGGACATGCCTAAAGAACGAAAATTAGAGAACTTTGCAGGTAGTAGCTGACCACCTGCATGCCTACCGTCGTCCCAATCATCACCCGACTGCCGTGCCTACGATGGTAGCCAACCTCCCTCTCGCGCAGACTCCAATGCCTCTCTAGTGGTATCCGTGGCGGCATCTGCAGCAGCTGTGGTGGCATCTGAAGTATTAACCCCCTCTCAAGCCCCAAAACGACAAGCAGGAGCGGTCCAAGAAGATTCCTTATTTAAAAGTGATGAATTGCTGATCTGTATCCAATATATATAGCTGAAGCCCAGGTCGCTGGCGGATATGTTACCTAAATACGCTCAGTGCGTTCGTGATACGTTGAATAAGTTCTAAGGTCGTCAGGCATAGGTTGGATACGTTCTGGATACGTTCGGTAAAAGTTACAGGTAAGTTACCTATAATTTAGAAATAAGTTACGCGTACGCTCCACAATGGACCTGCTGGCTGCCGACGTATGTCAACGTATGATTAACTTACAAGTTACGTGCATGAACGTACGCATAACTTACCTGTTGCGTACACCAAACTTATGACTAACTTATACAATACGTCGGCGTACGCTGAAAATTTTATGCATGCACAAAATTTTGAGCCGCATTCGACGTACAACAACTTATACCAACGTATTTGAGCGTACTCGTAACTTGTTCATAACGTACCCCTAACTTATTCAACGTACACCAGCGTGTTTACTAAATTTCTCATACGTCGGCATACGCTGATGCTATACGTCACTGTGTGACAGCCGCATAACTTAGGACAGCGGGTGAATTCGGACATACCATTGCAAACCCAGTTATTTTTTTTAATTCCAAACAACTGACATATAAAGGAAACAATGTCACTGTCCGAATTTACTCGCTATCCATATTTAGCCGACTTTACCTGCCTAACGCTGTTTTCTTTATCAGAAGCAACAAGAAAAACATAGATTTTGGATTTGGATTTATTGCTTTACGTCCACGGTAAACAACTATGGTCATGTCGGGACGGTCAGTTAACCTAACCACACTATTCCTGGGCAGGCTTAGACCTCCTAAGCGGTTAACCAGTACTAAGTGCACATACTTCCGCCAGTAACTGACAACTGTCCTTCTTGAATCAGCGGAAGGAGAAACGAAAGTATGTGGCCAGGCCGGGTATCGAACCCAGGACCTCTGACTTATGAGTCAGGTGCCCTGCCGATTGCGCTACGCGGCCCGGCGAAAAACATAGATACAAATATCAACAATAATGTGAAAAAAGTCATCAACTATGGCAAACTTATGGCACCCACCTTTAGCGTTCCGACTCGGGGTAGTGTCCTATCCCTGAGTAAATCTCAGGCTCCCACGCAATAGTACTTTAATCAGCATATGCTGTGTACTTTTGAATGTATACAGTTGTAAAGTGAGACGTATTGCGTGAAAACGTGCCGTATGATTCTGATCAGAGCCTTCACTGTTTGCTGCATTTTGCTCGTCGGATTTTTTGATGATGATGAGCGTAGTCGCGTGGACTTTCAAGCCTGTGCATACTGTACATACTCAAATTAGCCTGCGAATCAGTACGTAATGAGCAGATTTTTTCGATTTTGTCACTTCAAATTTTAGGACTTATTCCTAGGACTTATAGACTGTACAGACGAAAATGGGATACTCCGGTCAGCCTGCGTGAATCTTCCCTGTTCGCACGTGCCGTAAGGTACCATTTCACGCGACGTCAATTGTAACTAAGCTGAAGTTGTACTGTACATTTTATAGAGTCTAGACCCAAATACTAGCAAAGTCCATTTTAGGATTAAACAATCCGGTCAATCCAATTGTATTAAAATCTGAAAGACATAAAAACTTTACTTGTGGTTCACAAAGTTTTGACCATGGGCCAATAATTGAAATAATACCTATTAAACTAAAGCTATAATCTCCGGATCAAAGATTAAAGAGTCCGTTTCCTTATTGATCTGAATGCACACACATTGATTTATTTACTATTTACGCAAATTGATTATAGCTCAACCATTCACTATTTGATATAGCTCTACTGGCCGTTCACCCCGCAGTTCACCTTACGCACGTATCAACCATTTGTCACCATTTGTCAAACTTTGCATATATAATGTATCATATACAAAGACAAAGGGAAAGAATCAAGAATTTAAATAATAAAAAAAAGAGATAATCGGCGCAGATTAAATAGAAGTGTGTTTTATAATATGAGTTGACAATAACTTTCACGAATACCCGCAACCGTAATTTTGACACTGAGTAGCGACAATGACCTATTTCAAGATTGAGCTGTCCAATTTGAAATTCCAAAAATGGACCGCGGTCAGTCTTGAGATTTACCTGATTCCAAAACAGTTACCAACATGAATGTGTATTAAACCGAAAGTAGACATCGAAAGTAGAGCTGCACTGAAAAAAAATATCTTCTTCCGATAAAATTTTCATTGTAATTTTACAAACAAGAGAAACATTTTGAATTAACATCTGAAAGAGTGCTATTATTCACGCGGTGCAGTACAACGTGCAAAAAAGAAAATCAAATTCATTGACCTTTGATATTATGGGCTAAATTTTGACATACGCGTTATTTAACCAATGAAATCTTGTGAAATGTGGAGCAAAAGTGAAATTCTTCTCGGCTGTGCCGAGAAAAACAGCTACCGGTGAAATACAGCTAATATTACAGTCCGTTCCTTTTATTCAAATTCATATATTTATTTTTCTTATGTCATTTATCGATTTTTTATAGGACTTTTTGTTATGTCGAGTCGATCGTTTAAGCAGAGGTGGGCGAAAACCAGAGCTCCCTTTGTTTTTGTTATGTCGAGTCGATCGTTTAAGCAGAGGTGGGCGAAAACCAGAGCTCCCTTTGGGAAAAAACAACTGACATTCTGTAAGCAGAACTTGCTTGGTCGAAGCTTGAACACACAGCGGTGAGAGACCCAATGTTAAGGATTACCGAGACACGAAAAATTTTAAATATGTAATTTCCAGTATATTTTCAGACTATTTTATACTTTTGTATATTTATTATTATTATTATTATTATTATTATTATTATTTAACAATTTTCTCCCTTCTTCTGATTTGCTTATTATTCATTTATTAATTAAAGGTGAGGGAGAAGAACTCTATAAGCGCCCAGCTTTCGTTCTAATCCCAAGCCTGTATTGTATACTATATATATGTGTGAAGAAAAGGGCCTTCAAGAAAGCACGTACTACCAAGACACAGGCTGACTGATATCGCTACAGGAAGATCCAGAAAGAAGCCCAGCAAGCAGGTCGAAGTGCCCATGATGACTACATCAGCAGTATGGTAAGTGAACCAGGCTCCAACAACAAAAAGCTCTTCGCCTATATCAAGAATATGAAGTGCGACAGCTCTGGCGTAGCCCCACTGAAGAAAGCTGGCATAAACTATTTAGAACCCACAGACCAGGTTGAGGTCCTGAATGAGCAGTTTGTCAGTGCCTTCACCAAATAAGACAACACTTCAGTGCCTACCATGGGGACAAGCACAGCTAATACTGCGCCACCCCTAAACATTCAGGTAAATGGAGTGAAGAAACTGCTTGATGGCCAGAACCCACTTAAAGCTAGCGGCCCAGACCAGATCTCACCAAGATTCCTGAAGGAGATGGCCTCTTCAGACACTCATATATCAAGCTTCCTACGAACAAGGCCAGATTCCTGATGACAGGAAAAGAGCCTTTGTGACACCTCTGTTCAAGACGGGAGACAAGAGCAAGGCTGCTAACTATCGGCCAGTTTCACTGACATCCTGTTGTTGCAAAGTCATGGAACACATAGTACATAGTCATCTCATGAAATTTCTGGAAAGACGCAAGATTCTGAGTGATTACCAGCACGGCTTCAGGGAGTAGAGATCTTGTGAGACACAGCTCATCACCACCATACATGACCTCGCAGTTGGCCTAGACAGACGGCAGCAAGTTGATGCTATTTTGTTGGACTTCAGCAAGGCTTTCGATAAGGTTCCACATCATCGCCTGGCAGCCAAGCTCCATCACTACGGCATCAGAGACAAAAACATATCCTGAATCCAAAGTTTCCTCGCAGGAATCATCAAATTGTCTTTAATGGGAAGACATCTTCTCCTGTTGCTGTCACATCTGGAGTTCCACAGGGTACAGTATTTGGACCACTCCTGTTCCCGGTATACATCAATGACCTGCCCTCAAGAGTTTCCTCTTCAGTACGGCTCTTCGCAGCTGATTGTCTACTGTACAGAGTTATACGGGACCAGAAAGATACTGAGTCACTACAGAGAGATCTTAATCATCTACAGGAATGGGAAAGAGATTGGCAGACGGTATTTAACCCTGACAAGTGTGAACACATCCAGATCACCAACAAGCGAAATGTCATACCAACTTCCTATAGCATTCATGGACAGACCTTGAAAGAAACGTCAAAAGCCAAGTACCTTAGGGTCACCATAGACAGTAAACTGTCCTGGAACAGCCATATTGATGCAGTGACGAAAAGGGCCAACCAGACTACAGCTTTCCTTTGCAGAAATCTTTCAAGCTGCCCAAAGAATGTTAAGGCCAAATGCTTCAAGTCCATAGTTCGTCCACAGCTCGAGTATGCTTCGACGGTATGGGACCCAATGACAAAATCAAACATAGCCAAATTGGAGTCTGT
This sequence comes from Ctena decussata, assembly GCA_963989385.1. Taxonomy (NCBI): domain Eukaryota; kingdom Metazoa; phylum Mollusca; class Bivalvia; order Lucinida; family Lucinidae; genus Ctena; species Ctena decussata. Next base: position 69,626,993 of record OZ022499.1, read on the forward strand.
ACAGAGGCGTGCCGCCAGGTTTTGCTGCAATGACTACCGCCGAACCAGCAGTGTCACTTCAATGTTGCAAGAACTTGGTTGGGAGGACCTTCAGTTAAGTCGAGACCAGAACAAAGTCACAATGATGTACAGGATCGTTAATATCCTCGTTGAAATCCTTTCAGGCCAGTACCTGACAGCCACAGGAGTAGCAACTAGTGGACACCAACAACGATGCCTGCCAATATTTTGTTCAAGGGATCTTTCTTTCCATCAACGGTCCGTCTCTGGAATGGTATACCTGCCAATGTCATATCAGCACCGACTTTGGATGACTTCAAGCTCCTTGTCAGTGCAGGTATCCTAAGACCGTGATTGCGAACAACATGTTTTTATCTGATTTAACTTTACATAAGAACCTCTCAGCACGAATGTTTTAAGGTTGTTCACAGTGCGACTATGCCAATTTTTGGCCATGTACTTAACTGGTGGATGTAGATGTTACAATTTTTAAAAAACTAAAATATGTTTAAACCAAAGGTGATTAAAATTCAAAACCAAATGTTCTCATGTTTTCAGAGTTACAGAGCTGATTGTCTCCACAATCATCACACCTTCAAAATGCAAAAAAAAAAAAAAATATGAGTGTACTACTTTCACTTTCCAAAATCAAAGAATGTAAGTCTACCCTTTCGATATTACATTTACCATCCAAGCAGTTTGTGATAACAAACCTGTCGAAGCAGTTTATGATAACAATAATTATTTTTTCCCGGATGTTGATCTCCACAGTCATCACATTTTCAAGGAAATTTAAAATTAGCCAAATTATGGATATATATTGATTTGAAGTTTAAAATGTATACTAAAAGGGCTGAATTATATTGCCAGTTCGGAGTCACATGATAATATCATAGACATGTACAAAGCAGGAGGCCGTGACCATTGCAAGTATACTGATGATGGGACAGAATTGGCCACAGAGAGAACCCCAGAAAAGGCAATTCAGAAGGCATGTCAGAAAGAAAAAAAAAACGTCAAGGACTGGTGTCGATTGTGGAGACTTCTGGTCAGTCTTACAAAGACGGAAGCGGCATTGTTTTCCTGGACCATGCTTCACACAATTCCACAGTTCCAGCTTGATGGCACACCTTCGAGCTACAACAAAACCCCAAAGATTCTTGGAATGCCCCTGGATGAGCAGCTGACGTTTGAGTCACACATACAGAATGTGAACAACAAGGCAAGCAGCGCCCTTAAGGACGTAAAGGAGGTTAAAGGAATCAGCAGGGTATCAACGCAGAAGATTCTACGCCTATACACCGCTACAGTACGACCCATTATGGAATACGGAGCAAGCATATGGAAGGGCAGCAAACACTTACAGAGACTGTCTGCAATCCAACGTAAAGCATTATGCTTGTGTTTGGGACTGCCTGGAAGTTGTTGAAGTGGCAGCCGGATTACCTCCCCTAGACCTACACTTTAAGCAGATAGCTATTAGAGAGCTTGCGAAGATCCAAGCCAAGTCTGTTAGCCGTCCTATCAAGCAACTTCTGAACAACCTAACTGAGACCAGCAATTCCCAGGAAACTAGGAGACAGACCCTCTCACCCATGCGCCTGGCCTTAACATATGCCAAGCAGATGGAGAGAGAAACCGGCATCGACTACAGACTTATGGAGGAAGAACCAGAGTTTGAAGAGGGTTGCGTTGCGATGACAGCCAGTGCACCACACCATTGGAGCAGATTGGGGTCATCCAAGTCCAGAACGATAGAACAACAACAGCACAGGAAATAATCGGTGCTGTATATGATGATGGTAGCCCCGGAAGGAACCGCATTTGCCTTCACAGATGGTAGCTGCCTCACAAATCCAGGCCCATGTGGGGCAGGGGCAGTTATCTATCTTGACCAACACCAACCAGTACGACTGAAACGACCAGTGACGAGAAGAGGCTCTATTCTGCTTGGCGAGCTGGTTGCTGTCTTAAATACGCTGGAATATGCACTTCAAACCCTTACCATTTTGCCTTGTCGGATGATAAAGGTTTTCTGCGACTGTCAGTCGGCAGTCGGCATTCTCAGCCTCAACTGGAAGGATGTCAGCTATAGAGATGTAACACGTGACATCAAGAAGACCACCACACTCCTGGAACAGCAAGGTATTCTGGTAGAGATCAGTTGGGCTCCCGGACACAGTTCTATAGTTGGGAATGAAGAGGCTGACCAACTAGCAAAAGAGGCTGCGCAAGAAGCAAGCTCCTCAGATGAGAGAAAAACAACCTCGATCTGTGACATAAAGGCGGCAAGTCAGGCATACACCCTCTCACAGTGGCAAAGACGATGGGACACCACAGATGTAGGAAGGACCTACTACAAGTACCAAGTAAAAGTAAACACCAAAAAAGTATATGACCAACCAAACAAGGAGGCATATTCCAGGATATTTCAGCAACAGACCGGATATACCTACCTGAACGACTACAGATCCAAGCTAAATCCAACACAGTCCAACAAGTGTATATGTGGTCAGTTAGAAGATACAGAACACTACTTACTGCAGTGTCCTCTCCAAGATGTACCTCGTGACATAATGGCACATAACCTTGGACAGAAGATTGGCCTGTACCACCTGGATCTTCAACATCTTCTTGGATCTGAGGGCGACGACAACATCCCAGGATATCAGGAGACAGTAAAGTGGGAGCTGGCTGAATTCATCAGGGCCACGGGAAGGTTTACATCATCCCCCGAAACTCCCTCAAGTCCGTGACCGCTATATATTTCTCGCGCCAATCATATTCTCGCGGTAGTGCTATATGAAAGTCCTCAGGCACACATGTCTCCTTATTTTTATATTGTCTTAAAGGCTTCAGGAAAACAACGTATAAAAACACATAAGATTTCAGTTCTGTCTCTTTTGAAGATTCTGTGACTTCTTAAAGCCAAAATAGTGAAAAATCACCAAAGGTGGTAACAAGGAACACCCTCGGATGATAAAAGTGGCGATGAAATAAAAAATAATTGTCCGATCATGTTTTTTCTTGCTTTTTTATGGTCTAAGTATGGTTATACTTTACATTTTAAATAAGGAAATATTTCTGCTTGCATTAAATTTGCTTATGTTGAGGCAAATAACCCATATACCGTGAGAATTCTGCCTAACCACATTGGGGTAGTACTGTGCGCACATAAAATATGAAACTCACCAGAAGGTAGAAAACACAAAAATGCCTGGAGGTTAAGATGAAATACTAGAAGGCTCAACTACATATAGTATGTTGCATTGTTGGTCCTCCTTATTTGGTCAGGCTTGCTTGTATCTTAAGTACCGTGAGAATAGAGAGTGCCAGTCTACACTATAACTTGTAACTTGTACTATTGAGTTCCACCCTTGTTAGGGTCACCGTAGTTATACGTATTCTTCTGGAGTGAAGAGCTGACTAAAAACTTTTTACAGTACGAGGCAGCATGCACCAGTCTGTAACTACCACTGAATGTCTTTAAATATCGAAGGGCAGTTGAAATACACCGGGCAGCATTCACGCGGCATTTTATCACAAAAATTCAGCCTTCATTAGTATAGCCGCTCCATCCACCAAAATAATTGAATATGTGTAGTATTGAATGTTATACTGTTATGAGTAGCATAGGCAGAAGCATAAATCTGTACCACAAGAGATGAGTCCAGCACCGCAGGATGAAAAAAGAGAAGAGAAGAAAATCTTTTCCAATGATGATCGCAGCATCATGTAGGCCCTCACTATATAGTCCCCCTTGACAACTGTGATCCATATGCACTACCTCGACCAACAAAGTCCCAGCCATAATGGGTTACCCATCATCATATTTACATTAAACCCTCAACAGCTAAGAAGTTATAGCTCGACATACGCATAAAATACTCAAAAAAAAAGATTGATGTATTAGTAATCTAGTATTATTATTTATTGCAACACATGTAAACGGTTGTATACTGGTTTGAATATCCTATCATCAGGGCTCCAGCCAGGTGCAAATTCAGGGGTAATCAGACACCCCAATCCATTCAAATTACAACATATCCCGTAGCCCCTCGTCAAAGCTGCCTCATAGAGAATGCCCAGAAGAGGGGCAACAATATATGTATCCCCATAAACATAAAACCGCCGTATCTCCTGAACATCTCGAACCCTACCTAAGGCTGGACCCCTGAACCACAGAACATCTAATTTCATTAAACACTGAGACTCCACCCAAGAGGAGAGCAAGGCACTTGTATAAGAATTTAACTAATGTTCAACTTTACAAGCAGACAGCGCAGCTGTACACTGATATAAATAACATCAGCATTCCAGCCATCCGCAAGTCATGGGTAAGGTATTCAGCGCACCTCCTTAACAGAATCCATGATAAGGCTCCCCATCAGTGTACCCTCGGTGAGGATGCCCTGATCAGGGGCCACAACACGAGCACATACCCCACTCAATCGCACAGAATCCAAACCAGTGCTACTCCATAAACATTTCCATGACCCACCCATGGCAGGAATCCTGATACAGCCTCTAATTTATTTCATTCAATAATGTGGTTCTTTTCAAGTGGAGCGCAAAGCATAGGTTCCTACTCAGGGTCTCCAAATCACTCTGGAACCCGTCCAGAAGCTCCTCACCTACAAGAGCATCCAACACTGTGCAGTCCATGATAATGCGGCACAGCATCTCACTATCAGCTAGATACTGGTCAGCATGCTCCGGGACTACCCCAACCAGCAACCTCTCTAACCCAGAGATATACCCCGCCCTAACAGGATGCAACAAGGAACAGTCAAGAAGAAAGTGCATCAGATCCTCAGGCGCGTTCTTACATAACGGACATGTAGGAGACACGGTATATTGTTTATACTTCGAGCGATGCGACTGCAGAACATATGTATCAGTAAGCAGCTTTACCTTTATTTGCGCCCTACGTACGTCCCTAACACTACTACTAACCAACCTCCAAGAATTGTGCACTCTACCCACCCCACATACTTCAATGTTAAGGTACCTTAGGGATGACTTAGAGGATGCTTCAATTTGCCACTGTTTCGACACGTATCTATCCACCCCATCTTTAATCGCTGCCTTAAGGGCCTCCTTTGAGTGAAATGCATTTCTGATACAGAAAACATTTGGAAGACCATATTTTTGAAGAAGCACATTACACTGCATAAACCAGCTGCCAGAATTAACTTCCCTTACAGCCAGCTGTCTTTGAAGAATTTCATGTTCCAAGGAGGCTTCATCAAACAGTACGGATGCGAACAGGGAAAGTTTTCTAAGGTCTAACTCCTGTTCTACGGGACGTACACCCAGAAGACCGTAGACAGCAACATTTGCCACACGTTCAGGCAGACACTGAATCCTCCTCAGGATCCCTCTTTGCACGGCTTCCAAGACCTCAACACCTTTCATCCTCAGGCTGCATACCTCCATCCCATATAACATTCGTGGGAGTGCAAATGTTTTCCACATCTTTGAAGAGATAAGGGGGTTCAACCCTGAGTTTCCATAGGCCCCAGCACCCATTAGAGAATACATGGTCCTTCTTCCCAGTTGCGCCTTCTTATCAATATTACCAGATTACCCTTCAAATTCCTACTAATCCCCAAATGCACTGTCTCCCACTCCTGGGGAATAGGGATATTAATTATCGAGTGTAACCTGTTCTTCCTCTAGTGTTTTTCCGCCATTACTCAATACCACCTCCACAGACTTCTGTGCATTGATAAGATACCTCTCTCTTCCCTTGTAAAAAGACACAACATCTACCAGCTCCCAGAGATAGCGCTTACACAGACCCAGAAGAGCAACATCGTCGGCACATGTCGGAGCACTGCAATTTATGTGGCCAATAAATGCCCCCATGTTCAGGTCCTCCAGCATATGTAGCAGGTTATTGTTATATAACTTGTAATGAAGGGTGGACAGAATTCCACCCTTACGCACACCTTGTTGCACCAAAAACGGGTCTGAGAGATGACCCATCCACTTTACTGCAGACGCTGCCCCATATTGAACAAAGTATATTTGAGAAAAGTTACGAGAAAAAAAAACTATACCAGAGGGAAATCATACCATAGAGACAGTTGCGCCATAGAGTCCGTAAATAGCGGGATGGCGGATGATAGAAGAAAACCCTACAAGTTCAAGTTTAAAAACATAGGGCGGGGATGGGGGATCTGTGTCACCCCAACCCCCCGCCGCCAACACGGCTTATATGCTAATAGACGCATGGCGGTCATTTGGAACGTCTCTGGACATTGGGTTAGTAAATAGTTCACGCGGGAATTCCAACATGTCAACAAAGGCGAGAAAGTTCAGAAAGTTGAGAAACTAAGAAAACTTATTGTTCTCCAGTCTTATTCACCGTTAAAGATTCATTTTACGCAATGGAAACATCAGATCACGAAGTAAGGGTTTCGTACTCACCTAAAATGGTAACGGGTCGTTTCGGCCTTATTCCCGTTCGGCCCCGGGTCGTTTCGGCCTTATTCCCGTTCGGCCTGGGTCGTTTCGGCCTGGGTCGTTTCGGCCCGATTTCCGGGGTGGGTCATTTCGGCCCAATTTTAGCGGGTCGTTTCGGCCTTTCTTTTTTCCCATAGTTGTAACGGCCAAAATGTGTCTTTATCCCAGTCATATCTATCTATCTATCTGGCCTGCATATATATCATATATCTATCTATCTGAATGGCCAGCATATGTATGTATGTATGTATGTATGTATGTATGTATGTATGTATGTATCTGGACTGCATATCTATCTATCTATCTATCTATCTATCTATCTATCTATCTATCTATCTACCCGAGGACAGGCGAGACACACCATTGTTACATAATTTGTTTTCCATTTAATCTCTAATTTTCCTTTGATGCCTAATTATCTTTATCGGTTGCCATTTAGTAATGTTTGTACTGTCACTGGTTCTTTAATTACCTATTTTCAAAATGTTTTAACTACCCTGTATGCTTATTAATTCAGAGGTGTGAAAATTATTTCATTGTAAATAAGTTCTTGAAAGGCGGGATTTTAAAGAGAAAAGATTTCTTTAATTGCTAAAGACAAGTCTGGAAGAATTTCTTTTACGCGCCCGACAACGAGGTATAAATACTCGGAGAAATTCTCCCCTGCATCACAACCTTGGAAAAAAATAGTATTACTAAATAATTAAGGCCGAAACAACTCACCCATAAAATCGGGCCGAAACAACCCACGTTTTAAATTGGGCCGAAACGACCCACCTAGTAGGGCCGAAATGACTCACCCCGGAAATCGGGCCGATACGACCCAGGCCGAATCGACCCAGACCGAAGGGGAATAAGGCCGAAACGACCCGGATTCACCTAAAATTGTTAAGTTAGCCCCAGATCGCGCAAATGAAGCGGGCCACAGGGGGCCTAAATTGATGTTGTTGTTGTTGTTGTAACAGCCCTCTGGCCGAATTAACTCTCAGGTATATTGCTGGTTACTCTGGTACTCTTCTTCAGCTGTAATACCTCTCAAGTACATATGTGTTAAGCTAACCCGAGTCTTCTCTGGCTGCAAAATTGGGTCTTGCAGCCAGAGCGATACTGCACTTAAAAACTCTAATTCAGCCGATCCATCGGTGGATCGGCCAAGCAAAATTCTAATTTTGGTTAGTTTTATCAATTACCTGCGCAAAAGATATACAGTGGCTAATTCCTTATTCATTTTTGCACCATTCTGCAGTGTTTGTCACATTTTATTCCATTTTGAACCATAATAATCTTTGATCGAACTTAATGAGGTAAAGAAAAATATCGCTTTTTGTTGATGACCTCGTTTTGATTTGACAGTTCTTGCGCGTGCCGGTGTACAGGTAAAAATATCCAACATCATTTCAACATCACAAATCGGGTCCGTGGAAACACCCAAACCACCCCAAACCTTTACCAAACCAGCCTCCTCGGATTCACATCACCCTCTCACCCTTCCACACTTACACCAGCACTTCTCCCACTCCATTCCAAACAGTATCTAGTCTATATAGATTCAAAATAAAAAGAGTACTTCAATAAGTGATTGCCTCTTGAGCACATTCTCGTGAGCAAAATCATGCAACATCTATCTGACCATAAGATTTTAGTTGAGTCTCAGCATGGCTTCAGAAGTGGTAGGTCATGCGAGACTCAACTGGTCCAGTTCATTCTTGATTTGCAGGCAAACCTAGACAGAGCCAATAATAAAGGTCACAAACAAACAGACCTCATTATTATGGACTTTGCCAAGGCTTTTGATAAGGTCCCCCATAGACGATTGATTTATAAACTGGAGTATTATGGTATCCGAAATGATATCCTCCGGTGGATCTCTGCCTGGCTATCTGGAAGGACACAAAAAGTTGTTCGGTATGGTGTCTGTTCAGACCCTCTCCCCGTGTTGTCTGGTGTCCCCCAGGGTTCTGTTTTAGGGCCCATCCTGTTCTTAATCTTTATTAATGACCTGCCAGACAACATAAGCTCCACAGTCCGCCTTTTGCTGATGACTGTGTACTCTATAGAAATATTAGACGGTCCGAAGACCAACAGATACTCCAAGATGATTTAGATAAATTGACACTTTGGGAAGAGGCAAGGCTCATGAAATTTAATGTTGCCAAATGTCACTCTATGAGGGTGACTAGGCACCCCCTCCAAAGCAAATAATCCATGGTTGTACATTGCATAACCAAGTCCTAGAGAATGTATCGTCAGCCAAATATTTAGGAGTTGAAATTACGGATGACCTCGAGTCGGGTCAGCACATTAATGAAATTACCAGTAAGGCTACTAAGACTTTGGGTTTCCTTCGTAGAAACTTGACTTTTGCATCGAAGGAAATCAAGGCTGCTGCATATAAAACTTTGGTCCGGCCCAAATTAGAATATGCAGCGCCAGTTTGGATGCCCCATCACCAAGTTGATATTAACAGAATAGAAAAAGTACAGAGGACTGCTGCCCGTTGGACCTGTAGGCGCTGGCGCAATCAAAGCCATGTGGGAGAAATGTTAGAAGAACTCCAATGGCCAGACCTGCAGGAAAGACAACAGCAGGCTTCTCTGTCTCTATTCTACAAAATTCATAATAATCTTGCCATTGTAGATAAGAATAAGTACCTATCTGAGGTCGGTGAAGGGAGAAGGAGAACTAGGTCCCATCCATTCCAGTACCACCGTCTAAACGCTTACACGGACGGTTTTAAGAATTCTTTTTTTCCCCAGGACAATTGCAACTTGGAATGGCCTTACAACCGAAGCTGTCTTTTCGGAGACAGTTGATGGGTTTAAGGCCAAAATTTAATATCCTAGGGTAGAGCAGGGGTTAGGCATGGAATGCCTGCCCCTGAGGACTTCTTGTAAATAGTTTTAATCTGCTGGTGGCTTTGTCTCAAAATCATTTATTTATTTATTTTTAGCTCACCAGAGCCGAAGGCTCCGGGGGAGCTTATAGGATAGGCAGTTGTCCGTCGTCGTCGGCGTCTGTCGTATGTCGTCGTCGTCGTCCGTCAACACTTTTAAACAACATCTTCTCTGAAGCCACTGGGCCGATTGGGCCCAAATTTCATCTGTAGCATCCTTATGCTGGGGGATTGAAAGTTTGTGTTTTTTATTAAAATCTGCCGTTTAGTTTGGTTGCTATGGCAACTTAGAGTTCCCATAGACTTATAATGTGGAAAATTGAAAATTGGCATTTTCTGCCAAGCCTTTGCAGAAATGTTGACAGAACTTTTATAGAAATGTTCCTTGAGAAGTCTTCTATCATCTGTATGTTTTTTTGGCCCACTGCCTTTTTATTGGTTGCCACGGAAACCAAAATGCAATCAAAAAGTAAAAAAAATACTTAAAACTATCTCCTCTGAAACCACTGGGCCGATAAGGCCCAGCTGTCATCTGTAGTATCCTCAGGCTGGGGGATTGAAAGTTTGTGTTTTTTTATGAAAATCTGCCCTTTAGTTTGGTTGCTATGGCAACTTAGAGTTCCCATAGACTTATAATGGGGAAAATTGAAAAATAGCATTTACTGCCAAGCTATTGCAGATATGCTTACAAGACTTCTATAGAAATGTTCCTTGAGAAGTCCTCTATTAGCGTTGATGTTTTTGGGCCCACTGCTCCTTTTATTGGTTGCCATGGAAACTAAAATGCAAAAATAATGGAAAAAAAATAATTACAAAATTATCTCCTCAGAAGCCACTGGACCGATAAGGCCCAGATTTCATCTGTAGTATCCTTAGGCTGGGGGATTGAAAGTTTGTGTTTTTTTATGAAAATCTGCTACGGCAACTTAGAGTTGCATTGACTTATAATGGGAAAAATTGAAAAATCGCATTTACTGCCAAGCCATTGCAGATATGTTTACAAAACTTTTATAGAAATATTTCTTGAGATGTCTTCTATCAGCTATATGTTTTTGGTCCACTTCCCTTTTTATTAGCTCACCTGAGCCAGCGGCTCCGGGGGAGCTTATAGGATGGTAAGGCTCCGGCGTCCGTCGTCCGTCCGTCGTCCGTCCGTCCACAATTTCAAACAACTTCTCCTCTGAAACCGCTGGGCGGATTGTAACCAAATTTCATATAGAGCCTCCTGGGACCTTAGGAACGAAAAGTTGTTCAAACGGTCCTGGTCACATGACCAACATGGCCGCCATGCCCATATATGGTAAAAACCTGAAAAAATCTTCTTCTCCAGAACCAATAGGCCGATGGCCTTGAAACTTGGTATGTAGCATCGGGTACGCGAGTACTACCAAGATTGTTCAAATTATGACCTTGGGTTGACCTTGACCTTTTTTTACGGTAAGGTCAAATTTGCTTCCTTATGCTTTTATATGGCAAGATGCTACAACATAAGATATCTTGGAAACTGTTGAAGATTTTAAGCTAAAAATTGGTATCTACAGTCATCTTAATGACTACATGAAGATTTACGAGTATAAGAGGTCAAGGTCATTCTTTGACCTTTGACCCTGAACTCTTATATTTTGACAAGTTCTAACAATCTACTCAAAAGCCACTTAGCCAATTGAAACCAAATTTCATATTAAGCCTGCAGGGGTTGAGGGAACAAAAATTTATTCATACCGTCCAGGTCACATGACCAACATGGCCACCACGCCCTTATATGGTAAAAACCTTTAAAAATCTTCTTCTCCAGAACCAGTTGACCGATGGCCTTGAGTTTTGATATGTAGCATTGGGTACTTGAGTACTATCAAGATTGTTCAAATTATGACCTTGTGTTGACCTTGACCTTTTTTACGGCAAGGTCAAATTTGGGAAAATGCTAGAACATGAGATTTCATGATAAGTTTTGAAGATTTTAGCCTAAAAATTGGTATATACAGTCATCTTAATGAGTACATGAAGATTTGTGAGTACAAGAGGTCAAGGTCATTCTTTGACCTTTGACCCAGTACTCTCATATTTTGACAATTTCAAACAATCTCCTCAAAAACCACTGGGCCAATTGTGACCAAATCTAATATAGAGCCTCCAGGGGTTGAGGGAATGAAAAAAATTTCTAACGGTCATGGTCACATGACCAACATGGCCACTATGCCCATATATGGTAAAAACCTTTAAAAACCTTCTTCGCCAGAACCAATTAACCTATGGCCTTGAGACTTGGTATGTAGCATTGGGTACTTGAGTACTATCAAGATAATTCAAATTATGACCTTGTGTTGACCTTGACCTTTCTTACGGCAAGGTCAAATATGGGAAAATCCTAGAACATAAGATTTCATGGAAAGTTTTGAAGATTTTGGCCTAAAAATTGGTATATACAGTTGTCTTAATGAGGTCATGAAGAATTATGAGTACAAGAGGTCAAGGTCATTTCTTGACCTTTGATCCAGATCGCTCATATTTTGATATTCGTAACCATTTCCTCAAAAGTCAAAGGGCCAATTGTAAACACATTTCATATAGAGCCTCCAGGGGTTGATTGAATAAAAATTTGTTCAAACAGTCCAGGTCACATGACCAACATGGCCGCCATTACCACTTATGGTATAAATCTTTAATATTTTTCTTCTCCAGAACCAATACACCTATGGCCTTGAAACTTGGTAAGTAGCATGGAGTACTAGAGTACCACCAAGAGTGTTCAAATGGTGACCTTGGGTTTACCCTGACCTTTTTTGCGGCAGTGATTTTTTTACCCCTGCGTCCTGCGTCTTAGACGCATAATTTTCCCAGAGGACGCAAAATATTTCCTTGGCTGCGTTCCGGGACGCATAAAAATAGCCGATCGGTAGTCCAACTTCCGATTTCGGCTTCGTTTACAAAGCTACTTTCGTTTTAAGAATATAGCAACGGTGCATTAGCAGATTGTTATATTACTGGTAAAAAACAGTACCATAATCTTTCCTACTCCCGCTAAATACCAAAGTCTACCTGTAATACCAATAATCAATAGTAGTTGTCCAGTACCGGAGGAACATAGTATTATCGACCACGGTGATGTTTTTTACCTAAGTGCAAACTTTTATTAATACACCGGGTCAATAAGTAATCATGCCTCCGAAAAACAAGAAAAAGATCAAACTTGATTCAAAGCAGCAAACATTATTTGGTCTTCTTGGGCAACACAAACACGCAAGGCCAGATGTTGCAGATCATGATGCGACCGATCAAACTTCGAATCCGAAATGACAACGGATGTCTCCAAATCCAATACGCTGTCTGACAATGAGACAACAGGTGATTTATTTTATTCCTGTGACCACAGGAGCTTGACGTTGGTTATTTTTTACTTATAGGGCTTGTCCTTTGAAGCCCTTTAAGTTTGGGATGCAGAGAAAATATTGCTTTTGCATCCCAGTAAAGATGCAAACCCTTGAGCTTGGGATGCAAAGATTTTAGGTCTTGTGAGTCCTGGGACTCAAAGAAGGAGATTTGTAAAAAAATCACTGTTGCGGCATGGTCAAATATGGGAAAATGCTAGAACATAAGATTTGGTGGAAAGTTTTGAAGATTTTGGCCTAGAAATGGTATATATGGTTGTCTTGATGAGTACATGAAGATTTATGAGTACAAGCGGTCATGGTCATTCTTTGACTTTTGACCCAAGACTTATATTTTGACAATTTCAGACATGATAAGAAAAAGCCACCTTGCCAATTGCCCAGGTGAGCGATTCAGGGCCTCATGGCCCTCTTGTTATTGGTTGTCATGGCAGCCATAAAGCAAAAGAAGGAAAAAAAACCCTTAAAAAATGATCCCCTCTGAAGCCACTAGGCCGATTGAGCTGATTTTATCTTTAGTATCCTTGGGCTGGGGAAGTGAAAATATGTGTTTTTCTTTTATGAGAATCAGCTCTTTTGTTCGGTTGCTATGGCAAATTAGAGTTGCATTGACTTACAACGGGGAAAATTTTACTGCAATCAAAATATGGAAAACAGTTGTATATTTTGTTATCAACTCAACAGACTGTCAGACTGAGACTTTGTAGTAGTATATTTTGTATTAGCCTGTACAAATGTGACAGCAGTTTTAAAAGCAATTTTGAGCTAGAGATCTGGTGAGCTTTGTGGCCCGTGGGCCTCTTGTTTATTTTTTTTTTTTTGTGACAACTTATGCGCCACACCAGAAACCTGTCATCATGGTCAAAGTTGACCGAGGACAGTAAAGGTAGAAAGAAAGAAAGCCCCATGATATATATGTATGTAACTTCGAGTTTAAGTATTAACAAAAATAATAATCACAGTATAATAATAATTAAGTCAATTATTTTGTACATTTTTGTATGTCACGCAGGGTTAGAGGAGGGGGGGGACGACCATTTATACATCCCCCCCCCCCAAACCAGCCACCCTGGATACAACTAGAACCCTACCCCTAGCGCAGCGGCACATTAATTTAAAGAACGAGAAAGGGAGGGGAGAAAAGAAATTATAGGCTGAATTATACTCGCCAATTGACCTGAGATGTTGGTGTCTTGGTGCGGGAGGGGATGGCAGGGCTCTCACACCCCTTTTTGGGAATGGGGCCGGGGCCTTTAGAATTGGGAAAAATAGCGTTGTATTGTCTAAAATTGGGAAAAATTTCATTGTTTTACGCATGAAGTTTTCATTGTCAGACCAACACAACTTACACATGGTATTGTTATATTTTCAGAGGAATCCAGTCAGTATAAGCAGACATAGATCTAGCAGATAGTGAATCATAATAAACTTTATCAAATAATTGGGATATTAGATAATAACAGAACTATTTTTGTGTTTTGAGTTTTTCTTTCTTTCCTTTGAACTGGCAACTTCCCTATCTTGCCACTCTCAAACTGGAGACAAGACTGGGACCTAGCAAAAAAATGTTTCAATATAAGAACAGTATAACACTCTAGGTTTGAAGCATCTGTGAACTTAAGCATAATGTGAAGTTGAGAGAAAGTGGACTGTCACAATGCAGAACATGACAAAACTTTCAGTCCTGCAAGTACAAAACACCCATGGTATGTCACTATCACTATACTAACTCTTGGATGTCCCGGTAATCCTGTTTATGATTTTGGATATGGCCGAAAATGTCTGTAAAAATGGATTCAGGTACGAAACTCAAATACAGCAGAATCATCCACAATAGGTGAAAACTCCTATCAAATTTTAGCATTGGAAGGCTTTAAATTAAAGAATAAGTCAAAAACCACCACAATATTGGCCCTTGAAGCAAAGAAAATATTAAAATATTGCAGCGAAAATCGCTAGGCTATTCGCCCTCTAATGAAAGGGAAGTAACTCTAAGAGTACGATAAAACCCGGTACCACTTTCCAGTAACAAAACATGACGATCGTGATTGAAAATGTAATCGCTTCCCGATTTTTAAAGTTATAAATTATGGTTACATTATTAGTTTTAGGTGGTTTTTAATACATTTTGCATTGATGCAACTGCAGTATTCTTGGACCAAACAGGCTAAGTCAGATTGGGAATTTTTCGTCTGGAATTGGGAAAAAAACATACTTTTTGGCATTGGGAATGGGGCCGAATTTCGGCCCCAAATTTCGGTGATCGAGAGCCCTGGGATGGGGTTCTAGTTTGTACCCAGGGAGGCTGGTTTGGGTGGTATGAAAGTGGTTTGGGGTGGTTTGTGATGTTTTGGGGTGTTTCCACGGACCGTCACAAATCCGGACGTTTCGCGCTTAGACAATTCGTTCTTTCATTCAAGGAATTCTGTAAAGAAGGTCAATCCGGGTCAATTCAGCCCGGTCAACTCGTCTATTCCGTCCTATATACGTGCCACTGCGCAAGGGGTGGGGTTCTAGTTTGTATCCAGGGTGGCTGGTTTGGAGTGGTAGAAATGGTCGCCCCCTCCTCCCCCGCCCCCCTGCCCCACCCTGCGTGACATACATAAACGTACGAAATAATTTACTTTATTATACTGAGATTATTAATTTTTCGTTAATATTTAAACCCGAAGTTATTAAAAGAGATACGTACATACATATCATGGGTAAACACTTATTAAAGTGTTCTTTTTATTTTGAATCTATATAAATACTGTTTGGGATGGGTGGGAGCGGTGTTGGTGTATGTGTGGAGGGGACAGGGTGGTGATATGAAACTGGGGATGCTGGTTTGGCGCGGTTTGGTAGAGGCTTGGGGTGTTTTGGGGTGTTTCCACGGACCCCTTACGAAACGGATAAAGTGACCGATAGTATTTTTTCTTATAAACACCGGACTGACCTCACGCGATCTGTCAACAAAAACAATAATGGCGGAGATATGTTACAAATCTCGACTCGCTCTAAAAAAATTGTTATTTATCTGCTTTTAGACGGGGTATCACATTGAATTACTGTGCCGAGTCATCAAAAGGTATTTTTTGATAGGATTGCAAAGTTTACATATAACTGCAACATAATACGCAATAGAAATTCAACCAGAAACCAAGGGCATCTGTGGGAAATACAATATTAGAGTTTTCACCACTTTCGTTCCTCTGACGTTAATAAGCCGCCAATCAAAATTATAAAAAGGCTTTTTCAGTCGGAGAAGGCTCGGATTAGTGTTAAGCCAGTTCGGTTGTTTGTTTTTGTTGTTTGCGTAAATCTAAATATATTCTTTTTTTGTTTTTAGCCTTTTATACGAGGGGTGTTCGAAAAGTTTTGCAAATGATGTAATTTCTCGATAACCACCAAACAGACAGAACTTCTGATTGCAGAAACACATAAAATTATGATATGCGTTGAGAAGTCTGAAAAACTGGTGCATTTTTTTAAAAAGGTTGCATTTTTATCTTCTTTGAAAGAGGTATACCCTAAAGACACTGCAAAATTTTACTTTAGAAGGCCATAATTTATATATCAGCAGTCTTTGATTTTTCATTATCTTTGTTCATTAAAGACAATGCCCAGACAATGCTGTCCTGTAAATATCGCGGAAACCTTATTTTTAATATAGGTTCCCTACTTGCCGGGAAATACGGATTATCCGTACTTTATGTTGTGGCAATTTCACACTTTCTACCAAAATTTGATGATTTTGTAATGAAAACAAGTGTATTAGCATTCAAAATCTTGTTAGCAAGAGCATTTACATGGGTCAATGAAAACCTGTCAATAAATTCAAATTAATACCAGAAACGAAGCGTCTGCAAGCTTTCAAAAATGACGTTGACGTAAATTTCAGTAACGTCATTAGAACTGTGCATTGCTTTGCACGGAATAAATCGATAAAAGTTGCAACGCTTCTAACTTCTGTATGGATATTGTAGAAAACGATGGACAAGCAAATGACAAAAATTAATTTTGTATTTACAAGGATATTCAACTTGAATGCGTAACACTGAAAAGATTTTATATATAAAATTAGCCCAGTGGTATGACTGGGACCTATTAAAATGAGTTGTAACTCAATAAGGAAAAGTGTCTTTGTATAGTGTTTGGTATCATCTTAAAGCCAAAATGCAGTGCTTTTAGTAAATGCAAAGCAGTTGTACCCAGCTTGTCCCTAAACAAAGTCATGAGGCCATTTGCAAATCTTTTCGAACACCCTTCGTATTTGCATTTACATTTCTAAGTCAGGTTGGGTCTTATTTCGGTTTCGGTTATAATTGAAATTACAGTCTAAGAATATATATAGACAGTCCTGACCAGTATACCCAATTCTCCAACGTCCGTAGTTTCCGCTATTTCCGTAGTTTGTAGACGTCTATGTCAACAGCTGATCATGTGATCTCCCGATGCTAGTACAATATCTATAGCCCAGTTCAAATCACCAGATATTAACATTTTCTGTTTTCATTGCAATGTTACTCTTTTATTCCACAATACAATTCACTAGAAAGATAACTGCAAATATGTGTTAATAAAACGGTAGGGCCTGAGTTCAAAATTATATTTGAAAAGTAAAATTTACACTGAGCCAGGAAATCTTTACACATGTGAATTAAGCAAATCCACTTCCTTGAACTTCACTATATTTTACAAAATTTTCCCACCTTCTGACCTCAAGAACCAAAACTTCCGTTTGACCTACGGACCTCAGGAGAAAGTCCCTTACAGTGGGCACTGATTCTTAAGAAAGATTTAACTTATATTTCTTTAATGCTGTAACTTCATTTTTGACAAGTAAGTCATCAATTTCCAGACATTTTATTGCATACTAGTAAAACCTTACAACACACTAGAAAAAACATTATTTGACTGACTTCTATTTAGTGCTACGGAAATAGGAGCATAGGGCAAACGCGGACACTACCAGTATGCGGACACTTTAGTGTTTGGCATCAAATAAACTCTAAGATACTTTTAAAATTCAACTGACATTTTGACATTTTTTCAAGGCGCCATTTCTTTATCTTTTCAGTTTTACATTTACACAACACAGTTACAAATTTGCAGGGCTGATGCAGACCGGTATCATGATCGATGCTTCAGTTTGACTGCGCCAAACACGTAAACAGGCAAAGCAAACAGCCATGTGTCAATATGAAATTAGAACAACCCTTTACGATGTTAATACATTTTTGCTACCACATGTATCAATGATTTAATAAGTATTGCAGCATATAAATGCCATCTCGGTTTACTCAGATTCTAAGGTGTCCACATACTGGCATGATAAGCCTGTTTGATACAGCAAATAGCATGACCTCGACAGCGTTACGCTGCGCATGCGCAGATGGATTTTTTCACATATTCCTTTTGTCTATATTTAGCACAAGGATTTTCCTAAATTGCATGGCCATCTGGTAGTCTGGAACACGTTGGAGTCTTAAACATTAGGTAAAACACCCTTAAACAGTGTTTCCCCTAAAGCGAAATGGCGGGGCGCCGCGCCCTGCCCCTTTTTGGTCCCGCCCTTCTGCCCCCAAAACGTGTCATAAGCGCCCTTCTGCCCGAAAAATATCAGTAACCAGTCCCTTTTCCCGCGCTGCTATTGCAATTCGGTATTATTGTGTCCCATACCTGTAAAAGCTGACAACTCAAGTCGATCGATAATCTGTACACATGCTCATCAATAAACACCAATCACGGTGATTAATTTTGGCAATTATCACCTCGCTATAGCCTACCACGACCGTCATGTGTTAATTGGAGCGGAAAATTACTTCGCCAACTGAAAACACATGCTGGTTACCGGCTTTTAAGGTGTCAAATGCATTGCGGACATGGCGATAGTAACCAGGGCAATTAAAGAAATTCTCGTTAAAGTGACCAGCCTGTTCCTACTGTGAAATTAACGGGTAGCACCGTTAAACTCGTTTGCCTCGCTCCGATAATGACATGGGCCTAGTTGAGGGTGTGGCAGGTGGGGATTTAATCGCCATTATGGTGCCGTTTGCCGCATCAATACTGAGAACTATTTTTTCACCGTATCACGTTGCGCTATACTACAGAATTCGAGGCCTATTAGACGCGTACGACAATGCAATGATTCAATATCTATTTTCCCGGTAAACATGTCAGATACGTAATGTACGGTCATCACAGATACTGATCATGCTTAATTTGCGCAGGCTGATCAGATCATACATGTTTTCATGAAATCGTCACAGGTGCCGACGATTTCTGTTTATGAAAGTTGGTTCGTTAACTTTAAGATTAGTATCCCGCGTTTTTTATCTAGTTCCCGCCGATTCAGGTGTACTATCTGTGGAACGAGAACCAGTCAATTTATTTATTAATAGTACCTTGGGAAATCCACGATCTTTAGCATCTCAACAGCTGTCACCATGCAGTAATTTGCGATTTTACAAATTTACCGGCCCAGCTATGCAACAATACGCGATCCCTATGTGATGTGTAACTATTCTAGAAAGGTCTCACGGTAGGTATGTTCATCTAAGTGTAGAATTAAACTCGGTTTTGAGATAGACAGATTTTGAGTGTAAACAAGTATTAGCTTTGATCAAAATCACTAGAACAAATCAGACCCATCATTCGAGGTGCAATTTTGGATGTGTATATGGAGGGTGAGGGAAAGGTGGGGAGGTAGTGTGGTGGTTTGAGAATACCGGATTGTTTTTTTTTAGCAGTTTATTTTTTTTTGAGTAATTCAACAATGGACTGGACACACTAACACTATGAACAGCACTGCTAAATTACACTACATATTAACACATAATGGTAGTGTTACTGCACTGAAATGTCATACTTTTGAGGTTAATTATCAGATGTAGGCCGAACGCCGTGAGTAACACTGCCCCTCCAGATGCCCTTCGCCACGCTAAAAGTGCCCTTTTTTCAGCAGCACCCTGCCCCTTTTTCAGTCTGGGGGAAACACTGTTAAAAGTGTCCGCATACTGGTCGGGCCTGTCTAGAATAGAAATCAGGGGTTTTATTAACCATAAGTCCGTTGGTCCTGGACCACTGATTTTTGGGCATGACCAGTTGATGTCTTTGGTAGCTGGTCCTGCAGACCAGCTGATTTTGAAATTAAATGAAAACACATGATAACAAAGAATAGCTGAAACATCGGGAGGACCACTTAAATTGTGGATAAGTTGGTCCTGTGGCCCACCAGTCATTCTTTCCTTAGCAAAACCCCTGGAAATGTTCCTTGAGACTTGAGTAGTCTTCTATAACCCATATAATTTTATGCCCACTGCTTGTTTTTATACGTCCATGTAAGACAAGACAGGGTGTAATATGTCGTGGCGTCCATCCTTAACTTTTCGTGTCCGCTCCATATCATCTTAACCGCTTGAAAGATTTTATTTGCAACTTGGATCAAATGTTTGCCTTATCAAGACATAAACTTTCTTTTAACTATGGTCTCTACTTCTATGACTGGGCAAGGCAGTTGCAACATAGCATTCTGCGGAATTCTTGTTATTTTAACCACTGGCACGCAGGTTCAATTCCAGTGTGGGAGCAGTCTGATCTGGGTCTGCTCTGACCCCATGTTTTGAATTCAGTAGTCTTTCTTACAATGATGTTCCATGCTCACATTTTCATTCTTTCAGGCTCATCTGTGTACAGCTGTGAAGAGTGGATTGGAAGAGTCAAGGAGAGTTGACTCTGGGATGGATGAAGGGAGTAATTCAAGCCAAGAATTAGGTATGATGGATGGATGGTTGACTTGTGATTTTACATCATTTGATAGTGTAGTATATGTTGGAGCAGTGTCAGCTGGATCTGTCCTGTTCGCTCAGACCTATCAGTATCTGTCCCAATACATACAATTTTTATGGCAGTTCGATGCCAGTACATATTCTGAGCATGTCACTGCATTTTATGCATATTCCATATTTCTTCAATATTCAGGGTTTTCTCTAGAATATTTCAAAATATCTAAATCAGTCTGCTGAAATGCTGTTACATGATGGGTTTTTTTTCCCCTTTCAAAACAATCTGAAAAATCTAGATCTGTCTTGTAAGATGGATCTAGATTTTTGGGATTGTTTTATTCGATGGATGTAGGTTTTTGGGATTGTTTTGCAAGATCTAAATTTTTGGGATTGTTTTTTCAAGGGAAAACCTCGCTCTTATAACCAAAAAAATCAAGTACACTACACAGCCTGTGTGGCTCTGTCTTTTTTTGAAGCCAGACCTCTACATGTATATAAGCAGGAGTATTTGATAATAATTGGGGACATTTTTTTATAAATCTGCATAAAACATATTTTGTGCCCCCCTCATCTGAATTTCCTTGATGAGGCTGTTTAGATGAGGGGTCACAACATGTTTTCATTGTGAAATAAGATAAGTTATCCCACAATTATCATCAAAATACTATCATATCTAGAACTCTGTTTTCTGTATGACATAACAATTCTCAAATTTGGACACCTAAAGTAATTACCGTAATTGTCATAAGATGGAACTATTTTGGTTTCACAAAGTAATATTTACACTTGCCACTGACTTCCCATAGGTAAACTGTTTGGAGCAACTGGTTTCATACCCCGATGAATGACAATTGATCAGGTGACGCTGTCGTCAAGGGACGTCTAACGTAAACAAACGTCGTGACTGATCCACATAGCGTTCGATTGGCACCACGTTATGGCAACAGCTGTGTAACGTAATGGCCGAACACGTCGTAACTAACTTTTCTCCTGCCCATATTTTGCATATTCTACACTAAATTACCATGAGAAGGGCACAGAAAGGGTCTAAAAACAAAGTGTAAATATAAGAATTAAAATTTGATTTTTCAGCCTTCATCATGTTAAGAAGCCAGTGATCGTCGCTAAAATTCTACAAGAAGCGCTTGGCGCTTCATGGAATTTTAGCTCCGCCCACTGGCTTCATTACACGATGAACACTGAAAAATCAAATTTTAATTCTTAAGTAATACGTCCAACAGATACAGATGCAATGGTAAACAGCTTCTTGAGGAGCAGTCTAACCTGGCTCTGCACTATTTGATAATACCTATCTGTTCCAATACTTAGAATTTTTACAGCCCATGTATTTCTAGGTGACAACAGTGAAGATGAAGAAATTGTGTCTCTGAAACCAAAGAAAACGGTTAGTCAGATTTTCATATTTATCTTAAGATCATTATGGATACAGTCCAGTGTTCCAGATAAGTGAGTGACTGTAGTGTAGTAGATAAGGCACGAGACTTCTAATCCGGAGGCTGTAGGTTCAATCATTAGTCTTTCAGATGAGACTTTAACCCAAGGTCCTGTCTCTGTAAAACCTGTGTGTTGGTGGGGCTTTAAACCTGAGTTCACTCACTTAGTCCAGATACTGTAAAACACTTATATTTGGCGGTCACTTTATTTTGGCGATATTGGCGGAAAAGAAGAAAATCGCCAAATTAAAATGCCGCCAATATAAACTCATAATACGGAAAGAAGAAAAACTATTATTGAGCATATAATCCTATTTCCTCTAACATTATCAAAGCTAATACACATCACATATATTACCGCAAAAGAACAAGTAAAAGAAGATGCCTCGCAAACAACAAGTGGGAGGAAACAGAGTATGAAAATGTCTCACCATACTAATTAGTGTTTCAACTAAGTTGATTAAATCAGAAAGAACAAAAATCTGTTTGTATTTGTATTTGTTTACTTTAAACAATTAACTTCGCAAAATGTAACATGATTATAATAATTATTGTTATTATTTTAATCAACATGACAATATAGAGCTCAACTCAAGAGTCAAATACGACGTCAGCAGAAATATTTTGTTCTTGAGAAATTACAAAACCGCCAAAATAAAAAACCGCCAATAGGTCCATAATAAAAAACCGCCAAATTTTACTGCCGCCAAATATAAGTGTTTTACAGTAAGGAGCAGTAACAGGGATAACTTACATGTAGAGATAATTTTCGTTATTTCTCCACAAAAGCATTTAAAGCAGATGTTGTGACCACACATTAGAACCGTCTCACCGAGACGGTTCTAATGAGGGGTCACAACAATTTTTTCCATTGAGATATTAGAGAAAAAATTATCATATTTATCCTCTATAAACCTCCTTATCTTGAGCTCTGCTGTTCTTCTTAAGATGTACATATATGGATACACTTTAATAGGAAGCGGCTCTGCCATTTTCAGTTTCGGCTACTGTCTCCAGAGCTCTAGATAAGAGGGAGTATTTGATGATAATTAGGGGTAATTTTTGTTAATTCTGCATAAAAACATATGTTGTGACCCCTCATCTGAACCGTCTCAATGAGACGGTTCAGATGAGGGGTCACAACATATGGTCAGGAGCGGCTGTAGCGTAGTGGATAACACTCCAGACTACCAATCCAGGGGTCGCAGGTTCGATCCCCCGCTTCTCCGGTCTTTTGGATGAGACTTTAAACCGAGGTCCCGTCTCCATATGACCTCGTTGTTGGTTGGACGTTAAACCCGAGTTCACTCACTCACTCACTCACAACATATGGTTTCAATGAGAAATAAGAAAAATAAAAAAAATTATCCCAGAATTATCATAAAATACCCCTCTTATCTTGAGCTCTGCTGTTCTTCTTAAGATGTATGGATACACTTTAATTGGAAGGGGCTCTGCCATTTTCAGTTTTGGCTACTTTCTCAGTGGTGGTCAACTCTTTAAGCCTCTGGAAGCAAATTCTGTCCTTTAAGAGTTGACCCCCATTGAAAATGGTGTCGAAAACGAAAATGGCTGAGTTGCTTAGAACTGAAAATGTTACTGTTAGCCATAAGTGTCCAACCATTACATTTGTTTTCATGGAGCTGTTGGTAAGGGAATGATCTGACGATAATTCTAGGAGTGGCCTATAACATCACCTTATAGAGGAGAAAGTCTTGATGGGATACAGATTCAAATAAGCCATTTGGCTTTCTTCTGAATCCCTTATATATATTTTATGTATTTGTAGTACTTGTATTGCTGTGTCATGTATATAATATTATATGAATAAAATACTGTGTAAATCAAAAAGTTTGCCCATATTCAGTCGTAGGAGCAGTCTTTGCATAGTTTTGCTCATTCATTCAACATGTTATTTAATTACAGGTGCATAGAATCTTTGATGATGAAAGCGAAGACTCTAGAGATGTTGCTGGTAAATAAATTGTACTTATTATATACAGCGAAACTATGAATATTTGTTATTAACTTTAAAGGGAAAAGGTTGAGAACAGGTAGCTAGCGTGCTGGTATTAGCATGCTGCTAAAATAGATTTCTGCATGTCAGTTGCTGAAACTTTTAAAAGAGCAGGTAAACATTACACTGTTTGTAATGTGACATACATCTATCCTGTGGAAAACAAAGGTGCAGAAATATAATGATTGATACGACAGCAGTGCAAAGGTGATATTGTGTCAGGATCATTTTTGCACTGTTTGTTTTGTAACCTAAAGATAAACTATCAAAGAATTACCAAGGTAACACTTCAGATCAATAGGATGTTGAGCGGCACCCATAAGCTTGTGTCCTCCAGGGGCATGAGCTTATGAGTGTCCTTTGTAATCCCAGTTCTGGACAGTATTTCCCAATATATGTTCAGTAACCCTATCACATTGTACGTCCTTCCTGTAGTAATGTGTATTTACATTATGGTGCAGGGGTCCATGATTTTCTGTCATTTTATTTATTTTATTTTTTGCAAAGGGGAATGACTTTTGAGACTTGCTGTTAGCTTCTCTGGAGGGCTTGGCTGTTTTAAAATGGTGTCTACTATGAGGAAAGAAGTTTTAAAATGGTGTCTACTATGAGGAAAGAATTTGCTACCAGGAGAGCAAATTCTTTTCTTTTGGAGTTGAGACCTCCATAGAGAAGAAAGGAAAAAATTAAATGGCAGAGTTGTTTTCCCTAACAGTGTACCCATATACCTTGATATATGAGTCTTGTAGTGCAGGAGATCATGTAAGGGAAAACAATGTAAGGTACATTTGAACATTGGTCTCAGACCAGCTTTCAAATCTGCAAAAACTCTGTTTTAGTCTTCACTTCAGAGCCCTAGATAAGAGGGAGTATTTGGTGATAATTAGGAATAATTTTTGCTAACTCTGGATAAAAAAACATTGACGAGACGGTTCAGAAGAGGGGTCACAACATATGGTTTCAATAAGAAATAAAGAAAATTGTCCTTCAATTATCATCAAATACCCCTCTTATCTAGGGCTCTGTCACTTTTCACTGTTATAAACTCCTTAGTGATGATTCAGGATAAAGTGGATAAGGCTGGTGACGGCAGTTCTAAGTTGGGGTCACAACATGTTTTACGGAAAAGTAAGAACTCGCCTGAGAATTAAGATTTGACACTATATGCATGGAGCACTGGCTTATCAAGGAGTATCATCTAAAGGGCATTGTTTTCTAAACATCTATAATTGCAGGGCTCTAGATAAGAGGGGTATTTGATGATAATTGAGTGATAATTTTTGTCTCCCCTGCGAAGCAGAGGCGAGACTTAGGTATTGCTTTGCCGATGTCGGCGGGGGCGGTGGCGTCGGCGTAAACTTTTGTCGAGTTTTTGCGTTTAGGTCATTTTCTCAGAAACTATAAGGCTTAGAGCCATGAAACTTGGTTCATGCATACATCTGGAAGAGTAGATCTCAAAGCCATCATCAATATTGAGCCTTGACCTACATTTTACGGTTGACTGACTTTGCAAGTTTTTGTCGAGTTTTTGCGTTTAGGTCATTTTCTCAGAAACTATAAGGCCTAGAGCCATGAAACTTGGTTCATGCATACATCTGGAAGAGTAAATCTGAAAGCCATCATCAACATTGAGTCTTGATCTACATTTTACGGTTGACTGATTTTGCAAGTTTTTGTCGAGTTTTTGCGTTTAGGTCATTTTCTCAGAAACTATAAGGCCTAGAGCCATGAAACTTGGTTCATGCATACATCTGGAAGAGTAGATCTCAAAGCCATCATCAATATTGAGTCTAGACCTACATTTTATGGTTGACTGACTTTGCAAGTTTTTGTAGAGTTTTTGCGTTTAGGTCATTTTCTCAGAAACTATAAGGGCTAGAGCCATGAAACTTGGTTCATAGGTACGTCTGGAAGAGTAAATCTCAAAGTCATCATCAATATTTAGTCTTGACCTACATTTTAGGGTTGACTGACTTTGCAATTTTTGGTCGCATTTAGGTCTGTTTCTCTGAAACTATAAGGGCTAGAGCCATGAAACTTGGGTCCTGCATTCATCTAGAAGAGAAGAGCTCAAAGTCATCATCAATATTGAGTCTTGACCTACATTTTATGGTTGACTGACTTTGCATTTTTGTCAAGTTTTCACTTTTAGGTCTGTTTCTCAGAAATTATTAGGGCTAGAGCCAAGAAACTTGATTCATGCATACATCTTTGCTGATTGAGCTCTGTTTTTGTGACAAAGCGCTAGCAGGCGAGACACCGCAT
This sequence comes from Ctena decussata, assembly GCA_963989385.1. Classification (NCBI taxonomy): domain Eukaryota; kingdom Metazoa; phylum Mollusca; class Bivalvia; order Lucinida; family Lucinidae; genus Ctena; species Ctena decussata. Next base: position 69,653,251 of record OZ022499.1, read on the forward strand.
TCCACGGAATTCTTGTTCTTATTTCTAATTGAAACCATATGGTGTGACGCCTCATCTGAACCGTCTCGATGAAACCATATGGTGTGACCCCTCATCTGAACCGTCTCGTCGAGACGGTTCAGATTAGGGGTCATACCATATGGTTTCAATTAGAAATAACAAAAATTATCCTTTATTATCACCAAATACTCCCTCTTATCTAGAGCTCTGATAATTGCATTATGTTTCTGTTTTTCCAGAGCCAGAAAGTTCCAGGAGTCAGAGCAAAGAATTTAAGGTATGTGTTACATATTGCAAAATGACAATTTTATATCAATGTCTTATAGTTCTAGAAATTCAGTACTCTTTTAGTATCATATACTTTCTTTCAATTAATTGACTGTTTAGTTTTGTGCAGGTCATTGAGACATATGTAAGAACAGAGGTACAAAAATATGCCCCTTGGTTTTAACACGTCTCTCCATCACAAATTGTGTCCATGCTAAATCTCTTAAACGTTCAAAGGTAGTTTCAGGAAACTTGGTACATTATTAGGTGATGTCCCAAGAAAAAAAACATAACTCCATCTACATTTTTGATGAATTATGTCCCATTATAATTTTCGATAGAGAAATCATGTCCAAGTTCTATAACTTTAAAAAATTTGAAGACAATTTCATGAAACTTGGTACAAACATTAAGCCAGAGCTCTAGATAAGAGGGGTATTTGATGATAATTGAGTGATAATTTTTCTTATTTCTAATTGAAACCATATGGTGTGACCCCTCATCTGAACCGTCTCGTCGAGACGGTTCAGATGAGGGGTCACACCATATGGTTTCAATTAGAAATAAGAAAAATTATCCTTAATTATCACCAAATACTCCCTCTTATCTAGAGCTCTGTGAAGCATCATCAAACAGAGTGCAGAGAACAAATATTATAACTCCACCTACATTGTTGATTGAACAACACAAGGCCAATCACTCTTTATAATACTTTTTAGTACAGAAATCCTGTCCACTCCTTAACTTTAAAATTGTGGAAGATATGTACATGAAACTTGGTGCTTATAAATGTAAGGCATCAGCAGACAATGTGCAGAGAATAAGAACCATAACTCCAGTTTCAGACTGACAGTATGCCTGTCTGTAGTATTCTGTATTGTGAGGCATTTGTATTGAGGGGCTACAACATACCTATGAATTGAAATGGAAACTCATTGTAAATCATGGTTATTTCCAAATTCTCTTCAAATACTCCCTTTTCAAGAGCTCTTGAAATACTGTTTTTCCTCTAGACTGCCGAAGAGGTATTAGATGAGGTCCTCAATGCTTCCTCTTCAGATGAAAGTGATGGAGACAATGTAACCCTGGCTGCCAGTCTAAAAAAGAAAAAAGTTCAGGTAAATGGCAAGATCTTATGCTCGACTTATACTTGAAGTGACAGTAATTAATTCCCTGAAATTTTGCCGGGCCACGTAGCGCAATCGGTAGGGCACCTGACTCATAAGTCAGAGGTCCTGGGTTCGAAACCCGGTCTGGTCACATACTTTCGTTTCTCCTTCCGCTGATTCAAGAAGGGCAGTTGTCAGTTACTGGCTAAAGTAAGTGCACTTAGTACTGGTTAACCGCTTAGGAGGTCTAAGCCTGCCCAGGAATAGTGTGGTTAGGTTAACTGACCGTCCCGACGACCATAGTTGTTTACCATGGACGTTAAGCATCAAATCAATCAATCAATCAATTCCCTGAAATTTCAGGAATTTGATCAAGCCTATTTGCAAGTTGATCAATTTGTAGTCCTTCAGGCTTGTTGATGCAGATTGTGCAAAGTGTAGCCATAAAAAGGATATCAGAAGATGAAATGTATTTTAATGAATGCAAAATTTTTCCAGATAAATACCCTAATGACCCTAAATATTCAGATGGACAGGTCTGAGCAAACATTTTAGACCCAGATAAAACTGCTCCTGAAGGAACAGTTTGATCAAGGTCCACAACTTTTGGCATTCAATAGGCAGCATTTGGATGCTTAAACGAGTGCAAAATCCAATTTTTAAGAATTTTCTAACAAAAATTGTCTGACTTTTGGGTGTCCGAAATTTGAAGGTCATTATGGTAGATACGCTTTCAGGCAACTGTTATTTTCATTTCTGCGTCCCTTCTTAAAGGCATAGGTTCTGTACCCACCGGCAAAGAATTAAACTACTGTTTTTCAGTCGAAAAGTGGGTGGGGCTACTGTCTAACTGATAAAATTTGTTCCAATCAGTTGTCTTATTGATAAAAATTGATCCCAGTCAGCTGTCAATTATTTCACGGGTAAATTCTTCCCCAGCTACAACCAATTAGGTCAAGTATTGGAATTTTATGACCTGTTGGAGATGTTTACCCGTAGGTGTCTAGAGAAATACTGAGATGGATGACACTCGTTGCCAGGTGTGTACAACTATGGTATGTACTGCTGAGCCACTTGGGGAAAGTCGTTATGAGAATTGAAACACAACAGAACAGAAATACTGAGAATAGGGTGTGTATTTCTATTCTTGTAACGATGTTCCCCCATTCTTCAGTGGAACGAATCCATGACCGCAGTAATGGGGTGCCGTTCATCTGTCCTTAAACTGAGAATTGTCACCTAGTTCTGTCTTTTATAGTCTATCAAGGCCTTTAATGAAGTCATCTGTTGAAGGAAGCAGATTCTTTTCTAAGTAAACCCTTTTCTTGGAGAGCTTCTTAGTTCAGGGAAGCAAGCAAGAAGTCACCAAAAATATTTTCCTTTGAAAACATGGTGGGGTACAGACGCACCTTAAAAGATCAGTCAGAAGTATTGCAGAGCTCCTTTTTTGACAAGGTTTAACTCTTTAAGCACCAAAAAACAGACAACAAAATTTATGTCTGCAAAATTTCAGAATATGTTTTGTCCCAGCTTTATCATATTGAGAATTCAAAAACTAGAGGGCAAACAATGTTGATCTAGATGAGGCAGCTCATCGTGAGCTGCCTCGTCAGGACCTACTCTGTTTGCAAAATCTGTATTTTCGTCACTGCTGCTTAAAGTATTTAATGATGATTTTGAGATAAATCCATGAAGATATACTCCTTATCATTTCATTATAACTGTCTTACTGAGGCTGTCCTAATGAGGATCACAATTATCAGTAAGACCCTACTGGGTATAGTTTAAAGTTTTACAGTTTGTTTTCAGAGGCCAACAGTATCTGAAGATAGTTCAGATGATGATGGAACAACCCTCTTGTCAGCAATCAAAAATAATGCTGTAAGTTGACAGAGCTGCAGATAAGAAGGGGTAACAGGGATTATTCAGAGATAATTTTTCTTATTTCTGAACAAAAACATACATTGTGACCCCTCATTAGAACCGTCTCAGTGAGACGGTTCTAATGAGGGGTCACAATGTGTGTGTTAATGGAAAATTGAGAGAAAAATTATCCCTTAATTATCCCTGTTACCCCTTCTTATCTGGAGCTCTGAAGTTGAGTGTGATGCCCATGTCAGAGGGTGTAAAGTAGTGTCAGTTTGTTCTTCAATCAGTTTGTCAACTTTTACACTAGAGTTTTAAATTAAACCTTAAAGTTTTTGATTGCTTAGATTTAGGCAATGGCACTGTGTGAAGGTATCCATGAGCCCCTGCTCACTTGCACTAGTACAATAATTTGCAGATATAATTTTATTATTCCATAGCAATTTTTGTTGTACTTCCTCGTTATAAGAACTGCCCTGTCAAGACAGTTCTAATGAGAGGTCACAAAATACTTTTTTATGGACAATAAACAAATAATCACCTGGCAGATATTTTACATATCTCAATCTCTGACACCACAGTATTCAGTAAGAGCGCTCTGAGGCAGTTCTCTTGAGAGGTAATGACACATGTTTTTATGAAGAATGGTCAGAAATTCTCCTAGTATCCTCAAAATCCAACCTTATTGGAGTCTGTTATCTTTTATTTTCAGAAAAGTGCTATGAGTGACATTTTTGATGCAGAAGAGGACAGCGATAGTAAAGGTACGAGTATGGTCTGAAAATTTGTTTTTCTTGTATCATGATTTCTCATGTACATTGAGCATTAAAAGTTTTATGGATATTCACAAAATATTTATCAAACACTGGCATACAAGTCATTTAGGGTATATAGTTTTCGTCATGACCATTTGGCTATCCATGATTCTGTCAGCAGCTGTCTATCTGTTAGGCATTGGGCGAGAGTATGACTAATTCCTGACCCGATTGTTGTTATTAGTTAGGACAGACAAGTATCTAGCTCCTGAGTATACTTACTCTTTTGAGTTCTCATTTGGCTCATTTTGAGGTTCCTGCCAAACTGTGAAATAAGAACCTCAACTGTGAAAGAATACATTTGACATTCTATACATTTATGTTTTTTGCGAAACATTTACGGTTTTGTTTTTACAAAATGTTTAATGTCAGCAAAAAAACTTGATCTTCAGTGGACTCGGCAAGGTGCTAAAATTATTGACCATTATGTATTAAATGAGCCTCAACAACAAAACCAACCGAGTGGCATGTGCGCTCATTGAAGACTCAGATCAGCCTGGGCATCTGCCCAGTCTGAGCTGAGTCTTCGCTATGCGCTTAAAGGGTAACTGAGGGTGTAAGCTAGCTCCATGCCAACAGTGAAGACTCTGCTTATACTGGGGGATGCCCAGACTGATCTGAGTCTTTGATGGGCACACATGTCACTTTGTTGGTTTAGTTGTGTCGCAGCTCATATATTAAATGTTGTACTTGCTATGTTGTAGAGTCACCAGAGGACAGTTCTCAGGGAAACTCTCAGCCTACTTCCAGTATTGACAAGGTAAATCTATAGATTTAAAGTGAATATGTTGATGTTTTATCTATATAAACAAGAATATTAATTTGCAAAACTGCAAATATGATTGGCATGCCAGTTACTTTTCTTTACTTTTGTTGTTTCTAAATATTGCAGTCGTAGCGAAAATTACAAGCTTAATTTTGGGTGCAACTGATATAGTTGCCCTTTTTCCCTTCAGGTATAAACAGAATGGTTAAACATTGCAAACTAAGATGATAAAAATTGAGCGGCCATCTCATCTGAGTTTGCAGGGTTGCCACAACCAGGGAAAAACATCTGGAAAATGACCTTTTTTTCCAGGTCAGGGAATAGTTGGGGAATTTTGTGGTTGGTCAGGAAAAGTTTGAAAAGATTTGAGAAGTCAGGGAAAAGTCATGGAATTAGAAAATTAATAGCTGTTTGAGTGTTCAGAAAATACACTTATTCTGTTTAAGGAGAAAAGATTCATTTTCTAGAGACATAGTCCAGGTACAGTTCCATCCTCATTGGGGGCTACTCTTACAGGAAAGAATTTGCTCCCTTCATGAAGGGAGCAAATTCTTTCCTTTAAAAGTATCCCCCCACCCTCCCCCCTAAATTTCAAGTGATACAGTTTCCCTGCTGAAGTAAAGATTAGTAATTAACTCTTAGGAGCAGTAAAAAGGGTATGGAAAACTCGAAAGTCAGGGGAAAGTCAGGGAATATTGAAATGGAGGCTAATTGGCAATCCTGGTTTGTACTGTAGGTGAAGATTTTCAGATGTTACTTGTGAGATTCTGATTACTGTATTTCAGGAAGAAGAAATGAAGACAAAAGAAAAAGAAGAGAGAAGAAAGTAAGGGAGCTAACTTTTTGCAACGCTTAGAATTGTCTCTGTTATTAGGCCGGCCTTACAGAGATGATGCTTATTAGAAGATTATAATGCTTTGTCACATGAAAAATTACAGAGGTCCAGATGAGGATGGGTTTCAGAGATACTTATGGGATAGTTTCTATTCTTATTTTTTAAACACCTACAGTAGAACTTCAATGACTCAAACCCTGATGGCCCGTTAACCTTGCCTGGCTAGAACACTTTCCTTGGTCCCTGGAGGTCTCTTTATTTAGAAATTAATTCTGGATGTCTAGAACTACCCTTGGCTGGAACTAATTTTCATGGTCCCGAGCGTGTTTGAGCCAATGAAGTTTTACTGTATATTGGAACTTCTCATTCAAATGCCTTATTGAGGCAGTTCTAATGAGAGGTCGCAACGTAGGCTTGTACTGAGAAATAAGACAAATGAGCCGCGACATAACAAAACTAGCATCGTGCATGTGGGTCCGTCGAAGACTTGGATCAGCCTGGGCATCTGCCTTTGCTGTCCACCTAAAGGGTAGCTAAGGGCCTAAGCTAGCTCCATGCAGACAGCAAAGACTCTGATCAGACTGGACAGATGCTCAGGCTGATCTAAGCCTTCGCTGGGTGCACATGCCACTTTCTGGATTTTGTGGTGTCGCAGCTCAAATTAGCCCAGCATTTCCATTAGAACTCATCTTATCTGGACCTATGTAATTATCCCAGAATTATCTCTTATTCTTAGATAAGCTCCTCATCTGGATCTTGCAGAACACTTTCATGAGTTTTTGATGTGATTACTGAATCATTTGAAAGGAGCAGCTTATCTGTTAGACCAGTAGTCTGTTAGGGACAGCTTCATTATTTGGCCAAAGCGGACTGTTAAGTTTTCATGCAGCCAGGTTGGTGGTGAGAGGCGGAGACCTGAGTTCTGTATAGGTAGTTTGGGAGGGGTTGGGTGATAAAAGAAAACTTAGATTCAGAATTGTGGTAGGAATATTCCAATGATAGTCCTTTTGAAATTTTTAGGAAAAAGAAGAAAAGGGAGAAGGTTTCAAGTCCAAGGAAGAAGGCATCTGAGACCAAGTTTGGTACTGGAGATAACTTCAAGAGTAAAGAATTTATCGCGGACTCCTCAGACAGTGATGATGATGATGACAAGCCTGTCAAGGTATGACAATGCCTCCTTACAATGCTATTCATTATACAGTGCAACCCCTTTAAACACCTGGGCCCAGTTGTTCAAAGCATCGTTAGCCTAACGAGCTCGTTAAGAGGTCAACTCTTTAAGTGTTTTATGACTTTACAACCAAATACACTTACATTTTTCGTTGAAAAAATGTGAGAAGCTTTTGCAATGCAAAAGCTACCCACAATTTGCCAACAAAAAAATGTTGGCATATTTTTTATATGAACGTTTGAAATTTTAATGAAATGTTAACTAACGACGTTGTTAGTTTTGAACAACCCAGCCCTGATTTGGGCCCAGTTGTTCAAGACTAACAATCTTTGTTAACTACTAGCCATTACATTTTCAAATGTATTGTATGCAACAACTCTGCCAATATTTATTTTGAAACACTGTAAGGATCTTTTGCTGTGCAAGTGCAAAAAATCCTCACACTTTTTTTCAGCAAAATTATTTGCACACGAGTTAATATGTACTAGAAGACTTAATGAATCTTTGAGTAATGATTTGTTATGCTATGGATGTTTGGAACAACTGGGCCATGGTCAATACAAAGGTATAGCGTTGTATGTGAATAGTGTATATCAAGACAAAACTTCAAAAGAATCTACGGCAAAGTAATTTTTATACGCCCGTTTTGAAAAAACGGACGTATTATGTCATGGCGCTGTCCGTCCGTCCGTCCGTCTGTCCGTCCGTCCGTAAACATTCTTGTGCGCGCCATAACTCATTAACCGTTTGGGATATATTCATGATATTTGGTAGGAATATATATTAGGTTGGGGGAATGTGTCGCGTACAGAAGTGGTTGCTCCCCTTTCCTTAGTTTCCAAGTTATGCCCCTTTGATTAATTTTTTCCCTGCAAGTCTTGTGCACGCCATAACTAGATAACCGTTTGGGATAACTTTATGAAACTTCATAGCAATGTGTATGAAGACCCAATGATGTGTCGCGTACAACAATGGCTGCTCTCCCCTTCTTCATTTTAGAGTTACACCCCTTTCATTAGTTCTTGTTGACTATTTTTGTGTATACTAACCTTGTGCATACCTTAACTTGGTAACTATTTGGAATATCATGATGAAACTTTATAACAATGTGCATGATCACAAGACAGTGTGTCACATATAAGAATGGTTGCTCCCCCTTTCTTAATTTTGGAGTAACCTCCCTTTGATTAGTATATTTTAGGCGTTTCTCATTCACTCCATATCTCCTTAAACTTTTGAAATATTAGAATGAAACTTTGTAGGAATGTGTATAATAATGAGGCAATGTATCCTGAGCAAGAACTACAACTCTGGCTTACTTACTGAATTACCTGCCCTTGCATAAATATCCTATTTCCTCTGTAACATGTCAACTGTTTAAAATATTGTAGTGATGCCAAGGGAGTGTAATACAACCAAGAATGCTATATCTAGTATATTTAGTTTATCTCCCTTGACTCGATATACTGAATTCATTTATTATAGTTTGTCTGTCTGTCTATCCTTTTGTAAACAGTCTTGTTCATTCTGTAACTCCTTTATGACATTTAAACGGGCGTATTATGCGCCGCTTGCGAAGCCCTTGTTAAACTATGACTCAAGGCTTCCAAATGCTTTGCCATATATTTCTTCCTTAGCTTGCCTCTACGAAAAACAGGAAAAGCAACTGCAGTCACTTGGCCTGTGCCCCACTTTATATTGAACAGTTGGTGACAGTTACTTTGTTAGGCAAGGCAGTTACAAGGTCTTGGTGTAGTTTTTTATCTCCAGTAGTTGAATAACAATATAATTAGGCTCTACTTTTTGAAGTTTTTGGGTGCTGCTTGGTATAAAGAGTATTACTAACAAAAATCATGGTGGTGAATTTTTGGTTTATTGTTAAAACTACTTCAGTCTAAGGGGTTTCTTGTGAAGGACCTAACCAAGATTTTGATTTTGTTTCCTTAAAGATTATCTCAAGAGTTATCATAAAATGAGCTGCGACACAAGAAAACCAACAAAGTGGTTATGTGCCCAGCCCAGATTCAGCTCAGCCTGGGCATCCGCCCAGTCTGATCAGAGCCTTTGCTGTCCACATGGAGGCAGCTTAGACACTTAGCTACCCTCTAAGTTAGCAAAGAGTCTGATCGGACTGGGCAGATGCCCAGGCTGATCTGAGTCTGTGCTGGGCGCACAACCACTTTGTTAGTTTTCTTGTGTCGTGGCTTGAATGTGGTTTGTTAAAACGTCTGTATAATTGAAATTGCTGTATACAATTGTTTCTTTTCAGCCCTCACTGCCTGATGACTTCTTTGATGATGAGAAAAAGGATAGCAGTGGTAACTAATTTTATATTTTTTCTTTTATCTTCATAATCAGCTGGGTGTTTGTAGGGGATAAGATTAGATTAGATCATTAAATATATGGTGAAGCTTACTACTCGCAAGCAGCTGATCACACCTCTGTTTTGGTTTCCATGTCTGTGTATCTTGAATATTCCGGAATTGTCAATGTATAAATGACTTAAATACGAGTTTGGACTTATGATTTGGGTACTTTGACCACTTTCATGTAGATGTATATGCAGTAAAACTTGGTAGCTTTTAGCTACATAAACTGAGTATAGGTTGATAATATTTACTTCAAAGATCTAAAATACCATTACACTGCTAAAATGGCAGTCCATATTTACAGATTGGCAAATTTAATAGCTGTTAAGTCGTAGTTCTTGCAACAATCTGGCAGTAAGCTTAACCTGTTGTTGATGAGAAATATGAAACAACTAACAAGCTTGTTAATAGGTCAACTCGTTAAGTGATTTATGACTTTGTAGTTAAATACACTGATATTTTTTGTTGAAACTATATGAAGCTTCATTTTTTCATCAAAAAATATTGGCATATTTGAGATATTAAAGTTTGAAATTTTAACGTCTCGTTAACTAATCATGTCGTTAGTTTTGAACAAATGGGCCCTGGAGTTTTGCGAAATATTTGTAGGCAGTGATTCTGATCAGTCCGGAAGCCAACACAGTGAGGGTGATGAAGGCTTTGATGAATCCACTATTAGTCCTGCGTTACTGGCCAAACTGAAAAAGGTAGGTTTCTAGAGACAAATTGTTGGAATGTTGACTCATCAGAATAAACCTTTCCAAAATCACACCTACTTTAAACAGGTATGCATCTCTTCATTAAGTGCAAAGTAAAACAGATTTATTTTGGGAGATTAAACGTGGGTTTTGTTGTGGGACTATCTCGCATGCTAAGTTGTGGCTGCATTTGTCAGTTATATACTATCAGGTGTCTTTTGAGTAATAATCTTGTTGTAACTCTAAAAGGTCTCTTGCATAGGTATCTGTTGTAGGGTTGGATTGGTAGATAAAACTGGATAATCGATGCCATCCTGAGATCAGCAGAGTGCCTGGCCTAACAGATTTAGTGTTTGTTTTCATGCAAGGAGTAGTGGTCTCAACTTCCACAGGCTACACAAGTCTGATCAGTTTTCTCCATCCAATTGACCAGGAAATTGGTTTAAACAGTATTTTTATCCCCTCACACCACGAAGTGGTGAGGGGATATAGGTTTTGTCCCGTACGTAAGTACGTATGTACGTACGTACGTACGTACGTACGTATGTTCACCTTTTGTCAGCGCTCTAGCACCTTCATTTCTCAACGGATTTTGAAATAACTTCACACAAGTGTAGGGCATGACAATATCTCAAGCAAGTTCGACTTTCAGGGTGCTGCGCCCAAGGTCAAGGTCACTGTGGCTATTTTTAGAAAAACTTTGTCAGCGCTCTAGCGCCTTCATTTCTCAATGGATTTTGAAATAACTTCACACAAGTGTAGGGCATGACAATATCTCGAGCAAGTTCGACTTTCAGGGTGCTGCGCCCAAGGTCAAGGTCACTGTGGCTATTTTTAGAAAAACTTTGTCAGCGCTCTAGCGCCTTCATTTCTCAATGGATTTTGAAATAACTTCACACAAGTGTAGGGCATGACAATATCTCGAGCAAGTTCGACATTCAGGGTGCTGCGCCCAAGGTCAAGGTCACTGTGGCTATTTTTAGAAAAACTTTGTCAGCGCTCTAGCGCCTTCATTTCTCAATGGATTTTGAAATAACTTCACACAAGTGTAGGGCATGACAATATCTCGAGCAAGTTCGACTTTCAGGGTGCTGCGCCCAAGGTCAAGGTCACTGTGGCTATTTTTAGAAAAACTTTGTCAGCGCTTTAGCGCCTTCATTTCTCAGTGGATTTTGAAATAACTTCACACAAGTGTAGGGCATGACAATATCTCGAGCAAGTTCGACTTTCAGGGTGCTGCGCCCAAGGTCAAGGTCACTGTGGCTATTTTTAGAAAAACTTTGTCAGCGCTCTAGCGCCGTCATTTCTCAATGGATTTTGAAATAACTTCACACAAGTGTAGGGCATGACAATATCTCGAGCAAGTTCGACTTTCAGGGTGCTGCGCTCAAGGTCAAGGTCACTGTGGCTATTTTTAGAAAAACTTTGTCAGCGCTCTAGTGCCTATATTTCTCAATGGATTTTGAAATAACTTCACACAAATGTAGGGCATGACAATATCTCGATGAAGTTCGACTTTCAGGGTGCTGCGCCCAAGGTCAAGGTCACTGTGGCTATTTTTAGAAAAACTTTGTCAGCGCTCTAGCGCCTACATTTCTGAACGGATTTTGAAATAACTTCACACAAATGTAGGGCATGACAATATCTCAAGCAAGTTCGACTTTCAGGGTGCTGCGCCCAAGGTCAAGGTCACTGTAGCTATTTTTAGAAAAACTTTGTCAGCCCTCTTGGGCCTACATTTCTCAACGGATTTTGAAATTACTTCACACAAGTGTAGGGCATGACAATATCTCGAGCAAGTTCGACTTTCAAGATGCTGCGCCCAAGGTCAAGGTCACTGTGGCTATTTTAAGAAAAACTTTGTCAGCCCTCTAGCGCCTACATTTCTCAATGGATTTTGAAATTACTTCACACAAGTGTAGGGCATGACAATATCTCGAGCAAGTTCGACTTTCAGGGTGCTGCGCCCAAGGTCAAGGTCACTGTGGCTATTTTAAGAAAAACTTTGTCAGGGCTGTAGTGCCTATATTTCTCAATGGATTTTGAAATAACTTCACACAAATGTAGGGCATGACAGTATCTCGAGCAAGTTCGACTTTCAAGGTGCTGTGCCCAAGGTCAAGGTCACTGTGGCTATTTTTAGAAAAACTTTGTCATCGCTCTAGGGCATACATTTCTCAGCCGATTTTGACATAACTTCACACAAATGTAGGGTATGACAATATCTCGAGCAAGTAGTCTTGTGTGAGGGGATTTGTATCGCCTGCGATGCCTTGTATTAATTATTCTTCGTATACAACATATACATTTACACATACACTAGGGGTGGGTATCGCCACTGAAAACCGTATCGCAATATATGTATCACGATACACTGGTCTGTATCGGGATATGTATCACGATATATCACGACTTCTTTTTCAGTTCGTACTTCTATGTTACTTGCTTTTACTGTGTTGTTTGCTTCTGTCTTTTTTTAAATGATTGTAATAAAAAATGAACATCCCATTCTTTACCTGTTTATTTTAACACCAAAAAAGAAAAATAACCAGCGCCTGTACTTTATTAAAATGCAACTGTTACAAGTCTGCATCTCATTTTATTTTACTAATTGACTTACTTACTGACATGACCCTAGTGTCCATGCATCTATTGCATGACTTCTTTGTTATTCTGCTCTGACCCAGTTTGCCCCAAGGCGAGAATGAAAAAAGCATGCAGATTTTCAACACCAGTTGTCGTCAAAGATCAAAGGAATTGACACCTGTCTGAAGTCTAGGTGAATTATTTTATTGGTGACATGAAAAGGAGATACACTAAATAATTGGACCGTAATTGCTGATAAATGTTGTAGACCCAGATCAGACAACTCCTTGGAGCAGTGTGATCAGGATCTGCAATGTATGTCAACAAAATAATGAAATTTCCCGTAAGTGAAAATGTACTAAAATATACACACACCAAAAACAATGTTCAAAAGATGTTCGAATATTGAAGTTATGAATGGGAATATGTGTCAAAGTGATCATACCGTTGGAGTGACAGGATCAATTGGATACTGACAAAAGGATTAAATTGGAAATTATTACCTACAATCAAGGTAATTTTTGTTTACATCTGTCTGTGTGTGTGAAGATTACGGAGATAAAAGACATAAGAGGAAGCAAGTCTCCGGCAAAAGTAAACAAACAAAACCTGTTTTTATACCCTGCCACACGTTAGTGGCGGGGTATTATGTTTTCACGTTGGCCGTCCGTGCGTAGTACGTACGTCTATCTGTCCGTCCGTCCGCACTTCGTTTCCGTTCGATAACTTAAGCATTTATTAACGGATTTCCTTCAAATTTTGCATATGCATTTGTATCAAGAAAGTCTCGCTTTGGATTGTTAATGGGCAAATTTCGATAATTTCTGACAGAGTTATGGCACTTGTCAATGTACAAAAAATGGTTTCTGGCCTCTAGTTCCTTTGCTACATGGAGTATCATGATGAAACTTCACAAACATGATTGAAGTAACAAAAGCTTTGTATGAGCACAGAAATGCTATCATCAGGGGATATCTGCCCCTGCCCTGGGGCTATATACATGTATAAAATCATGAAAAATTCCATATAAACACAGAGTTTGAAGCAGTTTTTCTGACACTTACAGCAAATGATCAGAGTGGTAAAAGCTTCCAGTGATGCTCAAATTTACCCCCATGGGAGTTATCTCCCCCTGCCCCCGGGCTATACATGCAAAAAAAAGATGATAAAATCAATATAAATTCATGTGAAACAGATTTTCAGAAATTTACATCTGATGAAATGATCAGAGTGGTAAAAGCTTCCAGTGATGCTCAAATTTACCCCCATGATCAGAGTGGTAAAAGCTTCCAGTGATGCTCAAATTTACCCCCATGGGAGTTATTTCCGTCTGCCCCTGGGCTATACATATGCATAAAATGATGATAAAATCAATATAAATTCATGTGAAACAGATTTTCAGAAATTTACATCTGATGAAATGATCAGAGTGGTAAAAGCTTCCAGTGATGCTCAAATTTACCCCCATGGGAGTTATTTCCGTCTGCCCCTGGGCTATACATATGCATAAAATGATGATAAAATCAATATAAATTCATGTGAAACAGATTTTCAGAAATTTACATCTGATGAAATGATCAGAGTGGTAAAAGCTTCCAGTGATGCTCAAATTTACCCCCATGGGAGTTATTTCCGTCTGCCCCTGGGCTATACATATGCATAAAATGATGATAAAATCAATATAAATTCATGTGAAACAGATTTTCAGAAATTTACATCTGATGATAGAAGTACCAAAATAAAAGCTTCTTGTGATGATTGAAATTTGACCCTTTAGGGTTTGTCTGCCCTTGCCCCATGGCCACATGTTTAAAATCACTAAAGTTGTATTTGATTAGAACGACAAGTGATTTATCGGAAGCCAGAGTAATGAAGTGTCCTGTCATGACAAAGACTTTTATCCGTGTTCACTGGGGTTAGGCTGCCCTGGGGTTATACAGAGATAAAATAAATCTAGAAAAATCGGTGTGTGAAAAAGGTTTGCAGTGGCGGGGTATTACGCAGTCGTTTGCGATGCTTTTATTAAAGACCGTATTGGCTTAAATTGACTCCACTACCTAAATCCGTTTCATGAAAAAAAGAATATTTGGGGGATAACACTAACAAAATGAAAAGGAAACTGTTAATTAAAAGCATATAAAACGTTTTCACGAGAACGTCCGGAAACTTCCGAAATTTACCGAGCGTACCGGTATGGCCAAAACGGATCGTGATTCGTATCGTGGCAATTTTGAATCACGATTTACCGGTATACCGGTAATATCGTGCACCCCTAACATACACATGATTATGTGGTACGGGATCTGATAGGAAGCTTAAAGCTTATATAAATCATCTCCTGACAGGAAATTCACACTCAGTGTGCCCTGCCCACTGCCGATGCTCTGCGACACAGCAATCATAGACCGCCATCTGGAGCCACTTTAACAGCTCAGATCCTGAGCTGGTAAAAGTGTCTCCAGGTGGCAGTCGGTGATTGCAGTGTCACAGAGCATCGGCAGTGGCGTTCATCCACCATATCAAATGTGCAAAACTGTACACGTGCATGCAAAACACAACACAATGGTAACACCGAGGTAAATACATCTTATGGATTTGTAATCAGGACTGTAACCTCTTTAAACAAGCACAACTGAACAAAGAAACGGCATCCTGAGCTCTGTAATAGGAGTAATGGGAGGTTGGAGAAAAGGGAACTAATTTGTGGGGTAGGGGGAGTAGATGTATTGAATTGGTAGGTAAGACTGAACAGTTGATGCAGTCCAGAGCTCATGATGAAGGTAATGGGAGAACGGGAAATGGTGAATTGAGAGGATGTCGGAAGGAGAGGTTGCAGTGGAGTTTGTGGGTAATTTAGATTTCTGAAATAATTGTCTTTCCTTATTTTTCCATGAAAATGGGTGAAAAAATATTTTAATGTATTTGCATGCATCCAATATTCTTGTCACAGGGAGCTGGCAAAAAAGAAAAACCTGCAAGAAAAGCTAGAAGGGTAGCTGAAGAAGCCAGGATGCAGATACACAGTGAATCACAGAGAATGGTTAGAGGTGAGACTAAGTTTACGCAAGGAGAGAGTTCCCTTAATGTTTATGGGTTCACATTCAGCAATGAATTAAATTATTTGAGAATAAATGACAGGCTTTAGAAAATCACTCTTCTAAATTGTATGAATTTCAGGTAGCATCTCACTTAAAATTCAAGTGGAGCATGGCATACACTGTATGCCATGCCCTCCTTGAATTATAAGTGAGATGACACCATTGATCTATTACCATAGCAACTGTGGAAATACCAATTGTTGTGCTTAGTACCTTGAAGAAGTGATTTCTCGATGAAGTCACATAGACATTAGTATGTACTTTTAGTTGCTGTGGTAACAGATATATGATGTCATTTGTTCTGGGGCATGGCAAACAGAGTATACCATGTGTCACCAGTTTTTCAATGACATTACAAAGTGAAATTCTTTCAACAGAAACTGCTGATTTTCTCAAACAAATAATTACTCACATATCATTTAATTCCGTGTTTTTCATGTTTTGCCAGTGCTTTGTCTTGCCTGCAAATAACAGAAGGGAGAAATAGGTATACTTTTCCACCATGGCTGGCGTTAACTTTGCATAACGTTTTCTGGTTAAGCTCTTTTGTGACAATGCACAGTCAGGTGAAACATAACAGTCAGGTGAAACATCTTGTTACAAGGGGAACAGCTTTTGTGTCTTCCTGTTTGTTTCCATGGTCAAAGAAGTGTTTCCAAAAAGTGTCTTCTCATAACAGAAAGAATTTGAGAAGGGAGGCAAAAATGAAAACGGCAGCAGAGTTGCTCCCCCTGAAATTATATCCATTCACCTTAATGTAATAGTCTTTGCTTTCCATTTCAAAGAGAGACCTTTGTAGTTGAAGGGAACTTGCATACCTGGTGCATTTCCCAACTTCTGTATTAATTCTAATAAACGCCCCTGCTCTAATAAACGCACCCTGCCTCTTTTCCAAAAACTGTTATATCAACTTGCATGAATTCCTGGTTGCTTCTCTGGATGGGGTTACTCTTTGACATGGGGTCTACTCTTAAAGGAAAGAATTTGCTCTTAGAGGAGCAAATTCTTTCCTTTAAGAGTTGATCCCTTCGGAGAAGGGAGACAAAAAATTGTAGAGTTGCTTACTCCGCAAATGTCCTCTTTAATAGCTTAATACTGTTTATTAGAGGTATTTTGCAGTGGCTGATTTACTAGACTTTGGCTCTCAATAATGCCCAACTTTTGTAAAATGCAACGCACCAGCGTGTTTAATACAGTATGCTGCAGGTTGTTGGTTTGGGCATTTGCAGCTCACACTGTGAAGGGTCATGAAAAACATCTGGAAAACAATTTCAAGGATATTTTGTTGAAGGAAATTTCAAGATCAAGGATTTTTATGAGTGGTCAGGGAAATTTGGAAAGGACTTAGGAAGTTAGGAGAATATAAAATTAATGGCTATAGCAGTCTTCAAAAATATACCTATCCTGCTCAAGTGGAAAGGGTATTCTCTCAGGAAAGATAATGAATGCAAGGGGTATTTATTTCTGTCCTCATTGAATGGGAGCTACTCATAAAGGAAAGAATTTACACCAAAATTCTTTTGCTTAAGATGAACCCAATTTTTCAAGTTTTCAAAAGTTGCATTTAGAAGAGTACAATCAACTTATGGACTGGAAAAGGGTATAGAAAATCGGAAAATATCAGGATAACATCAGGGAAAAGACAGGGAATTTTAAAGCCGAGAGTGGGTGGCAACCCTGATATGCCAAATGCCAGGCTTTCTCAGAGTGCAGTTCAATATTATTTCAGAATCCAGAGTGAGTATACCATATCATCAGCCAGCACCGAGATCTATCAACGATTTTCTAGCCAGAGCTAGCAAGAAACAGCAGGAATATAAAGTCTTGAAGGGAGCCAGGGACTCCACGTAAGTGATAGGTCAATGACAGAAGACGAGCAGTATGGGGAAAGTACTTGGTACATGTATTCTAACACAAATGTCTAAGCAAACAGTCGAGACCCTGTGTAAAGAAAAAAACACATAAAAAACAGACTGATCAGACACCCAGACAGCAACTCCAAAGCCACAACATGACAAAACCAACAAAGAGGCATGCCTAGTCTGATTGTCTTTGCTATGCACTTAAAGGGTAGCTAAGGCTCTCTGCTAGCTCTATGTGGACAGCAAAGGCTCTGATCAGACTAGGCGGATGCCCATGCTGATCCCAGTCTTCCCAGGGTGCACATGCCACTTTGTTGTGTTGCGGCTCAAATAATTTTGTTCAGACAGGAAAACTGAAGGATCCAGTGCAGAAATTGATAGTGTAAAGGTTAAATTATAAAGTGAATTTTGCAAAGAGTTAGTCGTGTTTTAATGCAAAGTAATATTGTATCATTAGTGTGTATTGGGAACCAGTCTTCATTGGGAACTGGCTAGCTATGAGTACAATTTTACTCTTTCCATTTAGGGTTGTCATATAGGTATTTTTTTCCCCTTAAATGCAGTCGTGGTGTGGTTTCATCATCTGCAGACTGAAAAAAGTCAAGACAAGTTGGCAGTCAGGTATACATAACAAATGCTGATACAAATTGTCAGATATTTATTTAGATCCTTCATATGTGCATTTATTATACCCCCGCTTTGAAAAAGTGGGGGGTATACTGGTTTACATCTGTCCGTAGTTCCGTCCGTCCTTCCGTAATTCCGTAACACTTTTTTGTCAAAGATATCTCAAGAATCGTATAAGATAGAAACTTCATATTTAGTATACTGAATGACAACAACAAGTTGTATCGTGGGATTGAGAATGGGCCCTCTCCTGCTTGTTCTTCCCTGTAGTTGTTCACTTTTCTTTCTCTCCATTTATTTTCATCAAAGATATCTCCGCAACAGTATAAGATAGAAAGTTAATATTTGGTGTACAGGTTAACTATAACAAGCTGTATCCTGGGATAGAGAACCGGTCTTCTCCTATTTGTTCTTCCCTGTATTTGTTCACTTTTCTTTCTCTCCATAGTTCCGTCCGTCCTTCCGTAATTCCGTAACACTTTTTTGTCAAAGATATCTCAAGAACTGTATAAGATAGAAACTTCATATTTAGTATACTGGATGACAACAACAAGTTGTATCGTGGGATTGAGAATGGGCCCTCTCCTGCTTGTTCTTCCCTGTATTTGTTCACTTTTCTTTCTCTCCATTTATTTTCATCAAAGATATCTCCGCAACAGTATAAGATAGAAAGTTAATATTTGGTATACAGGTTAACAATAACAAGCTGTATCCTGGGATAGAGAACCGGTCTTCTCCTATTTGTTCTTCCCTGTATTTGTTCACTTTTCTTTCTCTCCATAGTTCCGTCCGTCCTTCCGTAATTCCGTAACACTTTTTTGTCAAAGATATCTCAAGAACCGTATAAGATAGAAACTTCATATTTAGTATACTGGATGACAACAACAAGTTGTATCGTGGGATTGAGAATGGGCCCTCTCCTGCTTGTTCTTCCCTGTATTTGTTCACTTTTCTTTCTCTCCATTTATTTTCATCAAAGATATCTCCGCAACAGTATAAGATAGAAAGTTAATATTTGGTATACAGGTTAACAATAACAAGCTGTATCCTGGAATAGAGAACCGGTCTTCTCCTATTTGTTCTTCCCTGTATTTGTTCACTTTTCTTTCTCTCCATGCATTTAGTACTAAAATTTTTCGTAAAAGATTTCTCAGCAACTGTTCAAGTTGGAAGGTTTATATTTGTTATATGAGTTAATAATGACTTGTTGTATTGTGGGATTTAGAACGGGCTTTCTCCTGCTTGTTCTTCCCTGTATTTGTTCACTTTTCTTTCTCTCCACTTATTTTCGTCAAAGATATCTCCGCAACTGTATAAGATAGAAAGTTATTATTTTGTATACAGATTAGCAACTACAAGTTGTATTGTGGGATGGAGAATCGGCCTTCTCCTATTTGTTCTTTCCTGTAGTTGTTCACTTTTCTTTCTATCCATGCATTCAGTACTGTAATTTTTCGTAAAAGATTTCTCAGCAACTGTTCAAGGTGGAAGGTTTATATTTAATATAAGTTGACAATGACTTGTTGTATTGTGGGATTGAGAATGGGCCTTCTCCTCTTTGTTTTTCCCTGTATTTTTTTTTCTCTCTCTCCACACTTTGTTGTCAAAGGTATCTCAGCAGTATTATAAGGTAGAAAGTTCAGTTTGGTATACAGGTTGATAACAACAAGTTATATCATGGGATTAAGAATGGGCATCCATCTCTTTGTTTTTCCCTGTCTTTGTTCCTTTTTCTTTCTCTCCAAACTTTTTTGTCAAAGATATTTCCATAGCAGTATAAGATAGAAAGTTGATATTTGGTATACAGGTTGACAGTGACAAGATGTATCATGGGATAGATAACCGGCCTTCTCCTGTTTGTTCTTCCCTATATTTGTTCACTTTTCTTTCTCTCCATACATTCAGTACTGTTATTTTTTGTGAAAGATTTCTCAGCAACTGTGCAGGATCATATTTGGTAAATGATTTGTCATTGACTTATGACACTTTTCAGAGACTGTTCAGCATAGACTGCTCATACATGTTAGATTTGTTTTCTTTCATGTTTTGTTTTCTCCATACAGGCCATATGCATTGGAAGTGCTACAGCGGGGGTATAGTCAGATTTTCTGACAGTTCTAGTTTATCTATTGGTTGCAATAATACCCTTCTGTTTCTTTGCAGTGATATACACCATAACCCTAAATATTGGAAAAACACCTCACCTAGATCAGACTGCTAAAATCAGAGCATGTATTGTTTGCCAGCTGTTAAAATGAGCCGCAACAAGACAAAACCAACAAAGTGACATGCAAGCCCATCTGCCCTGTCTGATCAGAGTCTTTGCTGTGCACTTAAAGGGTAGCTAAGGGTCTAAGCTACCTCCATGCTGACAGTGAAGACTCTGATCAGACCAGATGGATGCCCAGGCTGATCTGAGTTTTGCTGGACACACCTGCCTTTTTGTTGGTTTTGTCATGTTGTCGCTCAAATATTCCTATCTAGACAAATGGACTTCTTGAAATTCCAAAAGGAAGATTTCATTATATACAGTGGATATGTCAAATATTCAGAGCAGTGAACTCGGGTTTAACGTCCACCAACAACTAGGTCATACAGAGACGGGCTGGAGACATTAAAGAAGATTATCTGAAAATTCTGGGATAAATTTACTTTTTTCTCCTTAAGCATATGTTGTGACCCCTCATTAGAACTGTCTCACTGAGACAGTTGATGAGGAGTCACAACCTATGTTATGGTGGCGAATTCACAAAAATTATCCCAAAATTACGACCAGTTAAATTCCTTATCACCAGCCTGATATTTGTCATCAGTGCGATATTTGTGTTATGTATAAATTGTATCCTTTGAGTGAGACAAGTCTATTTTGTTTCAGTAAAGCCAAGTTGCTTCAAGATGTTCTTCAAAAGACCAAACTACCAGCACCAACATTGACAGAAAAGGACAATGACTCAGATGAAGATTGGAATCCCGAAGATGATCATATGAAAGCATTAAAGGACAGATTGGATGAAAGACTTAAGGGCAAGAATGAAACTGGTGACAGCACAGCTCTGAATGGTAGTGAAATAAACAGACTAGAAAATGGAATCGAAAAAGAAAAACCTGAAAATGACAAAGCTATGTCTCAAGATGTTATGAAAGATGATGGGACAGTTAGTGATACTGACAGTTTACCTGATATTGGACAGGAAAACATTCAGATTGAAAGTGACAAATTGACATTAGTACAAGGAAGTAGTGAATTAGTTTCAAATGTTGATAGTGCCAAACAGACTGACATAAATGAAACAGATACCAGCGATATGCAAGTAGATGAAATTGTAGATAATATGGCTAATGGTAGTGATGAAAATAACCAGTCTAAATTAGATTGTTCAAAAGCCCATAATAATACTTTTGACACTAAAGAGGGTGAAAAAGAAACAGTTATAGCAGAAAATTCAAGCAGTGAAAAAGGCTCACTTGCTGAACCAGAAAATAAAACTGAGGATCATTGCACAGAAAAGAATGAATTAAGTCAGGATGAACAAAATAGTGCTGAAAATGATGAAAATAAAGACCCAAATGTTCCATTGAATGAAATAAGTGTTCAAAATGAAAAATTAGCAAATAAAACTGAAACAGAAGACTTGACTGTAAGTGATAAAAAGAAAAAGAATAAATTTGATGTCCTTGCAGCAATAGATCTAACCAATGTTAAACCTTGTTTGAGTGGAAATAGGGACACTTTTATCTGTTTGGAAGAAGGTGAGCCGGCTCCTGCTCACCCAGAAGTGGCCAAACTAATGGATAGATTGTGCAAACATTCAACTAAAAAGGAAAAGAAGCATGCTACAGACCTAGATATCAGGTAAAATTTTCAGTCAAACTAGAACAAGACCTAATGGCATTAATGAAACAAAAGTTTAAAGTAACACTTTTGGTGAACACATACCAGAATCAGCATGGGAAAAACAGAAGCTTACGTAATTGCAGTCCATGGGCAAATTTACAGTCATCAGGATCTTTGGTTTTCACAAGGGTTAAAGTATCAACAATGGCTCTCAGACTACCTGGACAGGCTTGTTGTTTTCTTGTACCAGTTTGTGATTTTTACAAAGGAAGGCAATTAAATCTCTACATTTTGCTGATACTTCCCTTAGCTGTAAATTGCCTTCAGAAAGTTCTGTTGGAAACTGTTTACTTTCCTGATCTATTTTTCAGGCAAAGCAGCTCTTCCATTTTCATTTCTGCCATCCTTCTCAGGAGGTTAGCTTATAAAGAGTTTGCTCTGCTAAGAGCAAATTCTTTCCTTTACAAGTAGACTGGTTTGAAACTTTCATAGGTCAAGGAAGCAAAAATTCTGTCTCTTTGAAAAACTGGTGGAAAAACATGGTGCTGTACCCACACGCCTTAAGGAGTTAATTCTGTAATATTTCTCATTGTAGTATTATACAGAAAGATAAGACTGGACTGGACAAAGAAGAGCTGAAGTTGAATACTTTCACTTATCATACAGAAGAGGAAATTGAAAACCCACTGATGAAGTTAGAAACCCCAGGTGGGCACTTTATCCATTGTTCTATTTCAAGCATACCGTAAAAATTCTAAAAATTTGGACCTCTAAAATGATTACTGTAATTATCCTAAAAATGTAACACTCTGCTTTCACAATTGAGTGTTGCATCCAAAATATGTAGATGGAATAAATAGTGTAGGCCCTGATGAGACTTCTCCTTAGGAGCAGTCTGATCTGGGTCTACACTATTTGCTCAGACTTTTATGTCCCAATACTTAGAATATGGTGGTAGTTTATTGTTACTGTATACCAATTTCTTTTCAAGGGTGGAATTTAAACACTTTGGTTGGCTGGAAGTGTAAAACTGTAGCTTACATAGCATCATTCAAATCAGAAGTGGTTAAGAACTGGAATTTCCCTAATATTTGCTGGAATTAAAACCTTTTTAACGATTTTACAATTTTGAATAAGTTCATGTACATTAAAATACTGATATATGCTGTAATCTTCTCCAGAAGCTTTATATGTTCCGCAATTAAAGTTTTTGCATGCTTGTTTTACAGCACAGAAATCCTGAATATTGAGACATGAGTATTTGTTCAGTAAAACTTGCCACCAGCTATGTAATGAGACCTTATCAAACAAGAGTTTGGTTACAATCTTAAACCACTCAAGTCCCACATTTTTCTGTCATTGAACTGGATCTTGCTATCTGTAGTTGTAGCAGACTTAAGAATACATTCCTCGTTAATGTGTAAAGTTATGAAGCACACATGACATTCTCTTTGTAGTGGTATGCGCTATTGTAAGTATTCTTGTAATCTAAAGTTTAATCTACCACTGTTTAAAGTCAATAAAGGCAGTGCATGCTGTATTATCTTCCAAATGTTTGTTCCAGATCTCTCATTCAATTTTGACTATACAATGAGTAGCCTAAGTGAGCTGCTGTTTACATGAAAACTTTCTTAAACTGACAGGTGCTAAATTCATGGCTTTGAGAGAACAGCTACAAGCCAAAATGAAGGAGAAGAGAGAACAAGCAAGAAAAGAAAGACAAGAAATATATGATCTTGATAATGAAGAGGGAGGGTTTGAAGTTGAAGAGGAAGAGGCTGAGATGTCTGACCGCTCTGATACTGATGTAGAAGAAGAAGATGGCTTGGATAATGAGGACGAGTTAGAAGATGATGGGCTGGAGGAAGATGACCAGGCAGAGGTAGGTGATTTATGAGTGTTCTTTGATATAATTAAGGGTTTGAGGGTGTAAAGGAAAAGGCTGAGTTGTTGAACATCTCAGATACCCAGTTCCTTCAGATCTAGGGGTAACAGATAATTTAAGGATAATTTTCCATATAAATTCATAAACATATGATGTGACCCATACTTAGATCCCTCTCGCTGAGACAGGGGTCACAACATATATTTTCTTTGAGAAATTCAAATAAGAAAAATTATTTCAAAATTATCCTCCATACCTACCTTATTTGGAGCTCTGGATACTGGTTTGGAACAAGACTTGGATAATGAGGAAGAGTTATAATATGATGGGCTGGAAGATGATAACCAGACAGGGGTAGGTGATGTATAGGTGTTCTTAGTCATGAGAAAAGGTTTGAGGGTGAAAAAGAGAAGGCTGAGTTGTTGGACAGCTCAGGTAGTGCTCCAAATAAGAAGGGGTTACAGGGATAATTTAGGGATAATTTTCCTATTAGTCCATAAAACCTATGTTGTGACCCATCATTAGAACCATCTCTCAGAGACGGTTCTGATGAGGGGCCACACAATGTGTTTTCATTGAGAAATAAGAAAACTATCTCAGAATTATCCTCAAAAACCCACCTTATCTGGAGCTGTGGCTCATACTGGTTGGAACATGACTTAGATATTAAGCAGGAAAGTTAGGTGATGATGGGCCGAATGATGACCAGACAGAGGTAGGTGGTTTATGAGTGTTCTTAGTCATGAGGAAGGGTTTGAGGGTGAAGAGAGGAGGCTGAGATGTAGTACCGCTACATGTAGATACAGATGTGAAAGAAATTGAGTCCGAGAAGGAAAATGATGGGCTTGAAGATGATGACCAAACAGAGGTATGTGTTCTTGATGACGAGGGAGGGTTTGACAGTGAAGAGGAGGCTTAGATGTCATACTGCTCAGATACTGACGTGTTGGATGGCTTAGATAATGAGGAAGAGTTAGAAGACTTTAAAGATTTTGCAAACCTGTAGTTTTACAGCTCAGGAGGTTTACTCCGATTCAGCTTCAGCCCCTATGTTAAGGTCACATACTTGCAACTATGTCTGTATGATGGGCAAGCGCCAGGACAGGGGAGCTATGTTATGTGCTGACAGCTCTTGTTTATTTTCAGACCAACCCATTTGCCGATGATGAGGCAGCTGAAGATGGTGATGGGGATGAGAATGACGCTGATATTTCTGATGACGATGATGAAATGAACCTCAAACTAGATCTCTCTGATGAAGATTCAGGTACAGTACTAGATGTCCAGATAAGAGGGATGATGGATTGCTTACTTATAGTTTTATGGCCCTGACAATAGTATTTCAGTCATATCGAGCTGATGGAAGGGCTATGATGAAAGGCACAATGGAGCCGTGTATAAGTTCGGATAGAATTCCCCATCCTGTGGTATTCAAACATATCGGTAAGCAGCCAGGCCTAGCTCTTTCTTCATTGATATGCTGACTGGTCAGAAAAAGAGGTAATAAATTTGCATTTAAAATAATTGCTGTACCAATTTACCAAGATGTTAAACTGATTCATGAAATAATAAGCATGATTTCTTCATGTTCCAGCTTCTAAACAAAATGTGTGTGTGTGTGTTGGGGGTGGGAAGCTGGGGAGGGGGTGGGGGGGGGGGAGTCTATTCTGTTCAAAAGTTAAAATCACATTACATCTTCATTGACATCATTTAAAAGTACTGGTTTGAAACTTTTGATTATTAAAGTATTGGAAAGATAAAATTATATAACACTTTGCCAAGAAACTATTAAAATGTTTCTGGTACTGCATTGGGCTTTACCCTGCATTACGGCACCCTGTCGGTTTGGAGGTGAACGGATATACCTTCCTGCTTTTTGCCATTGATGAAAAAGGGAAACAGCTTTTGTTACTTCCTGTATGCTTCCCTGGACAACAAAGCCCTTTCAAAAATGGGGGAGCAAATTCTTTCTTTAATAGAAGCCCAAATTAAATGGGAGACTTTTTTCTTGGTTAGAATTACCTCGCTTGGATATGTTTTCTTCTGCCTTAAGATTTCAAATTATATTCTCCAGAAACAGAGGAGCAGCCACCGTCACCAGTCCTGACATCAAAGAAGAAACGTCAGTCTATAGACATCAGTGACGACAACACAGCCGATACTGACCTATCACAGCATGAAGATGAGACTGCTGGCTCAGCATTTAAGGGTGAGTTTTATCAGTTAAGATTACATGATATACGGAGTAAAATTCAGTAAAAGGAGCTATTAAAAGTAAATTGGCAAAATAATCAATGTTTATTGTTGTTGTTGTTGTAACAGCCCTCTGGCTGAATTACTTCTCAGGTATGTTGCTGGTTACTCTGGTACTCTTCTTCAGCTGTAACACCTCTCAAGTTTACACCCGGGTTAGAGGTTATAAAACTTGAGAATGCTCGGAAGCAGCCAATCAGTGTGCTTTAGTTATAGTTTGAGATTGTACTCAAGTTTTATAACCTCTGGCCAGATTTTGGATATTGCAAGATATTTGTGCAAACTTTTAAGGCAAATGGATACACTTCTGTGTTTATCTGATGTTTTTACAAAGGGATTTTTTGTGACTTCCCAGTATAAAAAGGCTCTTCCAAAATTTAACTACTGTTAAAGGAAAGAATTTGCTCATTTGGGAACAAAGTCTTTGCTTAAAGAGTTGACTCTCATTGAGAAGGGTCGCAAAAATGAAAATGGCAGAGTTAAACCCCTTTAAAGTGTTCACATTCCCCTTCAAGCTCAGATCACACTGAGCATCTGCAAAGACTGACTGAGCTTTTCATTTCACTACATAGGTTTCCGTAGGATCCATAAATTGTTGAGACAACAATGAGGATTTTGATTAGACATGCATATTTGCCAGCTGATCAACATGTAAATTGTCACTTTCATTTATAGATGGGAATTTTTGTTTATAGAGGCGGGTTTCATTTGAAAATGTGATCCAACTTTTATCACCCCTTTTCAGAGCCAGCTGAGAAGCCACCAGATAAACCATTTAGTATGTTTGGTAGCAAGAGTAAAGAGAACATGGTTCCAGACACCCAGTTACAGGTATAGTGATAGACGTTTATAATGTTCTAGCATATTATACTGTATGAGAAATCTTTTCTCTTCTATGGAGCAAACTCAAATTCTGCTAAAATATGCTATCCATTACAGGTGATGAGAAAAAATAGACTGCTGGTGACATATCAAAATTTACGATTTTTTAATCTGAATACCATGATTTTTGCTCAAATGGTGTTGTATGTTTGTGGGGACAAAGGTTAGCCTTTTTTTTTTGCAATGTTTAGACATTCTAAATTTAATCTTTTTAGTGCACTATGGGCTCAGCTTTGTCAAAGTGGCAGCAAACACAGTCATGTAGTATAATTTCTTCCTAATAAGGGCACATTTTAAAGAGTTATATATTAAAGGAAACAAAATTTAATGGTTAAAGCATGAGAGAAAAGTGGCTCATAGTTGTAGAAGGATGGAGAGGCATTGCAGCCGAAAGATTCTATAGGGTTTCTTTTAGCTTTTGTGAACAAGAAGACAGAGGGATAAACGTTTGGAATGTTTTTTTCAGAGTGGTCAGCGATCATTCAGCCTGACGTTTCCTGAGGAATCCCAGGATCTCTATGGTAACACAATGCCTGAACTTGGACCCACACAGTATAAACAGACACAAGAATCTCAGAAACTAAATTTCTTCTTGGAGGATTCTCAGTCAAATATGCTGGATGCTGATGGGTAAGATATCATACGTGGGCCTTGTCAGTTTGTTACCTGTGCTTTGCCGTATTTATTCAGTTATAAGACAGGGTCTTCCCCTTCCAAAACAATCTCAAAGATCTAGATCTGTCTTGTAAGACAGATCTAGATCTTTGAGATTTTTTGGAAGCAAAAATCCATTTTATAACTGAATTACATGTACTCAAGACTGATTTACATATTTGCAGTAATTTTATAAGGGTAAACTCCCGCCTTATAACCAAATAAATACGGTACTTCTTGGAGCACATTCTTTTTCCTGTAAGAGTACCTCCCAACTTTGAGGTGATACTTATAGTCCAGGCAAACTGGCGATTTTTTCCCTAAACCCAAAACAAATTGCAACAAAAGCTTTTTCTGCATTTTTGTTGAGGACTAACATTCACATATGACACCCACTTTATTCTGCCTTAAAATCTGAAGTGAATTTTTGAATGTCAGTAACTGAACTGCAACAAGAAACATGTCATACTCATGACTTAGCTAAGCACAAACATGCTTCCATTTAGAATACTGACCTCTGAAGGCCTGAGAAGCCCGAAACAAAGGCACAAAGAGCAGAATACTACATGCATAATAACTCAAACAGTGCAACATACTTAGGAATAGTCTTTGTAAATCTTCTAGGCAGGATTTATGAAGGGGACCACTAAACATTGCTACTTACTAAATATGTAAGGTCTGGGCCTTATGGTTTCAGGGAATATGTTTTTTTAAGCATTTTCCCCATTTTAAGTCTATGGGAGCTAATGACCCCTGGGGTGTGGCCGATTTGGGCCCAATGCATGGTTGGCAGGATTTATGTATGTGACAACTAAACATTGCTAAATACTAAATATGTAAGCTCTGGGCCACATGGTATGAGAGAAGAAGATTTTTGAAGGTTCTCTAGCGATATAACTCTATATAAACAAATGACCCTCTGGGGTGGGGCCAGTTTGGACACCTGGGGCTTGGTTGGCAGGAGTTACGGGACACTAAACATTGCTACATACTAAATAAATATATAAGCCTTTGGCCTCTTGGATTCAGAGAAGAAGATTTTATAAGTTTTTCCCATTATAAGTCAAAGGGAGCCAATGATTGATTCCGGGTGTGTGTGGGGGAGGGGGGGGGGACAATTTGGAATTTGGATCCCAGGGGCATGGTTGGCAGGATTTATGTACGTGACCGCCGACCATTGATAACCATCGCTACATTCTAAATGATATGTAAGCTCTGGGCCTCATGGTTTCAGAGAAAAGATTTTTGAAGGTTCTCAGCTATATTGCCCTATATTAACAAATGACCCCTAGGGTGGGGCCAGTTTGGACCACATGGGCATGGTTGACAGGATTTATGCAGAGGACCACTAAACATTGCTACATACTAAAAGTTTAAGCTCTGGCCCTCATGGTTTCAGAGAAGATTTGTTTTTAAGTTTTTCACTTCATAAGACTATGGGAGCTATTGCCCCTGGGGCGTGGCCAATTTGGACCTTAGGGGGCATGGTTGGCAGGATTTATGTAGGTGAACCCTTACCATTGCTACATACATGGACGGACGCTCGGCGCCCCGTTACTGCGGCTATGGATTCGTTCCGCTGAGGTGCGGGGGTAACGTCGATATGAGAATTGAAATATGATGATGATTGCTACATACTGAATATGTAAGCTCTGGGCCTCATAGCGCCGGGCCGGGAAGCGCAATCGGTAGGGCACCTGACTCGTAAGTCAGAGGTCCTGGGTTCGAATCCCGGTCTGGCCACATACTTTCGTTTCTCCTTCCGCTGATTCAAGAAGGGCAGTTGTCAGTTACTGGCGAAAGTATGTGCACTTAGTACTGGTTAGCCGCTTAGGAGGTCTAAGCCTGCCCAGGAATAGTTTGGTTAGGTTAACTGACCGTCCCGACATGACCTTAGTTGTTTACCGTGGACGTTAAGCATCAAATCATCCAACCAACCAACTGGGCCTCATGGTTTCAGAGAGGAAAATTTTTTAAGGTTCTTCAGCTATATAGCCCTATATAAACAAATAACCCCCCTGGGATAGGCCAGTTTGGACCCCAGGGTTATGGTTGGCAGAATTTATGTAGGGGACCACTAAACACTGCTACATGTTAAATATATCAGCTCTTGGCCTCATCAGTGACCTATAAATACATATATATAGGTCACTGGCCTCATGGTTTCAAAAAAGAAGATTTTTTAAGTTTTTCTCGTCATACCTCTGTGGAAGCTTATGATCGCTTGGGGGCAAATTTGGATCTCAAAGGCATGGTTGGCAGGATTTATGTACGTGACCACTAACCATTGCTACATACTAAATATGTAAGCCTTGGACCTCATGGTTTCATAGCGAAAGTGTTTTGAAGGTTCTTTAGCTATATAGCCCTATATAAAGCAATGAGCCCCTAGGGTCGGGCCAGTTTGGACCCCAGGGGATGGATTGGCAGGAGTGATGTAGGGGACCACAAAACATTGCTAAATGCTTAATATATAAGCTCTGGGCGTCTTGGTTTCAGAGAGAAAGATTTTTTAAGTTTTTCCCATTATAAGTCTATGGGGGCTTTATGTTGCCATGGCAACCAAAGTTCCAATCTGATCTGCCCTTTAACCTTATGCAGTTAATCCCCTACCCCAACAATGCTACACATAAAATTTGATCAAGATTGGGCAGATGGTTTAGGAGGTATGTTTTAAAGTGTGGGAGACGACTTCGGACTACAGACCAAGGCTATACTATAAGCTCACCTTGACAGATGAGATAAAACAATAAAGAATATCCCATATTTTAACATGAACTTTCCAATTCCATGACCTTGACCTCAAAGTCACTGAGGGGGCAATGGTGTAAAACGTAAGACCATTATCTAGCGTAAGTGAAAGTATCAACTTAGACCAGGGCTACAGAAATCCGATTTTTTGTCGGTCCGGACCGATTTTGAGTTCGAAAAACCGATTAAGTTGGCATAAGGCACATTTTTTTCGGTCCGAAAAAATACGATTTGCGATGTATGATGACATGATTACCTGGATTTTAGCCATGTGTCATTTGTTTGTTTATTATTAATCCAATAATCACGCACTGCTGTCAAAAGTTATCACAGATAAACAAAGTGTCGATTGTCTTGCCAAGGTGTGAACTAGAAATCTTCGATAATTAGCACGTGTCACAATTTTGGCCAGCGGCGAGGGTTTTCCACTCATACACGTGCCGATGCACGGAAAAAGGCTGTGCAACGTAAGGTTACTGACTATTGTAACTTTCAAAGATAGCATAAGGAAAGAATTTGACTAGCAAAAAGAAAATTTAAACCGGCCTTGATTATGTGCAGTCTGGTCAGGTTGTTTTTTTAGCCGACGTCATTTCTCGCGCAGAAATTTTTTTTCGTCCGAAGGTACCTTTTTGCAAGTATATTTTCATATTTCAAGGGAATTAACTCGAATACAGTAAAATACGTCAATCGTAATACTTCGGCCAATTCCGTAACTGAAGATCGGCGAGGATGTCCGATTGTGTACTTTCACTTTCGGTCTGACTGTCTCTGCGCTTTAAAAGCGCATTTTTCACGATAAGTAAGAACATGTGGACTAAATGACTACTTCAGCGATGATATCCGTGTTATAACGGCGCTCCAGCATGGTCATTAGTTTTCGTGACTTTTTTTGGATTGTGGAATACAGTGTAGTCATTAGTTTTCGTGTCTATTTTGGATTCATATGACGTCATCGGCCTTCCGGACCGGTTTGGATTTCAAAATTTCTGTAGCCCTGACTTAGACTATCAATGGGTTAAAGAGGTATTGGTGTTTTCATATAACCAATAACACCCAAAAGGCTGACATGGACGCGGGTGCAAACGCGGAGGCCAACACCGGGGTGACAACAATAGCTCTTCCTGAAGGTCATTCAGGCAAACTAAAACAATGACTTCTTTCCAGATGAGTGAGCGGGGTGGGGAGGTGGCTGATAGGCAGGATGAAGGTCTAATTTGTAAATTTTGAATCAGAAAAATGTCATGGCGGTTATCACATAATTTCCCTAAGCATGTAGCAGTTATCTGAATATTTAATCCTCTAGTGGATTATCCTTTCAACACATGAAGTATTTAGCCGGGCCACATAGTACAGTCGGTAGCGCGTCTGACTCAAGAACCAGAGGTCCTGTGTTCGATACCGGTACGGCTACTAACTTCCGTTCCTCCTTCCGCTGATTCAAGAAGGACAGTTGTCAGTTACTGGCGAAAGTATGTGCACTTAGTACTGCTTAATCGCATAGGAGGTCTAAGCCGGCCTAAGAATAGTGTTGTAAGGTTAACTGACCATCCCGACATGACCATGGCTGTTACCGTGGACGTGAAGCAACAAAACAACACTCTCAGATGTCCCATCATTTGATAAATAGGAGTTACATCATGCTGTTTTCTTCTATTGTTCTGTCACAACCTTCATTTAAAAACATTGATTCTGTTTACTTCCTTCATTACCATCCATATTATCCATCTGAATAGAGGTTATGGCAAAAGCAAAATTTGCACTGGTGGGTGGGGTAAACCAATAGTAATATACTATATGATCGACCGGTTATGCATAATCAGCAAATTTAATGGTAGACAAAAGCTAAAGAACAGTATATAACTGCTTTATCAACGACTTCTATGGATTTAACTTGTCTAGAAATGATGTTTAGAAGTGGCTTTCCGACCAAAAGTAGCTGTGCAGTGGTTTAAATCCTTCGAAAACAAGACATATGAAAAAATCAAGTTTCGCATTTTCCGATTTTGTCCTACTTTTAGTATGTTAAAAATGTAGGTCTTAGGAACTTATTACTGCAAAAAAAACCTTTTGTTGCAATTTGTTTTAGGTTCTCCCACAATTTGACTGGACTATTAGCACTGTTTAAGTTAAGAGTACATGTATTATCTACTTTTAGGTCTATAAAAGGGTATGAAAAATTCGAAAGTGACAGAAAATCAGGGCAAAGTCAGGGAATTTTAAGTGAATGACAGAAAAATCAGGGCAAAGTCAGGGAATTTTAAGTGAGTGACAGAAAAATCAGGGCAAAGTTAGGGAACTTTAAAATGAAGGATGAGTGGCAACCCTGTATGTATGAAGTCCACAGTCAAGATGCCAGTGAAACCTGCACAGTATAGGAATGAATTTTGTTTCTGTGGATTTTATCGATGTGTAAACGCCGGCAAATCACTCACAAACTTAATAAAGCCCCTTTGGGCTTTATGTTAAGTTTCTGAGTGGTTCCCTGGCGTTAACACATCCACAAATTCCACAAAAATAAAATTAATTTCTTATAATTCCAACTCGGTCATTTTCTATCTTAAAAAAAAATCAGCTTTACCGAGTATTTTAGAATCTGCCGCAAAGAAAGTAGTCCAAGTAGTTCCCAATTTCTGGTTCAGGGGATTTATCGAAGTATAAACAGGGTTTTCAGTACGCACTTGACCAGTCAAATTGTGCTAAATTAGCAGTAGAAAATTGAGTTGGAATTATATATGTATATAACATAAAAACAAAGACTGATCAGACAGCATGAATGTTCAGGCTGATAAGAGTCTATGGTTTTCACGTGCTATCAAGCACCTTTTCTCAGTGTCTGATTCATTCACAGGTATCTACGTGTGAAGTCCACAGCCAAGAAGCCTGTAAAGCCAGCCAGTCTTGATGAGCTGTCAGAGACACAAGATCACATGGATGATCTCTTAGATCTCTGCTCTGGCAAATTTACTGGTAAGTGGTGGATAGGGATAGAAATTTATTTCTTGCACACCAGATAGAAAATGCCATTCTTTTCACCTGGGATAGAAAATCTTATCTTATCCATGTTATCTTAACCAGGACCGGATAAAAATGACAAGCTGTCAATGTTGTATAGGAGCTCATGTACCTGCGTCGTCATGTGAGGTTGGCATTTTGTATGATGACGTAAAGAAGACGGCAAAAATGACATCAGTTTTCACACGCCAGTCGTTGATGTAAAGAGCCGAATGGCTGTCGTTGAAAGTGGGGCCTTCTTTCAAAATCAAATTGAAATTCTCAAGCACTAGAATTATGCATTTTAACAAGTTCTGAAGTTAAAACAAAACATGGTGTGCAAGAAAAAGTATCTATCATGGGTGTGAGGTGTGGATAGAAAAATCCGTCACTCGGGATCACTGTTTGGCATCTTTTGGCAAGCATCGTGATGCCCAACAGTGACCCTCGTGACGGATTTTTCTTATCCACACCTCACACCCATGATAGATACTTATTTTATTTAACCAGACCTGCAGATAAACCAAGATCTGTGGACGAAAGAGAATCTTTAAGTTTTTGTCTTGCCTGCTTGCGACTAACACAAACAAAACATGTATTACTTTGACGGTGTCATGGTCATCTACGATTGTGTAACTGTAAAAAGTTTCATCGGCTAGCTCTGTTTTGTGACAGTATGGAATTACAGAAGAAACTGGTATCCCAAAATTCTTGTTCCACAGAATGACTGACTTTAATTGTAAGATATTCATTCACTGGTAAAGCAGCAGAAGTTCCAAGAATTTGACAAGATAAAACAGAACTATTTAATCTTTAGATTTCTAAAGTTTTTCATACAACAGAGAGAAAAAACAGAAATAACTCAGAGCTCTAGATAAGAGGGGTATTTGATGATAATTGCGGGATAATTTTTTTTATTTCTCATTGAAATCATATGTTGTGACCCCTCATCTGAACCGTCTGGTCGAGACGGTTCAGATGACGGGTCACAACATAGGTTTTTATGCAGAATTAACAAAAATTACCCCTAATTATCACTAAATACTGCCTCTTATCTAAAGCTCTGAATAACTGTATTATTGATTGTCAATTGTACCAGTCTACAGTAATTGTACTTCGAATTTTTAGCCTCACTTGAGACTAGCAGAAGTGAGACATAGGCATTGCTTTTCAGGCAGCTGTGGTGTAGATAGCATAAGCTTTCATCAAGTTTTCTGGCCCCAATGTTATAAAACATTTTTCAGGCACAACTCAGCTGAGCATGAAATTAAACCTGCTAGTAAATAGCAAATTTCTGATAAGTACAGTTGTTTTCTTGCTCAGTTTAGCTGAGTATGAAATTTTCACTGCTTATGAATATGAAAATGCCAACATTAGTTGGCATTTTCATATTTATCAGCAGAGAAAATTTTGTGTTCAGTATGAAATTTTCTCTGCTTATGAATATGAAAATGCCAACATTAGTTTGCATTTTCATATTTATCAGCAGAGAAAATTTCATGCTCAGCAGAGTTGAGCCTGAAAAAAGTTTTATAACCTTGGGGCCAGGTTGGGTTCTTTAAATAGTATAGGCACCTTGTTGTATTATTACACAACAGGAGAGACATAGTATTCTACGCAATTCATGTGACAGAATGATCATCAGTCCATTCACATTAGTTTACTGCTTGAATATTCAAATGGACTTTTGTTACCACAGGCACTCAGCAGCCAAAGGACAAAACATCACGTAAGAGTTTATTCGAGGAGCCTGAGGTGAAGGAAACACAGGGTAGCATGGACGAGTTGATGGGCTTGTGTTCTGGTGTGTTCTCAAAGGTATCCCAGCAGACCTCACAGACCCAGGGCCTTAAGCGTAAAATCTCAGAAGATGACGCAGACAATGATTCTATAGAAGCATTCTCTGATGATGAAAGACCTACAGATGATAAGGTACTTTAGAGTTCCAGATGAGAGTGGGTTTGTAATCATTATTCCAAGATCATTGTCTTTGTAAGGTTTCAAAAAAAAAACAAAGGTTTTGGCCCTTCTTCAGAAACGTCTTTGCCTGTGTTTAGTGGTTTTAATGAAAAATCACCACATAATTTCTTAGTTGAAATATGTCACAAAGAGAGTTGCCGTATGACATATGCAGACAGAGAAGATCCTGATCATAACAAAACTGAATCCCAAGCAGCCTATATTTTGAACATTGAAAACTGTTTGATGCTTATGTCCGAAGGCATGTGTTTTGATAGAGCAGTTTGTTTGAATTTTAGGAGTGAAACTGATCCTTGGAAATTCACAACCTAAAATTTCCAGCTTCACTTTTCATTGCATACAATCCCCAGTTTTCATTGATTGTGGACAGTAAGCATTTGTAAATAGAAGGACTGGACTGAGTCTAGTCATTCTAGCTAGAGACTTCATGGGCTCTTGCAGGTTCTGTAGATCTATGATCTACATGATGTATGCAAAAATCAAAGGCTTCTGCCAGTTTGTGCAGATGCAGGCTAGTTGGGAGACATCTGTTCACAAATGCAATTTTAAGGTGAATTGATACAATTTCAGGAGCAGCAACTCATCAGTCTACCTGCTATGGGTGTCTATGATGGTACCACTGCACTGACATGCCTAGGCAGTGAATGATCTACATCTTGGGGAATTGTTAATTTAGTTAATATATCATATCACTGAGACTACTTTAGGGCTAGTATGTGTATATCCTAATTGTATCATGTGTATGGTACTTGTATCATCTGTGAGGAGATGTGCTTTATTATTTTTGTATCTCTTATTTTGCTCACATTCTGTCATTTGGAATTCTTTCCTTGATTTGTTTGGTTGCCCATTCTGTACCACTATCTGTGCTCCTATGAGGGCCAAAAATTCGTAATAAACAGCTTGTGTATCTTGTATCGTCGTTTTCATTTTTGGCTCCTTCCTTTTTCGTAATCATGTTAATAGGGGTCAACCCTTATAGGAAATAAATAGCTCGCCGTCAAGGAATTCTTTCCTTTACAAGTAGATCCCCTTTGGAAGGGGTTTGTCATCTAGGGAAGTAAAGAGGAACTCACAACGGTTGTTTGTAAAAAATGACGGAAAAACAGGGAGGTATACCCATACACCTTATTGCATTTTACTGCATATTGTGGCTCTTTAGCTGATATGTGAGCCGCGACACGAGAAAACCAACAAAAAGGTTATACGCCCAGCGCAGACTCAGATCAGCCTGGGCATCCGCCCAGTCTGATCAGAGTCTTGGCTGAGTGCTGACAGGGTAGCTTAGGGTCTAAGCTACCTCCATGCAGACAGTGCAGACTCTGATCAGACTGGGTGGATGCCCAGGCTGATCTGAGTCTGCGCTGGGTGCACAACCACTTTGTTGGTTTTGTCGTGTCGCGGCCCATATACTGTAAAACACTTATATTTGGCGGCAGCAAAATTTGGCGGTTTTTATAAATGGACCTTTTGGCGGATTTTTATTTTGGCGGTTTTGTGATTTCTGAAAAAGAAGTGTTTTGCTGACGTCATAACGACATGGGCCACTTGCTCTGAGCTCTGCATTGTCTTAGTAAATACAGTTCAATTCTTTCTATTATTTAGTAAAAACTTTTAACAGTAAATAGAATCTTGTGTTGCTTCTGATGTAGTCAGCTTGGTTTGATTGCATGTATGTGGAATTTGAATGATAATTATTGCTTAAATCAGCTTGGCTTAGGTGCTAATTAGAAAAGCGTATCAAACAAATACTTTCACAGTCCTTGTCCTCAGGCTTGTTGTGTGCTTGAAGTCTCCTTTTGTTCTAAAACGTGTGATATGTACTGACTTTGACTTTACTGTAGAGGGAATAAATTACATGTCAAAGGTAGCGTTTTTCTTTCATGATCATCAATTTAAATTGGCGGCAGTTTAATTTGGCGGTTTTCTTCTTTTCCGCCAATATCGCCAAAATAAAGTGACCGCCAAATATAAGTGTTTTACAGTACTGTTTTCAAGGCAGTGATTATTTTTTCAAGATTATTTGAGTTGCAACAGGACAAAACCAACAAACTGGCATGTTTACCCAGTGAAGACTCAGATCAGACCGGGTCTTCACTGTCTGCATGGAGCTAGTTTAGACCCTTAGCTACCCTGAAAGCACATAGCAAAAACTCTGATCAGACTGGGCGGATGCCCAGGCTGGTCTGAGTCTATGTTGGGGGCACATGTCACTTCCTTAGTTTTGTTGTATCCCTGCTCATTTGTGTCTACATGTATTACTTCAGGATGAGTTTAGTGATAATGATAATAACAATGATAATGATGATGAAGGAGGAGATGAGGTTGATGGTGGTGATGAGGGTAATGATACTGATGATGTGGAGGATGGAGAGGAGGAAGAAAGGGAGAAATTTACAGGGTTTACTGTGAAAAATAAACATGGGTAAGTTAAACAAAACATATTTGACAGTGACATGTTGCATAAGTGTTGGTTTAAGTTCAGAAAGTGGTTAAGCATAATCGCTCAAGGAATATATATATCTTAAGCATCGTATAAAAAATTATGTCACAATAGCCAATTTTCATCTTTGTTTTATGATAGGAGCTCCGATAGCTCAGTGGGTTAAGTGCTGGCTTGCTAAGCTGGCAGTGCAGATTTGATTCTTGCTGAAGACAGAGATCTTTTCAATTGGAAATGAGGTTCCATTACCCACAGCTTTCATCATCATCCTCCCATTGTCCTGATATGACTGAAATGCTGTTGAAAAGGATGTTAAAATGGCAAATCATTTCTTCAGTAGAAAATTTTTTGAAAGTTATTAGAAGCTGATGCTGAGTTATCAAGTAGCAAAGCTGAGAGTGACCAAGATTACGACTAATCCAAAAATGACACTGTAGCTTAATATATGCTTTGTTTTATGATTTTAGGAAGATACGACAGGAGTTTGTGGAAGCTGAAGCTGAGTTATCTGGCAGCGAGGCTGAAAGTGACGAGGATTTTGATCTAGATGATGATGATGATATAATGGAGGTCGAAGAAGGGGATAAAGATAAAATTGCTAATAATGATCAGTTGAGAGATGAAGTTGGCAGGGTGCATTTGTAAGTTGGAATTGAGTCTTTTTTTCCCACACTGACAGTCAGCTTAAGTTGCTGATGGCAACTTGTATAGAATTTACTGTGTGTTGTTAGATTTATGTATTTGCTTCAAATACAGTATGTTTAATTTTTAGCTCGCCTGAATGAAGTTCATGAAGAGCTATTGTAGTACCCCCGGTGTCGGAGTCAGCATTAGCAGCGGCGTCGGCGTTAGCAAAATGTTAAGTTTTACGTTAAAATTTTTTAGGTGATGGGCAAGGCGCTGTCAGGAGAGCTATCCTGTCCCACTGACAGGTCTTGTCAACATTATAATTTGGTATTTTTAATACAAATTAATGGTTATATGACCCATATATCTGCAGATGTATTTCATTTAAGCTCTTAAGACTTTTTGTTGAGAGTGCATGAAAATTAGCATACCCTGTCAGAACCAATTATAAACGTAACTTGGTCATATACAAATAGTTTATATAAAATTGAATATTAGCAATGTAAACTGTTTAGAGCTGATTTTATTTACAGCAGTAATTTGACTTTTAGAGGTTTCCTCCAGAATGACCCCTAGAAACATAAATTATCTTGTGTAATTCTGCTGTATGATGGGATTTTTTTTTTCATCATAAAGCGGATTTTGTCTTTATGTAGAAATTTTAGGGGTTGTTTTGAAAGGAGTGTGGGTATGCTAGAGGAACCATTTCACAACCAAAGAAATATGGCACTATAGTTCAGTTCAGTTCTCCCAACGACGAAATATGGCACAAGTCACTGGTGATCATACATACTGTTTTAACCCTATTAAACGCCGAGGGGGCATTGCATTTTAGGAAAAGGGGGCGTTATATAGAGCTTAAGTGTAGTAAAATATCTCTGATAAACAGTATTAAGGTGAATGGGAACACTAGCAGAAGAAAGCAACTCTACTATTTTGTCTCTCTTCTCAGTAGTGGTCAACTCTTAAAGGAAAGAATTTTCTCTTCTAAGCTTTCCTTTGGTTTAAACATATTTTATTCACTTCTTCAGTTACATATTACACATAAATAGTTCAAGTAGTTCAAGTTAGGATGGAAACACGGAAGCAATAACTGCTTATTTAGTTCCTCTCCTTAAGCTTTCCTTTAAGAGTAGACCCCATTTCAAAGAACTATCTCATCCAGAGAAGCAAAGGAGAATTTCATGCAAAATAATATAACATTATTTCGGAAAAAAGGCAGGGGGCATTTATTTGAGCAGGGGCATTTATTAGGATTAATACGGTACTTAATTATAATTCCTTTTTTCCAAGCCTTTGTGTATTTCAGAAAGCAGTTAATAGATGAAGACAAGCGAGAACTAATGAGATTCCAAGAAATGTACCTACCTGATGGTGACCTGCACTCTGATGGGAATGGTAGAATGAGGAGATTTAGATGGAATAATAATGGTAAGTTAGATATTAAAAAAGAAATTTAAGGTGTCAGGATACATTTTCATGGGAGGTTAATACTTTGATCTGAAAGAATTTGTGTCCCTTCTAAAATGGGAATGGGGGTTACTCTTGAAGGAAATAATGTCTTGCGGACCAAATTCTTTAAGAGTAGCCCTTAATTGGAGAAGGGATTCAGTACCAGTGAAGCAAATATATGCACTATTCTATTAAAGTTGCCGGGCAGGGTAGCGCAATCGGTAGGGCACCTGACTCGTAAGTCAGAGGTCCTGGGTTCGAATCCCAGTCTAGCCACATACTTTCGTTTCTCCTTCCACTGATTCAAGAAGGGCAGTTGTCAGTTACTGGCGAAAGTATGTGCACTTAGTAATGGTTAACCACTTAGGAGGTCTAAGCCTGCCCAGGAATAGTGTGGTTAGGTTAACTGACCGTCCCGACATGACCTTAGTTGTTTACCGTGGACGTTAAGCATCAAATCAACCAACCAACCAAATCTATTAAAGTTGTCTCCCTTACAAAAATACCTATTACTCTAAAAGCTTTATTTAATAATACTCAGAATGGCAGAAGAGAGCAATTACAGAACAAAGAAATCAAATAAAAAGAGAACTTTAAAAATTTCAGTAAATTAGGAAAACTGGTTTAATATTTCATTCAGTTAAAGTTATATGTCAATGTTAGAATCATTAATATATACAATTTTTGTGACTAGATTTTGGTTCCAAGTTTAATGAGCATGGGATCTAATAACTATTTATAAGACATCTTGTAGCAAAGATTTGAATAATTTCTAGGTAAAACTGTCTCTGCATTTAACACAGTCCATTTGTATTGACCTCAAAAACTTATCTATTAAGAGACTGTACTTTACTCAGTTTTTCATATCAACAGATGATGACACACAGCAGGACATGTTTGACAATGACTCGGAGGGAGAGGCAGCAGAAGATGAAACTGATACAGACTTTAAATGGAGGAAAGAAAGATTTGAACGAGAACAGTCCATCAAAGAACAGCAGGTCAGCTTCATGTTTTAACATAAATGAGCTGTGACATGACAAAACCAACAAGTGGCATGTGCACCCAGCGAAGACTCAGATCAGCCCAGCATGATCAGAGTCTTTGCTGTCCACATGGAGGTAGCTTAGTCTCTAAGCTACCCTTTAAGCGCATTGTAAAAACTCTGACTAGACTGGGCAGCTGCCCAGGCTGATCTGAGTCTTAGCTGGGGGCATATGCGATTTTGTTGGGTTTGTCGTGTGACAGTTAAAATGGGTAGACTTTCAAAGGAGGCAACTGTCATTTCCATTTTTGCCTCTCTTAAAGGATAGAATTTTCTCCTGGAGGATCAAATTCTTTCCTTTTAAGAGTAGACCTCTTCTTGGAAGGGCTCCTTCATCCAGGGAAGCAAACAGAAACTCACAGAACTTAACTCGTTCTTTGAATGAAAGAATGGGGGAAAACATGGTACTGTACCCATAGGCGTTAACAGAAATCCCAACGAAAACTATCTAAATACATGATACTTGTTTTAAGAAGTTCTCTTTCATATTAGCTGTTTTCATTTCACAGTATAGCTTGAAGTAATTTTTTGTGCTATTGTGCTATAAAAACCCAAATCACTGACACTTACTGTACAGTTTTGGACGGGGAATCATTCACAGAATAGCCAGCAGATTTTCCCGAAGAATTTATATGTCATTGTATCAATAACTTGGACTGAAAACATTGAAAACTGATGTGGGCACACATGCCACTCTGTTGGTTTTGTCGTGTCACAGCTTAAAATTTTCTCTGTTTTAAATCAACCCTTATCTGGAAGTCTTCGTTTCTGTATTACTACAGGAGAAAGAGGGAGATGATACTGAAAGCAGTCAGTTTATGAAGTTTGGCAAGATATTCCTCAAGAAACAAAGTACGTACCGCCTTCACAAGCTACATGTATACTGACAGTAGATATGATGGGATTGTTTTTATGGTGTATGGAAATCAGTAGCTGTCATGAATTGTCATAATTGAGCCACATCACATGACTTCCTACAATGTGGCAATTTTGTCATGAGATATTCAGATCATCCATCTCATTTATACAGGGTAATCAGAGACCTAATAGTTGGCTGTATGCCTTTGGTCACTTCCATAGAAGGTTTGAGTGACAAACGAAGGTTCTGATCAGAAGGTCTGATCTGAGCCATTGCTTGCCGCCAATGCCACATTGATGGAAATCACATGTGGCTCATATGATGGTATTGGGCTACTCTAAAAATAAAATCTTTCAAAAGTAGCTCCTTGCAGAAAGGCTTTACTGACAAGGGAAGCAAATCTGTTATAATAAAGTTGTCTCCCTTGTAAAAATGGCATACAGATCATTGTGATGTATCCACACAGCTTAAAGAACACAATTGCAAGAAAAGTGCCTGACAGCTTGTTGAAAAAGCCATAAGTTAAAAAATCTCTATTTATGTATTCATCTGTGTTACCTGTGCACATATGGTATAAAGTTATGGATACATCTCCAAAAGATTTGTCTCCCTCATTCAGTGAAGAGTACTAGTGGAAGAAAGAACTTGCTCCAAGACCAAATTCTTTGCTATTTAAGAGTTGTCGGAACTGGAGAAGGATGTAGATACCAGGGAAGCAAATACTATTGTTCATGTTGTCTCCCTTTTGAAAATGGTAGTAAAACTGTGACAGTATATCCGTACACATTAAATTTGTGTGTTTCTAGGCTCAGTTGATAAATCACTAGCAGGCATTAACTTCAGTTCACCTTAAATTTGTTTCTCTAATCTGTAGCAGGAATGAAATTCATTTCTTCAGTCTGCAATGTCTTTAACATGCTTTTAAAGTGAATGGATGTACCTCCAAGGGGAGATCACTGACCTGGCATTATTTATCTCCCTACTTCCATGGGGCTACTCTTAAAAGAAAGCATTTGCCCTCTGGGAGCAAATGCTTTTCTTAAAGATTAACCCCAGAGGGAGGCAAAATTTTACTTTTAAGAGAACCCCACCGGTTTGAGGGAAGTAAAGCCTTTCGGCTGTATTGGCCTCCTTTTGAAGAGGGAAACAAAAGTGTTTCAGCCCCTTTAAGGTGTGCACCTCCAAAGGGGAGCAACTTTTGTGACTTTCTGTTTGCTTCCCTGGACAATGAAGCCCTTCCAAAGTAGGGTCTTCTTTTAAAGCAAAGAATTAGCTCTCTGTTCTTACAAGAGTTGTTCCTCATTAGGATGGGCAATAAAAATGGCAGAGTTGCTCCCCATGAAGTATATCCATTCACTAAATATAAAATTCCTGTTTTTTTTCTAGGTTCTGTAGATAAAACAATGGTTGCAGAGAAACCCACAACTGCCAAACCAGCAACATCAGGGAAACAAAGCCCTTCACAGAATTTCTACAAACTATCGGTGAGTCAGATGTTTGAAATGTTCACCAGAGGGAAAACAAGCTACCTACCATGACTGATGTTGAAAAAAAAAACACTGTAATTGCCGTTTAAGGGGCAGCAATTAAATAATGTATTGTTTATATTGGTGAATATTAAAAGCATATTTATGGAGATTCAACTGTATGTAAACTTTACAGTATTGTGAATGGGTGGTCAGTTATTGAAGTCATATACACCTCTTTAAGTTCAAAGAAGAGCACTTGATTTGCTTTTGAAGAGAAATTCAGTCCATAGCATGTTTGGGGTATTCCTGTTGTATAACACAACCCTTGGTCAGGCTGTACAGGTATGGTTTGATTTTATGGTTGTTGAGCTGCAACACGACAAATCCATCAGAGTCTTCACCGGGCGCACATGCCACTTTGTTGGTTTTGTCGTGTTGCGGCTCATTTTATGTTACTGAAGTTGTCATATTGCATAATGTGCACTTTCATTTGACAATTTTTTTCAGAACCAGAAGAGAGGCTCATTCTTAGCCAGAAGTAAGGATGCATTAGCCAAGATCGCAGAGAT
Organism: Ctena decussata; assembly: GCA_963989385.1. Lineage (NCBI taxonomy): Eukaryota > Metazoa > Mollusca > Bivalvia > Lucinida > Lucinidae > Ctena > Ctena decussata. The sequence goes on from OZ022499.1 coordinate 69,697,018, forward strand.
GACAAAGCCAGTAGCGAATCCCTCGGCTGGTGCCAAAAGTTCAGGAAAGTTTACCTTCTCAGTGATCTCCCCTGACAAAGAATCCTCACAGCAGGTAGGTCACTCAAAATGTTTTAGAGAACCAGTCCAAAAAATGTAGTAAAAGAATCTATGAATTGTGACATATAAAATATTAACTGTAATTGTCTTAAAATGGAACAATTTGGTTTTACAATACAGTAATGCGTCCAAAAGATGCAGGTGGAATGGCAAAAGTGTAGATCTTCATCAGACTGCTAAAGCAGTCTGATCTAGCTCTGCACTCTTTGCTCAGACCTATCTGTCCCAGTACTTAAAATTTTACTGTAAGTATCATGTAGTAAGTTTAACGTTTGGCAGAGACTGAATTTCCGTTCTTTTCCTCTGTGGCAACTGAAAGTTGAGTTCACCATTGGTCTAATCCATTTACAAAGACATATTCATATGCCACAAGGAATTGAAAAATAAGAACATATTTTAAACAATTTTGGAAGCTGCTGTGGTAATTTTAAAGCAACAAATATTTGTGTGAAGTATGGCAAGGGATGTGAAGTATTTCTTCTTTCCGCCTGTTTGTCTGTCATCCTACATCCGTTCATAACTTTATTTGTCCATTCCTTCAGTGTATTACAGTTTTGAAGTTTGATTTTATCAGGCAATAGCAGTGGTTGAGAGCATATGTGAGCCCCTGCGCATTTGTTAGATAGCCCTGGTGACCATAAATAGCCAAAACCCTGGTGTGTGAGTGTTTGAAACGGCTATACTGTGTGAGTGTAAGATATACTTATATTGCAAGAAGACAGAGGGATTTGACACCAATTATAACAACATTTCATATATATTTGAATTAGTCAGTTATTCTGTAAATACTTAAATATCTTAATGCTCATTTCAGGCTGAGACTTCCGCTAAACCGAAGCGGCAGGCACATACAGGTGCTGACAAGAACAAAGTAACAGCCAGTACCAAACCACCTGCAAAGAAACAGAAACTGGACTCGGACAGCACATTTACACAGAATAGCATCTTTCACCATCTGTAGCATAAACAATGATTATTGCAGTACATTTCCGGATCTTTTTGGGTCTTGGTTGTTCAATGCATCAATTGCCTGACAAGCTCGTTAAGAGGTCAACTCATTAAGTGTTTTACGACTTTATACCCACCCAGATACACCGACGTTTTTTGTTGAAAAAGTAGTATGATCTTGGTCTGCACTGTTGCTCAGAACTGTCCCAATATTTAGAATTTTTATGTAACAAAAAAAAAAAGCTAAAGGTTTCCCATAGCCAGGTGGTTGCAAGAACAGTGGGGGTGAGAGGCCCATCGTATCTTGAGCCCAGCATATGAAAGGCAGAACCCATGCCTCTCCTTTCGCTGTCTTATCCTTTCCTGATTCGAAACAGGTACCCATTTACTGCTGGGTTGTCAGAATTTTTTCAGGTGCTGGATTGTCCAACCTGGGCTTGAGCCCGCAACCTTCCGGTGAACTTCTATATCATAACCACTCGACCACGGCGCCTCTCTTTGGTCGCAAATAGAAGATAAAGAAAGGCCACTAAAATGTTTGAGAGACACAAATCATGTGAAACAGAGCTATGGTAAAGGTAAAGGTTTCCCATAGCCTAATAGCTGTAGGGGCAGTGGGGGTTAGAGACCCACTGCATCTTGGGCACAGCAGATGAGAGGCGGAGCCCATCTCTCTCCTTTCGCTGCCTTATCAGAACTATAGATAAATGATAGTGAGGGGTTTATGACAGTTCAAGATAATTTATCATATTTCTCAATAAAATTATGTTGTGATCCCACATTAGGCAGTTCGAATGAAAGGTGACAGCAAGCATGACTTATCTCATTGTTATTGCTAAACCACCATCTTTTCTAAAGCCTTGTTAGGTTCTTATAGATGCATGTCCAGTTTTGTTCATTTGATGTCACATTCCAGAGGCTATTTAGGGGTATGGCTACACCTCATTTTTCTGCCATTTTTCAGAGCTGTAGTTAAGCGAGAGTATTTGAGGATAATTAGGGATAATTTTTCTTATTTTTCATTGAAATCATATGTTGAGACCCTCATCTGAACCGTCTCTTCAAGACGGTTCAGATGAGTGGTCACAACATAGGGTTTTTTTTGCAGAATTAACAAAAATTATCTCTAATTATCACCAAATACTCCCCCTTATCTAGGGCTCTGATTTTTTCCCCAAAAAAGGCAACTAGGGGTTAAGTTTTACTGTAAATAGACTCCACTCAAACATACTCATGAAGGAAAGAATTTGCTCTAAGGGGAGAAAATTCTTTCAAGAGTTGACCCTATTGAAGAGGGAGGCAGAAAAATGGCAGAGCTGCTTACCCTGAAAGTGCAGCCAGTCACCTTCAAATTAATCTGATCTAGCGTACATTTACAAAACTGATTTAAGAATTCCAGGTAGGAGAGCATTGAACAATTAAAACGTCCATACAGTTATAAATCTGTTTTCATCATAAACATTATTTTCGTAAGTCAGCCTCATTGTGCAGTGACGTAACGTCATTACATAAATTAGCTGCGACACAATAAAACCAACAATGTGCGCCCAGCAAAGACTCGGATTAGCCTGGGCATGCGCCCAGTCTGATCAGTCTTCACTGTGCTCATGGAGCTATCTCAGACTCTTAGCCACCCTTTAAGAGCAAAGTGAAGACTGATCTGACTGACCTGATGCCCAGGCTGATCTGTGTCTGCACTAGGCGCGGAACCTTTTAGTTGATTTTCTCGTGTCGTGGCGCTCATGTCCTTCAAATGTGTGAGACACTTTTTAAAAGCTTCCTAACAATTGGTCTTTCAGGGAATTTTTGAAACTTGCCAGGCTCAGTATCATTGGCCGCTCATTGAATCTATTGCATCGTAGGAAATTTGTATACTGTTGGCTGTGTGAAGGTTTTCTCTGACTTTGCCTCAATGGGAATCTTGAGAATGAGTAATAAAATGATTATTTTTAATATATATACTTTTACTGTATTAAATTGATCTATGACTGATTAAATTATTTTATATCACATATTTTGTGTTATTGTTTTTATCACCCATGAATGCAGAAGTACCATTATTGGTCAACCCTATTTATTTGGCTATAAGAAGTAGTTTTCCCCTCTCTAGAATAACACCAAATATTTAAATCAATCTGATGAAATTTTGCTGTAAGATAATTTTTTCCCTTCCAAAGCAATCCCAAAAATCTAGATCTGTCTTATAAGACAGATCTAGATATTTGGTTTGTTTTGAAAGGGGAAAACCTTCCGTCTTATAACCGAAGAAATACAGTAAATATTGGAAAAAATTAAACAAGTCCTGCAGTTGTCCTGAAATTTTAACTAGTTGATTTTACTATCCTTCAATGTTATATATCTGTTCTCAGAAAGTGAAGTAATTGCTCTTAGCTGATTGTTCAAAGCATTGTTATCTAAACAAAGTTGTTCTCCCCTCGCACCACAAAGTGGCGAGGGGATATAGGTTTTGTCCCGTATGTACGTACGTATGTTCACCTTTTGTCATCACTCTAGCGTCTACATTTCTCAACGGATTTTAAAATAACATCATACAAATGTAGGACATGATAATATCTCGAGCAAGTTCGACTTTCAGGGTGCTGTGCCCAAGTCAAGGTCACTGTGGCTATTTTTAGAAAAACTTTGTCATCGCTCTAGCGCCTATTTTTCTCAACGGATTTTGAAATAATTTCACACAAGTGTAGGGCATGACAATATCTCAAGCAAGTTCGACTTTCAGGGTGCTGGGCTCAAAGTCAAGGTCACTGTGGCTAGTTTTGGAAAAACTTTGTCATCGCTCTAGGGCCTACATTTCTCCATGGATTTTAAAATAACTTCACACAAATGTAGGGTATGACAATATCTTGAGCAAGTTCAACTTTCAGGGTGCTGGGCTCAAAGTCAAGGTCACTGTGGCTATTTTTAGAAAAACTTTGTCATCGCTCTAGCGCCTACATTTATCAATGGATTCTCATATAACTTCACAATATATCATTATATTAAAGGTGAACACCATAGAGATAGATTCAATAGGTGCAAAAGTGCTGGTACCTGTCAGCATTCTAATGCTTGTCATGACTGAACTATTTTCTGTCATGTGAGATCTAATCCCCCGAATGCTTACAATACTGTACCTCAATGTCAGGGTCATATACAACCTTTACAATAAGGTCACAGGCATTTTGTGGAGTGGGATATAGTGCAGTGGTTAGCATGCTGGCCTTGCAATCCAAGTGTCGAGGGTTCGCTCCTCCACTTCTCCAGTCTTTCGGATGAGACTCACCTTAGCTGTTAGTGGGACATTAAACTCAAATCTCACTCAGCAATCACAGGCTTTTTGTTTTTTCATTCACATAACTATTATATGTCATGAAATTCCCCAGTTCAGTTACAAAAGCTCCACACCTTTTTTTGGCATTGGGTACAATACATTTGAAATTTGAATGGCTCGTTAACTAATGACATCAGTAGGTTTGAACAACAGGACCCTGGTCTACACTTGTTACTCAGGCAATTTGTCCAAATCTGTAAGGCAAATAGAATCTGGATAAATCTCCATATTCTACCATTTTTACAAAGGGATTTTTTTCTACAAGCAGAAAATTCTTTCCTTTAAAAATTTGACTTAAATTGAGAAAATGAGAAGAGGGACAAAAAATGAAAATGGCAGATTTGCTTCACCCGAAGGTATTCATTCTTCTGAAGGTGTATAATGGCAGACATTATAGCTCCAGATCAGATGCCATATTCTTGCACAACGGATAGAAAATGCCATTCTTTTCACCTGGGATAGAAAATCATATCTTACCCTGGTGTTCTGACCCAGGACCGGGAAAAAATCACAAGCTGTCAATGCATTGGTTGTATAGGAGCTCACGTACCTGCGTCGTCAAGTGACGTTGGCATTTAAGATGATGAAGTCACGAAGACGGTAAAAATGACGTCAGTTTATGCACACCAGTCGTTGACGTAAAGAGCCAAATGGCGGCCCTTGAAAGAGGCGCCTTCTTTCAAAATCAATTGAAACCTCTCAAGCACTAGAATTATGCATTTTAAGAAGTTCTGAAGTTAAAACAAAACGTGGTATGCAAGAAAATGTATCTATCATTGGTGTGAGATGCGGATAGAAAAATCCGTCACTCAGGATCACTGTTCGGCATCACGAACAGTGACCCTCGTGACAGATTTTTCTATCCACACCCCACACCCATGACAGATCCTTATATTCTACAGCATTTAAGCTGTGTCTATACATATAACAAAAGTCAATAAATGGGTTAAACTCTAATGTATATGAGGAGTCCTAAATTTTTTTGTGTTACCATTGCACCTTATTGGGCACCACAACTTAATACAGACATATAACTTGACAGCATATATTACTACCCAGCCATCATTTAATGCAACATCTCATTCCTGTGCCAAGGGTAGATCCTTTCAAAGCTGACAAGAACAAACATTCCCATAACTTGAAATCATGTTATCTTTTCTATATTCATCCAAGGAAACAGTACATTAATTTATCACTTGTCACTCATCCTGATTAGGAGCCACCCACTATCTGAGAGAGAATCACAATAGGAGCTCAGGAGCGGCTGTAGTGTAGTGGATAACACTCCAGACTACCAATCCAGGGGTCGCAAGATCGATCCCCCGCTTCTCCGGTCTTTCGGATGAGACTTTAAACCGAGGTCCCATCTCCATATGACCTTGTTGTTGGTGGGACGTTAAACCCGAGTTCACTCACAATAGGAGCTCAACATAATCACACTGGTCTGGCATTCAACATAGGCAACGAAGCCACGAACTATAAAACTCGATTGTTTTCGCATACTTCTTAGAGTAATTTCAAACTATCATTCTTACGGACCCGGCAGTTTGTTATACCTCTTAGTCAGATAGGATTTTCGAACAAATTCCGTGTAGTTTAAATACAGTGCTTGAATAAGTTTCTACACCGATTCGTTGCCTAGTCGTTGTAGCCCAAAATTGTTTTCAAGCATTCCTTGACTATGCATATCAATTCAGTAAAACTTTTGATTCCTATTTCAAGAGTCGGTGGTCGGATGGTCCGTGAGACTATACTTCTGAAACAAACTTATCCTGATGAGCGGAACAAGCAAATTTCATGTACGTTGTCTTCGTTACCTGTGTTGAATGCCAGACCAGTGTGATAATGTTGACTGGCTAAAAAGATGAAAACAGTCTGATTAAACTTACCTGTAACCAAGGCCAATCAAGTTACCTTCGTAGCAAAGAATATGAAACAGACAACATCTCATGAACTACCTAATGGATTTTGACCAAAAGTATATCAAAAAGATGCTTTCATTGAGTTCTTAATGTGAAGGTGCAAAGCAGGTGCGACATAACATTCTGCGGAATTCTTGTTTTTCAGTGCATAATGCCTTTGTAAGTTAGTTCAAACAAGTAAAGGTGGTCTAGAACAGTCATAAGTGAATATTATTACAATGTAATTGCAGATGTGCACCATAAATTGAGCCGTGACACTACAAAACCAAGAAAGTGGCATGTGTGCCATTCGAAGACTTAGATCAGCCTGGGCATCCGTCCAGTCTGAGCACTGTCGGCATTGAGATAGCATAGACCCTTATGTTCCATTTAAGTGCACAGTGAAGATTCTGATCAGACTGGGCCGTTGCCCAGGCTCATATAAGTCTTTGGGGGGCGGTCGGCAGCGGTTGTATCAACTACTTAATTGGCTTGGTTGTCATAGCAACCAACATTCTGAAAATGGCAAAATTAAAAAAAAAAAAAAAAGACTCACTAGTCACATGGCTGGAAAAACAAACTTTGCAGAAATGTTCTGAATGGAAGCCTGTTCAACAGTATTGTTCATGCCAGTCAATAGAGTAGTTTGCTTGATAAAGCAACGTGTAGTTGCCACTGACAATCCTTAAGCATTGCAGATGTTATGAAAAATCTTTTTGCAGAACTGTTTCTTAGATAGCTTGCCTTACAAGGTTTTTGTGCCAGCTGTTTAATTTGCTAGGTTGCAATAGCAACCTAAACTTCCAAAGTTAAAAAAATAATCGAAATTCAACTCCTTAGTAGCCATAAGATTGAAAAAGTTGAAACTTTGCAGAAATATTCAATGAATTGCTCCCACGAAAATACTGTTTGGGGAGGCAAAATACTGTTTTGGTAGGCAATCAGTCAAGTACTTTGGTTGCTATGACAATCCTTATTTAAGCATTGGCTGTGAAAAAAACAAACAAGAAAATTGTGTTTGTAAGACAAGGATGACGTCCCAGTGTGATGCCTGTCCCCACCCCTGTCTTCCTCCCACTAGCCCCCTCCTACCACCCTCTCTTCAAATCCCTGTCTTCCACCCACTAGCCCACTTCTACCTCCCTCTCTTCAAAAAGATATAAAATGTCATTTTTTGTTATTGTTTTGTTAATACAAACAACTAGAGGAGCATGTAATACAGTTACAAAAACATAGTGATGGTAATAATGACAGATTCCTCCGAGTAACTTACCATTGTATTTCCAACTATCGTTTTCATGAATTTACTTAATCATCCTAGCGGGAACCTGACGTCGCAGTGACGTCGATGCGACCACGATGCCACTCGCCCGCTGGGATGGTTTCCATATCTTGAGCACATACATTTACTGTGGGAGGACATTTTCTCGCTAGCGAAAATAATTTTTATAGAAGCAACTACGTTTGTAATACTTCTGCACGATAGGCTTTTCGAAAGGATGAAATATAATTAAATTCCCGAAGCGCTAAAAAGCTAACGACAAGACATACGTCCACAAACGCAAACTCTCAATGAATGCTTCGTCCTATATTCCTATATCAAATTTGGGATTCAAAGCATTGAGGGAAACAGTGTAGATTCAGATGAGGCGGCTCATTATGAGCTCATTCAACTACATCATGAGCCACCTCATCTGGAACCACGCTGTCCGCAAATTCTACCAGTTTCGCTTTCAGCACCCTAAGGTTAAATATATTTGAAACACAGATACGATAATTTTCCCAGTGAAGACGCGGTGCATGTACAGCGTTTGCCGTAATCAATATCAGGATTTCAGGCAATATACTCTGGGATAATCTCTGCATATAATTCTCTGCATATAATAATTCCTAATTATACAAAATAAATCAACAAAACAAAGAAAATATGAAACAATAAATTTGCTAACTTTCAATTGTCTTCACCAGATCTGACATTCATCTTCTGTATGCCTACAACTTGGAATACCGTGGGGACCGGTGTCACTGGGACATACGCAAATATCCCAGTAACCATGGTCCACCACCAGATCCCTCCGCGTTTCAGCAACGGTACAAATCAAGTTTTGGCGTTCGCGAGTTGTACAGAACACAAATGCATGCCTTCAGTATGTCTGCAAAATTTGTAAAATGTTTCACACTGATTGCTTAAAAAGTCATTGTATTCACAATGGCCTGAAAAAATTAAGTTTGTAAAGGCCGTAATTAAATCAAACATAATTATTTTCTTTTCACAAAGGCAGATGTATATCTTCAATATGTCAGTAACAACTGTGCAAAGTTTCAGAATGACTGCTTAAAAACTGTTTTAGGAGTCGATTATACAAACTTGTCACCCTACCTCTATATGCCATAAGACGAAAAAGTTCTGAGTTTAAAAAGGCCGTAACTTTATCAAAAATGGCATTTTTCCTTTTTAAAATGGTAGGTGCACATCTCCAGTATGTCTGCAACAACTGTGCGAAGTTTCAAAATGATTTCTTGAAAACTGGAAAGAGTTGATTATACAAAACTTGTCACCCTGTATAAGCCATAAGACGAAAAATGTCTAAGTTTGGAAAGGCTGTACTTTTGTCAAACATGATTTTCTTTTCAAAAAGGCAAGTGCACATCTTCAGTATGTCTGCAACAACTGTGTAAAGTTTCAAAATGATTGCTTGACGACTGTGGGAGGAGTTGAGTATACAAATTATTATAGAGGTGATGGACAGACAGATGAAAGGACAGACAGACAAGGGTAAAACATATTGCCTCCTTATTATCATCTATTCAATTCTATGCCATAACCTTATTAGGTCGTTGGGGCACCACAGATGACTTTGAAACAATCCCCTTCCAACTTGTTCTGTTTTCAGCTGCCCTAGTTGATCCCTGTCCACTCTTTGAAATTGTATTCCCACCTCTTCTTCTGTCTACCTCGTCTTCTTTCTCCTTTCACTGTACCCTGTAGAATCGTCTTTGCTATACCAGAAGACCTTGAGACGTGGCCAAACCACGAGACGTGGCCAAACCACCTTAGTTTCCGTTTCTTGACCAGCGTCAGTAGTTCATCATAGTCTCCAATGGCTGCTTGGATCTTTCTGCGAACCTCTTCATTGGTTATATGGTCCTTGTACGAAATGTTCAGTAACCTTCGGTAGCATCTCGTCTCAAAGGCCTGCGTTCTTTTCTCCAACTCTGCTGTCAAGGTCCACTATTCACAGGCATACAGAAATATGGAAATGACAAGGGAGCGCATAAGTTTCACCTTTGATCCAAGAGATATGTTGTTATCTCTCCAAATAGGTTTCAGCTTGGTAAGAGCTGAAGTGGCTTGTGCAATCCTTGAGAGAACCTCCTGTTTTGAGCCATCATCTGAGACAACTGCTCCAAGGTATTTGAAGCTTGTTACAGTACCCAGCTTCTGCCTTTTTACCTTGATTTCCCTCTGGATACCAACTGCACTGTTTGTCATCAGTTTGGTCTTCTCAGCACTGATCTCCATCTTATACCTTGTGCAGGTTTGGTCGAGACTTTCAACTAGAGCTTCCTTATCCTGCTCATCCTCAGCTAGAGCATCTATGTCATCGGCAAACCGCAGATTGATAATGCTTCTGACGCCTATGCTAACCTTTCCGTCATGTTCTTCCAGAGCATCAGACATGATCTGTTCGAGAAAAATGTTGAAGAGGGTGGGTGACAGAAGACATCCTTGTCTTACTCCAACTGTTGTTCTGAACCATTCTCCTGTGCTGCCATTCATCAGGACTGCACTTGTAGCCTTGTCGTATAGCTGCTCAATGGTGCGGACTAAATTTGCACTGATAATATACTTCCGCATGGTGGTCCATAAGGCTGCATGCCATACCCTATCAAAGACTTTTTTTTTAAATCAATGAAGACATGGTACAGATTCTGCTGATGTTGGGAATATTTTTCACACAGGATTCTAAGGTTGAAGATCTGTTCTGTGGTGCTCCTTCCGGCTCGGAACCCAGCCTGTTCTTCAGCGATTACCGTATATATGGTAATTTTCGCGGTGTTCCATTTTTTCGCGGTATTTCGCTGTCACTTAGAAACCGCGAATATTGAAATCCGCGAATATTAAAATTCCTGTTTCTTACAATGTGTCTTCTGTAGACACAGTGTTCATATACTTTGTTTGTGTTTGCTTCGGTAGTTCACTTTAGCCCTGCCGCAGGTTAATGAAAGAACTTACTCAAGTGCAAAAGAAATTGTTTTGCTTTTCCAGCATGTTGCTAACCGCGAAAATTAAAAATCGCGAAAAAAATATTTGTTTTTGACCCTTAACCGCAAAAATTTGAACCCGCGAAAATTACCGCGTATTCGGTATCTCTTCAGCTTGTGGTTTAAGCCTGTTCAAGATGACTTTCAGCATGACTTTGCTTGAATGACTGATGAGGCTGATGGTTCTGTAGTTCTTGCAGAGCTGTAGATTGCCCTTTTTAGGGAGAGTAATAATCAGCGACTGAGTCCATGGAGTGGGCCATTCTCCCGTTCTCCAGATCATGTTACAGATATCTGTTAAAACATCAATCATGGTCTCCACGCCAGCTTGAACAAGTTCTGCTAGTATATTATCAACTCCTGCAGACTTCCCCTTCTTTAGTGCTGCTACTGCAATCTCAACTTCCTCACGAAGGATCGGTTGTTGATCTTCTTCTGGGGGCTGATTGCAGTCCAGAACAGCATTGTAACCGTAAGTCTCATGCTTGTATAGTTCTGGGCAATATTCTGTCCATCTGCTGAGAATCTCTTGTTCCTCTGTAAGGCATTTCCCAGACCTGTCCTGGATAGTTGTGGATCTACTCTGTTTCTCTGAAGTTAGATCCTTCACCAGCTGGTATGCGTTCTTGCTGTTGTTGGGGGTGGTTGGGTGGTGCAAAGGTGCTGTGTGTAACTTCCAGTGCCTGGGCGTCCTACTTATTTGAATTGTAGTAGGGTAAGGGCTTACTGTGCTTGCAGTAGGTACGGGTGGGGGTTATTTGGACATTTTTTCTCTCGTCTTTCGTTTCTCTCTTCCTTCTCCCTCTCTTTGGGAGACAGCCCGATATAGACTGAAATACTGTCTCAAAGGGCCGTTAAACCCAAAACAACCAACCAACCAACTTGCTGTTGTTTTTGTTCAGGCAAGTTTCGATCTTCTCGCATTGAGTACCTATCCAGTCCTCCTTCACTGCCTTCTGAATTCTCTTGTTTCCTTTCCTGTATTCTTTTGCTCCTCCTGCTTTATACCACCACTTCTTCAAATTTTTCCTCTCATCAGAGGTCGAGAACATCTCTGGTGACCCAGGGCTTTTTACGGCGACGCTCCTTGCCAAGTATCTCACTGGCGGCATCAGTCACTACTGTATTCATGGTATCTATGTCCATGTCATCGTCCCTTAGACCAATGAGTGGTGCGAACTTCCCACCTATTGTTGATCTGGGTTCCTTAACTTCTCAAGATCAAACTTCAGTCTTGGCTGGGTTGGCTTTCTCACCTTCTTCAGATGAACTCGGAAGGTCATCATCTCCAGGTCATGGTCACTTCCTATGTCTGCTCCAGGAAAACTCCTTGTCCTATGGATGTTAACTCCTGACTACCAAGATGTAATCAATCTGATTGTGGTGTTTCCCATCTGGGCTGTGCCATGTCCATCTTCTTGATGGTTTGTGAGGGCCAAGGGTGTTTGTCAGTACTAGGCTGTTACTCTAGAAGTCTGAGACCTCTCTCATTTATCTCGACACTGCAGTAGGGTCAATCACGGGGCATAAAAATGAATACAAACTTGTCACCCAGTATTTGTCATAACTTGAAAAAAAAACTAAGTTTGAAATGGCCGTTATTTTGTTGATTTTTGTTTTTTCCTTTTTCAAAAAGGAAGGTGCACATCTTCAATATGTCTGCAACAGCTGTGCAAAGTTTCAGATTGATTGCTTAAAAACTGTGGGAGAAGTTGACTATACAAACTTTTTAGAGGAGATGGTCAGACACACGGACAGACGGACAAAGGTAAAACATAATGCCCCCTTACTATCGCATTTCGCATAAATTCGCATTTATGTATTTTATTAGCCGTGCAGGTACAATGACAGATCCTTAACAGAATTGCTCCTTTTTGTGTCATCTGCTTAATTGGCTTAATTGGTTGCAATTGCTCCCAAATGCTGGAAATGACATACATATATTCAAACATCAACCCCTCAGTAGTCATAAGGGTGGATAAGCTAATTCTCTGCAGAAATGTTCCGAGCAAAAGCCTCTTCGTGCCACCCGGTCGAGTACTTCAGTTACTATGGAAACAAAGTCGCAATTGGCTGTCTATAGGAAAACTGAAAATTAGTTATAACTCAGTGCTTAAGCATTTCAGACATGATGAAAATATATTTTACAGAAATGTTTCATAGAAATTCTTGCAACATATTCATTTATATGCCTTTAGTAGCTTAATGGGCATTGTTGCCAAACTAGCAAATTCTGCGCAAAAGTATTCATAACATAAGCCTCCACAAAATGTCGTTCATACCAATATATGTCTTTGATAGCAGCTTGATAACTGGCTTTGTTGTCATAGCAACTTAAGTGCTGAAAGGGAAAAAATATTTTTATACGCCCGTCAAAGATGAGTTGTATTATATTGTGGCCTCCGTATGTACGTCCGTCCGTCTGTCCGTAACTTTTCGTGTCCGCTCCTTATCTCCTTCATCCCCCGAAAGATTTTTTTGAAACTTGGGTTAAATGTTTGCCTTATCGAGACGATGTGCAGAATTAATACTTCAACAATGTCCAACAAAGGTCAAGGTCACACTTAGAGGTCAAAGGTCAACAGGTAACAATTCGTGTCCACTCCATATCTTAAAAACATTAAGATTTCTTCATGTAAGTTTGTAACAATATAAAGCACCATCAGACGATGAGCAAAGAAAATGAACCATAACCCTATTTTCAGTTTTGACTAAATTATGTCCCTTTGTATTTTTCATATAAATATTTCATATAAGCTTCGTGTCCGCTCCATATCTCGAAAACTGTTTAAGATTTCTTCATGAAAGTTTGCAAAAAATAAAGCACAATCAGATGATGTGCAGAGAAAAAGAACCATAATCTCTACTTTCACTTTTAACAAAATTATGCCCCTTTGTATTTTTCATATTTTAATTGTGTATTAAATTCGTGTCCGCTCCATATCTCCTTAACCCTTTGAAAGATTTGTTTGACGGTTTCCGACATATCTTTTAAAAACAATGTCGAGTTATTCTGCAGAATCTATGAAAATGAAGAACGAAAAAATCGAATAAATATCTCATTCCGTTTTCTAGTCAGAAGAGTTGACACAAGTCAGGGGTTCATTTTCCCCATTTTACTTTTTATGCCCCTAACTTCGAAGAAGTTGAGGGGGCAAATTAGTTTGGGCCTAACCGTCCGCCCGTTCGTCCTTCCGTCCGTCCGTAACACTTATTTACTCAAGAACCGTAACTGCTGGGGTCTTGATATTTCATAGGCAGGTAGACTATGAAAAACCGAAGGGCACGTATTTTTTTCTTGTCCATCAGCCTAGAACTTGCAGAGTTATGCTCCTTTTTCAAACAAGAGCTGTCGCCTGACAGCATAGCTCGCCTGAATAGGTGCTTGCCCATCACACAGTCACTATGGTGGTGTGGACTGCTATGCATAAAACTTCAGGCAAGCATGTCCATAATGACAACACATTTATAAACAAAAGCTCTCAGAAATGTCTTAAAATAAAATTAAAATAAGAAAAAAAAAATACATGAAATTTCAAAGTTCATGAGCTTGAGGTCAAAGAACTAAGGGGGTAGGGGGAGGAGTGGGGTAGGGGTGGGGGGAGGGGGAGGCTGGGATGTATCAAACCTTGAACCATTATCTAACATTAGTCCATGTATAAGTATCAACTGAGTCCATTGTGGCACTGTGAAATTATGTCTTCATAAATATAAAACTTTAACCAAAATTCAAAGTCAATAACCTTGACTTCAAGGTCATCCAGTGGGGTAAGTATATAGTGTTTTGTAAAAACTCAAAAAAGTGTCTAACTTCAGTTCAAGTGTAAACTAAGCCTCTGCCAAGCATTATGAATCAGTATGCAATAAGAAAACTTTAATAAAGACCGATTTCCTAAGTCCCTGACCTTGACATCAAGGTCACTGAGCGGGGTTGGGGTAGTACTGTGTAAAACTTTGGACCAATATCTAACTACAGTGCAAATATAAAAAGAATTCATCTATGGGTTCATGAGATATGTGTCTTTAAAAAACTTTAACCAAAACATTGAAAAAATAAAAAAGTTAATTTTCTAAGTCCATGACCTTGACATCAAGGTCACTGAGGGGGTGGGGGTAGTATCCTGGAAAACTTTGGACCAATATCTAACTACAGTACAAGTATCAAAGGAATCCATCTATGGGTTAAGGAGATATTGGGCTTTATAAAACTTTAACCAAAACATCCAGTTCAAAAAACTCCCAATTTTCTAAGTCCATGACCTTGACATCAAGGTCACTGAGTGGGGTGGGGGTGGTACCCTGTTAAACTTTGGACCAATATCTAACTACATTGCAAGTATCAAAAGAATCCATCCATGGGTTAAGGAGATATAGGTCTTTAAAAAACTTTAACCAAAACATCCAATCCGGACGCCGACGCGGACGTGGACGCGGACGCTGACGCTGACGCCGACGCCAGGGTGACAACAATAGCTCTTCCTGAACTTTCGTTCAGGCGAGCTAAAAATTAAATGAAAGTTTGTTCCCAAAGTCCTGGGAATAAAGTTTAAGCTAGGATGCTTATATTTGGCATACTGCTAGGGGCTACCTGATTAACTTTTGGGCAAATTCCGTGAAAAACTTACTGAATTATGCCCCTTTGTTGAATTTTGCATTTTCCAACTTTTGAACCGTTTTACCTTGAACCCTAATTAATGGTATGCTATAAGTATTTGAGGTGCTGATCATTCTGATGTTGGTTGTGTTATGATGTATTCATTATTTACAGAGTTTTCCCCCTTTTCTCATCAGTATAAAACATAGTTATGGGTGGTCTATTTCTCAAGAACAATAACTGCTGGGGCCTTGATATTTATAAAATGGATAGACCATAAAAATGAGCAGAACTATTTTTTTTTCTTTTCCGTCTGCCATGTACTTACAGAATAATGCCCCTTTTTCAAAACATGGAATGAAAGTTTGTTCCCAAAATCCTGGGAATATCGTTTGAGCTAGGATGCTCATATTTGGCATACTGCTAAGGGCTAAGGTGTAGATCACCTGAAATCTTTAGGGCAAATTCCATGTCAAATTCAGCAAGTTATGCTAGACATCTGAAGTATGACACCTTTAGTGGCTAGCATATGGTTGGGGGCATAGTGTTTCACAAACATACTCTCTAGTTCGGAACTGACGTCGCAAAATACGACATTTGTAAGAGGTCAATAAGCGAAAAGTCACGTTACGCAAAATAAAGGCTTCTCGACTGCTCGCACTTTTGTATGAAATTTATTGAAATATCTTTACGGAGTGCAAAACAAATGCGAAAGTTATATAATATATTATAAGCGAGTGCTATTTATTTTACACAAAAAAGTCAATTCCTCTCATTTTCATGACTTTATAGACTTGTTTCACCCTCAAAAGAAAATTATTTCTTAATTTAGTAAACGCTGAACTTCTGATCATTGTGCTTTTCCAAGGGCGTAGCCGCTGTACCTATACGCAAATACGCAGGTTCGTATTGAAATTTTGTCAAATTGACAAAATTTTAACCAATACCTGCATATTTTCATGCTGAAATGTTGTTAATTGGGAATAATTTCAATACTAACTGCCAACAGACACGAAACTTTGAAATAACCCCCTATTATTGCCATCAATAAGTATAAAACATAATTGTGCGTACTGTGTGTTTGCCCCTAGCTACATCCCTGTTTTCACATGAAAACTGAAAATTTTGGTTTTGTCCTGTTCCACCTTAAGTGTTGAGTTTCGAACGACCTGGTGATGAGTTTTTGTTAATTCTTTTGTTTTTGTTCTTTCTTGAAATCAGTTCATATGTCGTGAACAGAATATGCCAAAATGCTGCATTGTGAGTCAGTTGAAGAGACAAGGACCCATAGAAATATTCTATCGCTTTTTCAAGCTGTCCTTCCTGTTTATAACACCAACCAATGAGATTCATTGCTGTTTCGGTATGGATAAGACCACCCGATTCCAATTGCAGTTCCATGTCATCTATCCAAGTCGCAGAGTCCGGTGTCCGTGTTGCCCGATAAAGTAAAAAACACAAGAAATATAAATAGAATTTACTATCAACCATAGCCCAGTCTTGATGACACAGATTGTCTTCATAATTCCTTGATCCAGGAGGCATATGAATGGATCTTAGCATCTCGTATGCCAAGGCAACAGGAATAAGCACTTTTTCTGATGGACTGAACATGGAACAACAAACAAAATAATTGTTTCTAACTTCGTCAAAGGAAAGACTTTTCATTTCCCGTATAACTTGAGAACAGACATCTATTGCACGGAGTCTACAGTTACAATGTGAGACTAACATTGATGGGCACATATTTCCTAGAGAGGTCATTATTTCGTGACACGGTCCATATTGTCCCAACATATACAGGAATGTAACCTGTTTCAGCCTCATACAGAAACTTAGTTCTTGCCACTTGGAACTCAGAAGTAAATTGACAGCAGTTTCTGTTTCGCCTTGTTCAACTTTGTTAGCTACCATAACTGGAATAAGGCCCATTTCTAAATATGGTATTATAGTAGAAGCAGCCTTCCTTATTTGGTCAATTGTATATTCAGGACTAGATGTAGCGTGTGCAAGACCAGATACATATGTGAAAATATCTCCAATGCCATGTGATGTAGTACTGTTCCTGACACTGTAGCGCATACTAATTGATGCTGACTGTCCGACTGCCCAGAGTGCTAAATACAATTGAAATCTCATTTCTGCTGGAGGTTCTACAGAATCCGGATCTGGTTTCAGTGACCCGGGGAAAATACTGTTTCTAATCTTTCTAGAGACATCATCACTGTGGATACCTAATAAAAAGTAGCAGTCTCCTGTCAGCAGTACTTCCAGAAGATTTTCCAGTTTTGATCTCAACTCATCATCGATACGCCCCTCAAACATGTTTTCTTCCGGAATGAAATAGTTAGGGCAGTTATAGGACTTAACCCATAAGTGAATACATTTCAAGCAACCTTGCAGACACGCCAGTAAGTTTTTAGGTTGCCAGAAGTCAGCTGGTGTGTTTTCTATCATATAGAACAAACAGGTTTTACAGTGGTAACTGCTGATAGCTTCTCCTCCTAGTTTCTTGTCTATAACATTTTTCTTGACCATCTTGATTAAGATGTAACATTTGTATTGAGTAGGATTCAGGTGGAACATTAGCAATCTTTCCTGAAGGGACAGTGATATCCTCCATTCGAGATGTCTCTCTTTGCTCTGTGCATGTCCCACACGAACCACAAAGAATCCTAAAACTTTCATTTTCTCAATTAAATCTTGCGAAGGCCAGCCATATTTCCTTTCTCGATCTAGCCATTCGGAGGCGGCCTTCGGCCATTCTCGACATCTATAAGCTGGTACCTGGTCGACTGCACGTAAAAGAGAACTTGCTGGAATCGCAATAGCTGGTCCATGAATTGTATGCTCTGACGTACATTCTACAGGTGGTCCATAAGCTTGAATTACTCGTCCACTCGAATCAAGTTCATTCCCATCTGGTATGGGAATATCCATCATCTCCATGTATGACAGAGTAAGAGGAATCTGACCTATGACTGGCTGGAGCTTACAATAACCTGGCTTGGTTGTTTTATCTTTTACTAACAGTCTGTCAGCTTTATCATGTGGAACAGGAATATCAGAGACACTCTGGAATATTTCAGGCGTATCAAAACAAATGAGATGATCAGTATCAGACTGTAATCCTAGAGTCTTTGTCCCTTCAGCTGTACTACCAAATATATGTCGGCTACCAAACTGTTTAACGCCAAGATGACTGTAAGCAATTTCTCGTGTGATGGCTGTATCCATCGCTAGTTTCCGGATTTCTTCCGAGGCTCCTATATCGTCCAGTATGCGACACAGTCTCAGAGAAAGCGGCTTGTAGAAATCAGGGACACTCTGCATCCCTATATTCCCTATAAAATACACAAAATGAACTCGTTTCAATGATATAAAGCTGTGTGAAAATGTAAGCTTCGCACCTTCGTAAGCTTCACAAAGTTGTGATGGTTACGAACAGCTCTCCGTATGCTTCGCATACGTGTGAAGGTTACAGGCGGGGTTACGGACAGCTATCCGTAAGCTTCACATGTAGCAATTTTAGTGGGAAACTGGCGTATCATCTGTATGATAACACACCCATGTTGTGAAATTATTTCACTCGTCAATTTACTTAGTTATGGCCAAGACGGAAAGGTGGAAGGACGGACAGGCGGACAAGATTTGAACCATATTCCCTCCGCCCTAACTCATGCACTACTGAGGCGACTCCGACAAACTTTGCGCATGCATCACTGCATTGTGTTGCTACCTATTTGAGCCGCGACACGAGAAAACCAACAATGTGGTAATGCGCCAAGCACAGACTCGGATCAGCCTGGACATCTGCCAGTTCTGTTCAGACTCTTCGTCAAGCGCTAAAACCGTGGCTAAGGATCTAATTAAGCTACCTCCATGCGGACAGCGAAGACTGATCAGACTGGGCGGATGCCCAGGCTCACCTGAGTCTGCGCTGGGCGCACAACCACTTTGTTGGTTTTGTCGTGTCGCGGCTCGTTTATTTTAATTTTCAGGAAATTCCTGCCATTGTTTCAGTTTTAGTTACGGCAAACTCAGGATTTTAAATCAGTTAATTGGTAACAATTTGACATGACCTGCGGAGATCCCGACAAATGTCGCCCATGCAAGTTTATTGTCACGAAATTACTTCTACTGATTACTAAACCCATTCCATTCGGGATACCCCTTTAGGGTATCTGGGCAAACTGTTTGCTGCCTAGACTTCATTTCTACAAGAGTTAGTTCGACCAATGTTGTCAAAATATTCTTGATTTTTGATGCAGACGACAATTTCAGCAGACGACAAAAATACCCAGAATGCAATGAGTTAATAGGCTCTGTCATGCATCTTACCTCACACAAAATTCAATGGCTTGTGCATTCCTTAACTCATTCCGATAAAGCTGCACATGTACCATTATACATGTAATACGATGATTTTTTATGCAGACGACAATTTCAGCAGACGACAAAAATACCCAGAATGCAATGAGTTAATAGGCTCTGTCATGCATCTTACCTCACACAAAATGCAATGGCTTGTGCATTCCTTAACTCATTCCGATAAAGCTGCACATGTACCATTATACATATAATACGATGATATATGTATTTTTACTGTTTACATGAAACTCCGTTTGCTACTTCTGACATGGATTTAAATTCAATAAAGGGCAATAGCCCATGTATCACGTACTGAGGCTGTTCTGACAAAAATGCAGGCTCCATTTAAGTTTAGTGGGTTATTAGTTATGATAAATTTGAGGACTTTTATTACTCTGCTATTGCTGAGGCGATCCCAACAAAACTCATTCCTGACAACCACTTCATAGTGGTCCATATTTTGTTTAGTTTCTTGACATTCTGTCCAGTTTCTGATACGGATTTTGACTCAGATGAAGGGTGGTAACTTCTGGTTTAGCTAGGTCATGAAATTTCATTCATAGGTACAGACGAAAGGACGAAAAGACTGGACGAACACAAAATGCCCAAAATATAACCCTATAAGCCAAACTTGGATTCGACTCTAGAAATGTGAAATTTTCGGAAAGTAAGTAGGCCCTACATACGCAAATATCAATATGTGACACTCACCCGTAAATGTCATGTGTGAAGCTTATGAGCAGCTCTCCGCAACCTTCACAACGTTGCTAAGCTTACGAAGGGGTGAAGTTTACACCTTCAAAAAGCTGGTTTGTATGTAAAGGTCACTTTTTGGCGTGTCACAAACATCAGATCATACACTAAGCCTGTTTCCAAGAATTTGTGTTACGGACTTAAAATTTCTAACGCTCTGGCCACGAATCGAATCGGGGCCGCTTGTGTGAAGGGCGAACACTCTACCACGTGCACTTCTTATTTCGTATTTCAATTAGGCCTAGCCGTAACGGCGCATCTTGAGAAGTCCATGGCCGCAGCTTCCGGCATCCGAAGACTGTCCATTTCTGCCACGTCGCTTTAAAAAGGTAGAGAATAAGTAAGTGCCACCGTTTAGCACTTGTGTTGAACGTTTATAAATACGTAAATTTTCAAATCAGTTGGTCAGTTTGACCTAGTTTTGTGAGAAGTGACCTGGAACAATTGGGTGCAGGCATATATGGAGCTTCAAGGGACTGAGATGCTGGGTGAAATTGATGTCCTTTTAATCGAAAGTAAGCCGGGCCGCGTAGCGCAGTCGGTAACGCGTCTGACTCAAGAGCCAGAGGTCCCGGGTTCGATACTCGGTCCGGCTACATACTTTCGTTTTCAAGAACGGCAGTTGTTAGGAGTCAACATCCATAGGACAAGGAGTTTTCCTGGAGCAGACATAGAAAGTGACCATGACCTGGCCATGATGACCTTCCGAGTTCGTCTGAAGAAGGCTAGAAAGCCAACCCAGCCAAGACTGAAGTTTGATCTTGAGAAGCTAAGGGACCCAGAGGTGGCATGCACTTTTCAAGCAACAATAGGTGGAAAATTTGCACCACTCATTGGTCTGAGGGATGATGACATGGACATAGATACCATGATTACCACCTACAATACAGTAGTGACTGATGCAGCCAGTGAGATACTTGGGAAGGAACGTCGCAGGAAAAAGCCATGGGTCACTAGAGATGTTCTCGACCTCTGTGATGAGAGGAGAAATTTGAAGAAGAAGAGGTATGAAGCAGGAGGAGCAGAAGAATACAGGGAAGCAAACAAGAGGATTCAGAAGGCAGTGAAGAAAGCGAAGGAGGACTGGATAGCTAGTCAGTGCGAGGAGATCGAAACTTGCCTGAACAAAAACAACAGCAAGAAAGCATACCAGCTGGTGAAGGATCTAACTTCAGAGAAACAGGGTAGATCCACAACTATCCAGGACAAGTCTGGGAAAGGCCTTACAGAAGAACAAGAGATTCTCAGCAGATGGACAGAATATTGCTCAGAATTATACAACCATGAGATTGATGGTGACAATACGGTCCTGGACTGCAGTCAGCCCCCAGAAGAAGATCAACAACCGATCCTTCGTGAGGAAGTTGAGATTGCAGTAGCAGCACTGAAGAAGGGAAAATCTGCCGGAGTTGATAATATACCAGCAGAACTTGTTCAAGCTGGAGGGGAGACCATGATTGATGTTTTAACAGATATCTGTAACAGGATCTGGAGAACAGGAGAATGGCCTACCCCATGGACTCAGTCGCTGATTATTACTCTCCCTAAAAAGGGCAACCTACAGCTCTGCCAGAACTACAGAACCATCAGCCTCATCAGTCATACAAGCAAAGTCATGCTGAAAGTTACCTTGAACAGGCTTAAGCCACAAGCCGAAGAGATAATTGCTGAGGAACAGGCTGGGTTCCGAGCAGGAAGGAGCACCACAGAACAGATCTTCAACCTTAGAATCCTGTGTGAAAAGTATCTCCAACATCAGCAGAATCTGTACCATGTCTTCATTGATTTCAAAAAAGCCTTTGACAGGGTATGGCATGCAGCCTTATGGGCCACCATGAGGAAGTACAATATCAATGCAAACCTAGTTCGCACCATTGAGCAGCTATATGACAAGGCTACAAGTGCAGTCCTGATAAATAGCAGCACAGGAGAATGGTTCAGAACAACAGTTGGAGTAAGACAAGGATGTCTTCTGTCACCCACCCTCTTCAACATTTTTCTCGAACGGATCATGTCTGATGCTCTGGAAGAACATGACGGAAAGGTTAGCATAGGCGGCAGAAATATTACCAACCTGCGGTTAGCCGATGACATAGACGCTCTTGCTGAGGAAGAGCAGGAACTAGAAGCTCTAGTTGAAAGTTTCGACCAGACCTGCACAAGGTATAAGATGGAGATCAGTGCTGAGAAGACCAAACTGATGACAAACAGCGCAGATGACATCCAGAGGGAGATCAAGGTAAAGGGGGAGAAGCTGGGTACTGTAAGCAGCTTCAAATACCTTGGAGCAGTTGTCTCAGATGATGGCTCAAAACAGGAGGTTCTCTCAAGGATAGCACAAGCCACTTCAGCTCTTGCCAAGCTGAAACCAATTTGGAGAGATAACAACATATCTCTTGGATCAAAGGTGACACTTATGCGCTCCCTTGTCATTTCCATATTTCTGTATGCCTGTGAATCATGGACCTTGACAGCAGAGTTAGAGAAAAGAACGCAGGCCTTTGAGATGAGATGCTATCGAAGGTTACTGAACATTTCGTACAAGGACCATATAACCAATGAGGAGGTTCGCAGGAAGATCCAAGCAGCCATTGGAGAATATGATGAACTCCTGACGCTGGTCAAGAAACGGAAACTAAGGTGGTTTGGCCATGTCTCAAGGTCTTCTGGTTTAGCAAAGACAATTCTTCAGGGCACAGTGAAAGGAAAAAGAAGAAGAGGTAGATAGAAGAAGAGGTGGGAAGACAATATCAAGGAGTGGACTGGAATGGATTTTGGCAGCTCAACTAGGGCAGCTGAAGACAGGACAAGGTGGAAAGGGATTGTTTTGAAGTCAGCTGTGGTGCCCCAACGACCTAGTAGGGTTATGGGATAGAATAGATAGAATAGAATAGATTAGTTGTCAGTTACTGGCGGAAGTATGTGCACTTAGTACTGGTTAACCGCTTAGGAAGGGCCGCACTGATGACGACTCAACGTCCCATAGGTCCTAAGGTCGTCAGGCCGACCATTCCTTTGAAAACAGCCTGTTTTTCGGTGTTTTCTGCATTAAATCGACCAGTTTCTTTATTGAACATCCCTTCAGAATGGCTTGTCTTGCCGGTACCGTAATGCAACTGTAGCCGTCGCCATATGCATGAGATATTCGTTTAAATGCACTGAGATTACGACCTAAGGGACACGTACGTTAGACTCAGAAAATGTGAATTTATGATGTCATACTGTTTTAGGGTAAACCGGCGCCTAATACATTTCTCGATCGAAAAGTACGTTACTTTTTGATACGAGAGTTTAATCATCAGCTTGAAAATAAGTTTATACCTGGCGGCACAAAAGCATCGCAGACACCTTGTTCGTCCTCACTTTTTGTGGCTGACGCCATATTAGTTTTGTCCTTCAAGAGTTCACTTTGGCATTTTAATTTTTGTGTAAACTATGACTTCTCTTCTACCTGTATCAACTCTTAAACAATATATAATGATGCACCGGTTAAAACATACCGTATGTTTCCTGATAAGGACACCTCTGTTTCCGAAGGGTGTCCCGTACACCATATTATTGCATCAAAATATTTCTTTTTCAATTTTATGTACCAGATAGGCAGACTTCAAATGATATGGCGTTAGTAAAAGTTGAATATTTCTTTCCATCCCTGGTTCTCATGGGCTGTATGAATATAGCCATACAGAATTTATCATTATTTTGCCCATACAGCTGATTTTTCCCAAACTTGGCATTTAGGGCCTAAAGGGTACATAGAAATTATTCCGAAGTAATCCATAACAAGCAAATTCGGTGAATTTATGTCCCCCGCCTTGGAAACAAGGTATCCACTCTATATATCCTTAGATAGTGTTTGAGCTGAAAACAACGGCTAACTTAAAATGTGACTAACGTAATAAGAATTAATCTCAAGACTATACAAAAGTCACATGCATATCTCCAAACCATGCCTAAAATACCTGTACAGTTTCAAAAGTATCGGCATAACACTGTAGGAGGAGTTGCGCACACAAGGTATCCACTATATATACACTTTGATAGCGTTTGAGCTGAAAAAAACGGCTAAGTTAGAATATAAAAAGTAATAAAAATTAATCTCTAGACTATACAAAGCCATGAAGAAGATGCCTGCAAGTTTTAGAATGATTCACGAAAAACTGTAGGCGGAGTTGCGCACACAAGGTATCTAGTCTAAAGGTTTTCTGATGCTAAAATATGACTAAGTTTGCAAAGCGAAAAAGTGGTAAAATTATTTGACGATAACCCCTAAGGCACATGCACATCTACAGACCATGAAGAAGAAGCTTGCCAAGTTTCAGAATGATTCAATGAAAAAACTGTAGCAGGAATTGCGCACACAAGGTATCCACTCTCGAGGGGAAACGGAACCACCTAACTACGGAACCACGGAAAGCCGAATACCATATCCCCTCGCTTTTCTTCGAAATAAGGGCGCGACCTAATAAACTTAATATTATTACCCGCGCCCGGCACATTCACTAGAGAAAATACTATATGTATATATATACACAAAACATCACGTCCATGGCCCACTTCGAATCGAACTAGAGTACCTACCATAGTAGGATTTTTAGGCATGCGCACTCGCATTACCAATCGAACGCCAAAAGTTGCTATAATAGTAGATTGTCATGGAAACGGAAATAAATACTATGCATTTCATTGCCTTTTCCGTGCATTCAGTCTTTAAAAACGATAATTTATAGATTAGATGATATTACAAATGTATATGCCGTAAAATAATTGTATGAACAAATATAAACAACCCAGTAAAACAAATACTTGTTGTACACCCACTTCTTCGCGAGAGTCTTCAACGGCCGCAATCTTGCTACTAGAGTAACGGCGCGACAGACATCGGTTGATCCTTGGTAAGTTCATGACGTCATTTTAGTAGCTACCATCGCACTTCTGTTGGAACTTTAGGAAATATAGTAGCTACTATAGTTCGATTCGAAGTGGGCCCTTATCGTGTTATCATCAGCTGACATTATGAGCGGTGGCTCGCGAATAAAGGTGCCTTAAAACATAATAAATCGCGACATGACAACCAACAAAGTGGCATGTGCTCCCAACGATGACTCGGGACAGCCTGGGCATCCTCCCAGTCTGACCAGAGTCTTCGCTGCTGCACGACTCAGAACAGCTGGGCCAATGCCATGTCTGACCAGACTGTGCAGCGAAGACTCCGCCCAGTCTGACCAGACTGTAGTCTGACCAGAGTCTTCGCTGCTGCACGACTCAGAACAGCTGGGCCAATGCCATGTCTGACCAGACTGTGCAACGAAGACTCCGCCCAGTCTGACCAGACTGTAGTCTGACCAGAGTCTTCGCTGCACAGTCTGGTCAGACTGGACGGAGTCTTCGCTGCACAGTCTTGTCATACTAGGCGGATGCCTTGCTGTTCTGAGTCGTGTAGCAGCGAAGACTCTGGTCAGACTGGGTAATCCGCCCGGCTGATCTGAGTCGTGTAGCGAAGACTCTGGTCAGACTGGGCGGATGCCCGGCTGATCTCAGTCTTCTCTGGGCTGGCCTAGGTGGATGCCCGGCTGATCTGAGTCTTCGCTGGGCGTACATGCTCATTTAGGGACGAGTCATTTATTATCAGGTGGTGGTGGGGGAGGGTCCATTAAAGGGGGTCGGGTTTTGTTTTGGTGATTAACTGGGAGGGGGTCGGAAATCAATAAGCCTCGGAGCAAGGGGAGGGGGCATTTATTTCATTTGGCATAATTGGGGCCAGAATTCTTCCATCAGTCTTCAATTTTGCTAGTAGAACTGTCTATAAAATCATGTCGAGTAGATGATTTTTAATGTCTGCGTTTGTGATATCAGGTCTCTAAGTGCCTTGTCATCAGCAAAGCTACTGTGGCTTCTGGGGGTTGTGCCCCCAAAGGCCCCGTCATCCCCATTAACATCATTAACAACAGATTTCAAGATGGCCATAAATAGAAAGAAAGTGCAAGAATTGCAGACAAATTTTAAGCAGACTATTAATCTGCATGATTATTTAACATGTCAGAATAAGAAAATGTTCTTTGTGTTTCATACAGGTTTTGATTGAGATCAGTCTGACATGAAATAGGTAATATGGTGCCTGTGTGAAGGGTAGCTGGGGTGGTGGGATGGGAAGGTGGTCATATTACATAAACTTTTTTGTCACCAGCCTGGGTTGGTGGGGCTGGAGAAAATAATTCTGGTGAGACTTTGGGGGGGGGGGGGGGGGGGGGGTCGGAATTTTTTTGGTAAATCATAATGAAAATGTACCTGCACCGTCCCCCCCCCCCCCCTTATTATTACACACACACCTGATAATAAATGACTGGTCGATTAGGTGTACTGCCTGTACATATGAATGTGCAGTATCACGGTGGGTAATCTCGATAAACGGAGCCACTGACTCCGCATCTTATATCTTATGGAGAACTTCCGCGTCACGTGCGGCTCTGAAGTTGTAGCTTGGAAAAGTGTGTCAGCAAATGGTAGTTATGGGTTTTAATCTGTTGCTTTAGGGATTAAATGAAACAAGCAGTATGTAATGAGATGGCCATGGCATTTAACTGGCGCTACGTGCGGAGAAGGGTGTGTAAAGGTCACTTGGATTTCTTTGAAAATATTTGTTCCGAGACGAATCTAATCACGGTGGGTAATCTCGATAGAGCCAGTGGCTCCGCACCTTAAATCTTATGGAGAACTTCCATGTTACGTGCGGCTCTGAAGTTGTAGTTGGGAAAAGGTAGGTCTAGGGTTTCTCGACTTTTATCTGTTGTTTCAGGGATTAAATAAAATATCAGAATGCTATTAGATGGCCATGTCATTTAAGTAACACTGCGTGCAGAGAAGGGTGTGTAAATTAAACCTGGCTTTCTTTGAAAACATTTGTTCCGAGGCGAGTCTTATCATTCAGTGCCATGTAGTGCAAGAAAAGTCACTACAAATTTCCCATAGACAACTATGTGGACTTGAAAGGTGACGTTGACGTGTGTGATTGGTAAACACAGTTCCCAAATTACCCCGATCAGTTTTTTTTAAGGAAACTGCTCGGAACTGCACGAAATCTGCACCAAAAGGGTGTGGCTCCGTTTATGGAATGCGGCTCTGAAGTTGTGGGCCCAGTTTCTTGTAGACCACAATACCCCGCACTTCGAGACTAAACAGACTGTCAAAGTCAGTCACGTGCAGACTCGACACACGCAGACTCGCCAACATACATGTACAGCAGATAATACCAATTAAGTAGCATTGGAGAAATGTGTCATTCTTGGCATCTTTGCATGAACTCTAAATACAAGTCTATTACAGTTCAGAAACAGAAGTTTTGCTCTCTCTCTCTCTCTCTCTCTCTCTCTCTCTCTCTCTCTCTCTCTCTCTCTCTCTCTCTCTGTTCGTTTGTTTGGGTTGAACGTTGCTTTCAACAAACTTTCAATCATATCACGACGGGTTCTGTTTGTGATAGGGGATCTCAATGCGACATATCAAAGTCTTTGAAAATGGTACTAGCTCCTTGTCACTTAGCACACAGATTTATGGGGTACTGCTAGTTCTGGTCGACCAGGTTCAGGATAATGTGACTGGGTGTGGTATCATGCCATTTAGTGTCCTGAGTATAGTATTTCAGTGAGGCAGAACTTTAAAAGTGAACATTGAGCTCCCCCTATCACAAACAGAAACCGTCGTGATATGATTGAAAGATTGTTGAAAGCGACAAAAGAACGAACGATTTGATTGATTTGTTGCTGAACGTCGACGGTATACAGCTATGGTCATGTCGGGGCGGTTAACCTAACCACACTATTCCCGGGCAGGCTTAGACCGCCTAAGCGGTTAACCAGTACTAAGTACACATACTTTCGCCAGGAACTGACAACTGCCCTTCTTGAATCAGCGGAAGGAGAAACGAAAGCATGTGGCCAGACTGGGTATCGAACCCAGGACCTCTGACTTAAAAGTCAGGTGCCCTACCGATTGCGCTACGCGGCCCGGCACGAACGAACAAACACACACGCACACACACACACGTTCTGTCATATCTTGTTTTCTTTCCAACTTTAATCCCCAACGGGCGTACATTGCTCCGCTCAGCGGAGCTCTTGTTAAAAAAAATTCCTCAGAAGCCACGTCGTATAAGTTGAAACTGCTGAATGTTCTTAGCTTACGCCTCTTCCAAAAGACTTTTATGTGGTCGCCAATCTTATACTTAAATTGCTTTTGGAACTTGAAATTGCCATTACCTTTCGTGGGTGAATAGAAAATTGGCTGATACACCAACAGCAGTGTAGATATTCTGGTATAGTCGTTATTTACAAACCCAAAGATTACGTTAAACTCGGTCTAACCAAATACCTAGAGTATCTGTTGTTGAGCTAAGTTCTCAGGGGAGCGATACAGGACCTCGTGGTCCTGATTGTTTAAAGCTTCTTACCAGCTTTCGTAAGTGCCAGGGCCCGATTGCCATTAAACGAAGCTTTTATAGGAAAAAATATGTTACCTTTCATTGAAATTCATCGTAATGTGGCAAGTTCGACAGACTTTGGCTTCTATGGGCCAATGTCCAAAGATTTCATTAAAGCATGCAGCTGATCACCCAATGACACAATTATCATGAAAACTTGTCACCATGACCATTTGCTTAAATTTCAATGCACTGTAACGAGTTCAACATAATTAAAATGACTTCTATCGCCTTTACAGATAAAAGATATTTCAGCCGCGACACGACAAAACCAACAAAGTGGCATGTGCGCCCAGCGAAGACTCAGATCAGTCTGGGCATCCGCCCAGCCTAACCATTCTTTGCTGTGCGCTTAGAGGGTAGCTGAGCGTCTAGGCTATCTCTAAGCCAACAGCGAAGACTTTGATCTAACTGAGTGATGCGCAGGCTGATCTGAGTCTCCGCTTTTCTCACATGTCACATTGTTGGTTGTGTCATGTCGCGGCTCAAATATTTCACTGCATGCATCTGAACACTCAAAATCGAAATTGCTTGCGGTAAAACGTAGGTCTTTCACCTTGAAATTCATATGCATACTACCATATAGCTTCTGTGAGCCCTTGATCCACCACAACGCACTATTGATAGCATTACTGATGTCATAAATGACCCTGACGTACTTTGAAATGAAGTACTTTTTTTTAAAAGCATCATTTTTTTTATTAGACTTGGCTTCTTATGGCCCTTAAAGCCGCAAGATTTCATCAGTTAATCCATCTATCATTCAAGGATACTTGATCACTGGCCTGTTTCATTGTAGGCCGCCGTGACTTTCTTGAAATCCATTATGGTTTGCAGGTTTCAAACAATTTGGCTTCTGCTGGCTCAAGACCTATCAGATGTCATGTACCTATTCTCAGACTAGGCCTGATCAGCATCGGACTCATGCCTCAAAGAAGATACAAGCGGTCTGGAACTAAAGGACAATTCGGTTTTTTTACGCAACAGCTACAACGACAGAAAGCCAAGAAGCATCACGGGGGACACCAGTGTGCACGGGAGCCTCGTAGAGACTGAAGGCACTAAAGCAAACTGGTTATGCTTTACTTTACACAAGGAGGAATAATAGAAATTGACATTGAAATTGATTTTAGCCATATCATTCATCCCAGTTGTAGCCGCAACAGAGGCACCCGTCCATAGACTAGTCATTATCAACCACTCTTTAACCATCCTTGTCTGCAATCATTATCGATGAACCAGTCAACACTGGAATAATTTTCATGGCTATGTTAAGGTGACACCACCTTGTTCTTGTTCTTGTAGTATCCGCCCGACCAGGATCGGTCAACCTTGTACGCAGTCCAACGTCGAGGTTGTTCCATCGTCCAACGTAGTTTATGCGTTGTTCAATTATTCATCTGCCCGTCACCTGTAGCCCTTTTTCCAATTTTATTCATTATTATTAGCCCTTAATTCACTTTTTATTAACTCCATGCGATTAGTAATTTAGTATCAACTTATTTACAAGCCCATATCATCCTCCACCAGTATTCGTTATATTACAATTTCATCATCTGTTGTGACACCAATGTTTACTTTACTGCTTTTCCTTGCAGCAATTTGAACCTTTCAACGTGCAAGGCACTACATAGCCTTCGCGAGTGAAATTCAATGGTTTCACGCGTTTCTGAGCTGAGTGATGTCGCTATCTGTGTAGAGTTTAAATTCAGTAGTATATTCAGTTGACTTTCAATACTTTCACTGTAGAAGGATTTCCCTGTTTCTTCTTGTATCAGTTGGGCAATGCAGCCTAGAATTCTGGTTCTAACTAAGTCTAAAATTTCACATTTCAACAAGAAGTGTTCCTGATCTTCAGAATATTCATGACAAAGTTTACATAGTGCTGATTTTTCACTGTCACAAAATTTCACCTTCTTTGATTGTAAAACATATGTGTCGGTCAAAATAACTTTAATTTGACTGAAAGTCTCTGCGCTTCACGAACTGGGTCGCCTTTGATAATCAGTGTAGTATGACATAAACAGGAGTGTAGTCCGTTTCATTGAAATATCTTAGGCTTGTATACAAAGGAATGTCTTGTTGAATTTGTTTTTTACAGTATTCATGAACAGCTAATTTAACAATTCTCTTCCACTGGAGTTTTTCCGGAGGATTCTCTAGTAGTTTCAAGGGTGAGGGTAACTCATATTTATAAAGAGCAGTTCTTACACTAACGAACCAGCTGGCACTATCCGCGTCTTTCAGAGTAAGCTGCCTACTTGCTAACTGCCGTTCAGTACTTGAGTCGTCCTGTCTACATATGTTATTAAACAGTGTCAATGCTTTCCATTCTATTTGTTCCTGCATGGGTATTAAACCTGATAAAATGTATATAGCAGTGTCTGGTGTATTCTGGGGTACAGATACCCATTCACCATTCACTAATTATTCCGATCCTTTTTAAAATTAGATTTAATTGTAAAAAGCTGGTTTCGTCGAATTTCAAGGAAAGAGAATGCCTTTCCCATTCCCACAGTACATTTTCATGAAAGCACCGATCTTTTAATCGGACGATACAGGAGGAGGAGAGAAATTCCATAAAAAAAAAAAATATGAGAGCTGGTCGGTAGGCTACTGCCGAAGTTGGTTGCATGGCACGACTGCCGTGCGGCAAGTCAACCCAACGCGATAATAACGCGATTATCATACGGACAGTCACAACTATTTCCGGTTTTGTGCAATATTTATTTTCTAACATTTCGAAGAGAAATTCAACACCTTATTTAAGCTTTACCACAGAAATTTTCAGCAGGTTTCAATGCCTGGTGATATAATCCACCTCAACATAGGTGGTAAAAGGTATTGCAGTCTTCCTATTTTTCATAAAAGAATGAATAACAGTCATGAAGGGCCGATTTTCATATTTTCGTACACACATGGATTCGTCTCTACATCTACATCTGGACATTAAACTGTCAAACTTGACAATACTTTAATGGTGCGCAAGAAAGAGTAAAATAGAGAAATAGCAAAGCATAGAAAAAAAGAAACGGTCTAGGCTGTAAGAGCTGCATAGTAAAGATAACAAGATAGAAGGAAGAAAAGGTTTACCCAGCTATTTTTCGTCCATCCGAGCACTTGACCAATCCGGTTTCCGTGGCGGTACCAGGACACTAAGTCCAGCCGACACAGCTCAACACTCATCATTTGGATTTACTTCATAGCTGGGTTGGACAATACTTTAATGGTGCACAAGAAAGAGTAAAATAGAGAAATAGCAAAGCATAGAAAAAAAGAAACGGTCTAGGCTGTAAGAGCTGCATAGTAAAGATAACAAGATAGAAGGAAGAAAAGTTTTACCCAGCTATTTTTCGTCCATCCGAGCACTTGACCAATCCGGTTTCCGTGGCGGTACCAGGACACTAAGTCCAGCCGACACAGCTCAACACTCATCATTTGGATTTACTTCATAGCTGGGTTGGAAAGCCCCCAATTAGAAGGGTAGGTTAGACAGCTCCCTCTTGAAGAATGCCAAGGAGGGAGCCTCAGCCACTGTGGCTGGAAGTCTGTTCCATGCTGGTAAGGTTCTTGGAAAAAAGCTGTACTTAAAGCAGTCTGTACACCCCAGTCGTACACCCCATTTCTGTGTTCCCATTCATGTAGAATTGTGCGTGAATCACACGGAAATCATTCTAATCACGCATAAATTTTGGGGCAAGAACGTGCATTCACGCGCATATGTTTCTCTCAAAAATATAAAAAATCATCATTTTTCTTCATTCTATTGCGAGTCTGCAAGGCCAGATGATTTTTGTAGCCGAGAAGAGAGTCAGAAGTCGCTGTTTTGATCTGAAATGCGGGCCGTAGTAAGATACCATGCTTTCATTCACGTCCATAACATCCATTCTACGGCCAATCAAATTCATTATTGGAAAACACTACCACTAATCGGCTGGATGAATATTAATGACATGTTCGGTCATGTTGCACACTAGAACTGTCATAATGGTCGACAGAATTTGTTCGTATTTTTGCGTTTATTTTCGCTGTTTCTGTTTGGAAATGGCACTTTCTATTATTCATTTGGAAAGGAATCCATCAAATGATTAATATTGGATAAAATGAGGACTGGAAAAAGGCATGACAGCCGTTTTATTCGTTTTTTCAGGCTTCAATTGGAAACACATCGGCACTTTAGTGTTTGCAAAAGAAGCGGACCAAGGATTCCGGGTCATTTCGGCCCATGTCCATTTCGGCCCATAACTTTTTCGAGATAAAAAGTGATACCCGTAAATTTTACTTCATACCCGCAAATTTTATTGATAGGGGGTATAAAAACCCTCAGCTTAAAATTTGAGTGGGAACACTGCCATTTAAAGCCACAGACACTTGGGATCAGTCAGTGCTGGAAACGGCCAGTGGCCCGGTGACCAAATGCGCCTAATATTTGTCTAGGGCCACCGAAAATCTCCAAAATATTACCTTTAGTGATCCAAATTTATTTTTCTGGCAATACTGAATGAATGGGAACTTTTGGAAATGGATAATTTGGGGTCCTACTAAAGACAGAAAAGGACTTTTGCCACCGAAAAGGACCGAAAAGAACTTTCGGGCACCGAAAAGGACTTTTTTAAAATGCCATTTTATGCTCTAAAATCGTTTGAAATATATATAGGGTAAAATATTTTATTTCTAAACATAATTTTCTAGAACATTAAATGAAACATGCCCTTTTCGGTGCCCGAAATTCGGCATTTGCGATGTCCTTTTCGGTACATGGCGTCTCTTCACTGACCAGAAGTGGAGTCCTTTTCAGTAGGGGTGGGTATCGCCACTGAAAACCGTATCGCGATATATCATGATACACTGGTCTGTATCGGGATATGTATCACGGTATATCACGACTTCTTTTTCAGTTTGTACTTCTATGTTACTTGCTTTTACTGTGTTGTTTGCTTCTGTCTTTTATTATATGATTGTAATAAAAAATGAACATCCCATTCTTTACTTGTTTATTTGAACACACACACACACACAAAATAATCAGCTCCTGTACTTTGTTAAAATGCAACTGTTACAAGTCTGCCATCTCATTTTATTTTACTAATTGACTTACTTACTGACGTGACCCTAGTGTCCATGCATCTATTGCATGACTTCTTTGTTATTCTGCTCTGACCCAGTTTTGCCCCAAGGCGAGAATGAAAAAAGCGTGCAGATTTTCAACATCGGTTGTCATCAAAGATCAAAGGAATTGACACGTGTCTGAAGTCTAGGTGAATTATTTTATCGGTGACATGAAAAGGAGATACACTAAATAATCGGACAGTAATTGCTGAGTAAATGTTGTAGACCCAGATCAGACAACTCCTTGGAAGAGTGTGATCAGGATCTGCAGTGTTTGTCAACAAAATAATGAAACTTTCGGTAAGTGAAAATGTACTAAGATATACACACACAAAAAAAAAAAAAGTTCAAAAGATGTTCGACTATCTAAGTTATGAATGGGAATATGTGTCAAAATGATCATACCGTTGGAATTGGATTCTGTCAAAAGGATTAAACTGGACATTATTACCTACAATCATGGTAATTTTTGTTTACATCTGTCTTTGTGTGTGAAGATTACGGAGATAAAAGACATAAGAGGAAGCGAGTCTCCGGCTAAAGTAAACAAACAAAACCTGTTTTTAAAGATTATATTGGCTTTAATTGACTCCACAACCTAGATCCGTTTCATGAAAAAAGAATATTTGGGGAAAAATACAAACAAAATGAAAAGGAAACTGTTAATTAAAAGCAAATAAAACCTT
Source organism: Ctena decussata (assembly GCA_963989385.1). Lineage (NCBI taxonomy): Eukaryota > Metazoa > Mollusca > Bivalvia > Lucinida > Lucinidae > Ctena > Ctena decussata. The sequence goes on from OZ022499.1 coordinate 69,731,549, forward strand.
TTCACGGGAATGTACGGAAACTTCTGAAATTTACCGAGCATACCGGTATGGCCAAAACGTATTGTGATTTGTATCGTGGCAATTTTAAATCACGATTTACCGGTATACCGGTAATATAGCGCACCCCTACTTTTCGGTGCTGTAATTTTTGGTAAAACTTAAGGATGAAGATACTACAATTCACAAACTTATTATTCAAGCACTGATTACTATCATGATGATATTAAAATTTCTAAAACATATGTTTTATATGACATTTAACGGCAAATAAAAGTCCTTTTCGGTGCCCGAAAGTTCTTTTTGGTCCTTTTCGGTGGGGTAAGTCCTTTTCTGTCTTTAGTAGGACCGCTAATTTGGGCCACTGAAAGCTAGGCCTGTTAAGCTTTTGGGCCACCACATAAATTTTGTGAGTTTCCAGCCCTGTCAGTAGGTGCATTTGGTCGAAAATTGATCTGCTGCAGCTTTTTTCTCACTTATTTTTACATTTTAGTATACCTGAACACCTCCTTAACTAAGATAAATGGTTTGGTTACAAGGTTGGCCGGGAAATACCGGTCCTGGGAATTCCCAGCGGTAATTACCGGTATTTACCGTCTTTGGAAATACTCCAAATTTGGCCAAAGTGGGAAACACTGCGAAATATGAAACTTTAATGATGTTTTAGACAACACATTCTGTCAATTTTCTATAAATTTAACTTGATAGCATATGCTTCTTGTTATTTCTGTACATATCATGCAGAAAAGGATATAAATGCAATGACTGGTCTTTGTTAGAGGACACAGAGGATGATTCTTGGATGTTACAAAGGCTATGAATTGGATGAACATTGCCTTTTAAATTATAATTCATATAAATAACAGGCTGACAAATCTTTTTTATCACTTAAGTGTGCTCTAAACAGGAGTTCTTTTATCATTTTGTTCCCTTATTAATTTGTTTATTGACATATTAACTGAGCTTTAGTTTTACTTAAACCTCTGTGTCAGGTTTATCCCTGCAGAAGATCATAGCTTTCTCTACGGGCTAGTTTGCTCCTTAGTTTGATCATATCAAAATGCCTAGGGCTTCAAAACTAGGTTCAGGTTCATAGCTATTTGGCAAAAGAGTTTATACCTTATTCCAGTTTCTTGAGCTTTTCACTTGACTGATCAGTTCAATGATGTGAGGACAGTGTGGTCTAAAGATTACCTGATAAGTCTGCAATATCCTTTTCCCCAAAGCTTCTCAAACAAATATACATCATGCATGGATCTTTAATTGATTGGACGGACACCCGGCGCCAGGTGTGTGCAACTATGGTTACGTACCGTTGAGCCACTTGGGTAACGTCGATACGAGAATTGAACAGAACAGAACAAATCTTTAATTGACTAACAATACCTTCTTTTATAAAGAATGACCATGTTTGTGAAGGTGTGAAAAATAATTGTCTAGATTCATGACAAATGACAGTACAGGTACTTTTAATCTCAGTGTGTTATAAAGCTTACTGATACACACAGAGACAACTGAAATTAAGCTGCAGTTTCTTCAATAAGAAAGCAACAAGTTTAAATTTAAAAAAAATGTAATATTTGTATAACTACACTGAGAACCTTTTCTAATGATTTAAATAAAAGCCTGTTTACACAATAAGTTCCTAATGTTTTGTTTTGCACAAAGTTGAATATTAAACATTTTCAAGTTGTGAGAACCCAATTTCCCAGTAAATCCCGGGAATTACCAGTATTTCCCGCTGTCCTGGGAAATATAAGCATTTCCTGCCATTTTGCCAACATTGTTTGGTCATGTATAGAAAACGTTTGCAATTATCGATATTTGCCCCCTTGGCATAAAAAACCCCAAGATATGCAACTCCGTGTTGATCAATGTTGACCCCGCTCGGTAAATAGGGCTGCGCCTTCCGAATTCAACGCAATCATCTAAGATACTTACGTCCCTCAGTTCGCCAGACATTGGCCTTTACGTGGACACCGGCATCATTTCAAACTTCTCTCAAATTCTTGCTATTTCTCACCGAATGTGTAGAAAAATAAGGACAAAAATCTTGATTTGCAGCGTCGGGGACAATGTTTACACATATGCGCGCGACAGGTAGACTGAATTTCAAATTTCGTAGGCATTTGGTAGTTCTCGTACAGTAATTCGAAAGAGAACCAGTCTCATGTCATGCGCAACTGCGGTTCATTAACTGGTCCCAAGTTGTCCTATCCATATTTGTGACTAGATATTAGGGGATGGAACCAGTCAACTGTAAACATTGTCCCTGATGCTGCAAATCAAGATTTTTGTCCTTATTGCGATGTTTACCTAGAGAGGGGTCAACCTTGATCAACACGGAGTTGCATATCTTGTGTTTTTTTACGCCAAAGGAGCACATATCGATTTGTATCGATAATTGCAAATGTTTTCTATACATGACCAAACCATCTCAGTTAAGGAGGTGTTCAGGTATACTAAAATGTAAAAATAAGTGAGAAAAAAACTGCAGGAGATCAATTTTCGACCAAATGCACCTACTGACCCCAAGTGTCTGTGTTTATAGCAAGGTGTCTTCAAAACAAATACCAGAACCATGCTAGAACTATTTATCATGTTGACAGCAAAAATATATCTGCAAATTAAAACAGAAAATGCAGCTGGAGAATTTATTATTGATCACATAACAGGGATACCGACTAACTAATATTTCATAGGAGCAAGCTGGGCCCCTAAAAACTGAAAATTAGTCGCCCGGCCAGAAATTTAGGGGCCCACATTTAAAACATCAGAAACATGAGAATTTTTTTATTCAGAATATGCAGAGATTTGCATTGTTTCCGTAGGCTTTGTAGTAAATCATCCTTTCTTCAGGGTTTTGCTTTTTTTTAGCTAACGGGTGTGAAACACCAGCGATGTAATCGCCACATTATGCGCAAAAAATTTACAAATTTTCAAGATTTTTGCTGTCAAACGGAGGAAGCGGCCATGTTGTTTTTCGATAGTGAATAAAATCCAACACACAAGTATGACGGAAGACGGAATATTCAACACAGATATCGGTGCGGAAGTTTGCAGTGGCAGTGCACTTTGAGGTGGTGGATTTTACTCCAAAACATGGGGAGACCAATCTGAGGCGAAAACAGGCCAGACACTCGCTGACAGCTGATGATCGCAAGCTGGGCGACTGTCATTTTAATTTAAGGCGCCCACTCGATTTTTTACTCGCAGTGGGCGACCACTAGTCTGTATCCCTGCATAAACTAATTGTTTCATAAAATGACTAAATGAGGCTTATTTTTTTAGGTTAAATCAAGGCTTTTTTGTCAGGGAATTTCATATATGTTTTTCATACAACTATACAAGTTTCCAAAATATAGGTGGGGGATCAGCATTCCTGTTATTAATGCTTGGAATGATTTACCAGAAAGTGTCATATCAGCACCAGGAGTTAATGCAATCAAAAACAGAATAGACCGATACAATAGAAGTAGACATGGGGCACAAGGGGCATCTGCCTAACTCAAAACCCCCATCATGCTAACGTAACATATAAGGGCTGAGAAGAAGGGGGAAAGCCTCGCTTTCCACCTTGTAATGACACCCAGGGCTGCTTAAATTCTACTTAAAAAATTCTGAGGAAAAAATGTTTTTGGCTTTATACGTGTTTGCTGGGAAAAGAATTTGTGTCAATGAAAATTCATACAAACTGTTCCATCATCTCTGAGATCAGTTTAGAAAAAGTGTATGAATTTGGATGGCATGGTACAGAGTTTTACCCAGGAACTGAGGCACAGTTCTTACTGTTCTGATCAGACATTTTAGCAGACCATATTTTCCAAAAAAATTCTCTAGAAAATACATCAACATTTCTTGGGCAAAAATGAGAAATGAGCAAGAAATATTGTGTATTTTGACTATTTTCTAAGACAAATGATTATGAAGATTGGAAGAACAGCCAACTTATACCAAAGACATGGTGTTTATTTGGTAAATTTAATTCATAACATAAAACAAAATACATAAAATAAAATTTTTGGTAGTAGCTAAATCTCTGAAGAAAAATTTCGCACATCTGCCAGGATTAGTTAAACTTGGCATGTGCTCTACTCATATCTCTTCTAACAACCAGTTTAAGAAACAAATGGGTTTCAGGTTGACTGTAAGTTCCTGCTTATGGCTTATATTTGTCTTGAACAGTGAATTATAACAAGATATCAATATTTGTGAGTTTCATTTCATACATTTAATCATTTTTCTTTCTTTTGTTTTACAGATTTTCCACATCAAAGGAGACCCTAACATGGGTTCAGGATTCATTTTTTTCAAGGTACAAGCCTATTATTGGCTATACTATTATTGGAATCTGGTATCCACGATCAGATTGGCATAGATTTGGATGTGTTGTATAAATAAAGTCTTTAAACAAGGTGCTGAGTAGAAGGGGCACTCTCCTATGACAGCTGCTATTTCATGTGTATCCACTGTTAAAGTAAAAACAGGAGGGAACAAAATAAGACTACATAGTCTCAGAGGTTCACATATGGGTTGGTTTGTAGGATGATTATGATGTTTCCATTCAAACTTCATAAAAGCATATGTTTGCATTTTATTGGAAGAGTTGGACCATTAAGGCAGTTATAATGAGGCATCACAATAGTTTATGAAAAAAATAAAAAATTATTCTAGAATTACGACGAAGTTATCCTTAAAATCCCAACCCTTGTGGACTGCAGCGCCCAAATTTTGTTCAAAACTAACACTGTTGTCAGTTTATAAGACATTATATTTTCAAACATACAGTATGCAAAGAATGCAATCTTTTACAGCAAAAATGAGAGGAGCTTTTGCAGTGCAAAAGCCCCTCACATTTTTCAGTAAAAATTATTAGTACACTTGATTTTATATGTACAAGAAGACTTAATAAATCCTTGACTAATAACTTTGTTAAGCTAAGTTCTTTGCTTTGAACAACTGGGCCTTGATCATCTAATCAATATCTATGCTGGTCACCTACAGGTATGCGGTTGCTGTCGGCATGGGGGTAGCTTAGACCCTGTCAGAGCTATCCTTTAAGTGCACAGTGAAGGCTCTGATCAGACAGGGTGGATGCCTGGGCTGATCTGAGTCTTCACTGGTGCACATGCCACTTTGTTGGTTTTGCAGTGTCATGGCTCATGTATTACGTTTTTGGTGTCATTGTCATAAAGTTATATCAAGTTTTCGCGCTGATAGGTGAGACACCCCATTCTGCAGAATTCTTGTTTTTATTTTTGTTAATTATACCCCCCCGCAAACTTGTTTGAGGGGGGTATACTGTTTTCACGTTGTCCGTCGGTCTGTCCGTCCGGTCGTCCGTCCGCAACATTTGCTCCGATTTGTTTCAAATTTTGTCCATGGATGCAGCATTTGAAAAGAGTTGATACGTATTTTTCGTCCGGTCGTCCGTCCGCAACATTTGCTCCGATATGTTTCAAATTTTGTCCATGGATGCAGCATGTGAAAAGAGTTGATATGTATTTTTCAGTTTTTCCCGGAAGTGTTTTCCTGCTGAGTTATGCCCCTTTATATTTTTCGTAAAAAAAGTTTATCGCAACTCCTCCTAGACCGCTTGACCGATTTTCTTGAAATTAAGTATGTGAACACATATTGGTATGAAGATGTGCATTAAGGTTTCCATTTTGAAATCTGACCCCTATTTTTAGCTCACCAGAGCCGAAGGCTCCGGGGGAGCTTATAGGATAGGCAGTGTCCGTCGTCGTCGTCATTGTCGGTCGTCGTATGTCGTCGTCCGTCAACACTTTTAAACAACATCTCCTCTGAAGCCACTGAGCCGATTGGGCCCAAATTTCATCTGTAGCATCCTTGGGCTGGGGATTGAAAGTTTGTGTTTTTTATGAAAATTTGCCCTTCAGTTTGGTTGCTATGGCAACTTATATAGACTTATAATGGGGAAAATTGAAAAATGACATTTTCTGCCAGGCCATTGCAGATATGTTGACAAAATTTTTATAGAAATGTTTCTGGAGAAGTCTTCTATCAGCTGTATGTTTTTTGGCCCAGTGCCCCTTTTATTGGTTGCCATGGAAACCAAAATGAAAAAAAATGGAAAAAAATACTTAAAAATTATCTCCTCTGTAACCACTGGGCCGATAAGGCCCAGATTTCATCTGTGGTATCCTTAGGCTTGGGGATTGATAGTTTGTGTTTTTTATGAAAATCTGCTCTTTAGTTTGGTTGCTATGGCAACTTAGAGTTCCCACAGACTTATAATGGGGAAAATTGAATAATGGCATTTACTGCCTAGCCATTGCAGATATGTTGACAAAACTTTTATAGAAATGTTCCTTAAGAAGTCTTCCATTAGCTTTATTGTTTTTGGACCCACTGCTCTTTTTACTGGTTGTCATGGAAACCAAAATGCAAAAATAATGGAAAAAAAAATACTTACAAAATTATCTCCTCAGAAGCCACTGGGCCAATAAGGCCCAGATTTCATCTTTAGTATCCTTAGGCTGGGGGGTTGAAAGTTTGTGTTTTTGATGAAAATCGGCTCTTTTGTTTTGTTGCTATGGCAACTTAGAGTTGCATTGACTTGTAATGGGGAAAATTGAGCAATCAAAATATGGAAAATATATATATATTTTATCAACTCAACAGACTGTCAGACTGAGACTTTGTAGATGTATATTTTGTATAAGCCTGTACAAATGTGACAGTAATTTTGATAGCAATTTTGAGCTAGAGATCTGGTGAGCTTTGTGGCCCATGGGCCTCTTGTTTGAGTTATGCCCCTTTTTGATATTTTTGGCCCTTATTTGGGTTTTTTAGTCATTTTTGCTATGATTTTATTCAAATTTGGTTCATTGATGCATCATAAGAAAATAGTTGACACGTGTTTTCCAGTTTTTCCCGGAAGTGTTTTCCTGCTGAGTTATGCCCCTTTATATTTTTTCGTAAAAAAAGTTTGTTGTCGCAACTTTTCCTAGACCGCTTGACCGATTTTCTTGAAATTAAGTATGTGAACACATATTGGTATGAAGATGTGCATTAAGTTTCCATTCTGAAATCTGACCCCTATTTCTTGAGTTATGCCCCTTTTTGATATTTTTGAAATCTGACCCCTATTTCTTGAGTTATGCCCCTTTTTGATATTTTTGGCCCTAATTTTGTGGGGTTTTTTGTCATTTTTAGCTCACCTGAGCCAGAGCCTCCGGGGGAGCTTATAGGATGGTAAGGCTCCGTCGTCCGTCGTCCGTCCGTCCACAATTTCAAACGACTTCTCCTCTGAAACCGCTGGGCCGATTGTAACCAAATTTCATATAGAGCCTCCTGGGACCTTAGGAACGAAAAGTTGTTCAAACGGTCCTGGCCCCGAGGTTATAAAACTTTTTTCATGCTCAACTCAGCTGAGCATGAAATTTTACCTGCTCATAAAAGGCAAATTACTGATAAGTACAGTTGTTTTCTTGCTCAGTTTAGCTGAGGATGTAATTTTCTTTGCTTATCAATATGAAAATGCCAACATTAGTTGGCATTTTCATATTTATCAGCAGAGAAAATTTCATGCTCAGCTGAGTTGAGCACGAAAAAAGTTTTATAACCTCGGGGCCTGGTCACATGACCAACATGGCCGCCATGCCCATATATGGTAAAAACCTGAAAAAATCTTCTTCTCCAGAACCAATAGGTTGATGGTCTTGAAACTTGGTATGTAGCATCGGGTACACGAGTACTACCAAGATTGTTCAAATTATGACCTTGGGTTGACCTTGACCTTTTTACGGTAAGGTCAAATTTGCTTACTCATGCTTTTATATGGCAAAATGCTGCAACATAAGATATCTTGGAAACTGTTGAAGATTTTGGCCTAAAAATTGGTACATAGTTACAGTCATCTTAATGACTACATGAAGATTTATGAGTACAAGAGGTCAAGGTCATTCTTTGACCTTTGACCCAGAACTCTCATATTTTGACAATATCAAACAATCTCCTCAAAAACCACAAGGCCAATTGTAACCAAATTTCATATAGATCCTCCAGGGGTTGAGGGAATGAAAATTTGTGCATACGGTCCAGGTCACATGACCAACATGGCCACCACGCCCATATATGGTAAAAACCTTTAAAAATCTTCTTCTCCAGAATCAGTAGACTGAGCGCCTTGAAACTCGGTATGTAGCATTGGGTACTCAAGTACTATCAAGATTGTTCAAATTATGATCCTGGGTTGACCTTGACCTTTTTTACAGCAAGGTCAAATATGGGAAAATGCTAGAACATGAGATTTCATGGTAAGTTTTGAAGATTTTGGCCTAAAAATTGGTACATAGAATCATCTTAATGAGTACATGAAGATTTTTGAGTACAAGAGGTCAAGGTCGTTCTTTGACCTTTGACCCAGAAATCTCAAATTTTGACAATTTCAAACAATCTTCTCTAAAACCACTGGGCCAATTGAAACCAAATGTAATATAGAGCCTCGAGGGGTTGATGGAATGAAAATATTATCTAACGGTCCTGGACACATGACCAACATGGCCGCCACGCCCATATATGGTAAAAACCTTTAAAAATCTTCTTCTCCAGAACCAATTGACCGATGGCCTTGAGACTTTGTAAGTAGCATTGGGTACTTGAGTACTATCAAGATTGTTCAAATTATGACCTTGTGTTGACCTTGACCTTTTGCAACAAAGTCAAATATGGGAAAATGGTAGAACATAAGATTTCATGGAAAGTTATGAAGATTTTGACCTAAAAAATTGGTATATACAGTTGTCTTAATGAGTTCATGAAGAATTATGAGTACAAGAGGTCAAGGTCATTTTTTTACCTTTGATCCAGATTGCTCATATTTTGACATTTTCAACCATTTCCTCAAAAGCCAAAGGGCCAATTGTGAACACATTTCATATAGAGCCTCCAGGGGTTGATTGAATGAAAATTTGTTCAAACGGTCCAGGTCACATGACCAACTTGGCCGCCATTACCACTTACGGGATAAATCTTTAATATTTTTCTTCCCCAGAACCAATACACCTATGGCCCTGAAACTTGGTAAATAGCATGGAGTACTAGAGTACCACCAAGACTGGTCAAATGGTGACCTTGGGTTTACCTTGACCTTTTTTGCGGCATGGTCAAATATGGGAAAATGCTAGAACAAAAGAAATTATGGAAAGTTTTGGAGATTTTGGCCTAAAAATGGTACATGTATATATGGTTGTCTAATGAGTACATGAAGATTTATGAGTACAAGTGGTCATGGTCATTCTTTGACTTTTGACCCAAAACTTATATATTGACAATTTCAGACATGATAAGTATAAGCCACCTTGCCAATTGTTCAGGTGAGCGATTCAGGGCCTCATGGTCCTCTTGTTTCTTTGATTTTATTCAAATTTGGTTCATTGATGCATCATAAGAAAATAGTTGACACGTGTTTTCCAGTTTTTCCCCGGAAGTGTTTTCCTACTGAGTTATGCCCCTTTATATTTTTTCGTAAAAAAAGTTTGTTATCGCAACTCCTCCTAGACCGCTTGACCGATTTTCTTGAAATTAAATATGTGAACACATATTGGTATGAAGATGTGCATTAAGGTTTCCATTTTGAAATCTGACCCCTTTTTCTTGAGTTATGCCCCTTTTTGATATTTTTGGCCCTTATTTGGGTTTTTTAGTCATTTTTGCTATGATTTTATTCAAATTTGGTTCATTGATGCATCATAAGAAAATATTTGACACGTGTTTTCCAGTTTTTCCCGAAAGTGTTATCCTGCTGAGTTATGCCCCTTTATATTTTTTGTAAAAAAGTTTGTTGTCGCAACTCCTTCTAGACCGCTTGATGGATTTTCTTGAAATTAAGTATGTGAACACATATTGGTATGAAGATGTGTGTTAAGGTTTCCACTGTGAAATCTGACCCCTCTTTCTTGAGTAATGCCCCTTTTTTATATTTTTTATCTAAATTTTCTTTGGGGGGGGGGGGGGGGGGGAGGGATTTAGTCATTTTTGCTTTGATTGTATTCAAATTTGGTTCGAAAAAAGTTGACCCGTGTTTTCCATTTCTTCCCAGAAGTGTTTGCCTGCTGAGTTATTCCCCTTTGTAATTTTTGTAATAAAAGTTTGTTATCACCACTCCTTCTAGACTGCTTGACTGATTTTCTTGATTTTTTCTACAAGGTTTTTCCAGCTTTGCTCTCGAGAGCCAATATTAGATAAAAGTAGACATGTTCAGTTACCTTGATAGGATTATAGGATGAGCTATATTTGTTTGTAGTTGTCATAACATGTATGCTTTGTATAGCTTTGTAAAACTTGGTTTAAACAATATTTTATTAATCAATTCACATTATATAATTTACAATCTCAAGTATCAGGATCTGACAGTAAGCTATAAGCTTATAGTGGTCATCTCAGCTTTGTAAAACTTAGATGACGAAGGTCCATGCTTAACTGTTAAATGCGGGGGGTATTTAGTAAGCCATGCTTACTGCCATCTCTAGTTAATTTTGAAAGTACAGGTATATTTGAATCCCCAGAAAGTACTGTAAACAGCAGAATATTTCAAAGTACAGATATATTTGAATCCCCAGAAAGTACTGTATACAGCAGAATATTTCATATACTTTTTGAGGAGAAAACTGCAGAAATATACACTTGCAGCATTTTGATTTGAAGACCAACATGTGACTATCAACATGCTATTTGGTTCCTTGAGTAATGCACTCTACTCTAATGTGTTTAAGTATTGGGACACCTAAATCCATTACTTTTCCATTTGTCCCAAATGGAAAATTAATGGTTTTTAGGTGTCTGAATATTTGAGCACTTTAGGGTAGACACAGATAAAACAAGACTGTTGAGCAGTCTGATAGGGGTTTCAGAGTGTTTGCCAGCAATTTTATAAACACTAAAGCTTGAAAATGAAGTCCAGGGGTTGTATTTATAAAACCACTTAAGCCGTTGCTATGCTGTTGCTAAGGCTAAATTTCTGTGTTGGAGATTCCCTACAACTATGAAATTTGCTCTGGAGGAACAGTCTGAAAAAGACTGTTCCTCCAGAGCAAATTTCATAGTTGTAGGGAATCTCCTTCATAGAAATTTAGCCTTAAAAACAGCATAGCAACGACTTAAGTGGTTTTACAAATACAACCTCAGATTCAGAGATATGAGAGTGAGAAAATGGTTGAGGTGTTAAAAATATATTTGTTAAATAAAATTAGTACCTGCATGTATTTTAAAGCATCTGTAAGTTACTTGATCTAATGAGACAGTGTTTCTTTTTTCAGCCTGCTAAGTGGAAGAATATCTTCACTGAAAGATGACAAAGGAGCAGTAAGTAGGAGTTGCAGAATTATGACCATATTCTTTTGGGTGAAAGATGGGGTTTTCTCTTCCAAAACAATCCCAAAAATCTAGATTCATCTTAAAAGATGGATCTAAATAGATCCATCTTATAAGATGGATCTAGATTTTTAAGATGATTTTAGAAGGGAAACCTCATCATAAAGCTTAATTTCATAGGACTGATTAAGATATTTGGTGTCATTCTAGAGATGGAAAAATGCTGTTGTTTTTTTTTTTACGGCTGAATAAGTACTATATTTAGGTAGCTTTTCAGAAACCTGTCGGTGGATTGATAGAGCAAATGGTGGTAACCAGTTTTTTTCTCATGAACTTACTGCACAAGAATAGATGTATTGTTCCTGCCAAAACTCAGGCCAGCAGATGTGATTATAGTTTGTATGGTCAACAGCAATGTCAGTGTTAGCTAAAAATGGATGAACAAAACAAAAGTGCATTGAGTTCAGATGGAGATGGACAGTCATGTCCGTGGAATTCTTATGTTGTATACAGTACTCCAGATAAGAAGGGGTAACCTGGATAATTTAGGGATGATTTTCCTTATTTTTCTGTCAAAACATACATTGTGACCCCTCATTAGAACCGTCTTGCCGAGACAATTGTAATGAGGGGTCACAACGTATGTTTTCGTTGAGAAATAAGAAAGATTATCTTTGAATTATCCCTGTTACCCCTTCTTATCTGGAGCACTGGATAGATATAAGTATTGTCACTGAAATTTATATCTTAAGTTTGATACTGTGCTTTGAAGTAAAAAAAAAAAAGGAACAGGTTACTTAATATTTAGGAGATACAAGCAATCCTTGTCAGTGCTTTTAATTTTCCAGATGAATTTGTATTAAAGGCTGAAATACTATGCAAATGCTGTTTTCTCTCATGATTATTTAAGCCCACACAACACTGATCAACAGGTAATTAAGTGAAACTGAGAAATGACAAAAAGCCCATAAAATTAAGAACTTTCATGCGGCAAATACAATACTATTGTGTAAATTTATTTTTCAGATATTTATTGACAGAGATCCAGCTCTGTTTACTGTCATCTTGAATTATTTAAGAACAAAGGAGTTGAATCTCAGGTAAAGTGATGTTAACTTGATCTTGTCATTTGTGCTTTGTCAGGGGAAAGGATGTCTCTAGTGTAATGTGAACAGGAAAACTCTGGTCATACTGAGAATAGAGACTAGAATGTTCTCTTGCATCACTGTAGATTCTTCAGGGAGAAGCCCCGATTGCTCATTGTTTTCAGTGCTGTCTTGCTCAGCTAGCAGTCTGGGTTTGAATCTTACTAGAGGCAAATTCTTTCCAACTGAAAACTGTTTCAATGCTTACTGTCTTCCATTATAACCCTTCCATCAGCTCGATATGACTGAAATACTGTTGAAAGGGCTGTAAAACCACAAGTCAACCATTGATTATTGAGTGGGACAGGAAAGACTGATTAGTCTGCATGACTGTTTGGGCTGATCTGAGTCTTTGCTAGTGGCACTTGCTATAAAAACATTTTCACTTTTTCAGTACATTTTGTTGGCTGCTGTGATTCAATCGGCTCAGAATTGAAAGAGTTTTATATGAGTAAAATTTATTTTGGAGCTTCAAGAGCATAATTGTATGTATTATACAATAATTCAGAGCTCTAGATAAGAGGGAGAATTTGGTGATAATTAGGGATAATTTTTGTTAATTCTGGACAAAAACATAGGTTGTGACCCCTCATCTGAACCATCTCGATGAGACGGTTCAGATGAGGGGTCACAACATATGGTTTCAATGAGAAATAAAGAAAATTATCCTTCAATTATCATCAAATACCCCTCTTATCTAGAGCTCTTATACATCTCATTTTGAAGTTTCTGTGGCCATAAACGGCAAGCAGATTTACAGTGCGTATGGCTGCAAAGCATAATTCAAGACCCGCCAGTGAAAGTTGTTCATATATTCTATATTTCCTATTTTTCAGCAATGTTGACATTGGATTGCTGAAACATGAAGTGGAGTTTTATGGCATAAAGCCATTGAGTGAGTATAATCACAGTGAATTAGATACTATAAAACAGAAATATCTGTAGTATAGAATACTGGAGTTGATTCACGGAATTGGCCTAATATGAAAATTTCAGATTGGTGCAATTTAAATTTGACACTTCAGAAATTTAGATATATGTCTAGCTCCTCCTGGAGCCAATTTATTCTTTGAAGAGCAGACCCCTTTTGAAATGCGATGTTATCCAGAGAAGCAAACAGAAAGTCATAAAAGTTGTTTTCCATTGTAAAAATAGCAGAAAATATGACTCTGTACCCATTCACTTTCAAACTGAGTCTGTTCATTTCTTTAGATGTGTTTCTTGCTGTCAGGTGACTTGTCTGTCACGAAACTTCAGACAGACAGTTAGGATATCATTATAACTTCATACTAAAACACCAATGGCATAGAATACCGGTAGTCTGAATTGTCTTCCTTTTCTTTAGGATCTGTATTGTGAAAACCAAAGGCTCTGATCAGTCTGAATAAATATGCAGGCTGATTCACTTTTCCAGATGTTGCTGCCTTGTGTTTAAAAGCACAAACTCTGAAATTTCTTTTTTTGCCTCCCTTCTCAATAGGGTTGATTCTTGAAGGAAAGAATTTGCTCCTCTAGGAGCAGACTTTTTCTTTTTAGAGTAGAACCTCTTCTGGAAGGGCTAAGTCATCCATGGAAGGAAGCAAGAATCACAAAAGTTGTTTTCATTTGTAAAAATGGTAGATGTACATGGAGGCAGAGCTCTAGATAAGAGGGAGTATGTGGTGATAATTAGGGATAATTTTTGTTAATTCTGCATAAAAACATATGTTGTGACCCCTTATCTGAACCGTCTCATCGAGACGGTTCAGATGAGTGGTCACAACATATGGTTTGGATGAGAAATAAGAAAAATAATCCTTAATTATCATCTAATACTCCCCCTTAACTAGAGCTCTGATGGAGGTATACCCATATGATTGCAGTATGTTCATCTATTTTTCAGTTCGTCGGTTATCTCTATGTGAAGAGTTAGAGCAGGCCTCTTGTGGAGATGTCTTGTTTCATGGCTACCTTGGACCACCATGTATGTACATGTACTTAAATAACCTTGATTTGATGATTAGAATATGGGCCGCTTTGTTCTGGTGGTTAAGAGCACTGATTCATCAACAGTAGGTCTCTCACTGCCATACCTGCCAAGTTTCAGGATTTGGGCATGATGCTCACGAATTTGGACTGCTCTCACAAATAATAAACTAGGATAATAAATGCTGTAAAACTGTTTTGACATAGAGAACAAGGGAAAAAGGTCATTGCTGAGCACAAAATATTACAGCCTTCACATTTCTGACTGAAATATGAAATTTGATCCAGGACAGCAGCCAGATATGAGCCACGACATGAGAAAACCAACAAAGTGGCATGTTGCGCCCAGCGAAGACTCAGATCAGCCTGGGCATTTAGTCTTTGCTTTGTGCTTCAAGAATAGCTACAGGCCTTAGCTAGCTCCATGCAAACAGTGAAGACTCTGATAAGACTGGGCAGATGCCCAGGCTGATCTGAGTCTTTGCTGGATGCACATGCCATTTTCTTGATTTTCTCGTCACCGCCCATGTAAGTGATTTGTTTCAGTAAGTATAGGAACAGTCTCAGAAGTAAAAAATCGAAATATTTCAAATTAATTGAATTTTGCTTTAATAATAATTCTTGATAAGAACATTTTGTAGAAGTATTCTGGAACAGCCTCGATGAGGCAGTTTAAAAAAGGTCTATTTTTCATACGTTTTTATGGAGAATTCTTTTCTTACCATTTTCACATCCTAAAATATTTACAAATTACTTGTCTTGAAATGTGTGCCTGTTCTGATTCCAGGCCCTCCTGTGCCAGACTTTGTGCGTAGTAGGTCCCAGAGTGTTGTTAGCATAGATACTCCTGGTACAGCTCAAAGAATCTCAGAACAAACACGGCCCCAGAGGTAAATGTCTTAAAGTTTTTATGGTATGTGGTGCAAGTTCTGCCAGAAAATTGCAACAGAAAGTAGTTGTGTTTTATCATCTTTGTAAAGAACCACACTGATATGTGGAGTACATTGTGCACACTTTAGAAAAGATGACTTTGTAAGAACTTGCAAATTCATATAATTTTCTCACTTATCTTCACTTTTGCCCTATTTTGCAAAAATAATACTATCATTAAATGGTTATGGCCTTTATAAATGTGAAGGACTATTATGAAAATAGCAAATTAAGGTGTATGGATGCACTTTCAAGAAAAGTAACTGCTATTTTCAATTTTGCCTTCTTTCCCAATAGTACTTAACCCTTGGAGCACATTTTAGCAGTATATGTAGACCCCCTGTTTTGGAGGGTTTTGTTGCCTGGAGAAGGAAACAGGAAGTCACAGAAAGTGTCTCCTCTTGAAAAACATTGTAGTGTACCCATACACTTTAAGAACTTTGCAAATTTATCCTTTAATTCTGATTTGTGAAAATATGCAGACACAAAATATCTCAGTTCACAGTAATATCTTATAGCTGTTACATAGAAATGGCTTGATCAGTATAACCAAATCTTCCTTAAAATTCATTGACAAAATGATTGTCAAAAAACATTTCATGACTTACAGATCATCTTTAACTACTTTTGAATAGATTTTATGTGTAATCATTGCAAAGATTTTAGCTACAAAAAATCAAGTAGAAGGGGAACTCAAACAAATTTCACACAAACTTTCTGTCACTGAAGTCATGCAAACCAGAGAAAAATGAGCCGCGACATGACAAGACCAAAAAAAGTGGTATTGCACCCAGCCAAGACTCAGATAAGTCATTACCCAGTCTGATCAAATTCTTTGGTTTGTGCTTAAAGGGTAGCCAAGGGTCTAAGCTTGCTCCATGCTTACAGTAAAGACTCTGATCAGACTGGGAGGATGCCCAGGCTGATCCCAGTCTGCGCTGGATGCAATTGGTTTTGTTGTGTCGCGGCTCAAATGTGGCTTTAGAAGAAAGTTGTGACAGTGGGTATTTTTTCAGGCATTCATCAGTGGATCCAAGGCCAGGCTCCTCCAGACAGTCAACCCCATCTACCAGCCACTCTCGCCAAACCTCACTAGATCTGTCCAGTTCACAAGCCTCTCGTAATGGATCTGTAGGTAGTCAGAGCAGGTTATCAACTCGGTTACCATCACTAGCAGACCTAAGACAGGTTTCTAGGCCAGTGTCATATGAAACTCTCAGCAGTAAATTGGCTTCTACAGCAGGGCATGTTGGTTAGTCATTTCTTTCACTTTCTGTTTGATGAATCTTTGCATTGCTTACTCATCCATTTCTCCAGTCGAGGCATTTGTCTAAAATTTGGACAGGTCTGTCATTTTGTCAGTATTGACTAATTTGTGTCAGTTACACATCAAATGTTTCACATATCAGTGTCAGAGAACAATTTGCTTGTTAATGTTACAATATTTCTTAGCTTACCATGTGGCAGAACTCCCTGATAATGAGCTTTACATCTTTCTATAAGAGTCATATATCATTTTGAAATTTAAGGTAGGATTCTTTATTATTCTTTATTATTTTACTCATAGACAACAGACAAGATTTGCCATCTGCCAACTGGGTTTGCTGATAAATTGCACTCCAGTTAAATTTTAAAATGATTTGCATTCTTTTCTAGGATATACAGATCCACTGCGTGTGACAATGTTACGTGGCCATCACAACTGGATTTGTGTAGCATACCCACATTTTGTTTGTGTCTACAGGTCAGTAACTTTCCTGAGGCTCTTTATGACTTACATGTAATTGTTAAAAGCTAGAAGAATCTGCTATGAGTTTGAGCTGTAAATTTATAAATCTAAGAGATGTTTATTGTTGAAACTGAAAGGGCTGTTCAAAGCTAATGCTTGATTAGTTACCGAAACGGACATGATCGGTTCTTGTTTATGCATACTTTTGTCCAAAGAAAACATTTGATGCTGCATTCCTCAGATGTTGTTAAAAAATCATATGACGTTAAGTACCTCTTAAACTACTTTATACACATTTCTACCTTTTACCAGGGGTTGAAGTTGAATTTAGAAAGTTGAATTTGAATTTAGAAAATCAAGTTCTGATGCAAACTAAAGAAAATAGAGGGAAGTAGAATCTCCCAGGATTAAAATGGACATTATAATGTTTGTTCAAAAATGGAAAATTGCATGTGGACTGTAGAACAGAGGGCATTCTGGGTTTGTGCTTTTAAAGGTAAATGTTAAAATGTTAGCTATTGGCTCCATTGATGAGGTTATGTCTGTCCTGATTTAGTTGTTATCTTTTCAATTAATTGAAGGAATCAGTCAGTGCTAATGTCAGACCTAGTAACTATGACATTGCGCCGGGCCGGGTAGCGCAATCGGTAGGGCACCTGACTCGTAAGTCAGAGGTCCTGGGTTCGAATCCCGGTCTGGCCACATACATTCGTTTCTCCTTCCGCTGATTCAAGAAGGGCAGTTGTCAGTTACTGGCGAAAGTATGTGCACTTAGTACTGGTTAACCGCTTAGGAGGTCTAAGCCTGCCCAGGAATAGTGTGGTTAGGTTATCTGACCGTCCCGACATGACCTTAGTTGTTTACCGTGGACGTTAAGCATCAAATCAACCAACCAAAACCAACAACTATGACATTGCAAAAAGTCATATACTTGTATAATACAGAGTGAAAAAACTACGAGTTTTGGGCCACATGTCTTTGACATTAAAGTTAATAGCCATATGAGCCACAACATGACAAAACCAACAAAGTGGCATGTGCAGCCAGTGAAGACTCAGATCAGCCTGGGCTACCCAAAAACAATTAGCAAAGAGTCTGATCAGACTGGGCAGATGCCCAGGCTGATCTGAATCTGCGCTGGATGCACAACCACTTTGTTTTCTCGTGTCGCGGCTCATATCAAGTTTGCATCCAGTCATCATGACACCTCATTGATTCTTTCTACACATGTTTCCAGGATGAAGGACTCCACAGGCTGGTACCTGTGTTGGTCTAGTTGTTACCTTGACATTCCAGTAGAAAGGATAGCTATCAATGCCAAGGTCATGTCTGCTAACCAAGACAACACAAACAAGATGGTGGCAGCATCAGCAGGGAATCTTGTCAGGTTGTGGTCAATAGCTGATGCTGGGGAGAGTAGGGAAATAGGTAAGGATTTGTCTGCCTCTTATTTACCTTCATATGGATTATAAGTATCTTTCATGAGTGACCTCACACCCATGATAGATACTTTTTTGCATAACCGCCGATTTACAAAATTTTGATTTCTGAACAGAACAAATAGCTTAAAATGCATAATTTCAGTATTTGAGCGGTTTCATTATCAATTTTGAAAGAAGCAGATGCTATCAACAATGGTATTTGGTCCTTGTCATTGCACAAACTGACATCATTTTGCTGTTATCATGACACCATTGTCTGTACAATTACAATTATTTTACAATGCAGACGTGTGACCTCCTGTACAACTAATGCATTGATCATGTGATGTCTTTCTTTTTGATGTAGCCCTGGGGCTGGATAAAGGGTGTAAGATAAGTTTTTTTAGCATCAGTTATAACAGACATTCTTGTTTGATATGCAAAAATATTCATTATGATGCTGTGCCTTAGAGACTGGTGTCCAGTTCAGTTCAAGAATTTAGATAAATGTGAATCTAATCATGTAAACCTTGTTTAAATGTCGGGCCGGGTAGCGCAATCGGTAGGGCACCTGACTCGTAAGTCAGAGGTCCTGGGTTCGAATCCCGGTCTGGCCACTTACTTTGTTTCTCCTTCCGCTGATTCAAGAAGGGCAGTTGTCAGTTACTGGCGAAAGTATGTGCACTTAGTACTGGTTAACCGCTTAGGAGGTCTAAGCCTGCCCAGGAATAGTGTGGTTAGGTTAACTGACCGTCCCGACATGACCTTAGTTGTTTACCCTTGACGTTAAGCATCAAATCAACCAACCAACCTTGTTTAAATATGAGCCGCGACACAAGAAAACCAACAATGTGGTTGTGCGCCCAGCGAAGACTCAGATCAGCCTGGGCATCCGCCCAGTCTGATCAGAGTCTTCGCTGTCCGCATGAATGTAGCTTAGACCCTTAGCTACCCTTTAAGCCCAAAGCGAAGATTCTGATCAGACCCAGGCTGATCTGAGTGTGCGCTGGGTGCACAACCACATTGTTGGTTTTCTCGTGTCGCGGCTCATATAATGTTTCATTTAGATGTTGTTTTCTTTTGAGAGGAGTTCTGTTTGGAACAAAAATGCAAGATAACAGTACCAAGGATATGAATTCTATTGAAATAAAAGTTTTTAGTGTTTCAGTCCTTGTCTGGGTCAAGCATAAAAGTTCAGAAATTTCAGAAAATAATTGACTCTATATACTGTTATTATTTCAGGTGTGTTTGACCTAAATGTGTCTGTGGATTCCCTGTTCTTTATTGGCAGTCAGTTAGTAGCTCTAAGTCAACTTGGTAAAGTAGGAGTCTGGCACTCCATGACGCATAATTGGCAGGTAGGTTGTACTTTTGGTTTTCTTAATTTGATAAACAATTCAGGTTAAGGTGTATGTGTACACGTCCATGTTTCTGCCATTTTTAGCTCGCCTGAACGAAAGTTCAGGAAGAGCTATTGTTGTCACCACGGCGTCCGCGTCCTTGTCAGCGTCCGCGTCCCCGTCCGCGTTCAAATTGGATGTTTTGGTTAAAGTTTTTTAAAGACCTATATCTCCTTAACCCATGGATGGATTCTTTTGATACTTGCACTGTAGCTAGATATTGGTCTAAGGTTTAACAGGGTACCACCCCCACCCCACTCTGTGACCTTGATGTCAAGGTCATGGACTTAGAAAATTGGTGTTTTTTTTGGACTGGATGTTTTGGTTAAAGTTTTATAAAGCCCAATATCTCCTGAACCCATGGATGGATTCCTTTGATACTTGCACTAAAGTTAGATATTGGTCTAAAGTTTTCGAAGGTACTTCCCCACCCCCCCCCCCCCCCCCCCCCCTCTGTGACCTTGATGTCAAGGTCATGGACTTCGAATATTGTCTTTTTATTGATTGGATGTTTTGGTTAAAGTTTTTTAAAGACACATATCTCCTGAACCCAGAGATGAATTCTTTTTATATTTGCACTGTAGTTAGATCTACAGAGTACTACCCCAACCCCGCTCAGTGATCTTGATGTCAAGGTCAGGGACTTAGGAAATTTTTGTCTTTTTTAAAGTTTTGTAATTGCATACTGATTCATAATGCTTTGCAGAGATTTAGTTTATACTTGAACTGATGTTAGACTCTTTTTTGAGTTTTTACAAAACACCATATACTTACCCCACTGGGTGACCTTGAAGTCAAGGTCATCGACTTAGAATTTTGTTTTAAAGATTTTGGTTAAAGTTTTATATTTATGAAGACATAATTTCACAGTGCCACGATGATGGACTCAGTTGATACTAATACTTGGGCTGATGTTAGATAATGGTTCAGGGTTTTGATACATACTAGCGCCCCCCCCCCCTCCCCCCCCCCCCCCCCCCCCCCCCCCCCCTACCCGTCAGTTTTTTTTACCTCAAGCTCATGGACTTTGAAATTTCATTTCATTTTTTTTATTTTAATTTTATTTTAAGACTTATTTCTGAGATAGCTTTTGTGTTTTCATTATGGACATGCTTGCATGAAGTTTTATGCATAGCAGTCCACATAGCCCCCCACCCCCACCCCCGACCCCCACCCCCCACCGGTCATTTTTTTTTTAACCTCAAGCTCATGGACTTTGAAATTTCATTTCATTTTTTTTATTCTAATTTTATTTTAAGACTTATTTCTGAGATAGCTTTTGTTTGTAAACGTGTTTTCATTATGGACATGCTTGCATGAAGTTTTATGCATAGCAGTCCACACCACCATAGCGGCTGAGTGATGGGCAAGCACCAATTCAGGCGAGCTATGCTGTCAGGCGACAGCTCTTGTTAATAGGGAGACAGCTTTTGTGACTTCCAATTTGCTTTCCTTGATAACATAGCCCTTCCAAAAGGGGTTCTGCCCTTAAAAGTGGAGCAAATTGGCAAGCTAAAATATATATCCAAATACTAAGCACATCTGAACAAATTCCAATAGAAGCTTTCAGAAAAACAGGGCAAAAGCAAACACTTAACACAAAACTTTAACGCAACTGTTTTACAAATTTCTAAGTCTGTGACATTGACCTTAGGCCAGCAGCAGCATCCAAGTCTCACAAATAGTCATCCTGTAGTAACTTTAAGCACTTGTGAAAAAGTTTCATTACAGACTTATACTGTCAGGCGAGCTATCCTGTAAATGGACAAGTCTTGTTTTGAAAGGGAAACAACTTTTGCCTTCTCAGACAACATACACTTTCAAACAGAGTTTGCTCTGAAAGGAAAGATTTTACTTCTAGAAGAGTAAATTCTTTCCTTTAAGAGTTGACTCCCATTGTAAAGAAAATGGCAGAATGGGCAGAAATGAAAATGACAGCGTTGCTTCCCCATGAAAGTATCCATTCTTCTGAAGACAAGCAAAATGGCCTTGAATAGTAATAACAGTAATACCGTAAAAATTCTAAATATTGGGACACCAAAAATAATTACCATAATTGTCCTCAAATTGGAACAGTTTGGTTTTACAGTGCAGTAATGTGCCCAAAAATGCAAATGGCATGGCAAATAGTGTAAACCCTGATCAGACTGCTAGGAGCAGTCTGATTTGGGTTTGCACTATTTGCTGAGACCTAACTGTCCCAATATATAGAATTTTTATGGTACAACAACTATTATTGTTGAAGCACAGATGGACAAAGTTAATAATTTAAATTAAAACTTTTAGGATTTTCAGATTCACTTACACAGTAGCACATTAATATGAGCCGCAACATGTCAAAATCAACAAAGTGGCATGTGCCCGCAGCAAAAACTCAGATCAGCCTGGGCATCTGCCCAGTCTGATCAGAGTCTTGGCTGTCTGCATGGAGCTAGCTTAGATCCATACTTTAGGGGCATAGCAAAAACTCTGATGAAATGGGCAGGTCTAATGAAATGGGGGGATGCCCAAGCTGATTTGAGTCTTTGATGGGCTCACATGTCACTTTGTTGGTTTTTATGGGTATATTCATATTTTCAGATACAAGATGTTGTACCAGTGACCAGTTATGACACTGCAGGATCTTTTTTACTTCTAGGTTGTGAAAATGGCTCAGTTTATTATATTGGTAAGGTATTTCTTAAAAGAAAAGAAGAAAAAATGGTATAAAAATATAGCCAATTGAAATAGTTGTTAAATATTTGTAAAGTGGATGATAAATTTTAAATTCTTGTAAGTGATAATTCCAGAGTCTTATTTATTCTGGAAAGAATTATATAAAATAGTAAGGGTGCATGCTATGTACAAGCTGGGCATAATGCTTAAAGTTTGGCCTGTTGATCTGCATTCTCTGCATACACAGTACAATGTGTTTTTGTTGTTTTTGAGAGGAAATAAAGTTATTTCCCAAACTTAGAGCTGTGTTGGTACTTATTAACTTATTTTGATGTGTCATTTATGCAAATTATTGAATCGGCACACATATTCCAATAACTGCCTGAAAAGTACAGTTGGGCTTTCAGAATAAAGTCTGACAGTATCTAGTTCTTTGTATATCAAACTTTAATTTGGAGAACCTGACTTTGATTTCATTTCTTCAATATCAGAAGTGTGGTACATGCATTGCACTTATTCTTTTCCAGATATGCAGAAGTTTCCTCTTAGAATGAAGGACAATGATCTACTAGTCACAGAGCTATACAGAGATCCTGCAGGGGATAAAGTGACAGCCCTCAGTGTCTATCTTACACCCAAAACTAGTAGGTATCCTTTTTGCTTGAACACACAGTATGGACCCAGATCAGAGTCTTAGACCAGGCTCCAAGGTTATAAAACTTTTTTCATGCTCAACTCAGCTGAGCATGAAATTTTACATGCTTATAAATAGCAAATTACTGATAAGTACAATTGTTTTCATGCTCCATTTAGCAGAGTATGAAATTTTCTCTGCTTATGAATATGAAAATGCCAACATTAGTTGGCATTTTCATATTTATCAGCAGAGACAATTTCATGCTCAGCTGAGTTGAGCACGAAGAAAGTTTTATAACCTCGGGGGCCAGGGTCTGTCCTGTATGCCATTCAGGCAGTTTTATTACCTTGTGCGTGCAAAAATAAGAAAGAGCTATAGCAGTCACCAATGTGCCAGGGTCCCACTTAAGACAAATAGGTACACTTTCAGGGGAAGCAACTTTGCCATTTTCATTTCTGTCTCCCCTGTCATTTGAGGTCACCTCTAAAAGGAATTTGCTCCTATAACAGCAGATTCTTTCCTTTAAGTATAGACTCCATTTAGGAAAATCTTTGCCATCCACAGAAGCAAACAGAAAGTCACAAAAGCTGCCTTCTTTTGTAAAAATGGTGGAAAATCATGGATGTATACCCATTTACCTAAAGGTTAAAGACTTCTGCTAAAACTTATGATTGACAAGTTTGAAATCTGCAAGCTATTCTGTAAGTGGACATGTCTTGTTTATCATCTTCACTCAGCTTTAAGTGAACTTGTCCAAATTCAAATATAGAAGAATTCATTTCAGTGATAAATGGGTTACTGTTTTATTTATGTCGGTCTCTGTACTTTTTTGTCAGATCCAAAATTAGTACATGTAGAAATCTGCACATTGGATTGCTTCCAAAAATGAGCTTAGCAGAACTCACTGAAAATTAGTAGAACTCATCCACACTTGTTAAAGGTGCTTTAAGTTCTGAAAATTGTAAATAGTTTAGGTATGTACACTCAAGTATTAGACTTCTTATCCACCAGTCAATTATGTAAGAACTTCATTATTCATGTAGTTGCAAATGCTACCATTAAAGATTATTTTCTTTTAAATAGGTCTGAGTGGTAACTGGATAGAGATAGCATATGGTACCAGTTCAGGGACGGTCCGTGTGATTGTACAGCATCCAGAGACAGTTGGTCATGGACCACAGTTGTTTCAAACCTTCACAGTACACCGCAGTCCAGTTACTAAAGTTATGTTATCAGAGAAACATCTTGTATCAGGTAGGTATACTATAGATTTTACCTATTGAATGTGCAATGCGCGTAAAACTGTCTTTGCAACGGGGTTTAAGTCAATATTTAGATTTTCTAATCTTATTCAGATAAGTACTCTATCTAAAACATTAATGCATTCACAATCTGTGAAAGATTTAAATGGCATTGACTGCTTTTTTCACTCCATTTTTATACAAAAAGAAGACAAAGGATTGCATTGAATTGGTACTGTGCACATATTAAAGCTTGAGTTTGTATAGTCATATAGTAATGATAAAAATGCTTTTTCCCTTCAGTATGTGCTGAATATAACCATGTACGGACATGGAGTGTGACTCGGTTTAGAGGAATGATCTCTACCCAGCCTGGCTCCACACCTATGGCTTCCTTCAAGGTTGTGTCTCTGGAAGAATTTGATCCACAGCAGAGCTACATAGCAGGAAATGACTTTGGTAAGATCATAAGATAGGGGGAAAATGGTACATGTATATACCATCTTCTAACATGATGTTAAAGTTTTCCCCCAATGAATGCATAGGAAGGGGAGTCGTGTGATAATTTGCAATAATTCACGTTATTAACTTCGAGACATGCCAGTTTGGTGCCTCGATGACATCGAATATAAACATTTGCATCTGCTGCTGGCGTATGGCTCAAAAATAGTCCTGTAGAAACCATTGTAATATACTTGCATTTTCATTCTGTATGTTAGAATCGAAATAATTTTTGCCTACCCATAAATTATCGCTGATCAACATGTGTTTTTGGGCAGATACAAATATTAATTCACAAGGGCTTTGCCATCCTGAGTTGATATTTCATTATCTGTCCTTCAACAACGTGCTAATCAGGGATAATTCACGAGTAAAGACAAATTATGTCTTAATTAATCCTAAATGTGTGACCTTCAAAGGCTTCAATCCATGCACAGAAATACTACATAGTAGGCAGGGAATGATTGGCTATATTCGAAAAGGGTAGAAATATTGTACATCCATGGGGTTTGGTTAGGATCTTCATTGTGTGAATATGGATACATATCCACAGGATGATCTGAGTGTTTGCTGTATATGCTAAGGACCATGTATGTTGCAGCTCATAATTATGGAGAAGAAAGTAAATGTCAAAACTTATGGGTATCTGATATTACTGTTAAATCTATTATAGGTCCATTTGGTGAGCAGGATGACCAGCAAGTGTTTGTACAGAAAGTTGTACCAGAAACTGACCAGCTCTTCATTAGACTGTCTTCCTCAGGCAAAAGGTGACTTATAATTACAATGTCTGACCATCAAACTGTTTTACATGGTTATGTTTCTTACTATATACACATGTACAATTGAAATACTTTGGTCTTGAACATGGTGGAAATATAACAAATTCAGATATTTTTATTTTTTCATAATCGTAACATTGTGATATATCCCATGGTTTGATGCGTCATAAGAACTTGCTTTTGATAGATCCTGGATGCTTTCTTCATTTGATTATATAACCTTTAACCTGCTATAAGATGAAAATAAAGAATCAGATCCAGGTTCTACAGTGTCCCTTGCTCTTTTTCTAACTTAACACCCCTCAAAATGGTGGACCAGTCTAAAGCAAGCCATTTTACATACGAAAACAGCCTTTTTGACTTACAGATTGCTCCCCTGTATGACATAACCCTTCCAAATTAGGTCTATTTGAAAAGAATTTGCATCTCCTGTTGAGATGATAGGCAGAAAAGAAAATTTTGGAGTTGCTTCCCTTGAAAGTATTTGTATTAACATATATGAGCCGCGACACGACAAAACCAACAATGTGGTTGTGCAGCCAGCACAGACTCAGATCAGCCTGGGCATCAGCCCAGTCTAATTAGAATCTTTACTTAGTGCTTAAATGGTAGCTAAGGGTCTAAGCTACCTCCATGCTGACAGTGAAGACTGATCAGACTGGACAGATGCCCAGGCTGATCTGAGTCTGCGCTGGGCGCACAACCACATTGTTGGTTTTCTCGTGTCGCGGCTCATATATGGTGGAAAATCATCTTTGTTAAACTACAAACTGTTTTCGTACATTCAGAGTTTGTGTGATCAAGTCTATAGATGGTACAACAATCAGTGCCTTTTGTGTTCATGAGTGTGAGGGATCTAGCAGGATGGGATCTCGTCCTCGAAGATTTCTGTTTACTGGCCATACTAATGGAGGAATACAGGTGAGTGTTGGGGTTGCTTCTGTTTAAAAAAGTTATTATTTGTTTTACAATCATATACTTTTTATAACCTTTAACATAAAATAAAAATGAAGATTTAATTTTTTTTTTATAACAGGTATTGTCCTTAAAGCCGTAACTTTAATTTGAGTGTGACATGAATTGACGGATTGTATCGTGTATTGAATGGGTAAGCATAAGGTAAATACATAAAAAAGTAGAGAGGTTATATTGGAAGGAAGTCAGATTTACCTGCATTAGATCTCCATGCCATCTTTACCAGGCATATATATGAATGGTGTTGTGTGAAAAGGGATCTTCTGACATGTTCAAACAGTGAAGGCTCAGATTACAGTCTGATCAGAATCTCCTCTTTTCAGACATATAATATATGAACTGTGGGGAATCTGAAAGTGAAGAAAGAAGACTCTGAACAATTTGAGCTGATGTGCAAACTGATTTTAGTATATGTATTGAAAGTATCACATGGTGCTAGGTCCTTTTGCACTTGATGCCAGTCATGTATGTCTGTGATTGTATTTCAGATGTGGGATCTGACGACTGCTCTGGATCTGATGGATAAAGCTAAAGATGGTAATGAACTACAGTCAACATTTTATTACCGAATTTCTTTGGTTTTAAGATAGGATTTTTCTCTTCCGGAATAACCCCAAAAATCTATGATGGATCTAGATTTTTGGGGGATTGTTTTGGAAAGAAAAACCCTTCATATAGAAGTTTACATATTTTGAGTAATTTTGGAATGAAAACCCTTTGTCTTACAGGCGAATAAATATGGTACTAAAATGGTTGGAAAATATTTAATTTGAATATTTTTTTGTTATTTTCAAAACGAAGAGTAAGGAATTTAAACTTTATGAGATAACATATCAAATGCGCAAATATGTTAAAGTAATTTTGTAGTTTGAGGGGCTTATTTTATCCATTGTATTTTTCACCACACATAATTTCTAATGCATACCGTTTATGTCTGTTACTGGAGTTTTATTGTATATTGTAAATTCAGTCTTCATTTATTCAAGGCTGTAGGAACCAACTTAAAATTTAGAGAGTTTTGCAATTCATGATAAAAGAGATACTTTGTATTAAATAGAGAGCATATTCAAATAATTGCCGTGATACGAGTACCATAAAAATTCTAAAAATTGGAATACCTAAAATAATAGCCATAATTGTCCTATAAATGGAACAGATTAGTTTGACAGTGCAATATATGTGTGCAAAAGATGCAGATGGAATGGCAAACAGTGTAGGCCCTGATCTGGGACTGCACTGTTTGCTCAGACCATTCTTACCCAACACTTAGAACTTTTATAGTAGGCACTTTATCGTAGAAAATGAATAAGCATTTGCTATTTCTTTACAGAAGGAGAGCTAGGAGGCCCAACTCCAAAAGAGTTGGTGAAGCTGCTGGATCAGTGTGACATCAGCCAGTCCCTTAACTCCACCCCTTGTGTTAGCCCCTCCCCCTCAATCATAGGTGGATCCTATAGCCATAGGTTAGCTCATCAAGGTCAAGGTCTTCTGGGACTGTCTGAATCTGTACCAAACTTGGAAGTGCTGGAAACAGAAGAGTTGGGGGCAGTCGGAGGTCATGAGTCTTCACAGGTAATAAAATTGGTGTAACTTCAGAATTAGTATGCCCCAAAGTTCAGGGTTTAGTTTAAAGGCTAGAGTGAGGGTAAGGATTGATTTCAGTAGCTTTGGTAATATAAATAAATGTTAGACTAGTGTTAGACCCAGATTTAGGGTAGAACATAGTGTAAGGGCCAGACAAATACTAAAGTTGTTGTATATAGGTTTATAGCCCATGTTCCTTCTTTTGAATATATTCTCTGCTCTTGAAGGAACTCTGTAAGATTTTGATTAGAGAGATGATCAGTCCAACTAAAGAGCTTTTATTGAGTTCCTATATTGGTTTTATTTCTATTCGTAAAACTTGACTTACATGTATCTTGAGAGCTTTGAGACCATAGCTAATGTTAGGACTATAGCCATTCACCTAATATCTGTTTCCCTTTAATTTGAAAGCTCAGTTTAAATATGTTTTTAACATGCTTTCATTGTTCAAGCTGTTTTAACTGCATATTCAGTTCATGTTTTGACTCAAGGCCTTTTTTTGAAACATTTGAATATCAACAGTATCCATTTTATTTTCAGACTGTAGCAGATGGTAGCCAGAGTGATCGGACCCACAGTCGGCACAACAGGAGTAGTAGCTACTGGGTGTGATAGAATTGACATAACATTATTTACTGTAAAAAATCTAAAAATTAAGACACCTAAAATAATTACCAGGATTATCTTAAAAGTGGAATGGTTTAGTTTTCAGAGCAGTAATGTGTCCAAAAGATGCAGCTGAAATGGCAAACAATGTAGGCCCTGTTCAGACTCTCCTTCAGGGGCAGGCTGACCTGGGTCTGCGGTGTTTCCTCAAACATAACTGTCCCAATACTTTGAATTTTACGGTAACAAAGTCGGTGGCCTTTATTGACAGATTGTGCAATATTTGACTTCATTGACCTGTCGCTACCCTTGTGATGCAATACCCTTGTGGTCCTTAACACTGGTTTTGAAGCACGTAGTATAAACCCAAATCAGACTGCTCCTGGCACATGGCCAGATAGTAAAATAAACTTGTTTAAATATTAAGATACTGTACATCACTTTATTTTCAAGTGTTCTTTATTTGACTTTTTTTTTGTTGTTGTTGCTTTGGAATTATTAGCAAGTTCTTGAATTTGTTACCAAGTTATTGATAATTGGCAATTTGAGTTCGATCCTTTTATTTTACAAATAATGATGAGAAATTTGAATTTGTGAGCCATTAGATTTGCAAATATTAGGGAAAATAAAACTCTCGCAAATATTCCAAAATTTTCAAAACAGTCTTGCATGGATCTCTGCCCTGTCTTACATGGATCTCTGCCCTATATGGGAAAATTGTACATGCCATGGAAATCTCAATCTGATATCAACTTCAACACTTGAAAGAGTCATACATGTGCTGGGTTATTTAAAATCATAAAACTTCTTTGTACCATTTTGCAAATATGGCATTAGAAAAGAAAAGTGGCATTAGAAAAGAAATGGTTGTGTTCTTTAAAATAAAAATATGTGTAAATATATTGTGCCATGGATTCAACTCTCTAGCTAGGGCTAGTACTTAATGACAGTTTGTGAAAACTCACATAATAGTCCATAAAAAGATATGTTGTAGACCACAACATAGCCATATTAAAGTAGTTACGATGAGGTACCATAACATTACTGCAAAAACATTTATAAAGAAAAGTAAATGAGCCGCTACACCACAAAACCACTAAAGTGGCATGTGCGCCTTGCAAACACTCAGGTAGCCTGGGCATATGCCAAGTGTGATTAGAGTCTTCGTTGTCGGCATGGAGGTAGCTAAGACCCGTAGCTACCCTTTAAGAGCACAATGAAGACTCTGATCAGACTGGGTGAATGCCCAGACTGATCTGAGTCTTCGCTGGGTCACATCCACTTTGTTTTTTTTTTTCATGTCATGGCTCATATAACAATTCAAGTTTAAGATTGAGTCTGGGCATGAGAAAACCTTGTCTTGGCGTATGGAAACTACATGCTCAATCAAACCAGACTCCCTTTGGCAAACTGCAAATTCTGGCCAGACTGGGCTAGTCTGCAGACTGGGCATTTGCAGTTGGAATAGGATAGAGAGACTGTCTAGTTTATACTCAATGTTTTGAATAAGCAAAGCTGTAAATACACTTCAGGAAGTGTATGGCAGTTTATGTTAGCTGTATATAATGTATATTTTTATCATAATTTATGTTTTTGAATAAAAGAAACAGAAAAGCTACTTTTGCCTTCTTTACTTGGCGTTCTTTTTCATGTTTCAAGAACAAACTGCATAAACATGCAGAGTAAGCATGCAATTCCATTTCCACTTGGCAATTAAAAAGTTGAGTTTCTGCAAATGGATTGCCATATATAATTTGATTTGCATGTATGTAAAGCATATAAGTATAACTTTCAGTATTGTAAAAGACAAACTTGTTCTTTAACTTAAACACAGTCGGTAAGGCACCTGACTCATAAGTCAGAGGTCCTTGGTTCAATACCTGGTCTGGCCACATATATCCTTTTCTCCTTCCGCTGATTCAAGAAGGGCAGTTGTCAGTTACTGGCGAAAGTATGTGCACTTAGTACTGGTTAACCACTTAGGAGGTCTAAGCCTGCCCAGGAATAGTGTGGTTAGGGTAACTGATCGTCCCGACATGATCATAGGTGTTTACCATGGACGTAAAGCAACAAACCAGTCAATCTTTAACTTTAAAGCATATATTGTACACAAATAACCTTAAAAAATATACAAGTAAAATACTGTAAAAAGCTTCTATATGACGGCAGCAAAATTTGGCAGTTTTTAGAAACGGACCTTTTAGAGGATATTTTGGGGGATTTGTGATATATGAAAAAATAAAATCAAAGTCTAATGGGTCAGATTGGTTCTAGCTCATTGCAGTGATTACAGTTCTATTTTATTATTATGTGAAAGTTTCAAGACAAAACTATACAGATTTTGTGTTGCTTCTGATTTTGAGAGGGTGGAGTATGGGGGGGAGGAGCTGATTGATTTTATACTCAGTGGTTGTTTTTTCTCCGACAATCAGCAGTTTAATTGGCAACATTTTAATTTGGCGCTTTTCTTGTTTACTGCCAATATCGCCAAAGTAAAGTGACCACCAAATATAAGTGTTTTACAAAGTAGCTTTGTTATATTTAGATTATCGATTGGTGAAAGCCTGAGTTTTTAATTTCCATGTGGGTTTAACAGGCATGATAATTAGCAATAGCAAATACCGAGACACTAAGGTAGTGAAAAATCGATAGGTGATGCAAAATCAGTACATGTATCGGAATTCCAGATGTTAATTTTTGTGGGTGAAATTTATGGTAGCTTTGCCTTTTTGCATAGAAAAAATAATGTTGCTTGAAAACGAGGTTGACCATACTGCAACTTCCAAAAATTGCCATGACATTATCCTTGATTGAAAAACATAATCCCACTTCACACCCTACATGTAGGAGAGATGGACTACCACCACTTTCACCACTTTCCACACACGCACACACACACAAAGGCATCAACTACATCTTTTCAAACAAATAGCAACACCAAGGACTACTATGCTGCTGCTGCTTACATACCAAAGACATCAGAGGACCCAGCAAGTTTTACCTGTCCTCAATCAACAACAGATGATAGCCTTCTGATTGTAAGAGAAGTCCAAGTAGCTAAGCGCTAGCCAGTTTGAGTTATAGCCAGCGCAGGAGGCAGAATTACCCCTTCACCAACCTTTGTGCAGAAAAACTCAGCTCATGCAATTGCTGACATAACTAGTGAGATTCTTGGCAAAAAGCAGCTTGGGACCCACAGACCAACTTAATTCCTGATAATTGCCTATATTTTTACTTTGATCTGATGACAGGCTTTTGATGAGGAAAGGGTTGAGTCAAACAAAGTGGCACAGTACATTAAAAAAGCATTACTACCTTAGTTCCCTTCAGGTGTAAGCTTATGAGTAATTCTACAGGAGCTTATAATTTCTCTAATGGGGCTACCAACTTCCCCTATAGCATATATGTTTTCTTATGTGATGGTATCCTCACAGGCACTGGCTCCTGAGTGCAATCCAGGTGATCAGTGTTTAACCCTTAAAGAGCCAAAAATTAAAATTGTTGAATTGGCAAACAGTGTAGATCCAGATGAGGTGACTCATAATGAGCCACCTCATCTGAATCTAAACTGTTTGCCCTCTAGTGCTCAAATTCTCAATATGATATCGCTTGGACGAGACATTTTTTGAAATTCTGCAGACGTAAATTTTGTCATCTGCTTTTTGGCGCATTAAGGGTTAATCTGTGCATACAGCTTATACGGATAATCACAACTGGGGAAAATTCCTTTAGGAGTATTGGCCAGGTCAAGAAAATATATGTTTTCATGCACCTAGGTATAAACTAAAATGCTAAAATGGAAGTTTAAGCTATGTAGTCTTTCCTGGTTCCGTTTCACAAATTTACACATGTTGAAAGCGTTGTCAAATAATTAGAACAGCTGCTCAAAAGCAGCTGCCCTTTTAAATTCCCTTGACATGTCTCAATAATTAAAAAAAAAAAAACAGAAAAGACAGCAACAGCCAATAAAACTATATCCTTCCTAGGCTTAACTTGCACAGTAGCTGATAGCCCCGTTAGAGAAACTGTAAGCTCCTTAAATACTACACAGTACAGAAATACCATTTAAAGTTAAAGTGGACCATGAACGATAAGGAAAAAAAGCTGACCTGGAAAGCTGCAGTTGGTGTTAGTGTGGAAGGAAAGCCTGCAGAAATTAGAAGGGTCTTAGCATAAAAGGCTTACTGACAATCTGCCACAAATTATACTCTCGGAAAGGAATCAGCAGGAATACAACATTGGTATTTATGTGGATAGATGCAAGGTTAAGTTGCTCTAACGTTCATACGACGTCAAAACTATCATGTGCTTACAGTGGTAACCTTTGGTAGTGTCAGAAATTTCAAACAGCGACCCGATCGAGAAATGATTTTCAGTATGCAAAGAGAGGAGACTATCAATGAGCATATTTCGGGGTTTGAGGTTATAAAACTTGAGAATAATCTCAAACTCAAAATAAAGCACACTGATTGGCTGCTTCCGAGCATATGCTCGGAAGCAGCCAATCAGTGTGCTTTATTTTGAATGTACTCAAGTTTTATAACCTCTGGGCTTGAGCTCGACGAAGCATCAGCAGCAAGACCGCTATGTACGTGAACACACTTGGAACATAGCCTTTTTGGCCGCTGTGAGAATTAACATCAATGAAAACAGTAACCTTCAATATATCTGACGACGCTAGCCGTGCTGTTCTCAACAGAAAGACAGGTGAATTCTTCATCAATGTTGAGACTCAAACAGGGACACATTATCTCTTATACTCCATTCAATACCTGCCTGGAAAGAATCTTTAATGAAATTCGGACGTATACACAATAATTTTAACATTTGATCGTTTTTAAATCTCTTATATATAGAAACGTTTTAAATTGCTGACGTTTAGACGCTATATGCCCTTACCAGGGTTGAGCGTCTATAAATAACTGAACATTCATTCATTCATTCTTTAATGAAACGTGAATATGTGACTCTTAGTATTCATGCAATTTAAAGGAGATTTTTCTTTGGTCAATATTTTTCAGCATTCAGAATTAATCTAATAGTTTTGAGTTACATAGAAAAGCGAAAAAGTAATAGTAAACACCATATACCGAACCTTTGGATATTTGCGTTACCTTTTTGGAGTCTTGTTTATCTTATCAGCGATCATAAATGAGCAAGGTTTATGACTGAAAATGTGGTGTCAGTTCCCAGAGTCAGGATAGTGGTCGAACATCTGAGGTTGGCCGGTTTCCTCCACCACTTAGAGATCACAGAGCGCCAGCACCTGCCCTAATGATTTCGTTAAGCTTTCTATGTATAGTTTATTCGAAGTAGAACAAAGTTTAATCATTTTTTATTGTTGAAATGGACTCAAAAATGCACAGCATCTTGGCTTTCTTTGACAGCAACCCACATACTCAAGCTTCGAATGTTATGCGAATTTTAAATCTGTTTTAGTTTACTAAGTTTTTAAGCAAAAGGACTTGGCGTATCACAGTAGACGACGACGTCTGCACCCAGAGTCGATGCATATACCAGCACTACCCTACACCAGTGACGCATTGTTAGATGTTTTGATGATGTTTTATTGCTAAAAATACGTTCACGGCAGCTATGGTCATGTCCGGACGATCAGTTACCATAACCACACTATTCCTTGGCAGGCCTAGACCTCCTAAGCGGTTTACCAGTACTAAGTGCACATACTTTTGCCAGTAACTGACAACTGCCCTTTTTGAATCAGCGGAAGGAGAAACGAAAGTATGTGGCCGGACAGGGTATCGAAACCGGGACCTCTGGCTCTTGAGTTAGACGCGCTACCGACAGCGCTACGCGACCAGGCAGCAACGCAATTGTAACTCAGATTGTAAAGAAAATATAATAATGCTCAGGTAATTTTACAAATTTCACATCCCACGTGACAGCACTAAATGCAAGACACTACGCACAAAGCGTAAGTGAACAACTTTTTCTCAGGTGGCCGCCCGTCGCCTGAACAGAACAGCAAACAAGAGACCAACAACAACAACAAAAAGACGAACTGTCTGAAATTGAGACAGTCAATGATAAATTTACCGTTTAGGTTAAAAGAGGAGGGGCTCAAATATAATCCGAGAAGTTCGATCATTTTGGAAGCTGTGAATACACCAAAGAAACGAAAATAGTAAACTAGGTTTGATTGAGTCTGTTCATAACCACCAGTAATAAAAGAGGCACAAATTACCGGCTTAAGCAGGCTATTGATATTTTGCGGAACCAGCTACTGGCCTCCCCCGTACCCACCCGCGTTCTGTTTTGTTTCCGTTCTCGTAACGACATTCCCAAAGTGCCTCAGCGGCTACCTACCGTTGTTGCTGTTGTTTCAATTCTCGAAACGACGCACCCGCGCTCCTGGTTTCTTAAATTAGTAATTATTGATTATTACAATAAATTTGGATGCTTTTAAGTATTTTAAACGCATTGGTTACATGTAACTCTTTTGTCAATCTTATACGTTAGCAATGAGATTTATATCTTAAAATCCTTAAAATGTTCCGTTGCGCTCCGTTCCGTTCCGTAAAATACCAACAGGCCTTAAGCAGAACTCTGTTTTTAAAATGACTCTGAGGGAACTCATTGATCCCGGGGGACCAGCAATTTAGGGGATAACTGTCTTGAAAATTGTCATTTGGGGAGGTCAATCATCGGTTTTATGGTCGGAAATTTCGTTTTACGGCGACGCGCCAGCGGAGCCGTAAAACGCAATTTGCGACCATAAAACCGATGATTTACCTCCCCAAATACAGTTATCCCCATTCTAATGCACTTTTCCACATTTTCACCTTTCATAATGTACTAGTTTTCACCCATCTCAAGCGCTCTCAGCAGCGTAAAACCAAACGCCAACCAATGAGAAGCGACGTTACTTGATGACGTCGGGTTTGCGACAGTATATCGCAGAATATACTGTTGCAAATTTTTGATGTCATCCAATCAGACGTCGCGTTATATTTGTAAGTGCATTAGAATGGTGTATTGTAAAACATGGTGAGGTATGGGGAGATGGTTTATTGCCGCAGCGTGGCACTTAAAACCAATTGCAGCAGCGCCTAAAAAGTTGTAAATATATTGCTTATGAGCTGACATCGCCCCGATTGAAAGTCGCGTTTTAACCTAGAAAAGGATCAGGGGCTGTATTTATAAAACGACTTGAGTGGTTGCTATGCTGTTGCTAAGGCTTAATTTCTAAGAAAGAGATTCCCTACAACTATGAAATTTGCTCTAAAGGAACAGTCTTTTTCAGACTGTTCCTCTAGAGCAAATTTCATAGTTGTAGGGAATCTCCTTCATAGAAATTTGGCCTTAGCAACAGCATAGCAACCACATATACAGCCCGAGATGCGGTCGCTGCCGTGACTACATGGCTTATACATGTTAGATATATACCTACAGCAATTGCAGGTGTCAATGACAAGGTTTTAAAATGTTCATGTGTCAATGTTTACTCCAGGATGTACATCCATATTTCTTCGTTTAAAACGGATTTCTGCAAGTTGTTTTGAAACTTCGATACAGGATATGCATGTTGTCTAATCAACTTGAGACATTTTTATGTTCTCTTCATGTTTACAATTGTTTGTAGTATAGTAACCTGAGTTTCTTCAGCTCACTCCTCTCATAACCACGTATTTTTGAAGACATTTCTGAGATTCTTACTTCCATTGTTTACCATGCTTTATATACAGTAACATGTTTATTGTTTACGAAGTGTTTCTAAAATATTTCTCTTGGTATGAGGATCATAGCTTTTTCATCTTATAAACCTCTATCCCGTCGCTATGACATATCTGCGTACAGAAAAAAAAATCCGAGTCTGTTATAAGCAGTTCAGTACAGATTGAAACAATTATGACTGCGCATGGCCGCTGGTTCATAAGTACTGTGTCCGTGCATGCGCACAGACTGAAAGGTGTGTCCGTGCATGCGAGCAGGCTGAAAGTGCGGAATGCGCATTGGGGCTCTTTTTTCCGTATGTCAAAGTATTTGAATATTGACGAGGGCTTACGGTCAGATTCCGGTAATTGTGTATTTTAAATGTAAGATCGCCGGATACTGATTCAGTGGACAGCGCAGTGTGGTTCACATTTTTGTTTAGATTTTTTTTATTTTGTGTATTATTTTCTTCAGCGTACTGGTAAATAGCTAGGCCCCTTTTGTCGAGACAATCTTATTCACGTCTGTGTATAAATAGTATGAATATTGATGATTTTTACATATAATATCAAGGTTATGGGTGTTATCTTCTTCAGTATGTAAATAGAATTTTACGGGTATATTACATGATTCGAGCTATACGCTGGATGGAGTTGTAAGCAATCAATTTAGATTAAAGGTTGGACAAACTTTGATTAAAAGGCAAATTACCAGGTGACCAGGTAAAAAAAATGTTTTTCAGCTTATTTAATAGGTGTGTAACATTTTGAAAAGTAAGACAAACAGGCTTATACACTTATCAAAAAAAAAAAAAATTGAAATAAAAAATAGGCATTTTTCTTAACTTTTTCAGATACCTGTCGCAAGTAGTGAAGACTCATCTTCGCAAGCCAAGGGGTACTAAGACCACTTTGTTCCTTGTGTGGTATAATATAAAACGGTGAGAAAAGTGGTACTTAGTATCCTTGGCTTGCAAAGATAATGAAGACCCTAGTTTTGCCGATTATATTATTATCTTTTCTTTTGCTAATTAAGAGTCCATTATCATAGAAAGGTATTAAGATACCGTCACTTAGCATAAATACAGCATATGGGTGTGTGCTATTGAGCTTATGATTCAGATTCATTGGAACTGATTAAGAATATTGTCAAAACTTACAAATTTGTCAGTTGCAAAATAACATACTACAACATGGTCAAGGTCAAGTCAGTACATTGTAACAGGTATATCAGGTATATTTTTATTTACTTGTCTGCCCATATGTGTATATTTTAAAACACTTAACTCGTAACAGCTATAAGGTATACACTCTTCATGGAGCCTTCGGTCACTAAATGTTATTTCGTAATGACTTAGGATTGAATAAGTATTTTGAAATGGCCAGATCAATACATACAACGAGAAAAGGAAGAGGTTTAATTAAAGGATATGACTTTAACAGGTGACAAAATTTAATTCCGTGCTTCGAGCCGAATTTCCATGAGATTTTCAGTTCAGTTCAGTTCAGTTCAATTCTCTTATCGACGTTCCTCAAGTGGCTCAACGGTACGCAACCATAGTTGCACACACTTGGCGCCGTGTAAAAGCATGAGAAAGCAAAAACTGATAATTTGTATTGCAGCGCATGACCAATCAAACGTGCGTCGGAACCGTTCAAAGGACTGTAATAATATACGTCATGAAAAGGGCATATCTTTGTGAAAATTTGTAATTAATTGACAATACAACACATGCAGCGTATCTAAGGCAGTTTTACCGGGTACTGAAATTCTTTATTCCACGCTACTTATGCAATGGCCGGGCAAAACTACGACAGTTTCGGCTATTTTAGCTAATATAAGACGGCTGAATCAGACTGTCCACCAATCTGGGAAAGAGCCGATCATTCTTTTTACCGTGACTGCGCTCTCTCTCTCTCTCTCTCTCTTTGGTTGAAATCTGATATTTTAGTTCCTCATCATTGCTTAGCAATTAAATTTTCCTTTGTTATTAACAATGACGTTTCCCGTTTTTAAGGTACCCTAGATGGTATAGTATTTAGCATCGAAGTATGTAACTCAGAAACGATGTTACCACCTATCATGGAAATGTCATAGCAAGTGCGATACTCTACCAGCGTACCGAACTGAGAGCAGCAAAGGATTCATAATGGGTCAGTGTTTGAAGAAAAATAGTCCTGAACCAAAGAAGACAGAAGTTAATGACTGGTTAGCTGAAAATGGACTGGGGGAGTATTCCGCTAGATTTAAAGAGCGGGGTTGGGATGAAGTTTCCTTACTATTAGAAATGTCAGACATTCAGATTGAGTCGTGCATTCAAAAGCCTGGACATGTTGTGAAATTCAAACGAGCATTAGGAAGGCTAGATCCTAATGTAGACGACGAAACTGATATGGACCTTTCCTATAACGCTGAGTCGAGACCAAAGCCAACTAGACAGAATAGTAATTTCCATAGAACTGGAAGTGGGCACAGTGGGCGGCGGAACCGAAGACGTGCATCTCATTCCTCGCATAGCGATTCAGAGCCAATACCAAAGAAAGTTGATTTAAATCGGATGGAGAGTGGAGGTGATAACAGAAGACGTGTGTCCTACTCCTCAGACAGTGATTCGGCAGGGTTCAGACCAACTCCTGCTAAACAGAATGCTAAGCCAGTAAAGACAATGGATGCGCAGGTTCACCACCAGAGACGCTGGTCAGATTCATCCGGCAGCGGACCAGCTGATAAGGAGCATGTTACAGTCACACATGTTAAGAAACTGGAAACTCCTGTTGACGAAACAAAGTCCGTTTCATCAGAAGACGAAAATCTTGAAAAGAATTTTGAGCCAGCTGACAGGACAGTCGCTTATGAAGCCGAAGGAAATTTGAACATAAAGTTAGAAAGGTATTCATACATTTCATAGCACTTCCGATTATTGTACGCATGTCTGTCAGTGCTTTAAACTCTGCATACTAGTACGCCTCTCTGTTTTGCTTTCGCCATTTTAGCGGGTGGTTACGGTCGGGCGATGGCGCTGGGTAACTCAGTGCCGGAGCGTCCTACTAATTTGGTTAATGGTAGAGCAAAGGCCTACTGTACTTTCAGTAGATCCGGGTGAGGACTGTTTGGATATTTTTTCTCGTCTATCATTTCGCCTTTTTTTCTCCCCCAAATTCTGGGAGACGGCTCGATATAGACCGAAATACTGTCTCAAAGAGCCGTTAAAACCCCAGACAAGCGACCAGTTTCCGCCATTTTTACAAAAGGGATCAACGTTCATGACTTATTGTTTGCTTTCTCTAGTGAACAAGGCCCTTCAAAAGGTTTACTCTTAAAGGAAAACAAAATGCTCCTAAATGACACATGAAGGGGTGGTGAGGGGGGGGGGGGGGGGGGGGGCAAAAATGAAAATGACAGACTTTTTTCATGATATTGTACCCATTCACCATAAAACACGTTCTCTTAACGCATCTGTCTCAGGAAACACAGTTTCTTTTTTGTTATAATGATAGCATGGTAATACATAACAAGAATGAAATGAAAACAAGACATATCCAACAAGTATCACATGAGGGGCTTGCAGGAATGCCTGCTGAAGTGCATTTTATTTATAGTATGTGTGTTTTACCCTAAAGTGCGTAAGTACTGGGACACCTAAAACCATTAATTTTCCATGTGTCCCTGTGTCCCAAATGGAAAATTAATGGTTTTTAGTCGTCCAATATTTAAGCACATTAGGGTATCTAAATGGTTAGATACTGTCAGGTCAAAATAAACAGGCATTAACCAAATTCATGGATAGGCACCCTATGTAATTCGTTGATGCCATAAGACAGTATTTTGCTAAAATTACAAACATAACTGGTGTAAAGGCAGAATCATACAGAAGGCAACACTATTCTCTACAATGCAGCGAGAGTGCTAGACTACTTCCTTATTATATTTACTTCCTGATTATATTTTATATTAGAACTGTCAGTCAGTTATTGGAACTGCCTATTAATCTAGACTTCTGTCTTCAGGACTAGGGAGGAGACTTCAAGCATATCCTCTGAAGAGATGCGTAACCTCTCATACAGACAAAATAATGTCCAAGCTCAAAACAGTTACACTGGTAAGTGCCTTTACCTTCAGCACTTAGTGCAATATTTCAATGAATAGGTTAAGAAGGTGCAGAACGCATTGGTCCAGTTTTTAAGACAGAACGCATTGGTCCAGTTTTTAAGACAAAGGGAAAACGAGAAACTTTCAGACATGGGATACTTCTGTCAAAAGCAATTTGAGGTATTAATGACTCACTGCAGACTTAATACATATGAGCCGCGACACGGCAAAACCAACGAAGTGGCATGTGCCCCCAGCGGAGACTCGGATCAGCCTGGGCATCCGCCCAGTCTGATCAGAGTCTTCGCTGTCCACATGGAGCTATCTTTGAGCATTCGCTATCCTTTAAGTGTACAGCAAAGATTTTGATCAGACTGGCCAGATGTTCAGGCTGATTCGAGTCGTCGCTGGTCGAACATGGCACTTTGTTGTTTTCATCGTGTTGCGGCTCATATATTAGCATTTGATTTTTTCAGCAACATCTGGAAATTGCCAAAACCGGAGCACTAGAGGCAAGCCGAACTTTTGGTACAATGGCTATTTTCTCCATCCTGCCCCCTCTCCCCTCCCCCACCCAAACCCTTCCACTATCCCCAACAGGAAGTACACTGCTTCATGCCTTCACTTGAACCACCTCGTTGAGGTAATCTCTGCTACAAGTCGTGTGTCTGGTGAAGAGAAGAAGAATATGTATCAATCTCCCCCTTCTTTAATAAATTCTAACAAAACACAATGGATCCTTTGGAAACCAAACAACAGAAAATTTTTTATGGAACTTCCCAGCAGGCACATGACGTTGTAATAACATTGCACTGAAGTCCGTGCGATGCATCGAAGTCAGTTTATGTAAAATATTCAGAGCAACTGAGAAGCTTAGATGTTGTTTTGTGACGTTTTTTTTTTTAATTCGGGATGTCAAAAATCCACCTGCTCGTGGACGATAAACATAGAAAAACTTTGGCCTAAGCTGTACCACTTACCACACCTAATTAGTGATCAAGCTAAATTCAGAATAATAAAAAAGTCTAAATGCAATCACATGATGATTTGATAAGATGTGCAGATATTGAAACTGCAATTTTTCAGGGAGACTGCCAGAACTACTTTTTTATCTGCTATCATAAAAAGATGATGTTGATTGTTATTTTCAGGCCAAATGGAAACGATTGCAAAATGGTACCAAAAGAAAGATCAGCTATATGTCGAGACACATGCATTTCATGAACTTAAAAGCATTATAGATGAAATCCACTGGGCTACTCTGTTGGGAAAGCCAGGAGATGGCAAATCTGCAATGGCGGTTCATCTAATGTTGAAGTACCTAGAAAAAGGTTATGCGCCAATGTTCATTTCCTCTGCAGAGGAGTGGAAGACATTGGTATTAGGCTGCAACAACAATACAAAACAGTTTGTTGTTATAGATGACATCTTTGGAACTTCCATTGTTGATAAGAGTAAAGTCGATGAATGGCTGGCAGTGATTGGAAACATACTTCCGCTTATCAAAGAGAGGCACGG
Organism: Ctena decussata; assembly: GCA_963989385.1. NCBI lineage: Eukaryota > Metazoa > Mollusca > Bivalvia > Lucinida > Lucinidae > Ctena > Ctena decussata. The sequence goes on from OZ022499.1 coordinate 69,773,735, forward strand.
GGATCTACAGGTCGTCTGCACAAGCAGGAGATATATCTTTAAAGATGTCCAAGCAGAATTAGACAAATTCAAATTCTTTGAAAACTATTATATTGTGGATATGTCTGACGAAACATACCAGCTCACTCCTGATGAGAAAATGGATATCTTCAATAACTTCGCCGTGGAACATTATGTTCCAGAAAGTGAAAAGGTAGACGTTAGAAATGTAGACCCACCTCATGGCTTTCCACATAGTATTGAACTGTTTTGTACAAGCGCAAAATTTAGACAGACAAAAGGTATTTCATTCTTTGAGAACCCAGTTCAGTGTGTCAGAGAGGAGATACATGAATTCAAAGACAGTGACCAAATTAAGTATGTAATACTACTTCTTGTATTGTTGAATAACAACCACATGGAAGAGGACTTCTTTGACAGGCTGCAGAACAATGCCAGTGAAGACGAGATGAGAATTTTTGAAGATGCTGGAGTATCTCTACAAATTCACCATTTCACTGTGTCTTTTGCACTAGATTATTTAGAACATTCCTATCTGACACACGGTCCTGATGGCGCTTACTGCTTCAGTCATGACCTGTTAATGGAGATTGTTGCATCCATTTATATAACTCTGAACCCTCCCCATGCCATAGAAATTCTGGATTTCTCATTTATCCTCGCATTTATAAACGACGGCAGTGTAAACACAGGGCAAATGAAAGATACCCACCGTGCCGTTATTAGCTGTCTTCCCAAAGGAAGTGCACAGGCACTCGCAAAAAGGATAACAAGGGAGCTGAAGAAAGGAAATATGACAGCAGTGGGTTACTGTGCAGCCTGGCGTGACCAGTCGTTTGTCAGGGAATGGATAAAGTATGTCACTACAAGTGTTGATAACAAAACTGAACTTGCCAAAATGCTTGCTTCACAAAGTGAGGTAACCACTCTGTAGAATATTTTTGAAACAAACAGTGCTTCAGTGAAAGATGAACGTTGTTGAAAAAGGGACAGATTAGTGAGTGTCAACACAGGGTATAATCGATTCCGCTAATTTTCGCTTCCTGCAGAGACTGTGCATCATATTTGGCTTCCGAGACTGTCCGTGATCTCTTGCTTCCTGCCGAGACTTCTGTATATGAGCCGCGACGTGAGAAAACCAACAATGTGGTCGTGCGTCCAGCGCAGACTCAGATCAGCCTGGGCATCCGCCCAGTCTGATCAGAGTCTTCGCTTTCCGCATGAAGGTAGCTTAGTCCCTCAGCTACCCTTTAAGCGCTTAGCAAAGAGTCTGATCAGACTGGGCGAATGTCCAGGCTGATCTGAGTCTGCGCTGGGCGGACGACCACATTGTTGGTTTTGTCGTGTCGCGGCTCATATGATAAATGGCTTCCTGCAGACACTGTCCACGTGATTCTGCTTCCTGCCGAGGCTCTTGGCAGGAAGCAGAGTCACACGGACAGTATCGGCAGGAACCCATTTTTTGAGGACAGTAGTCCCTGCAGGAAGCAAGAGTTCGTGGACAGTCTCAGCGGAAGCCAAATATGATGGACAGTCTCTGCAGGAAGCGAAAATTAGCGGAATCGATTATACCCTGTGGTCAATAGAAAGTTGAAATATAGAGTTTGTAAAGGGAGGCAATTCAGTTGCCCCCCTTTGCAGACTATTACCATAAAAATCTAAAAATTGGGGTACCCAAACTAATTACACTAATTGTCCTAAAATGGAATAGTTTGGTTTTTACGATGCAGTAATGCATCTAAAAGATGTTGATGGAATGGCAAACAGTGTAGACCCTCAATCAGCAAGTGCATCAGCTCCAGCTAGACCTACAAAATAGGGCCTCAGAATCCGCTACCGTTACACTACCGCTACTTCCCTTTTAGATTTCTCTTGATTCATAGATGGCAATGTGAAAAAGGAAAACTGATCAGACTGCTAAGATGCAGAGACTGATCTTAGTCTTTCCTGTTTGCTCATGTTGCAAGGTATCTTTTCTTGCAATGCCAGTCATCAGAGCTCTAGATAAGAGGGAGTATTTGGTGATAATTTGGGATATTTTTTTAATTCTGCATAAAAACATGTTGTGACCCCACATCTGAACCGTCTCAATGAGACTGTTCAGATGAGGGGTCACAACATATGGTTTTAATGAGAGATAAGAAAAATTATCCATCAATTATCATCAAATCCTCTCTCTTATCTAGAGCTCTGTGTCATGTATTAGAAATGTCATGCCCTGCCAATATGAGAAGCCCCAATAGCTCAATCAGTCAAGCACTGGCCTGTTGATCTATGTACATGTGTTCAGTTTTGATCTAGCTCTCCCAGGTTCGATTCCTGTGGGAGCTCTTGAGTCCTGGCTCACATCTCTACAAGGTTTACCTCCCCAATCTATAGCAATCATTGTTTGGATTTCTCTTAGTGCAGTTTTACTTTATCAACTGATATGACTGAAATACTGTTGAAAAGAAAGAAAAATTGCGTTATTCGTCCATCCATCCCAGCCAATATCAGCCATAAATCCCTAAGTGTGTTGTAAGCTTACAGATGGTAACACATCCAGTCTCTCTACAGTGGACAACCTTGGATACAGTGAAAGGCATTGGATAGGACAATCTTGGGCAGGAATAAAATTGGCTGTTGCAGGATTGGTTTGCCCTTTTAAGTCCTTTTTAACAGTATTTCAGTCATATCAGGATCATAGGAGGGTGATAATGAAAGGCTGTGCGCAATGGAACTCTGTGGTTGAAAAGATTTCCACCTCCACTGGGATTGGAACCTGGACTGAGCTGGGTAATTTGGAGATATTTTTCTTATTCCCAACAAAATCGTATATTGTGACCCTCATTAGGACTGTCTTGGCAAGACTTTAATATCCCTGCTACCCCTTCTTATATGGAGAGTTGTCAGGTGACCATTCATTTGTCTATATGGTGGTGCATAGACTGCTTGCTGCATTCATGAGAAATTTAACAGTACTCAGTACTACCCAGATACAGTAGATACATAATATGAGGTTAATTAGTATTATAAACAAACATGGTATTACATGAATAGCCGAAGAAAGCAGTATACAGCCAACTGCAATAAATTGATATACATTACTTTTTAGTTTAAATGCGAAAAAATTGCTATGTAAGAAATCACATGTACACAATATCATGTATGTATAGGATGCATTGTTATAATCTTTTAGGCTGTAGAAGCCAATGCTTTCAAATTTGAGGCGTAACACAACAAAACCAACAAAGTGGTATGTGTGCCCAGCGAAGACTCAGATCAGCCTGGGCATCTGCCCAGTCAGCTCAGAGTCTTCACTGTCAGCATGAAGGTAGCTTAGACCCTTAGTTACCCTTTAAGAGCAATGCAAAGACTCTGATCAGACTGGGCAGATGTCCAGGCTGACCTGAGTCTTCACTGGGCACACATGCCACTTTGTTGGTTTTGTCGTGTTGCAGCTCCTTTATGTGCAAGTCTTAGAAATCAGGAAAAACATTCTTTTTTTTTTAGCTCACCTGAGCCGAAGGCTCAGAGGTGAGCTTATAGGATGGGAGTCGAGCCGTCGTCCGTCCGTGCGTGGGTGCGTGCGTCAACACTTTCAAACATAAATATCTCAGAAACCAGTGGGCCGATCGCAATCAAATTTTATCAGAAGCATCATTGGGGTGGGGGAAAGGCTGCATTAGGTTTTGGTGCAGATCAGCTCAGAACTCTGGTTTCCATGGCAACAGATAGCCCCCATAGGGTTATAATGGGGAAAACGGCGTCATCACGTTTTCTCGACTGTTTTTGATTAGATCCTTATCATACTTGCAGGTAATAATGACATACACAAGAGCTTGGATGAGTTCGAAATTTGGTTGGATTCGAGCACAGACTACGGAGTTAGCTGCCCTTGAGCGTTTGAAAAAAATCCCATAGGTTATAATAGGGAAAATGGCGTCATCACGTTTTCTCAACTGTTTTTGCTTAGATCCTTATCATACTTGCAGGTAATGATGACATACATAAGAGCTTGGATGAGTTTGAAATTTGGCCGGATTCGAGCACAGACTACTGAGTTAGCTGCCCTTGAGCGTTTGAAATAAATCCCATAGTGTTATAATGTAGAAAACGTCATCACATATTTTTAGAAACACTTTGTCATCGCTCTATTGCCTACATTTCTCAACGGATTTTTAAATAACTTCACACAAATGTAGGGCATGACAATATCTCGAGCAAGTTCGACTTTCAGGATGCTGCGCCCAAGGTCAAGGTCACTGTGGCTATTTTTAGAAAAACTTTGTCATCGCTCTAGCACCTACATTTCTCCATGGATTTTAAAATAACTTCACACAAATGTAGGGCATGACAATATCTCGAGCAAGTTTGACTTTCAGGGTGCTGTGTCCAAGGTCAAGGTCACTATGGCTATTTTTAGAAAATCTTTGTCATCGCTCTAGCACCTACATTTCTCCATGGATTTTAAAATAACTTCACACAAATGTAGGGCATGACAATATCTCGAGCAAGTTTGACTTTCAGGATGCTGCGCCCAAGGTCAAGGTCACTGTGGCTATATTTAGAAAATCTTTGTCATCACTCTAGCGCCTACATTTTTCAACCGATTTTAAATCAAATTCACACAAATGTAGAGCATGACAATATCTCGAGGAAATTCGACTTTCAGGATGCTGCGCCCAAGGTCAAGGTCACTGTGGCTATTTTTAGAAAAACATTGTCAACGCTCTAGCACCTACATTTTTCAGCAGATTTTAAAATAAATTCACACAAATGTAGGGCATGACAATATCTCGAGCAAGTATGACTTTCAGGGTGCTGCACCGAAGGTCAAGGTCACTGTGGCTATTTTTAGTAAAATCTTGGTCATCGCTCTAGCATCTACATTTCTCAACGGATTTTAAATCAACAAATCAACTTCACACAAATAAAGGGCATGACAATATCTCGAGCAAGTTCGACTTTCAGGGTGCTGTGCCCAAGGTCAACGTCACTGTGGCTATGTTTAGAAAAACTTTGTCATGGCCCTAGCACCTTCATTTCTCCATGGATTTTGAAATAACTTGACACAAATGTAGGGTATGACAATATCTCAAGCAGGTTCGACTTTCAGGATGCTGTGCCCAAGGTCAAGGTCACTGTGGCTATTTTTAGAAAAACTTTGTCATGCCTCTAGCACCTACATTTCTCAACGGATTTTAAAGGATTTTAAAATAAATTCACACAAATGTAGGGGATGACAATATCTCGAGCAAGTTTGACTTTTAGGGTGCTGCAATCAAGGTTTTTGATTAGATCCTTATCATACTTGCAGGTAATGATGACATACATAAGAGCTTGGATGAGTTCGAAATTTGGCCGGATTTGAGCACAGACTACCGAGTTAGCTGCCCTTGAGCGTTTGAAAAAAATCCCATAGTCTTATAATGGAGAAAACGTCATCTCATTTTCATTTTTCATCCGATCCTCATCATACTTGCAGGTCATGAGGATATGCATAAAAGCTTGGATTAGTTAGCATTTCGGCTAGATCCCACCACTGACTATGGAGTACCTGCCCTGAGCATCCAAAAAATCAATGTCGCCCCTTTTTCTTGGTTTCTACTGATCCGATCCTTTTCAAACTTGCAGGTAATGAGGAAAAGCATGATTTTAATAAAACAAGTTCAAATTTTGGCCAGATCAGGCCAACCACTACGAAGTTAGCTGCCCTTGACAGCTCTGTCTATTGTGCTCTTGATCGGATACTTTTTAAACTTGCATATATTAAATGAGGGCATACATAATGTTTTGGATGAGTTTAATTTTCAGCCTGATTGGACCACTGACTGTGGAGTTAGCTGCCCTTGAGCATCTTAAATATCCCTATAGGTTTACAATGTCTCTCAGGTGAGCAATTGTGGCCCTTTGGGCTACTTGTTTTGTTTCTTTCTATTTTTCGTTTTATATATATATATATCTTTCTACAAGCTTGTCATTTTCTGATAAAGAAGGAATTTGGTTTGAAATAGAGCACAGAATCTAGAAGCTGTGTTTTTGTTTTAATTTGCTCATCCTTTTTCATAATGACATAACAAGCACCAAACAATAGGAACACTATATTTTTATACATCAGCACAAGATAATCCTCACATATGGCATAATTTAACAGATGGACTGGAACAAGGTGAAATGGACTACTGGCAGTGATAACAGCCATATCTTTCCATGAATTTGGCATGTCATGCTTATAGAAAGAATTTGCTAAGGGAGCAAATGCTATCCTGTGAGTACTATCCCAGGATCTGGGAGCAAATTGTAACCAATGGAATGTAGATTTCCTCATCCATTCCAGTCCAGGTTTTAAATTATGCCCTCACATACTGCCATGGGATTAGACATCACACTAGCTTCCATCAGCATGATGAGCTTTGTGGTTAGCAGTACTTAATCTTAAATATTCGGACAGCCATAGCTATGCAAACAGCACAGACCCTGATCAGACTGCAGTCTGATCAGGGAATATCCTGTTTCCAACAGGATGTAAAACATCCCATAATGTGATAAATAGATTTGCCTCAGCTGAAAAATCCAGCTCAAATGGAGTTCTCCAAATATTTGCAATTAAAGATCTACATGTATATGCCTTTATAATTGCAAACATGATTTTGATTAAATTAACAGTGTATATGCGTAGAAAGGAGTAAACTCCCTGGCATCTTTTCACACCGCCAAAATTATACAGTCAAACCTGTATTAAGGGTTCACCCAAGGGACACACAATAATTGGCTGCCGCAGAATGGTGACCCCTCATATTGTTTGAAGGGATCCCAAAAAGTGACTGCTAAAGGCACTTCACCCCTTAATAGACTGACTCCTTTAGGCAGGTTTGACTGTACATACATGTAGTTCATATGAATATTAAAATATCAAAGAACAAGAATTGCACTAAATGCTGTGACTTGCCCATCCTGTGTTGCCACAAAGGGACCCTGTAATACTTACAGAGCTAAACAAAAATAACTCGACAAAATTTTACACGATGCCGGAGAAGCAATCCCTATGCCTCTCTGCTACAAGTTACAGGCCAGAAAGTAAATGAGTCTCCATAGGAAATCAAAAAGTAGATATATATCTATTAGGTCATAAGATGGGCCTTTCATGATCTACAGTGACCCAAAATAACTAAATCAGTCTTGTAATTCTGCTATAAGATGGAGTTTTCCCCTTCCAAAACAATTCTGGAATCTAGATCCATCTCGTAAGATGGATCTAGACTTTTTAAATTGTTTTGGAGGGGTAAACCCACATCTTACAACCGAATAGATATGGTACTAGCCATACAGGCATCCACAGAGTCAGAGCCTCCAGTATTTGCTGTATACTTTCTTGAACCATCAAAGAGTGATTTGGGAAAGAACCAAGTAGAGCCACAATCAAGGCTCAGCCTTCACTGTCTGCATCTTTTAGCTCTATCTAATTTATTCATGCTATTTTCAGCACTGACAGCGCACAACTGTCTAGAATGCCTGCATTATGACAAAGCATATGACAGTATTCAAAGAAAGACAGATATGTCACGGATTTTTCCATGACAATTTAAACTGATTAAAAAAATGTGCTTGTCAACCCACAGCATCTGATATTGAACTTGAGCTTTCATTAAGATATATCTGACAAATATCAAGGGGAATGAGTTCTGTCCATATCATTTTAAAACGTTAATATGTACTTAGCAATGCATTAAAATGTCATGCTTCTGTCAGAAAAGCAAACATCATATGATATATCAAATTTTATTTAACCCATTGCATTTTGGGTATTTTTGTCGTCTGCTGAAATTGTCGTCTGCATCAAAAATCAAGAATATTTTGACAATACTGGTCTAACTAACACTTGTAGAAATGATGTCTAGGCAGCAAACAGTTTGGATCTCAGATCAGGCCCCACGTTTGTGGGGCCTGATCTGGATCCAAACTGTTCGCCCAGATACCCCTAAAGGGGTATCCCGAATGGAATGGGTTAAAACCGATATACCAGTTCAAAGAGGACAAAAGCCTTCTCTTTCGCAAATTATCCTCTGTCTTGATTTCACATAACAAAATATTTCCTCTGAATAGATCTTTTATTCCACATCCTAAACAACTGTTTTCTTTAACCCTTAATGCGCCAAAAAGCAGACGACAAAATTTACGTCTGCAGAACTTCAAAAAAAATGTTTCGTCCAAGCCATATCATATTGAGAATTCGAACACTAGAGGGCTAACAGTGTAGATTCGGATGAGGTGGCTCATTATGAGCCACCTCATCTGGATCTACACTGTTTGCCAATTGAACAATTTTAATTTTTGGCGCTTTAAGGGTTAATAGAAAATCCGTTTTAGATAAACAGAGCCACATCTTGAGAAAACTTTTCTATGGGTTTATGTGAACTTGCATGCACAGACTAATCTGTGATCTTGAGGAACAGGTATAGTGAAGTCTGCACTTTGCAATGATGCACAGGCTGATCTGAGGATAAGCTGTTTTCACATCCAGAGATCAGCATGTGCATTTTTGCAAACTAGGTCTAATTATTGTCCAGACAAAATGCACATACCCTTAACAGACTGCTTTCACATATGCCGTAAGACCAGATTTCACTTGACATAACTTATATGAGCTGCGACACGAAAAACCAACAAAGTGGCATGTGCGTCCAGCGCAGACTCAAATCAACCTGGCATCCACCCAGTCTGATCAGAGTCTTCTCTGTGTGCTCAAAGGGCAGATGCCCAGGCTGGTCTGAGTCATCGCTGGCCTCACATGCCACTTTGTTGGTCGTAGCTCATATCATTTGCAGTTACTATTCTGATATCATAATCACAAGGTGTTCTATCTGTCTCCAAAATTCATCATGCTTCCTGGCTTGCCACCGGCTCCTTGCTGAAACTGTCTCATCATGTTCTGAAGGCCTTGCATTCCACCTAAAAATATATAATAATTCTCATTTAAGGTGTGTGGGGAACACTTTCAGGGGAAGCAACTCTCCAGGAAGAAATTACTCCCAGGGGAGTATATTTGACGTGTCAAATATGTCCCCCTAGGAGTAATTTCTAGGGGAGCATACCTGACCCCTCAAATAAGTTACCCTAGGTGCTATTTCTTCCCTTTAAGAGTAGATATCTTTTGAGTAGGATGTGGGAGGGAGGGGATGTTCTTCTTACATGGTAGCCAATACTATGCCAAAAAGTTTTCTCCCTTTGAAAAAAAAGTTTGCAAATACATGGAAGTGTATCTATTCACCTCACATAGTAAGAATACACCTCAGCACTGTAAGCTGAGAAGTTTTTCTGGGTTATTTGTGTGTGTGTTTTTTGGGGTTTTTTTCATCTCTTTTCAAGGGAGGCCACCTAACAGAAAAAATTGTTTTCCTGATGCCTGAATGCCTTATCATTGGGGCTAATCTTAAACGGATCTGCTATGTGGGAGCAAATTTTCTAAGAGCAGCCTCAAAAAAGAAGGAAGACAGCTACCTTTAGATCTGAATAAGCTCCCTTAAAGGTATATATCCAATGCTTCACTTTGAGGGGAAGCAACTCTGTCATTTTCAATTTTGTTTCCTTTCTCAATAGGGTCGACTATTAAAGAAAAGAAGATGCTTTCCCTTTTTTTTTGGAAAGGATTAAAAGGTTAAAAAAAAACATATGTTGTGACTCATGACTGGAATCGTCTCACTAAGATGGTTCTAATGAGGAGTCACAACATGTTATAGTTCAAAAATAAGCAAAATTATTCTAAAACAACACCTTATTGGTAGCTATAGTGTGGACTTCATTAGATATGCCTCAGATGGATGACTATACAATTTTATGTAAAAGAAAACTTAACTCAGTATATAAATTCTCATCAAAACCCACCTTTACCCAGATATATTATGCTTAAAACATATTGACAACTAAATGTAAAATTTCAGATATACCATATTAATCCTATTAACACATACTTTCGTTTCTCCTTCCGCTGATTCAAGAAGGGCAGTTGTCAGTTACTGGCGAAAGTATGTGCACTTAGTACTGGTTAACCGCTTAGGAGGTCTAAGCCTGTCCAGGAATAGTGTGGCTAGGTTAACTGACCGTCCCGACATGACCTTAGTTGTTTACCGTGGACGTTAAGCATCAAATCAACCAACAACAACAACAATCCTATTAAACACACCGGCGGCATTGCATTTTACAAAAGGGTGCATTATTTAGAGGTTAAAGTTTAGTAAATAAGCCATTGCCAAAACACCTCTTTTAAACCTCATTAAAGTAAATGTGTACACTATACTTCCTCTAGGAGCAAATTCTTTCCTCTAAGAGTAGACCCAATTTCAAAGAGCTACCTCACCCAGAGAAGCAAATGGGAATTCATACCATTCACTAGAACATTATTTTCGGGAAAGAAGCATAGTGTGTTTATTAGAGCAGGGATGTTTATTAGGATTAATACAGTATTATGCTATGGTAGTGACAAAATGAATGTTTTGGAAAATCTTACCCATCTGCTGTAGAACTCTGGGGTCCATCATCTTTGCCATCTGATTATTGAGTTTGGCCATCTGTGTAGGGTTTACATTCTTGCTCATGTCTCCCCCTGGAAAACAGCAAAATAAAATGGATCTATTCCAAACGTGAACAAAAAATGAGCCACGACATGAGAAAACCAACAAAGTGGTTGTGCGCCCAGTGCAGACTCAGATCAGCCTGGGCATCAGCCCAGTCTGATCAGACTCTTCGCTAAGCGCTTAAAGGATAGCTAAGGGTCTAAGCTAACGCCATGCGGACAGCAAAGACTCTGATCAGACTGGGCAGATGCCCAGACTGATCCAAGTCTGCGCTGGGTGCACAACCACTTTGTTGGTTTTCTCGTGTCGCCGCTCAAAACTGGATGATTATGATTCATATTGCAAGTGCTGCTTCAGAATCACACCGCTCTCTCTATCTCTGTGTGTCTCTCTGTTTTGTCTGACTGCCAGTCATTTCAATGATCATAGCTCCAACTTCATCTATTGTTCTTACCAAAAACAATTCCACAGAATGTGATGTCTGGCCTGTCTATGCATGGTCACAAAACGGAGCTAAACTAGAAAACTTTATGCCACTGCTGCCGATGACACTGGAAAAGTAATACCTTTGTTTTGCTTCTGCGTGTCAAAGGCAAGACAAATACTGATACTATTTCTGTTCTCAAAAAATATCTGTATAAGGGTATAATCAGCGTTTCCATTTTATACATCTACACGTAATGAACAAAATCTGAAATTTTCATAGCCAAAACATCTTACTTTTTGATGAAGTTACATATTTTTATTATAATGGAAGACCTTCTCTGATGAAATTCTTCGACAATCATGATTACCCTAAAAATTCTAAAAAATGGGACAGATAGGTCTATGCAAAACAATGCAGACCCACATCAGACATCTCCAAATGGCCAATGCAGAGGTCTGATCAGGGTCTACACAGTTTGTCATTCCATCTGCATTTTTAGATGCATTTACTGCATCGAAAAACCAAACTGTTCAAATTTCAGGTCAGTTATGGTAATTATTTTTGGTGCCCAAATTTTTAGAATTTCTACAGTAACTGCTTTGGGTTCTAAGGTTATTGTATTTAGGAAGTTACAGTATTTACTTTTAAAGAGACCCTTTATGCCACCATCTGGGCAATCAACAGTATAGTCAATATGTTGAGATTTAGTATAAGTACCGTAATTTTTTAAGGGGTTCCAATGTTTAGGATTATTCAAAAATGTATTACCTTTACCTTTAAAGAGACCCTTTATTCCTCCCATCTTTTTCACCATCTGAGCAAACTTCTTGTATTGTGTTAATAACTCATTCACCTCTCTGACAGACACACCTGCCCCACGAGCTACCCGCTGTGTACGACCTGGCTGTTTACTTAACAATCTTTCACCATCTAAACTGTCCAGCTCTGGAAAAGAAGTTTTGTATTGATTTATTTATACAGAGTTTGTGAGAGAGTCTTTAATATCATAATTCATGGGTATGGTTTTTGTTTTTGTTTTTTTATCGCTAATAATTTTATGGCCCTTTCAAGATGATTTCATTTATGTCGAGCCGATCATTAAGCAAAGGTGGGTGAAAACTGGAGCACCAGAGGAAAAAAACATCTGATCTTTAACCAGAACTTGGCTTTCTCAATTCTGCTCCGACTGAGGCTCAAACTCAAAGTGGTGAGAGACTTAATATTTAAGAGTCATTTAATATATATGTTGTGGTGTAAGAACTTTTATCATATAATGTCACTGTTATTTAGTGGATAACGTCGTGTCATAAAAATCGTATGACCACACGTGTAATAACACTTTGGTGTGTACACGTACATGTAACGTCCTTGACAACGTCCATGTCGACAATGCATTTTGGTATTGAAACAATGTTCAGTTTGAAGCCGTTTAAATCCCATATTAAAGGGTCATATGATAAACAGAATCTTACACTTGTGGTCATTTCATATGAAATTTATGAAACTCGCCAAAGGCTTGTTTCATAAATTTCATATGAAATGACCACTCGTGTAAGATCCTCTATATCAGTCAGGCCATTCTAGTGAAATGTCAGATGTTAAAGTTATCCTCAAGGTGCATGGGTACATTTTCTGGGGAAGAAACTCTGTCATTTTCTGCCTCCCGTTTAAATATAGGAAAGAACTGATCCTAGAGAAGCAAATTCTTTCCCTTAAGAGTAGACCTCCTTTTGGAAGGGCTACATTGTCCAGGAAAGCAAGCAGGAAGACACAAAAGTTGTTCTTCTTTGTGAAAATGGTGGAGAAACATGGAGGCATCTTTTTTTTTCTCTCTCTCTCCAAATAATCCATGGATAAAACACGGCTTACCTTCATCATTCATACTGTCCATTATAGTCATTAACTTTTTCAATCTAGCCATAGATTCCTGTTCACCACCCTTCGTGAGGAAATCTGAACTGAAGCCGGGAATCATACCCTGAAATGTAGCATCTTCTTATAATATTTGAGATGTGCCATGAAAGGTGCATTATGGCACATGAAAACAGGTAAGACCTAGATTAACCTACACATTTGTGCAGTCTGATCAGAGTCTTCCCTGTCGTCTGATCAGAGTCTTCCCTGTCTATGGATTCTCAGGAGTCTTATACACTGAATATTGCAACTTGATATACAGAGAAGTAAGGATTTAGAGGGAATTGATCCATTGGCTATCTTGTTATCAAGATGAAAATGTATACGCACAATATGTGCTCAAAGCCCTAAAGGCATATTGCAGTAATTAATTATCCCATCACCTCAGAAATACATGTAGCATCTTCTAAGATGCTGACCGAACACAGAGACCAGGGGCCAGTTGTTCAAACCTAACAACGTTATTAGTTAACATTTTGTTTAAGTTTCAAACAATATCTCAAACAGCCAACATTTTCGTTGAAAAAATGTGAGAAGCTTGCCTAATTTTTAAAAAAAAAATAATATCAATGTATTTGGCTATAAAGTCATAAAACACTTAACGAGCTCGTTAGGCTAACATGCTTTGCACAACTGAGACCAGAAATACAAAATTGCCTTAAGTCCATTGCTAATTCTGTCAAACGTTACAAATAAAGTCTTTATCTTTAAATTCAAGGTTAGGTATTGCAAAATCTTACCATGATTTGGCCAAAAGGTCCCATTTTCATTATGTTTTGGAACTGTTCATACATGTCTCTTAATGTGAAGTGACCTGGAAAAATAAGATTAAAAAAACAGATCAATTTCATTTGCATGTTCTGGGTTACATTCCATTCGAATGCTTCGGATTCTTCCAAAGATTCTAAATTCAGCACAGCAAATTGTGTGTCTGCAACAGGGTCAAAGGCAAATCCATGACAACAAAATGGTGGAAAGGATAGCAATGGCAAATTCTTTCCTTTCAGAGTAGACCCTATTTTGGAAGGGCTTTGTTGTCCAGGGAAGCAAAGAGGCAGCCACAAAAGTACAGTTGAGTTTCAATATCTCGAACACTGATAGTAACCTCTTATATGAAAAAATATAGTTTGGGCATAATATAATCCCTTTTTTATTTACATTTTAACTCCTGTTAACTCAAACCACTGAGATATCAAGAGTTGACTGTAGTTCTCCTTTGTAAAAATGGTTGAAAACAATCGTGGAGTACCAATACACCTTAAGAATGGGACCGCAGTAGAAGGAATTTTACACCCACCAGTGAAACAAATACAATTCTGTTAAAAGTCATCTCATCTTTAATATGGTAGTTAAAACATGGTAATGTGTACACATGGTAATGTGAACAAACACTTTGATAATTATTCAAGCCATCTATAAAACATCTCTTGGATCAAAGGAGAAACTGTTGCCCTCCCTTGTCATATTCATATTTCTGTGTGGCTGAGAGTCATGGACCTTAACAGCAGAGTTAGAGAGGGAAACATGGGCCTTTGAGATGAGATGCTACCAAAGGTTGCTAAACATCTTGTGCAGGGGCTGTGTTACTGGTGGGGGTGTTCTCAGAGGGGTCGGGCAGCCACTGGCGAGTGGGGGAGGGGAAGGGCTCCTGACCTTGGTTGGGGCATGGAGGCTGAGGTGGTTTGGCCACATCTCAGGGTCTTCTGGCTTAGCAAGGACAATTCTGCAAGGCATAGTGGGGGAAAGAGAAGAAGAGGTAGACAGAAGATGTGGGGGAGACAATATTAAGGAGTGCACATGGAAGGACTTTCCAAGCTCAACTAGGGCAGCTGAAGACAGGACTAGGCTATGGGATAGACTAAACTAGACTAGATAGAACATCACAAACCTTGTTTGAGTTTCTTCATGAGTTCTTCATTATCATCTAGCTTCAATTCATTCACCTTGTCTATCAAACCTTCTATATCACCCATACCTGAAATAAGAGAACATTCATATTTACTGTCTAGTAAAATTATACTTGACATACTTATATTCTTATTGCTAATAAGCAATGGAACATACCATTTGGTTATAAGACAGGAGTTGGTACTTCCAAAACTACTGTGAATCAGTTTCATGAAATACAGCTATGCAATGGGTTTTTGCTTTTGCAATGGGTTTTTGCCTTCAAAAACAATCCCAAAATCTAGATATGTCTTATAAGACATATCTAGATTTTTGGGATTGTTTAGACATATCTAGATTTTTATAAGACATATCTAGATTTTTATAAGACATATCTAGATTTTTGGGATTGTTTAGACATATCTAGATTTTTATAAGACATATCTAGATTTTTGGGATTGTTTAGACATATCTAGATTTTTAAAAGACATATCTAGATTTTTGGGATTGTTTAGACATATCTAGATTTTTGGGATTGTTTTGGAAGGGAAATACCTCTTATAACCAAAGAAATACGGTATAAAAGGATTACCTCATGCATATGCATACTGCAAAGACTCTGCCCAGCCTGCTCAATTGTGAAATATTGATACTGCTCTTGCTAGTCCCATATATTCTGTACGGATCTTGAGGCAACTACATCATGTGTACAGCCAAGGCTTTGACCAGACTGCATAGATTCCTAAGCTAGTCCAAGTCTTCTCGATATGAGACGGTTCTAATGAGGGGTGACAATACACCTTTATGCTGAAATATGGAAAAATATCCCAAAATTATCCCTGTTACCCCTTCTTATCTAGAGCTCTGTATTGGACAAGTATGATTTGGTCAAATTGTTGGTTCAGGCATTTTTTTCCAAATATTTATTGCATATGCCTGTATAACCTATCTTCATACATACCTAACAATTTGCTTACAAATGGCTGGACCTTGAATGGCTCAAAATCGTCTATGTGTTCACCAGTTCCTATAAATATCACAGGACTTTTTGTAGCAGCAACACTGAAATCACAATAGTAGAATATTAAAGCAAAAGACTGATATGGTGAATGGCTAGATCTTCAGGGAAAGCAACCCTGTGTTGGGTTTACTGTGATTCCAATGCAGACCAGCGACAGAGTCTAGCTGTTATTCTCTTATTTAGTCTGTAACAAAAGATGTCTGTTTATAAACCATTACTGTCAATGAAATCAAAATGTACACGTTCATACTGACTTAAGAATCTTGAGTACAACTGGCTGATTTTCAGTCACTGATTTTACACAAACTGACTCTTTGACAGCACACCCAGAACCTTATGTAGAGTTTTGAAGGCATGAACCGTTGTATAATTTTAGGTCCTTTTCAACAGTATTTTAATCATATTAGGAAGATGGGAGGGTGATAACGTAAGGCTGTGTGCAATGTAACCCCGTTTATAGTTGAAAAGATTTCCAACTTCAGCAAGAATCATAACCCAGACCACTAGATCAGTGAGCCACCGCTTAAGCCAATGAGCTACCAGTGCTCAGACTTTTTAAGAGGATTAACAGTAAGAGTATTTATATACTTACGCACTGAGAGCTCCGCCACCTTTGGCATGGCCGTCTAACTTTGTTATAATGACTGATCCTACATCTACTTTGTCTTTAAATGCCTTGGCCTGTGCACAAAATAAACATTGTCCATACTTAAGCGTAAATATTGGGACAGGAAAAAATATTTAATTTTCCAGTTGTCCCAATAATTATGCCATTGAAAAATAATTATTTTTCAATGTGTCCCAATACTTAATGAAACCTACTGAAATAGTATGAGCTGCAGAGATCCTAGATTTTTACACAAAACAATTTGAGCCAAGACAATGACAAAACCATCAAAAAGGCATGTGGGCCCAGCAAAGACTCAGATCAGCCTAGGCATCTGCCTTAAGACCCTTAGCTACCCTTTTAAGCAAACAGCGAAGTCTCTGGTCCACTCTTGGTATAAGTAAGTCTAAAAGAAAACTTTTTAGTGACTCTTTCTTCCCTAAAACACTGCTTTTCTCCAACTGGTTTATTCAAACAAGTCACCCAAGGGCAACGATCGCTCACCTGCCAGTATATGCTCAGGTCAAGTGGCCAAAATGCAAGCTTTCGGCTCAGGCAGGCTAATAAACAGGCTGCAATTCTATAGGATTGGATAGTGAGTGTGTAAACTGTTCCATCATGGCCACTTCTATAAAATCACTAAATGACCTTGACCTCTAGTATTTATAGAAGTTGAAGTTGACTGCATTTCCATATCACAGAGCTCAACAGCAACAGAAAAATGCACTTTCTCATCCTTTCCCATTCAAAAGCCTAAGGGACCAAATTTGACCTTGCCATAAAATAGGTCAAGGTCAACCTAAGGTCATCATTTATATAAATTTTGTAGTACTAGAGTCCATGATGCTACACACCAAGTTTCAAGGCAATCAGCTCAGTGGTTCTTGAGAAGAAGAATTTTTAAGGTTTTAACCATAAATGGGCATGGTGGCCATCTTGGTCATGTGATCTGGGTCAAATATATAAACTTTTGTTTCTTTATACTGTTAAGGCTCTATATGAAATTTGGCTTCAATCAGTCCAGTGATTTCTGAGGAGAAGTCCTATGTAAATGTTAACGACGGATGACGACGACAATGACCTTGACCTCTAGTATTCGTAGGGGTTGACGATGACTGAATTTCCATATCACAGAGGGCAATAGCAACAGAAAAATGCACTTTTTCTGCTTTTCCAATTCAAAAGCTCAAGGGACCAAATTTGACCTTGCCATAACACAGGTCAAGGTCAACCTAAGGTCATCATTTATGTAAGCTTTGTAGTACGGAGTCAAAGATGCTACATACCAAGTTTCAAGGCAATCTGGCCAGTGGTTCTGGAGTAGAAGATTTTTTAAGGTTTTTACCATATATGAGCATGGCTGCCATCTTGGTCATGTGACCTAGGCCAAATATATAAACTATCGTTCCCACATCCTGTTAGGTCTTTATATGAAATTTGGCTTCAATCGGCCCAGTGGTTTCTGAGGAGAAGATGTTTGAAAATGATGACACCCAATGGCCAAATGACCTTTGATCAAGGTCACTAAATGACCTTGACCTCTCATATCCATAGGTGTGTAAATTGACTACATTTCCATATCACAGAGCACAAAAGCAACAGAAAAATGCACTTTTTCAGTTTTTCCCATTCAAAAGCTTAAGGGACCAAATTTGACCTTGCCATAAAATAACTCAAGGTCAACCCAAGGTCATCATTTATTTATTTAAGGTTTTTACCATATATGGGCATGGCAGCCATCTTGGTCATGTGACCTGGGCCAAATATATAAACTATCGTTCCCCCATCCTGTTAAGACTCTATAAGCAATTTGGCTTCAATCGGCCCAATGGTTTCTGAGGAGAAGATGTTTGAAAATGTTGACATCCAATGGACAAATGACCTTTGGTCAAGGTCACTAAATGACCTTGACCTCTCATATCCATAGCTGTTGAAATTGACTACATTTCCATATCACAGAGCACAACAGGAACAGAAAAATGCACTTTTTCAGATTTTCTAATTCAAAAGCCTAAGAGACCAAATTTGACCTTGCCATAAAATAGGTAAAGGTCAACCCAAGGTCATGATTTATATAAATTTTGTAGTACTAGAGTCTAAGATGCTACATACTAAGTTTCAAGGCAATCGGCCCAGTGGTTCTGGAGAAGAAGATTTTTAAAGGTTTTTACCATATATAGGCATGGCGGCCATCTTGGTCATGTGACCTGGACCAAATATACAAACTTTCGTTCCCCCATCCTGTTAAGGCTCCATATAAAATTTGGCTTCAATCGACCCTGTGGTTTCTGAGAAGAAGATGTTTAAAAGTGTGGACGCCGACGACGACGGACGACGGACCAAGGCTATACTATAAGCTCACCTTGACAGGTGAGCTAATAACGTAATTATGTGTTTTTTTTCTAAATGTCCAATGATGCTGAACACATTTCAATTTGAATGAACAATAAAAATTGAGCTATCACAGTAGTCATAGTAAAATCATAGTTTTGCTTAGAAGACAATGGCATTATTACCTTTCTGTCTCTTCAAATGATTGGATAATTGGGTCCAGCTGTTCAAAGCATCGTCAGTCTAACGAAGTCATAAGTTGAGGATTGGTTAAGTTTTACAGTACTCACAAAATTAATAGCAGGGATATTTTTGCTGAAAATTGTGAGGGGCTTTTGCACTGCAAAAGCTCTTCACATTTTTTGGCAAAAATGGTAGTGGTTTTGTATACAAAATGTTTGAAATTTTATCATCTCGTTAACTAACAACATCGTTAGTTTAGAACGACATGGCTCTGTTGCCTAGTAAGAACCCTGCTCAATGACTATGACTACTTAGTTCTATTTCAAAGCTTAAACACAGACCCAGAAGTTTACATACCTGTGATTCACAAGCTTGACCTATAGAGGCATCCATCACAAATATTACATTATCTGGTTGCTGAAATATAGTTAACCATTTTATATATGAGCTGCGACACCAGAAAACCAACTATGTGGCTGTGCGGCCAGCACAGACTCAGATCAGCCTGGGCATCCGACAAGTTAGACCAGACTCTTCACTAAGCGCTTAAAGGGTAGCTAAGAGTCTAAGTTATTCCCATGCGGACAGCGAAGACTCTGATCAGACTGGGCAAATGCCCAGGCTGAGCTGAGTCTGTGCTGGGCGCACAACCACTTTGTTGGTTTTCTCGTGTCGCGGCTCATATTTGCTTTCTTATATAAAATATTGCCCTACTTTTACATATTGATACTAATACTCTGTACATGTTTAATATTATGCAGTACAGTATACATGTACAACGGGAGAAATTTTAACTTTATACATTCTTACACAGCCATCTTATTAAAATACCAGTAATTCAAACATTCCAAAGTAATTTTCATCAAGTTCATTTGTCCAACAACAATGTGTATAATTAATATAAAATATCACAACATATATATCACAATATAATAAAACAAACTTTCTGCTTTTAAAATTCACGACCAGGCACTAACCATGACAATAAACTGCTGACATATTCTAAAAGACTAACTTACATGTCAAAATTGAGTGTTTTGTATTTTTTTGGTTGGTTGTTTTGGGTTTAATGGCTCTAATAGACACTATTTCAGTCTTAATCAAGACAACTCCCACAGGGAGGGAGAAGGAAAGGAAATATGACAGGGGAGAGAAATATTGTCCAAACAACCCACACCTGCTGCAAGCACAGTAGGCCCTTGCCCTACTATTATCCAAATTAGTAGAAAAAACCCCAACCACTATTTTGTATTATAAAGTACTGAAAGCTGTAGTGTCCTTAAAAGGATACATGTTTGCTTCGCTTCCAAATTATGTCCTTCCTCAAACAAAAAAAGATTTAGGAAATAAATAACACCATAAATTTTATAATATCTTACAATAGCTGTGTAAACTTGTAACATTTCTTCAAACAGTGAGTCCTCCTGTTTGTGTCTACCACTAGTATCTACTATCAAGATCTCAAAATTCTCTGACTTAAACTTGTCCACACCATCTTTGGCAATCTCCACAGGATCAATCTCTGTGTAGCTGAAAATTTTCATAATAAAAGATAAACCTGAGGTCCAGATACAAGGGAATATTTGGCGGTAAGGGACAGTTTCAGCTTAACTGCTATAAAAGTATATATGTTGTGACTGCTCATTAGAACCTTCTCATCTGAAATGTGTTTTGTGACCCCTCATTAGAACTGTCTCATCAAGACAGTTCTAATGAGGGGTCACAACATACATCTTAAGAACTCCATCGTTGTACTAAAATTATCATGAAAAACGTGCACAATCCTTTAAAATCCTTTTAACATACTTAACAATGTTTAATTTCACCATACAAACATAATACTTCCGGCCGTCTCAGTATAAATTCTCAAAAGAATGTCAGCAATTATACAGAATCTATTCATATCATAAGTCTGTTTATCTAATAAAAACTTCAACTTTTTCTGTCAGCGATAAAACCATACATGAGCACAGTGTTTCTATGAAACTCTGTTTCCAAGCCTCAGTGATTCTGGTCCAAATAAATCAAACTGTTTCTCACCTGCCATAGAAAGGAATCCTTGCTTTTGTAGCATTCTGTTTCAACTGATCAAATGCTCCAGCTCGGAATGTGTCAGCACAAATCAAACTGGTCTTCCAACCCTTTTTCTGGTAGTAATACGCTAACTGAAAGTACATAAAAGTTAGTCTGGATAAAGTGAAATTATCCACAGTGCTCAGACAAGCCAAATATGAGCCACTACACAAGAAAACCAACAAAGAGATTGTGCACCCAGCTCAGACTCAGATCGGCCTAGGCATCGACCAAGTCTGAGCAGAGATTTTGCTGATGTGCTTAACTGGTAGCTAAGAGTCTAACTTCTAAGCTCCATGCGGACAGCTAAGACTCTGATCAGACTGGGCGGATGCCCAGGCTGATCTGAGCTTTGCTGGGCGCACAACCACTTTGTTGGTTTTCTCATGTCACGGCTCATATATTAAACCTCAAAAATAGCGCACTACTTGGTAGCAATACTGTTTAAGCATTTCTGATGAATTCTGATGCTTCCCATGTTAGCGTTGTATTACTCCATGTCACGTGCAATTGTCAATACAATTATTGCCCCGCTTTTCCGGTCTTTTGGACATAACTTTAAACCGAGGTCCCATCTCAGTATGGCCTAGTTGTTTTTTTTATTGATTTGTTGCTTTACATCCACAGTAAACAGCTATGGTCATGTCTGAATGGTCAATTAACCTAACCATACTATTCCTGGGCAGGCTTAGAACTCCTAAGCGGTTAACCAGAACTAAGAGCACAAACTTTCGCCAGCTCTTGGCGGGACGTTATATCGGAGTTCACTCAAAATTGTCACAAAACAGAGCTAAACCTGAGGTCACAACAAAAATTACACTATCTCTTACATTCTGCTATTTGCAGGGGAGACAAAAACATAACTGAGCCGCGACACGACAAAACCAACAAAGTGGTTGTGCCCTCAGGGCAGACTCAGATCAGCCTGGGCATTCGCCCAGTCTGATCAGTCGTCCATGTCCGCATAGAGGTGGCTTAGACCCTTGGCTACCCTTTAAGCACTTCGCGAAGAGTTTGATCGGATTAGGCGGATGCCCAGGCTAATCCGAGTCTGCGCACTGGGCGCACAACCACTTTGTTGGTTTTGTCGTGTCCTGGCTCATATATTAGAAGGCTTTGAGCTGATGTAGCCCTTAAGTAAGGTTTTACACTTTGTGTCTTTAACAGTCTTATACAGCAAATGTTAAACAGCTCAAAAACATAACTGCCTGTTATAATTCAAGGGAAGCAACTCTGCTATTTTCATTTCTGATTCCCTTTTTCAGTGTTCTCCCCAGGAATTTCATGTCGCTTTTAACACAAAAATAAAAAATTGACTTGTTGATCAGTTTTTAAAATCCTGAAAATAGCAATGTTTTTTCAAAATAAGCCTCAATTTACATTTTAAACCATTCAGTAATGATTCTTAATGCATTTAAAACAACTTTACTTGCAAAGAAATGAAAATAACAGCATTTTCATAAATTTTCATTGGAAATTAAGGCATGCTGCAAAGGTAATTTGAAGAGGAAAACATGTTGCAAGAGACATGCCGTAATGGTCTGGGGAGATCACTGCAGTTTTTGATTAAGGTCAACTCTTAAACTATAAGAGTAGACACAATCTTGGAAGGGCTGGATTGGCCTGGGAAGCAAACAGGAAGTCACAAAGTTAGTCTCCCTTTGTAAGAATGAGGTAAACCATACAAATTAAAAGTGCTGAAATCCAATGGCAAACCTTTGTACATGTGGTTGTTTTACCGCTCCCCTGGAGACCAACAAACATAATCACATTTGGTTTTCCTTTCACTGGCTGCCATGCTTTAACTCCTGGATCAACAAGCTGAAAATATATATATTAGGTTATTTATCATAGACAGCTATTTAACTGGATGTAAATGCAGCAATACTGTCACACTATTGTTTAAGCAATCTGACTGAAGCCCATTAGGGTCAAGTCAGGCAAATTCGGACAGCAGGTAAATTCGGACAGTGACCTTGTTTCCTTTATACGTCTGTCATTTGGAATTTAAACAAAAATAACTGGGCAAACAGTGAAAATCCTGATGAGCCGTCTGATCTGGATTTTCACTGTTTGCAATGGTATGTCCGAATTTACCCACTGTCCGAATTTACCCGACTTGACCCTAGATGCAACAGTGTTTTTCCTCAGTGAAGCCATGCAACTTTATATCGTTGTACAAAACAATCATACTGAAACTTTGCCAGCAATAAAATTTTGTATTAGTAGCTGAAACAGAGCAGGCCAAAATGTGACACCAACATGCATGTAAACTGAAATACTATATCCATTTCCAAACAAATATACCACAAAGTCTGCTATATGGATTATGTATATTAGGAGTTCTCTTTTTCTTTTTCTTTTATGTGTGTTTGTGGGACTACCCCTGAAACTGTCCCATGTTTGCATGGCTTTCTATAGATATGCATGCACGACTTTACTTTTTATGAAAAACTTCTTTGTTTGTGTGACTTTTACCTAGGACCACAGATAAGTTGGATCTGTCGTAGTTTTGTCTAGATTCTTCAATATCAATAACTGATTAAAGTTTACATAAGATATAATGTATCAAAATCTCTCTTTTATTTCACATGTAACATGGCAGTTTTTAATTTCAAATTTGAAACCTTTTCAACTAACAAATGCAAACCTGGACTTTTAACTGACAAATTTAAAATCTAAAAAGGAGACAGTTTTGAAAATCTAGGAAGTTTATGAGAGTTTAGAGTTTGAAAAGGTCGAGTCGGGTAACTTCGGATAGTGGGTTAATTCGGACATACCATTGCAAACAGTGACAATCCAGATGAGGCGGCTCATAATGAGCTGGCTCATCAGGATTTTCACTGTTTGCCCACTTAATTTTCAACTGACATATAAAGGAAACAATGTCACTGTCCAAATTTACCTGCTGTCCGAATTTACCTGACTTGACCCTATATTTCCTGAGACTCCAGAAAACACTAGCCTGTTCAGTTTGCCAAAGTTGTAATCACCACTTATATGGACCAGTCTGCATTTTATCCTCACACCTAAGGATTTGAGCAATTCCTGACACTGACAGTAAACATACTACAAACACACCTGGTTAACTATATTTTCAAGGAAGTTCATAAAGACGAAAAAAGAGCTGTTATGAAACGATAAAAAGAGATGTTACAAAACGAAAAAGAGTCATAGTTACCAAACGACCTGATGACTAGGTCGTTTGGTAACTATAACTCTTTTTTGTTTCATAACAGCTCTTTTTCGTTTAGTAACAGCCCTTGTATATACATAGTTAACCAGGGGTGACAAATGGATGTGAAAGCTTCCACTACCAGTTTGGTGATATCATTCTCACCAATCTATACTTGACTTCATGGGTGAACTTAAAGACTCCATTGCTCTATCAGCGTGAAAATTTTTATCATGAGGTATAGCTGCAAGCTTCTCAGTATAGTTTTGTCAGTGTAAATGAATAGAATGGTAAAACTACAATGTACAGGCGTGGAGTCCCAAGCACTATCCCGCCTATGATTATATAGCATTGCTAGACGGGAAACCAGAACATGAAATTTTAATTTGTGGAGCGATTTGTTGTTTTTCAAAAAATTGTTTTCTCTACTTTTTGCCAGTTATATGACTCAGTATATGCACACCAACCCACATTTTATTACCAAACATAAAGGTTGAACTGTCTTTTACAATGATTTGATTTTAGACGTTTTTACCACTGACAGAACTATGGAGACTTTAAAGTCAAGCACTTGTAGGAAGAAAAGCAAGCTGCACATTGTTATGGCATTTTGTCATGCAATCATACAGATAACGCAAACACTGATTTTGAAAAAAAGTCTCCCAAACAAACTGCATATGGTTAGGAAATTACAACAAAGCAATAAAGAGGGATTTTAAAATAATGTAAAACAAGCCAACTTTCAACTCCAATGTAAAAAATATTCAGTTCATTTGCTTCAGTTCAGTTCAATTCTCTTATTGACGCTACCCAAGTGGCTCAACGGTACGTAACATAGTTGCACACACTTGGCGCCGTGTGTCTGTCCAAAGTTCATTTGCTTACTTTGACAAGTTCTTTAAATACTGACGACTGTATCATTCTTCTTTTGTTTAGTCCACCAGCCATCTCGTCAAAGTCTATCACAGACCTGAAACATACATACAGTGTTTGTCACTTAATACAAATCCACCCAGTTTTTGAAAGATTTACAGGCAGCCAATTTCAAAGTTTTTGGTGTTTATATAATGCAGACCTATGCATTATACGGTAATGAGGGTTTAATGATGATTTTGAAAAGTCTTGTCCATAGGAAATACTATATAATAGCATAGTAGCATGGTCTAGGAATGGTCTTTAGGATTACATTATATTAGATATAGAGGATCTTACACGAGCGGTCATTTCATATGAAATTTATGAAACTAGCTTCTGCGAGTTTCATAAATTTCATATGAAATGACCAGGAGTGTAAGATTCTGTTTATCATATGACCCTTTAAAATAGGACTTTAACGCCTTCAAACTGAACATCATTTCAATAAGAAAACGCATTGCTGACATGGACCTTGTCAATGACGTTATGTATACGCGCCAAAGTATTAATTACACTTGTGGTCATATGATTTTTATGACACGTCGTTATCCACTGAATAACAGTGACGTCATATGATAAATAGTGCTTCAGATAAGAAAATATTACAAGAGTATGCATATCATTTGGGTATACCACTTACAGGGGTGGGCTTACCTGACATTTTCCCTGAGCCCTTTGACCAGTCTCACATTAACATCAGCTTCCAGGAGGGCTGAGCATATCTCCTTCAACATGCTATTCAAAACCTAAACCAATGAGAGCAGAATATAAAACATGGTGAGATACTGAACATGTGAAATACAGACAAACCTGCGTACAGAGACCACTTAAGGGTGCCCCAAATAGAGGTCTTTGTTGACTGGTGGTCTCTGTTCAAAGGCTCAAAATGTGCTTATTTCTTACATTCTGGTAGCTGTTAAAGTAGTCTCAGAGCCCTAGATAAGAGGGAGTATTTGTTGATAATTAGGGATAATTTTTGTTAATTCTGGATAAAAACTTATGTTGTGACCCCTCATCTGAACCGTCTCGATGAGGCAGTTCAGATGAGGGGTCACAACTTATGGTTTCAATGAGAAATAAGAAAAATTATCCCTCAATTATCATCAAATACCCCTCTTATCTAGAGCTCTGAGTCTACAGAGAGGTGATCTTTATTCACAGGTTGTCTTTAGCACAGGTTTGACTGTAAATACATGTACCGTAATATCAAATTTGGCTATAAGACAGATTTCCCCGTCTAAAACGATTCCAAATATCTACCTAAGTCTTGTGTTTGGTAATTTTGCTATAATTTTTCTCTTCCAAAACAACCCTAACAATCAATCTTAAAAATCTAGATCCATCTTATAAGATCTAGATTTTTTTTTTTCATTTCAAATGAAGTCTCATAAACCATGGACTCAAGAAACAAATGCTCACAAATAATTTTGATACAAGTATGAAACTAATGTTCTTACACTACAAAGAGCACTTTATATTATGTTGTATTTGCTAATATTGAAAAATTTCAAAATTATAAAATTTCTAGTAGCAAATTTGTGTAAGTGAGCTGCCTTGAATTTTGTGGTGGATTACCAGATATGTGGGCACCACAAAAATTTCCTCATGAGGTGACAGAAAAGTAAGGTATAAGGCTCCAAGCAACCTTGTATACTAAAGTTAACAGTAACTATAAGGTTTGAATTTTGTGGTTGATTGCGAGAAATGTGAGCACCACAAGAAAGTACTTAACGAGATGACCCTGTAAATCATGCCTTAAATGCACACCTGGTGCCGAGTGACCATCCATGAAGTACTGCTTGTTCATTAAGTTCTATGAATAAGCTACCAGGGCAAAAGCTGATTATGATGATAGATGACTTGGCAGTTTTACATCCTTTTCAACTGTACGTCAGTCATTTCAGGATGATGGGAAGGTGATTATGAAAGACTCTGTGCAGTGAAAATTATGAATGCAGTTTAGGTTCTGAGAAAATCTGGCCTCCAGCATGTACAGTGGGACCCAAACCCGAGATCTTGTGATCCTAAGTCAGAAGCCCTAACCACTCAGCCACAGGACACATTGCAACAGCTATGTCACACATATAAAACACAAGGCCAAAGCAAAAAACATGTCTTGTTTCTGGCTTAGACGTCTCCAAAATTTTTTAGGGTCGGTACATAGGCAAACTTTTTTATACCGTAATCGACCAATTTTAATGCACATGTGCTTAACTTTTGCAAAATTGCAACAAAAAGGTGTGGTTAAAAATGTATCTAATAACCGCACACTCTGAATAAAATACAGGGTGACTGGAAAGAGGCAACATGGAGTAGGACTGGAAATACTGTGTGTTTATATTTTCTAACAGTCTTCACGAAAACCGTCGGTCTGTCGGACAGAACCGGCAAATTCTGAAAATGTCCGGCGATTTTTGCAAGGGCGCCGGTCGCACTGTCCGACACTGATAAAAGTTGACATTTTTCAACTCGGTAAAATCAAATTTATCGTCGGAAAAGTCCTCTTTTGGCCGAAACAAAAACGAAAGTTTCGCCATTTCATATTTACAAAAGCGCTTATGCAAGACGACATCTGATTGGTCAATATATGCCTGACTATTTATATACAACCAATCATTTCGAGCGTTATAGTTTTCGGCCCAAAGAGTGCTTGCAACGGTTGGTTTCGGTCTCGGAATGTGTAACAATCTCATCATTTTTCTTTTTTAATTTTGATGACTCGGCTAAAATGAAATGAACTTTAAACTATTTATCTATATTATTTGCTTAATGACTGCTGCGCCAGGTTATTTTCTGCTTACTGTTACTGTATTTTTGCTGCTTCTTATATAGACTGGTAGCGAATTAAATATGGCCGAACTTTGTGAATGGTACAAGGGCGAACCAAGGGAAATAATCAAAACATTTTTTTTTCTGTAACAAGTTTAGCTTTTGAAAAAGCATTGGAGTTTATCCCCAACCTATGCGTAGATGAATACAAGATATAGCAGAGGCTTTTAAGAATGGGAATTGAATTAAAATGAAGTAGAGAATGAATGATTAAATGGGAATTAAAGTTAAAATGAAGCAGTATTTAAGTAATTAAAAAATGGTTCCCATTTTTATGACTAAAATTTTTTGTTGGCTCGAATGTGAAATTTTTTTTTCTGTCCTGCAAATTTCTGTTCTGTCCTGCAATTTATTTTAGACTGTCTGACAGCTGTCCTGCAACTCTTCAGAAGGTTTCGCGAAGACTGTTCTATGGGACAGAAAATGATACTCAAGCCTTGAGTTCGCTGTTGATACAGTAATGATAAGTTGTTAGGTTTTGTGAGAGTTTCAAAAGGAAAAGCAGTGTGCGCTTGAGCAGTTTTTTCCGGCAATGGCCTGGCATGGTGTGCGGTCATAGGGGCATGTGCGGTAAATGGGTTGATTACGGTATACTTTTTTGTATGGAAAATGTATAAAAATCTGTAAAAATAGTTTAAAAATAAATTTAAAAATCCCATTTGGCTAGAAAAAAAAGTTTGAGTAGGCCCCCAAAGAATAGGGCCAGTGGGGTCACCATAAACACTTGGGATTCTTTTGGCCTTCAACAGGTCTGTTAAAGCCTGCCTTTCAATCATCAGTCAAGTCTTTACTTTATTTTTGTAGTTAGCAGCCTGATTATTTTAGTATGATTTTCCCAGAAGGCACATACATTGAACCAACATTATGTGCCCAGTGGGGATGTAACATCTACATCACAGAGATGGCACAGACATACTTTTGTATGATAATCCATGCACAGAAACCCAAATCTTTATTTTAATCGCATCGGAAGAAAACAGGTGCAGAGAGCGAAGACTATAAATACATTTACCTTCGGAGTTATGCCTGACTTTGCTACACTGAAATAAAGTGACGCCAAATTGAAACTTCACTTTACATCAGTGCAGCAAAGCTCAACACATCACAAGTCTCAGGACTTGCTGAAACTATCACTAAACATCAGCGCCTTACCTCTTCATTGATTATGGTGGCATTACTGAGAGATCTCAGTGCCGTGGTAATTTTTCTTCCAAGATCTGCTAACACCATTGTTGCAGCTTCTTTTCACAATCGTAAGTCCACACAGCCTATGTTTACAAGAAGGTTCCCTAGACTCTGATGGCAACTTTCAGTTTGATATTTCCAGATTTCCTCCACGTCAATATGGACCACCACAACAAAATACAAAACAAGTTAAATTTTTAAAATGGAAAGTTTAAACAAAACCATAACATAAAAGTGAAGTATGGCTGTTGTTTCTTTCAGAAAAGGAGACAGACGGAAGTACGTAAAATTAATTTCATTTCGAAATTACACGTATGGTGTTTCCTCTGGCATTTTTTTACATCAACACCGGTTACACACACATAAGGTGAACTTGTTTTGTATAAATAGACGTACATGTACATCGTTTTCTGAGCGGCGCATACGCGTCGACCGGTCCTACTAAACACTGCTAAGACACCACAAAGACACTAAAAACCCCAAAGACACCACAAAGACTCCACAAAGACGTCACAAAGATACCACAAAGACACTAAAAAAATTGAAAAATATATTCATATGTGTTTACTGATCATTTAGCGTGATGACCTTTTCTGGAAATCTTGTACTAAAAAGTTTGCAATGGCGAAATATGTTTATTCTTTGTGTAACTATGTCTTATGAAAAATGCATACATGAACTAAAACACATATGCTATACAGATAGAAATTGCTCGATAAAACTGTCTAAATATTAAAATATGTTAATAACACTTATGACATAATTATATATCCTGAAACTATTGCATCAAAAAAATTTTGCCTGGAGAGTGTGTGTCAAAAAACAAAACAAAACAAAACAAAAACGCTCAAACCGGTCTGTAATAAACTACAAAGACACCACAAAGACACAAGAAATGATGAAAAATTATATTCATATCTCATTTTGATAGTTTAGGATGTCACCCAGAAAGCTTCTCCCAAAAAGTTTGTGAAGGCGAAATATGTTTGTTTTTATCATCATTTTTTTATTTATTTATATTTTTATGCAAATATATCTTTTGAAAAATGCACATATGAACTTAAACACATATGTTATACAGATGAAAAAATTCTCATTATTAAAACATTGGATTTATTCTTATTTCACAATAATGCTATGGACATGCATTGTCTAGAAAGGTATCAGATAAATTTTGCCGGCAGAATGTATATACAAAAACCCTCTGAAATCGGGCTTCAGAAAACTACAAAGACACCACAAAGACACTACAAAAACACTACAAAAACACTGAAATGATGGAAAATTATATTCATATTCTTTTAATTGTTTAGGATGTAGACTTTGGCCTAAAATCTTCTATTGAAAAGTTTGCGACAGCCAAATATGTATTTCTAACAAAAATATACCCATGAGCTTAAAGTGCATATAATACACTGATGGCCTTTGTTAGATAAAACATTATAAATAATAAAAATATCGCATTTATGCTGATTTCATAAGTAATTATGGCCACGGGGGGGGGGGGGGGGGGGGGGGGGGAGGTCCATTATAAAGCAGGGTATATATGTGCCGCTGGAATAGTCCTACTTTTTTGATCTGCCAGATACATCAATAGGTATGATTTTAGAGACTAATATACACGAGTAGGTCTTATTTCTCCAAGCTCTGTTTTTAAAAACCAGCTTATCTGATTTTTGTTATAAAACAAGAAACAAATATCAATTACAAAGACAACAAGTGTTCTCAGCATACTAATTTCTTGAAATTTCTTCAAGGCTTAATGTGAAATTCATGAGCTACGAGCGTAATCTAAGCACCTTTTCTGCAGTATACATGAATAGGGTCCAAATTTGATACAAAATACATGAATAGGTATATGGTTTGGCATTTGTGTTATACATGAATAGGGTGGGCTACCAAAGTTCCAGCGGCACATCTGTACCCCTTTAAAGACCAAGTGACCCCCCCCCATACTGCACCACATACATTTTGTCGGTACTAGATGATATTAAAAAAAAAAAAAGAAAAAAAAAAAAAAAACATCCGCAAAGCGATACATAATATTATAGAATAGTAATTAGATGAACTATTCAGAATAGTGCAATTACATTCATCTTCAGTAAATGGACGACCGAATTATAACATTGCTATTCGACTTACAATTTGCATAAATTATACTCGTACAAAATTTTACCTGTGTGAAAAAATTATTTAGTGGATTCAGTACTAAAAGAATAATTGTACTCAAAATGCTTTTTCAACTCTGTGATTACAATATTTTGGCTAACGAATTTTAGAAACTTGAAATCTTAATATCCCGGCGGGACTGGAACTGTGCGTTTAAAATAAATATAAGCAGAACAATTTGCGAATGTCCTGATTGAATTGCACAGACCTGCAGCTTGAGCTGGGTCTTTAAAGGGCATTGTCTTCTCCGTGTTCCTATTCCATTGTATTTTTAAACTGAACTATAAGAAACTATAGAAAAAAATAGATACAATAAAAGAAAGGAAATCGAAAAGAAAGAGTTTTAAAAATGTGGCTAAGAAAGCAGGGTCCTTGTCCCAGGTCCTGGTGCATTTGTTTGCGATGCTCACATAGTCTACATATTTGGTATACATGTATTAACATGGAATGCATAGATTCTGAATAAAACTTATTCTAGGCATGGCTCCATATCTGAAATTTACAATATCTTTCTGATAAGCCTTAAATAATAGATTGTAAGAGCATGATAAACGAATGAAGCGAATGCTTTCATAACTTAAAAAATAATGTTTATCTTATATTATTAAATAATCAGAAAATCATAGGATTTTTGCTGGGTTTTTTTCTTGGAATCAGAAAGCCTGCCGATTAGTCCGTCTTTTGGTGTGTCCTTTTACATTATTGTATACCCGTAAAGAAATAATGTATACCCGTCAAGAAATAATGATAACAATCAGTTGTAGACTAGTATTTCCAAATATTACCGTACAGTTTTTGTCCCTATGTATGACTGCTCGGCGTTACAACGTTAAGGAGGTGGTTTGCAGAGGATATATTCTGAGAGATTAGAAAATGTTAGATTGGTTTAGACTACCTTGGATCATCGGCTTTCTATCATTTAGGCCTTTTTTATGTATAACATTCTTTGATTTGATTACCTAATTAAAATTAAGAAATTACGGCATGCTTTTCACTGGTTTCGTCACCAGATATTTTAAGGGTCACTGATGAGGCTTTATTAGCCAAAACTACGTAGTCTGGCCCATGTTACTCCGTTTGAATGTGTTCTCTGCTTTGGAAGGAACTTTTTAAGATTTTAATTTATATGTTCACATTGCATCTTGTAGTAAGCTTATAGACATGAGTTCTTTTAAAACAAACAAACTCCTTCAGGAACTGCAGCTCACACTAAGCAATCGTGTGACGGCAGTGTACGTCGAGAAGCCCTTGCAGAATTACATTAATTATAATTGCCACAAGGATCATGAAAAATTGTTTAAATGAGTGCCCATGTACATTATTAGGTAATTACAAGTGCCTTTCTTTTCATATTTCTTCAACTATCATGAGTGAGCAATATTCTATATTCCTAGTAAAACCCACGAGAACGAGGTGACGAGAAAATTAATCCAGGCTGAGTTGTGCTCTCGAAATCATCAACCATGTTAGAAGATAACATTTGAAAATCTTGTGTTTTATGAGTGTAATTTGAGTTTTACAAGTTAATGATATTTGTATCAGATGAGTACATAATGTTTGAGATGACTCTGATCGCTAATTAGTGAGTGTCTTATGCTTAAGCTTTGTGAGCAGTAGTGTACTGCTTTTGAGATTCGACGTCTATTTATATAGTAATTACTCTTAATATTTAAAAAAACTTAATAAATTGAACAAGGTAATTTTATTTAAGAAATAGGTCAGCTCTAGCAGTGAATTGTTGAGTAATAATTCACTGTTTGGAGGTCAGTTGTAAAGTAGATCATATCACGAGCGCGGAGCGCGAGTGATATATTTACTTTCAACTAACCTACAAACATGTAATTATTACACAACAATTCAATGCTAGAGCTGAACTATTTCGATTCTAACACTCAAAAACGCTGAAAAAGTCTTTTTTTCATTCAAATTCTCCCAACCTTCCTGCAAGCGCGTTCATTCTCCCGCTTATATTCTCAACTGTATCTAAGATATTTGTACGTTTTTACAGCGATTTTAGATAGAAAACATGACGTTACACCGTCTAACGTCTCAAAACGTCACAAAATTACGTCAGTATTGCCGGTGACGTCAGCAATTAGACTCACGCGCTCCGAAACAGTGAATTGTTGCAGAATAAAACACGGAAGCTTTCCATTGCTTCTATAGGCGCACTGTGTTAGAATACCTGATAATTTATCAAGAAGTAAAGAGATAGACAATGATCAGGAATTAATACGATAATTAAAATTCCCACATCCCGCCCTCAAAACCAAAAGGAAAAGAAGCACACACCAATAGAAAAAAGCTCCCGAAAGACACGCACGGTATTAATAAAAACCTATGGAACAGCTCTTTCCCAAACAGGTGGTCATTCAGCGACCCTAGCTGAAAACCTCAGCAACATCTATTTTTACCTATTTCTTATTTTAAACTATAAAACAAAACAGTAAGCAGAATGAGCAGTTATTCAGTTGACCATATTGCTAGAGACCATAGACAAGCAGACATAGCAACATAAAACATTGAGGAACCACAACAGAAGCTACTGGGTGACTGTCATACAGTGCTGACCTGATAAGACCTCTTTAATATGGTCTTTCTGATCTGGGTTGCGCTGCTTATCCAGGCACTAATAGCACAACAGAGAGGCGCGGTAGCCGAGTGGTTAGAGTGGCTCGGTTATTGTGCAGAAAGTCGCCGGAAGGTCGTGAGTTCGCGGCTCATCGTCGCCATCCGACGACTGGAAAACTCTCTCTGTCAATCCAGCAGTAAATGGGTACCTTTTTCGAATTAGGGAAGGATGAGGCAGCGAAAGGAGAGAGATGGGCTCCGCCTTTCATCAGCTGTGCCCAAAAAATAGTGGGACTCTAACCCCCACTGCCCCTACGGCTATTAGGCTATGGGAAACCTATACCTTTACCTTTTTAATAGCACAACACATAGAGTACTTTTGACATTTCTGTCTATGAACTGTCTCCAAAATATGTGCCCTCTCTCAAAAACATGTCGATCTAACTAGTTTTTCTAACAAACTCAGAGGATCTCATTGACAGTTATATACAGACTAGGTATAATTTGTTGATTAACTATTTTACACAGGTCTACTCTCCTCTTGGCTGATGCGTCAAGTCTTTCTAGCTGTAGTATATAGTCTGTTTTTCTGCAGATTACTGTCCCTCATGTGAAGAAACTGTTTTAGAGCTTGCAGTTCCTGACAATTCTCCTACTTACTTTGGCAGAAAGTCACCGGTAAGTCTTTCACATGCCAACTAGTCTATTGGATGAAACGGTCAAAGACATAAAGAGTAACTACCGTATGTGCTAGTGAACGGCTAGTCAAATGAGAAATCGGTTCTGTTGAACGTGCTTCAGCTTGTTGATTGAACCCGTAATGAAGACTCAGTGTTAAAGTGAGCGGACCTGGAAGTTCTTGGCACTGATAAGCCCATTTAAAGTCATTCTGAAAACAAGGTTCTGCCCATACTGGTGGTCTGAAGGCTTAAGCGATGTTACTTATAATATTTTTTATTAGTCAAAAACAGAGTTGTTTGGAGTGTTCCTTGGTTGCAATGGATCCATTGTTGCTAGCTTTTGTTGTAAAACATTTCATGCCAAATGGACTTCCTAAATACAGAAAACCTTTTGCAAAATGTGGCACATTTTGTACGAAGCTTACATTAGATTAAACATTTTGGAAGTTTAATGTCAAAAGCAATACACTATTCCAACTTGTTGTCTTTGAAAGCAGTTCACGGAAATCCACGGAAGACAATGTCTGCTCTGCAATCAAGTTAAATTCAAAAGCATTATGCAGTCATCCGTGAGTTATGCTTCAGAGATTTGGACTGCTTGTGATTATCTAAACGAAAATTTCGTTCCGAGGATGGATTTGCAAACTATTTAGATAATACAGCTATTGAGAAAGTACACGTAAATTTTTGTAAATTCATACTTG
The DNA here is from genome assembly GCA_963989385.1 of Ctena decussata. Taxonomy (NCBI): domain Eukaryota; kingdom Metazoa; phylum Mollusca; class Bivalvia; order Lucinida; family Lucinidae; genus Ctena; species Ctena decussata. The sequence goes on from OZ022499.1 coordinate 69,808,959, forward strand.
GGGTTAATAGACGGGCTGTTAATCTTGCGGTTAAGGGAGAACTGTCCCGTTTTCCAGTGACATTTTCTTGCGTAATACACGCTTTCAAATATTGGCATCATTTTATGGAATCGCCAAATCATTTACTTCAAGAAGCGTTCTCCGTTTGTAAAAGTCTTCACAATAATGATGTATCTACCTGGTTTTCTTTCTAAGACAATATTTATAGGCTGGTTGGCATTGGGTCTGATGATCCGTCAGCAGTGTTTATATTGCAGTGAGTCTTTCCTTGTTGAAAAAATTCAGAATGTACTGGTTTATTATACTGTTAAGAGTTGCAGTAAATTGGAGTCTTATGTCTTTTGGGATTAAATTCTGTATGGAAGGGTACCTTGATACATTATCAAATAGAATTCATAGGGTTTGGTATACACCAAAAAGAATAAGTCATCATAGATTCGCGGTGGAGACCGGTATATTTAGCAAAATACCTCTTGATGAAAGACTATGACAATCCATCATGAGTGTCCATGTAGGATAGGGAAATCTGACCCGAGGGGTCGGAATTTCAAGCAGGGACGAGGCTTGCCGAGTCCCTGCTTGAAATTCCGATCCCGAGGGTGAGATTTTCCTATCCTACATGGACTGGTTCATTATGGATTATTTTTCTCCCACTGTTAGCAGATTTTAAACCTCAAGTCGGATTAGGCTTCAGAACTGGAAAATTTTAACTTTTTTTCCAGTGATTTGAAGTAAATTTTGAGCAGCCCAGTGTGTTTATCGGGTCGTAAAATGGACTGAAAACACGATATGTGGACTATTTTATCTTCCAGAGGGCAAAAACAAAATGCAACTTAGCCTCTCAGGTCTCGTGCGTCAAGTTTGCTAGCGACGTTTCATAACCGGTTTAGTGACTTCATTAAATTAAGGGACGTCACAAACCTATGATCGGCTATCCAACGTCGTCCGAGATGCTTGCGACTCCATTTCGTTCATTTGAAATTAAAATATGTCAAAAATTGAAAAATTCTGGTTGCTAATAAAAGAAACATGTTTCTTAGGAAAGACTGCGATCTCTTGTCCAAATGCGCGGATCTATCCTGACTTACGCTGCATGCGCATGCGATTAGGTACCTTTTCACCAGACGTCAGCTTAAACTAACTTTCATACGTCTTGCCCTAGTTGCCGTACGCTACCAAAATTGTTGCATGCCATGCACTTTATGAACATATATGGACAAAAGATGTAAATCCAGGACGAGCTGCTTCTATCACGCAGCCTGTCCTTATGCCATGTATTATTGCTACGGAGCCTGTGTCATCTGTTGAACTTTTTATGTACCGTAAATCCCGGCAATAATTGCAGCACACAAACATTGTGAACCCAGATCGGTTGGCTCCTGGTTATTGGAAAACTATATGGTAGCTTATCTGCTTAATAGACATATTGTAAATATTGTTACTATCTGTTCAATAGAGATATAATTGTAAATATTCTAACTGTGTCAATAGGCTGCTTACTTTCTATATCTTTTATGTCTCCCACATGATGTCTCCTAAAGTTTCTTGTATTGTTTATGCCCAATAGACAAATGATTGTTTAAGTTTGGACAAGCATTGCAGATGCTGGCCAGGCTGCTCTTGCTGAGCGGTCTGATTAGGTTCTGCAATGCTTTCCAACTTAGTGGTCTGACGGTGTTATGCTGAAATGTCTCTAAAAGCGTATTGTACAGTGGCTTCCTTTAATATATGATTGTCATTATTTAGACAGATTCTGCAGTCAGAGTTTGCAATGCTTTCAAACCACCTTCACTTATTGTTTTGTGTTTGACTTGCCTCTTAAATGTCTATTGATAGAAATATGCTTGTTGACTGCATATACTGACCAGGCTTTTTTGCTGAGGAGTCTGATCAGGTTCTTCAGTGCTTACCAAGTTACTGGCATCCTGCAACGCTTTTAAACTACCTACACTGGTTTTATGTTTGTCTTGCCTCTAAAATATTTATTGTATTTTAATAGAAATATTCTTGTCGATATTAAGATAGGCACTGCACATGCTGACCAGGCTTCTCTTGTTGAGCAGTCTGGTCAGCATCTGCAGTGCTTGCTGTCTTACTGGACACTTATCATGTTATAATCTTGCTGTGAATTCTAATCAGGGTCTGCATTTTTCATTTTTTTTTCAAACTAACTTCAATGATTGTTTTACGAATGACTTGTCTCAAAAATATTGTATTTTTTAATAGAAATATTTTTGTGGATATCTAGACAGGCACTGCACATGTTGACCAGGCTTCTCTTGCTGAGCAGTCTGGTCAGCATCTGCAGTGTTTGCTGTCTTACTGGACACTTATCATGTTATAATCTTGCTGTGAATTCTAATCAGGGTCTGCATTTTTTTTTCAAACTAACTTCAATGATTGTCTTCTGTTTGACTTGTCTCTAAAATGTTTATTATATTAAAATATGATACTTGATATTTAGACGGGCACTGCACGTACTGACCAGGCTTCTGTTGCTGAGCAGTCTGGTCAGAATCTGCAGTGCTTGCTAACTTACTGGACATCTTGCTATGCATTCAGGTCAGGATCTACAATGATTTCAAACTACCAGGACTACCATCACTGATTGTTTTGTGTATTGTATCATATATCCTAATAGATAAATGATTGTGATTATTTAGATAGGCATTGCACATACTGACCGGGCAGTTCTTGCTGAGCAGTCTGGTCAGGATCTGCAGTACTTGCTAATTCATTAGACATCTTGCTATGCATTCAAGTCAGGGCCTACAATGCTTTCAAATTACCAGGACTACCATCACTGATTGTTTTGTGTATTGTATCATATATCCTAATAGATAAATGATTATGATTATTTAGATAGGCATTGCACATACTGACCGGGCTGTTCTTGCTGAGCAGTCTGGTTAGGATCTGCAGTGCTTGCTAATTTATTAGACATCTTGCTATGCATTCTAGTCAGGGTCTACAATGCTTTCAAACTACCAGGACTACCATCACTGATTGTTTTGTGTATTGTATCATATATCCTAATAGATAAATGATTATGATTATTTAGATAGGCATTGCACATACTGACCGGGCTGTTCTTGCTGAGCAGCCCGGTTAGGATCTGCAGTGCTTGTCAACTTACTGGACATCTTGCTATGCAAACTGGTCAGGGTCTACAATGCTTTTAAACTACCAGGACTAACATCACTGATCGTTCTGTGTATTGTATCATATATCCTAATAGATAAATGATTATGATTATTTAGACAGACATTGCACATACTGACCGGGCTGTTCTTGCTGAGCAGTCCGGTTAGGATCTGCAGTGCTTGTCAACTTACTGGACATCTTGCTATGCATTCTGGTCTGGGTCTACAATGCTTTCAAATTACTAGGACTACCATCACTGATCGTTTTGTGTATTGTATCGTATCTCCTAATAGATAAATGATTGTGATTATTTAGACAGGCATTGCACATACTGACCAGGCTGCTCTTGCTAAGCAGTCTGGTTAGGATCTGCAGTGCTTGTCAACTTACTGGACTTAATATGTCATGTTTAAAATGTCTCTTAAACATTTTATCAATAATAAATATATGATTGCTTATAGTTAGACAAACATCGCAAATCCTGGCCAAGCTGCTCTTACAGTGCGGTGTGATCAGGAGCTGCAATGGCTTACCAACTTACTAGACTGATGTGTTATATTCGGATTGTTTCTTATATTGTACTGTACTTGCCTAATAGATATCTCTATTTATATTTGGACAAACGTAAGGGATGCTGATCCTGCTCTTATTAAGCAGTCTAATCGGGTTCTTCAAGTATTCTTGTTTGCTTAGCAGTCTGGTCGGGGCTTTCGATACTTGTCAACTTACTTGATTGATTATGATATGTTTGGAATGTTTCTAAAGCGTGTTGTTCCCTATTTACCTGTTGGATTTATGATTGCCAGTACTTAGGCAGGCAATGCAGATACTGGCCAGACTGCCTAGTCTGATCAGGGTCTGCATTGCGTGCCAACTTACTGGACAGATTTTTATGTTCGGACTGTCTCTAAAATCTTAAATTACCGTATTTGCCTAATAGATATGATTGTTAATATTTACATTGCAGATCATGGCCTGGGTGCTCTTGTTGAGCAGTCAGATCATGATCTGGAATGCTTGCTAACTTCTTATACTGGTTTTGCTACATCTGCTGAGTAGGCTGATCAGTGTCTGCAATCTTGGAAGTTTACCAGACTGATTGTGATATTTTATAAAGTGTCTCTAAAAGCTTATCTAATATATATGTGACAGTTAGTATTTGATTGCGGATACCTGAAAGACATATGTCCGAATGTTGAGAATGTGAAGTTCTCTTGTAGTTAATTCGAAGGCTTTCACTTCCAAATGTGAACTACAAAACTGCCTTATCCATTTGATATAATGATTCTTACCTATTTTTTACTCTTTTTGCTTCTCAATACTCTGTCCTTCTTATCCAATTTGCACTTACTGAGGCTGAGAGAGGGGAGGGTTGCGCAGTGGGTTGTCGCTTTAATCACCTTGACATTTTCTGAACATGTGTACGTTGGTATGATGGTACTTCTTTTGTTCTTACTTTTTCTTACAATGATCACATGACTCTTGCACAAGGAAAAAATAGGTTAGCTGTCATGCCAACATACCGCCGCATGTGTAAGTTTGTTATGTCGATACATTTTCTTGCGCTGACAGTTTTATACAGGGACAATGTACGTACATTTTCAGTATTGATGGTCTTGCATGAAAGTGAATTTTTAGCACACAAACTATATTTGTATAGAAATAAAAAAAGACTTATACCAGGTAAATCGTCAAAAGCAAATGCTGATTTTATTTCCAACTTGGTCTTTAAATTTTCTTTGATAGTGTTTGCATCATGGCTTGTCTTACTATTATTCTGCTGTGGTGATGTTCACCCTAACCCAGGACCCCTATCAACATCCTCTTCAAGTAGCAACTACAGTTCATCCTCGGGTATGTCCAATACTTTATTTAGTTCTCTTGATCTTACACATAACTTGTCCTTTGTGCACTATAATGTACAAAGTATATTTTCGAAATTAGAAATAATAGAGACCGAACTTTTTGAATTCGATATCTTAGCCTTCACAGAAACTTGGCTAAGCCCTCCTATTGACACAAGTGACCTATTGTTGCATTCATATAATAGCCCTGAGAGGAAGGATCGCCCCGGCGACAATCACGGAGGTGTTATGATATATGTGAAGGACTGCCTACATTATAAGCGTCGAGCAGATTTAGAGTCTCGCAATATTGAGAGCATATGGATAGAACTGACCAATAATCATAAACGTATATTATTTGGATTGTTTTATCGTCCTCCAAATTCTGACGCTAACTATCTTTCTGACATTGAGGATTCTATAGCGCTAGCAGTTGATTCACCAGGAATTTCAGATATAATTATTACCGGCGACTTCAATCTAAATCTACTTAATCCTCAAACCGCGAGAAAAATTGATTCAGTTTGTACTCAGTTCTCCTTCTATCAATCTATAAGCCAACCCACACATTTTACCGAAAACTCATCGTCATTAATCGATATCATTCTTGTTAATAATAAAACACATTTAATAGTCAGTGGAGTTGGCGACCCTTTCCTACATCAAGAAATAAGGTATCATTGTCCAATATATGGTATATTTAAGTTTTCTAAGCCTAAATTTGTTTCATTCACGCGACACATTTGGTATTATGACCGAGGTAATTATGAACTACTACGTAATAAGGCAGCATCTTTTGACAGGGACTCTATTAAGGATAATGATATTAATACTTACGCAAATAATATGAATAGCACTATAACTGGTATTGCTAAAGATTGTATACCTAACCGATGTATTAAAGTAAAACCTTCAGAACCGCCTTGGATTAATTCGAATATTAAAAGACACATTAGAAAACGGAAACGAACATACAGGAAGGCCAAAAGAACTAACTCAGAATCAGACTGGAAGAAATTTAAATCAATACGTAATAAAGTTGTTCAAAATATTCGCGATTCTAAAAAAATATTTTACGATAAAATTGCAGCAAAACTTACCTCTGAGACACTTTCTTCAAAAGACTGGTGGTCTACACTTAAAACTTTCATCGCTCCTAACTATAAAACATCAATTCCGCCCCTCGAATTGAATGACGACATATACACGGAAGACAATGATAAGGCTAATGTTTTAAATAGATATTTCCAAAGCCACACAATTTTAAATGAACAGAATGCCATTATTCCTGACTTACCTGCAGCTACCGTCAATACACCATTAAGCAACATTATACTGTCCCCATTAGAAGTTGAATCAGTTCTTAAAACTCTTCCTATTTCGAAAGCTTCTGGTCCTGATGGCCTGAGTAATCGTGTTCTTCGTGAATTATCTAAAGAAGTTTCAATACCTTATTGTTCTCTTTTCAACCAGTCACTATACGTTGGTACTGTTCCCTCTGCATATAAAGAAGCCAATGTTTGCCCTGTACCTAAAACAGGTTGCCTGTCTGATGTTTCCAATTATCGACCCATTTCATTGCTTAACTCAGAAGATAAAGTTCTAGAAAGGCTTGTATTTAAACATTTATTTAATCACCTACGTGACAACAATTTACTTTCTGCTCTACAATCCGGCTTTCTTCCTGGAGACTCTACCGTCAACCAGTTGACATTTCTTTACAATACCTTTTGTCAAGCATTAGACTCAGGCAAAGAAGTACGGGCTGTTTTCTGCGACATCAGCAAAGCATTCGATCGTGTATGGCACGCTGGTCTCCTTTCTAAGCTTCAAGCAGCTGGTGTCACAGGAAACGTCCACACTTGGTTCGCAGACTATCTCTCTGACCGAAAACAACGAGTTGTTCTCCCTGGCGCTGTTTCTGACTGGACCTATATTCGTGCTGGAGTTCCCCAGGGATCAATCTTAGGCCCTCTTCTGTTTCTTTTGTATATCAATGATATTGTAAATGATATTGGCTCAAATATTCGGTTATTTGCTGATGATACTAGTCTCTTTATCATTGTAGATGATCCTATCACAGCAGCCGATTGTATTAACACAGATCTGGGTAAAATCTCAAAATGGGCTTCAACATGGCTTGTTACTTTCAACCCTTCCAAAACCGAATCTTTACTTTTCTCTCGTAAACTTAATAGACCTTTTCATCCGCCTGTCTTTATGCAAAACCAGCAGATATCTGAAGTTGAGTCTCATAAACATCTTGGTCTCTACTTTTCAAACGACTGTACTTGGCACCAACATATAAATTATATTACAGCAAAAGTATGGGCTAGAGTTAATATCATGAGAAAATTAAAATACAAATTAGATAGGAAATCTCTAGAAATTATTTACACAGCATTTATTAGACCTTTAATCGAATATGGGGATATCATTTGGGATAATTGTTCGCAATATGAGAAGAAAGAACTTGACAAAATTCAGAATGAAGCGGCTAGAATAGCTACAGGAGCCACTAGACTTGTTTCCATCAGTGCTCTGTGTAAGGAAATAGGGTGGGACTCGCTTGAAAAGAGACGGTCAAATCATAAACTTACCCTGTTTTACAAAATGACACATAATTTAGCTCCTTTATATCTATCTTCCTTGGTACCTCAGTCTGTCAGTAATATTTCACGCTATAATCTTAGAAATTCTAATGATCTTCAAACAATAGATGCAAGGACAACTCTTTACTATAACTCTTTCCTACCGTCCACTGTCAGAGCCTGGAATAGCGTACATGAAGAGGCGCAGCAATCGGATTCAGTAAATACCTTTAAATGCTTTCTCAACAAAGACAAATCGCATATTCCTAAATATTTCTACATAGGTAATAGGAAAGCCCAAATATTACACACTAGGTTAAGAACCAATTGCAGTTCGCTAAACTTAGATCTTTTCATAAGGAACATTTCCGATTCCCCTTTATGTCAGTGTGGTAGTGTCGAAAATGCCCAACATTACTTTTTTCACTGTAGAAACTACCAAGTCCAACGAACCGAACTCATAAATACAGTGTCTCAGTATCAGGTTCCCTCGCTGTCCCTTCTTTTATATGGAAACGATTCTTTTTCCTTTGAAACAAATACAGTTATATTTGAAAAGGTCCATAAATTTATTTTGGATTCAAAACGATTCTGATAGCATATTTTCTTAGCTTATGGCAAGCGGCTGGTACTTATGTAAGTAATGGTAGTCAGAGTGCTTGATGCGACTGTCGCTGCGATTCTGCGCCCCCTCTCTCATCCTCGGTTGCATAGTTTGTAAAGTTGTATCTTTTCTTTTTTTATGCTCCTTTTCTACACTGTCTTCTTTTTTCCTTCTGGTCCGGATACTTTTCCCTATCATTTGGTTTCAATATTAATCACTGTTGTTGTTTTTTTGTAAACGACATTACATATATATTTAAATGTAAATTTTGTTTAACTTATTTTGTCAAGCTATCGCCATGATATTTGCATGTTAGATATAGTTAAGGAGAGGAACTTTATAAGTACGTGTGCTTTCGTTCCAATCCTATTATTTATATTGTTACATTGTATATATGTATTGAAAAATTTGAATAAAATATGTTTAAACCAAAAGAAACATGTTGCCAAGTGTAAGATTATAACAGTCCATCATGAGTGTCCATGAATGATAGGGAAATCTCACCCGAGGGGTCGGAATTAGCAGGGGCGAGGCTTGCCGAGTCCCTGGTTGAAATTTTGACCCCGAGGGTGAGATTTTCTATCCTACATGGACAGGCTCATTATGGATTATTTTTCTCCCACTTTTAGCGGATTTTTAAACCTCAAGTCGGATTAGGCTTCAAAACAGGAAAATTTTAACTTTTTAACCAGTGATTTGAAGTAAATTTTGAGCAGCCCAGTGTGTTTATCGGGTCGTAAAATAGGTTGAAACGCAGTTTGCACCTTAAAAATAGACTGAAAACTTTAAAAAATATTAGTCAAAAATTGAAAAAGTCTGGTTGCTAATATAAGAAAGATGTTGCCAGGTATAAGATAGAAGTTTCTTATATGAGCTGAGGGGCTATCTTATATATGCAAAGGTGGGAGACTTGTTTATTTTGTAAAAAAAAAAAAAAAAAAAGCTATCAGTAGAAGATGAAATGCATGTTTTAGTTCACTATCCTCTGTATTCATCCCTTAGAAGTGACATATATTAGCATTAATGATTTGTGTCCAAACTTTTCAGATTTACCAGACAGCTATAAATTTAATTACACATGTATCTGTTAAATTCCGATGGCCCAATTGTAAAGGTGCTGGCAAGATTCTTTTATCTTGCATCTTTGATACATTTCAATGTCAAAATCAGTTAGAGCATTTATGTCTTTATGCTATGTTTGTTTCTTACTACTGATCTTTTTATCTTTCCGTCTGTTTGTCTCTAATTATTAACAATGTGCTATATTTCATTGTTGAAATTGTTAAGTTGTTAAGTTTCATTCCTACTGGAGGCAGAAATCTTTTCAACCATAAACGGGTTTCCACTGCACACAAGCTTTCATTTCCACCCTTCTATCGTCCTGACATGACTGAAATACTGTTGAAGGGTGTAAAATCTTCCACTTTACTGTTTTTAGGTACACCGCCAATTCGGGATTATTGCTGTTCATTTGGATTATAATAATTTGTTTCGTCTTACTTCTGGTTTCTATCTTCATTGTCTCTCACAAGAGCTGGAACCCAGAAAAGTGACAGCCACTTTGGAGCGCTTTTCAAGATGGTCAAATGGCATCAATACTTGAACTCGTTCTCCAGGGAGATATTTCTCCCGATACTGTTGTTGATTGGTTACAGAAATCAATAAATGTACATATTCTTTCATATCATTCTTTTTTCAGTTCATGTAAAGCGCGGAAATTCGGATCAGAAACGATGTTAAATTAACGTATGGTTCGATTGTCGGCAGTACCAGTTACCGATAAAATCAGTATGACGACGCTGAGTTCTCTCTATCTTTCTATTTCTACTGGTGGTCAAAAGACTGAACTGAGCCATTATAGGGAGTAAAACAATGTCAGCGGGTAACCTGTCACTTTGTACAATAACTAAGGGGAAGAATGAGAATTTATAATAAATTGCCGAGGTATGAATTTGACGCAGTGTGGGTGGCTGTTACATGTCATTTTTATAGGCTGCTTGCGGTAGTGTAGTGGATACCACACTGGACTACCAACTACCAATCTTACTTACTTACTGACTTAATGAGAAAAACCAAAGTTCTTTCTATTCCCCAGTTATGGGGTAGTCGGAGTTGCAAATGACTGGTGCATTAATCCCTCCCTACCCACACATACATGAGTTATATCTTGGGTGCATATGGCATGCATGTTTGTTGATAAAAAATTAGAAGGTAATTTACTCTTTTATGTATGATAAACTAGAAATCTCAACAAGAATTAAATTATCTTTCTAGTTGGAGAGCTTTTCTGATGAGAGATTCTTTGGCAATCCATTCATCTATTCTATAAACGTTTTACAGTTTGTTGTTTTGAGTTATTTTCTCTATAGATTAGGTAATTTACACCTTGAATCTCAAGTGCAATTTTGACAGACAGTGCTCAGGACAAGAGAAGGAGACTTATTAGTGGATGACCTGTTCTTAGTCTTTCTCATACAAAGGTATTGGTTGACTACTCACTAGAGGTAGGCTTACATCACCTCCTCTGTCCTGACTCCTTCCTATGAAGGGGTAGTTTAGAGTCAACCTCCAACTGTAGGGCTCTACCAGTATGTTTGGTGTCAAATTGAAGGTCTTGATGAGCACTTTACCAATTGAAGACTTACAAGGGACTCAGCCTCAGTCAGTCCCGACCCCACAGTTTATTAGTGATCAGCCTCTTGTAATAGCCATGTTTGGTATCAGATTGAAGATCTCAGTTAGATCGTTAGCAACTGATGACCTATTTCTAAGTAGATTTCCCTACCCTACCTTGAAAGGGGGTCATTAAGACTCATCTTCCAAAATAGCCATGTTTAGAAAATTTGAATGAAATTGAGGGGGTGGAAAATATCTTTAAGAATGGATGACTTGAATTGGACCCTGCGAGAACCAGTTCTGATCCGACTCATAAAGGCAGGGCCTGACAAATCCATTGTCTGGCTGCCCAGGGTCCAAGGTTATAAAACTTGAGTATAATCTCAAACTCAAAATAAAACACACTGATTGGCAGCCTCCGAGCACATGCTCGGAAGCAGCCAATCAGTGTGCTTTATTTTGAGTTTGAGATTATACTCGAGTTTTATAACCTCGGGGCCAGGACAATTTAATTCTTTGCTGGGCTAGTAAAGTTTTCCTTAATTGCCCCAAAAATGTATAAGCTGGTATACATGTGTAGGAAAATCAGAAAAAAAATCAGCAATTTGTAGCAGAAGCTATGTACTGGACAAGTAGATCAAATTTTGATTTGTCAGGCCTTGTAAAGGGCTTGGTGTGATCAGCCTCCAAATATTGACTTGTAGGGTATCAGATTGATGGTCTTGCTGATTGCTTCAGTCTTTAATTAATTACCTAACTGGGACACCTGACCTGATATCCATGCATGATATCTATACACCACTCCAGGAGAGCTACCATAAAAGTTCTAAGTATTGGGACAGATAGGTTTGGGCAAACAGTGCAGACCTAGATCAGCCTGCTCCTAATGGAGCAGTCTGATAAGGGTCTACGCTGTTTGCCATTCCATTTGCATCTTTTGGATGCGTTATTGCATTGTTAAACCAAACTGTTCCATTTTAGGACAGATACTGTAATTGGGTGTCCCAGTTTTTTTAGAATTTTTACGGTAGTTATGTATCGGAACTCTTGTTCAATTTCAGGATGTACCAGAGAGCCTGTCAGCCCTAACTCATGTCCAACAAGAATTTGTTCCTTTCTTTCTCAACTACCTTCGGGATCACACCTTACACTTACTACAGACCTCCAAGTCGGCTAACCCATCCCCTGCCAAAACACCTTCAATCAAAAAATTGCGAAAACCATTGCGAAAAGACAAAGGTGAAAGTAGCAAGCGGCAGCAGTTGTTTGGATCTAGTCCCGCAGGGGATGTTGATGAAGTAAAACATCTTCCTAGTTCTGTGTTCACTCCAAACACATCCATAGATTCACCAGGTTATGTGTCATACAATAAAAGTGACAGACATTATCAAAGAGGGGGATCAAAGTCAAATTACGCTAGTCAAAAGTTTTCTCCAAGATGTGGGAGTCAGAATTCATCATATGTTCAACAAACACCTGATAACCAGAGATCTAAACAAAAATTCAGTCTTGGTGAGTTCTTTACTCCTGAGCAGGGTGGCCATGGGTACAAGAAACGGTCACCACATTCAGGACCTTCTGGTGGGCGAAGGGATTATTTTAATGACACTTCGCCATCTTCAGGCATGCCAAAGAGATCTGGGGGAAGACGGAAACCTAATACTAGTCCTCTTGTACAAGCTTGTTCTAAAATTGTTGAAGAATCTCAGTCACCACCTGTGTTTTGTCTGACTAGTGCCAGTGATTTTCCTCCAATGGATCAGGACAAATCATCGTTTGATCGTGTATTTTCTTCCAATTCCTGTGATACAAAAGCATCAAGAGTGATTAACTTTTCTTGTCCTGATACTGAACAAGCAACTTCTGACACCATATCAAAAACTTCTGAAATAAAGGTACACAGGAGCAGTGGAAAACCTTCTCCTGTTACACAAAATCAGAATAGTTTGTCTAAAGTTAAACAGAGTTACTCTAGTACATCTGGGGCTTCTAGACTTAGTCTGACAAACTCTTCCACACCAAGGAGAATCACCCCTACATTTGTGAAGGGAGATAACTCACAGCCACAGAATGCTGCATTTTTAGTGCCAATAGAAGAGAAGTCTGCCCCAAAGAAAACTGTTGTCTGTGATACACCAAAGCTGGAGGATACTCATACTTTAGAAGAGGCTAGAAAAGTTCTTTTGTAAGTATACATGTATAATGATCCTGTAAGGTCTAAAATCAAAACTGTGATTCTGGTTTCCTGAATGATCAACTGATTTTTGGGTGCTTACTCAAATGTATAATTTATACCTAAATTCAAAAGGGAAATTTAAAAATCTACAGTTATGATTTTGTTGAAAATTCCATCAAAATCAGATAAAAAATGAAGAAAAAAAGTCAGTTCATTTGATGATAGAAGCTACCAACATTCAAATCTATCCTAAACAAAAGTTTTAAGAACCTAAAAAGCAAAAGCAAAATCAGACACATGACACAACCATACCTGAGGGCAAACACATTTGCTTAACACTGCAGTAAATGTGTGTTTCTCCTGCATACTTTATACAGATCTGTGGGCAAGGGTGTGGTTAGGATTCAGTATACTATTACTAATGGCAGGTCTTGCAATTTGAGTTTGAGCCATGGCGCGACAAAACCAACAAAGGGGCATGTGTGCCCAGCTAAGACTTTGATCAGCCTGGGCAGCTGCCCAGTCTGATCAGAGTCTTTGCTGTTGGCATGGAGGTAGCTCAGACCCCTAGTTACATGTAACCTTTAAGTGAACAGCAAAGATTTTGAACAGACTGGGTGGATGCCCAGGCTGACCTGAGTCTTTGCTTGACGCACATGCCACTTTGTTGGTTTTGTCGTGTCGTGGCTAAATCGTTTTTAACATTTAAGGTGAATGGAAGCATTTTTAATGGAAGCAAGTCTGCCATTTCTATTTTCTTCCCCTTTCAAAGAGTTGATCAGCTTTCATCCCTTTAACTCTTTAAGTACCAAAAAGCAGACGACTAAATTTACGTCTGCAAAAATTTAAAAAATGCCTTGTCCAAGACAATTTATATTGAGAATTCAAAGACTTAAGGGCAAACAGCGTAGATCCAGATGAGGCGGCTCATTATGAGCTGCCTCATCAGGACCTATGCTGTTTGCAAATTTTGCTAATTTCGTCACTGGGGCTTAAAGAGTTAATTTAGCTTATCTGGAACTCTGTTGTTTTCTGTAGAGAAGAGAAGCTTCAAGAAGAACAACTCGGAAGTGACCCTATCTCATCTGTGATAACACCAACTAAGCCACCTCTTCAACACAGTACAAGCCTGTGTGAAACTGTCCAGGCTAGCCTCGGGGAAGTAACTCACCAAGAGAAGCTGGATCTACTTATCTCCCTGTATTCTAAATGTTTGGATGGTAAGAGCAGTGTTGGACAAGGGAGTATTTGGTGATAATTCAGAGGCAATATCTGTTAAGGTGAATGGGTACAATTTTAGGGGAAGCAACTCTCATTTTCAGTTTTTCTCTCTTCTCAGTTGGGGACAACTCTTACTGAAGAAAAAAAATTTCTCCTCTAGGAGCAAATTCTTTTCTCAGAGAGTAGACCCCTTTTTGGAAGAGTTTTGTCTATGTAAGCAAATAGAAAGGCACAGAAGTTGTTCTCCTTGTAAAAATGGCGGAACTATTATTAAAACATACCTGCTCACCACTTAAGAACTGCTTCAGTGAGACTAAGATAGTATTAATGAGGGTTTCGCCATGTTTTTAAGAAGAAATACGAAAATTATCCTATGGGTTCTGATACAGGCAGATACAGGTATATTGTATGGTGTTTGAGTGTCATATAAATGGAACAGCAAAGGAGTTGGCTACTGTTGGGGAGTTCCTTCACCTCAAAATGTCTGATGCATGTACTAGTTAGTCTACCATTAGTGTAAACAATATTTTATTCACCATACTGAGCATATATGAACAATACAATCTCACAAGAACAATAACTCTATACAGTAGCTGGAAAGGGATTCAGAAGAAAGTCAAAGACATACAGATTATATAAGTCAGTCTACCATTCAGTGTATCACTACAAGCAATCCTGTCAAAACTTAATTTACAGATGTTCTATGACTGTAGATTAATAATATTTGAATTGCCATAATTTAGAAAGGACCAGAATATTGCTCTGAGTTTGTAAGTTGCTTTTCAGATTTCTGTACCACTTGTGACAACCAGATGTAATTTGAAGGTATGAGGCCTAAAATGGCAAATATAAGTGAATCGATAAATGCCTCCAAACATTGCCAGTCATCAACGAGAGTAAAAGGAAGTTGTTAAAGGAAGTTGGTAACGGCAGTATTGTCACAGTATGGCCTCATCGGTGCATACAGTCGGCAACGGCAGAATAGGTTGTCAGTATTTGCTGCTTTGCCTTACTGCAAAAATTTTAAGTCTTTGGACAGATAGGTCTGAGCAAACAATGCCGACCCAGATCAGACTATAGAGTAGTCTGGTCAGGTTTTGCTGTGTTTGCCATTCATTCTGCATCTTTTGGATGCCTTACTACATTAACAAAAATAAAAAAAATGTTCCATTTTGGGACAGTTTCAAGCAGTACTGTTAGGTGTCCCAGTATTTGGAAATTTACAGTGCATTGTATTTGCCATTGTGTTTTTCCTATTTCAGCCAACTTGTTACCTAATCTAGTGGTAGAGTTCTACTTCCTTGTTCAGTTGTTGACAGCAAGAGGAGGGGGTGGGGATGGAGAGAATCTGGTATTGGATGAGGATGGTAAGTACAATGAAAGATGGCATACTTCAACCAACAGATTTTATAAAACATCCTATATTTGAAGTCTTGCTGTTATATACATGTACAGTGGGCCCTTTTTACAACGACAGCATTTGTTCCTAAACATTTTGTTGTTAAACTGAATTTGCTGTTGTAAAGAATACATATTTAGAAGACTATATACATTTTGTGCAAATCAAAATGTCGTTATAAAGAACTTTGCTGTTGTGACGTGTGCTATTATAAAGAGGGCTGACTGTAGCAAGACCAGCAAACCACTGCCGTTGCATTATTATCCCCCGACCGAAAGGTTCGGGGGATATAGCGATGAGCCTGGCGTCCGTCCGTCCGTCCGTAAACACTTTCTTGTCCGCTCTGTATCTTGAATACCCTTTGGAATATTTTCATGATACTTCACAGTTATGTAGAACAGGTCATGGCGATGTGTTGCGTACAAGAATGGTAACTCTTGCTATTGTGCTTTTTGAATTATCTCCCCTTTGGTGATTTTTTGGCAGATTCGTGTCCGCTCTGTAACTTGAATACCCTTTGGAATATTTTCATGATACTTCACAGATATGTAGAACAGGTCATGACGATGTGTCGCGAACAAGAATGACAACTCTTGCTTTCTTACTTTTTGAGTTATTTCCCCTTGATAGTTTTAGGTGTGATTTTTTGGCAGATTCGTGTCCGCTCTATAACTAGAATACCCTTTGGAATATTCTCATGATACTTCACAGATATGTAGAACAGGTCATGACGGTGTGTCGCGAACAAGAATGACAACTCTTGCTTTCTTACTTTTTGAGTTATTTCCCCTTGATCATTTTAGGTATGATTTCGTGTCCGCTCTATAACTTGAATACCTTTTGGAATATTTTCATGATACTTCACAGATATGTAGATGGATGGATGACTTGCGATTTTACGTCCTTTTCAACAGTATTTCAGTCATATCAGGACGATCAGATATGTAGAACAGGTCATGACGATATGTCGCGAACAAGAAAGACAACTCCTGCTTTCTTACTTTTTGAGTTATTACCCCTTGATGGTTTTAGGTGTGATTTCGTGTCCGCTCTATAACTTGAATACCTTTTGGAATATTTTCATGATACTTCACAGATATGTAGAACAAGTCCTGTTGATGTGTCACGAACAAGAATGACAACTCTTGCTTTCTTACTTTTGGAGTTATTTCCCTTTGATGATTTTAAGTGTCCGCTCCATAGCTTGAATACCTTTTGAAATATTTTCATGATACTTCACAGATATGCAGAACAGGTCATGACAATTTGTCTCATACATGAATGATAACTCTTGCTTTTAGACCTAGTGAATTATTTCCCTTTGGTAGTTTGAGCTGCTGTTTGAGTCTCTGCTCCATAACTGTATAACCCTGGCCAGCTCCAGAATTTGAATAACCGTGAACCTTTTAGAATATTGATGATCATGCTGTGATATCTTATCAGTGTTCCTAACTCTCTCTTACCCTTCCACATTCCCGTGCCCCCTCCCGCACCCCCCCCCCCCCCCCCCCCCCAAAAAAAAAAGAAAAAATTTTTTTTTCCAGATTTGGATTCTTTGTCCAAATTCACTTACTAGAGAGCTCAAAATTAGGTTTGTAGAGCTTGTACTTTAGAAGTTATTCACACATTTTGAAAGTTGAATGTATCGTATGCTATACAATTGTGTATATGGTGGCTGTTTGAGATATTACCTCTTTTTAGCAGTCAAGCATACTGTTTTAGTCTGAGTGTTAGATAATCATGTATCTGTTAACAGTTAATGTCAATCAGAAGCATAAAAGAACGACAATATATTACTAATATGTGTTTTGAAGTGCACCCTGTTTACCAAGGCCCATGGGGGTCTTCGGTCGGGGGATTTGCCATCTCCTCTGATGGCTATTTTTGGTGTTTCGCAGCCATTTGTGTAGTGGAGCAGAACGTGTCAGGAGTCTCATGATTGTAATATAGCCAGCCTGTGGCAGTCCTCACGAAACTTCGTCTGACTGCCTGACATGTCTGTTAGAAATTCATATGGTCTGGTAAAAATATTTAAAATTTTCAAGTATATTTTAATTATGTTACCAGAATCAGTCCCGTGAATTCTCATAGACTTTCGTCTGCTGTGGATTCAAACTTGCAATTATTAATACAGGCAATGGTAGCATATTTTCTAATGCAGTGATATCTTTTACCACAAACTGGGCCGCAGGTACAAAACAAATACAATTAGTCAGTTGCTTGTGAGCTTGTTTTACATGGCAGTGATGTCTCTTATGTGCAACATACCTGAGCTCCAGATAAGGTGGGGTTTTGAGGGTAATTCAGAGATAATTTCTCTTATTATACCCCCAGCATACGAAGAATGTCGAGGGGTATATAGTTTTCGTCTTTCCGTCAGTTCGTCCGTCTTTCCGTTGGTCGGTCTGTCCTTCCGTCCGTTAGTTAACTTTTGCGTTAAAGTTTTGCGCTAAGTTTCATCTTTTGCTCTCTTTTCCTGAGTCTTCACAGGAACTTGTTCATATGTGCTTAATGTTACTACAGGATAGATACTGATCAGTTTGCATCACTTGGATGCTGCTGCTGGCCTAAGGTCAAGGTCACAGACTTAGATATTTGTACAACAGTTGCGTTAAAGTTTTGCATTAAGTTTTTTCTTTTGCCCTGTATCTTATAAGTCTGTACTGAAACTTGTTCATAAGTGCTTAGTGTTACTACAGGATGGATACTAATCGGTTTGCATCATATGGATGCTGCTGCTGGCCTAAGGTCAAGGTCACAGACTTAGAAATTTGTAAAACAGTTGCGTTTAAGAATTGTGTTAAGTTTTTGTTTTGCTGTTTTTTTTCTGAGTGCTTCTATTGGAATTTGTTTAGATGTGCTTAGTGTTACTACAGGATGAATACTTATTAGTTTGCATCATCTGGATGCTGCTGCAGACCTAAGGTCAAGGTCACAGACTTAGAAATTTGTATAACATTAGTGTTAAAGTTTTGCATTAAGTTGTGTCTCTTTGCTTATATTTTCAATATACTTGAATGGAACCTTTTGGTGTGTGACTAAATTTACTTGTAGGTTGAAACAGTTTCACCATCTGGCTGCTGCTGATGATTGTCGGTCAAGGTCACAGACTAAATTTATAACATTTGTGTTAAAAGTGAACTTTTAGTTTGTACTGTATTGTTGATTGCAAAATAGTGAGATGGAATCTATTAACATATGACTGCATGGGTATATCACTGGGTATGATATTGATTGTCTGTCTGTCTGTTTGTTAACATGTGCAATAATGTTTTATGTTAAGTTTACTGTCTGTAGGCGGTGGGGCTGGCTTGGGGTATATGTGAGCCCCTTATTAAAACATGCTGTGATCCCTAGCTAGATTTGGTTTCGACAAGATGGTTCTAATGAGGACTTACAACATAAATTTTTCTGGAGAAATATGGAAGATTATCTCTTATCCATGATATCCCTTCTTTTCTAGAGTACTGACATACAGTGGCTACATATGGTGTATTTCTACCACAGCCACTTTTACTCTGGAGACATATTTAGCAGAATAGGTTTTGCTTCCCTGGTACCCTATTTCTCTGTTTGTAAGATGAGAGTTTTCCTCCCAAAACAACAGTCTCAAAGATCTAGATCCGTCTTGATCTTTTAGATTGTTTGGAAGAGAAAACCCCATTTTATAGCTGAATTGCACAAGACTGATTTATTCACATATTTGTGGTAATTTTAGAAGGATAAACTCTGGACCCGTCTTATAACAAAAGCAATTTGCAGAGCAATTTCTTCTGTCAAGAGTTGCTCCCACTAAAAGGAGACAAATACATGCTACAGTTCACTTTAAGCTGCCTTTCAATGTTTGTATATCCCTAAACTGGTATGTCTGAATATTTGGTTGAAAGACAGGAATAAACCCTTCCAAAATTACTGCAAATATGCAATTCAGTCTTGTGTAATTCAGCTATAAACTGGGTTTTTCGCTTTCAAAGCAATCCCAAAGATCTAGATCCATCTTGTAGATCTAGATCAATCTTACAAGATGGATCTAGATCTTTGAGATCAAGATTGATCAATATCTTTGAGATTGTTTTGGAAGGAAATGGATTTTTTTGCTGCCAAAGCAATCCCAAGATCTAGATCCATCTTACAAGATGGATCTAGATCTTGCAAGATGAATCTAGATCTTTGAGATTGTTTTGGAAAGGAATTGATTTTTTGCTGCCAAAGCGATCCCAAAGATCTAGATCCACAGGGTGTCCACGGTCAGGGAAAAAGTCAGGGAAAAAAATATTTTTTCAAGGTCAGGGAATGGTCAGGGAATTTTGAAATTTGTCAGGGAGTTTTGGAATTCAAGCGAAAAGTCAGGGAAAAGTCAGGGAATTTTGTAATAACAAGTCTATGAATGATAAAAACATCAAGAATAAAGGCTAAGGCAGTTTCTTCGTGTTTGGCTATTATCACTTTGACTCTACTCTCTAAATGTCTACAAATTATTAGTAGGCAACATTTCTAACTAATATAATTTAGTATCATATGCATTGCTTAATATTTTAGATATGTTAAGCAAACTTACTGTACAACATGTACATGTTTGTTTTAGTATGTGGCAACTAAAAACTTATTTGTTTGTATAAGACAAATTTCATTCTATCTTCTATATGATTGACCAGTTATTCTATGATTTGTAGTGGAGGAGGAGGCCAACAGATTTCCCTGTATTATGACATGCATTTAATTTCGAGCACTCATCCAACAGTATAAATAACTTTTGAAAATACATGTACATGTATGTATGTTGAAAAAGAAAAATAGAAAATAAATTCAAAGAAAAACAAACAAAAAAACAACAAACAAAATTAAAAATATATGTATAAAGAGTAATACAATTACAGTTGGTAAAGTAAAAGGTGGAAAGGGATGGCTGTAGTGGAGGAGAGGAGGCCAACAGATGTCAGAGCTTTACGTGCAAAATACAAGTACGTTAGTCAGGGAAATTTGACTTTAGTCAGGGAAAAGTCAGGGAAAAGTCAGGGAAATTTGCTTTACTCAAATTGTGGACACCCTGAATTGCTTACAAGACCGATCTAGATCCAGAGCTCTAGATAAAAGGGAGTATTTGATGATAATTAAGGATAGTTTTTCTTATTTTTAGCTCACCTGAGCACGAAGTGCTCAAGGTGAGGTATTGTGATCGGTCTTTGTCCGTCGTCCGTCGTCCGGTTGTGCGTCCGGCGTCAACTTTTGCTTTAAACAACTTCTTCTCCAAAACTGCTAGCCGGATTTCAAAATAATTTCACTGAAATGTTCCTTGGGGGACTCTCTACCAAAATTGCTCAAATGGTTCCGCTCCGCTGAACAATATGGCCGCCAGAGCTAAAAATAGAAAAACCTTTAAACGACTTCTCCTCCAGAACTGCTGGGCCGATTTTGAAATAATTTCACACAAATGTTCCTTAGGAGACCCTCTACCAAAATTGCTCAAACGGTTCTGCTCCGCTGAACAATATGGCCGCCAGAGCTAAAAATAGAAAAACCTTTAAACAACTTCTCCTCCAAAACTGCTTGGCAGATTTTGAAATAATTTCACAGAAATGTTCCTTAGGAGACCCTCTACCAAAATTGCTCAAACGGTTCCGCTCCGCTGAACAATATGGCCGCCAGAGCTAAAAATAGAAAAACCTTTAAACGACTTCTCCTCCAAAACTGCTGGGCCGATTTTAAAATAATTTCACAGAAATGTTCTTTAGGACACCCTCTACCAAAATTGCTCAAACGGTTCCGCTCCGCTGAACAATATGGCCGCCAGAGCTAAAAATAGAAAAACCTTTAAACGACTTCTCCTCCAAAACTGCTGGGCCTATTTTGAAATAATTTCACAGAAATGTTCCTTAGGAGACCCTCTACCAAAATTGCTCAAACGGTTCTGCCCCGCTGAACAAAATGGCCACCAGAGCTAAAAATAGAAAAAAGCTTTAAACATCATCATTTCTAAAGCCAATGGCTCAATTTCAAAAAAAATTCACAGAAATGTTTTACTCATGGCTCTGACCAAAAATTGCTCAGACGGTTCCGCTCCGCTGAACAAAATGGCCGCCAGAGCTAAAAATAGAAATAAATCTTAGAATGGCACAGAGGGCACAGTTATGATCCAATCATCATGAAACTTTGTCAGAATGTTTATCTTAATGAAATCTAGACCATCTTCGAAACTGGGTCATGTGGGGTCAAAAACTAGGTCACTGGGTCAAATCTTAGAAAAACCTTGTGCACACTCTAGAGGGCACAGTTATGATCCAATCTTCATGAAACTTTGTCAGAATGTTTATTTATATAAAATCTAGGCCAAATTTGAATCTGAGTCTTGTGGGGTCAAAAACTAGGTCACTAGGTCAAGTATTAGAAAAAACCTCATGTACACTCTAGAGGGCACAGTTATGATCCTATCTACGTGAAACATTGTCAGAATGTTTACTTTCATGAAATTTATACCAGATTTGAAACTGGGCCATGTCAGGTCAAAAACTAGGTCACTAGGTCAGTTCTTAGAAAAACAGCGTGAACGCTTTTGATGACACAGTTTTGTTCTAATCTTCATGAGACTTTGTCAGAATGTTTGTCTCCAACGAATCTGGACCAAGGGTGCAACTTGGTCATGTTGGGTCAAAAAGTAGGTCACTAGGTTAAACCTTAGAAAAACATTGTGTACACTCTAGAAGGCACAGTTTTGATAACTTTGCCAGAATGTTCATATCCAAGAAATCTAGACCAGGTTTGGAACTGGGTCATGTAGGGTCAAAATCTAGGTCATTAGGATAAATCTTATAAAAACCTTAGGTACACAATAAAGGGTTCATTTTCCATTTAATCTTTGTGAAACTCTGTCAGTCATATGGATGTCTCTGAGGTTAAGTTCACAGGATACTCAGGTGAGCGATCCAGGGCCATCATGGCCCTCTTGTTCATTGAAACCATATGTTGTGACCCCTCATCTGAACCGTCTCATAGAGAGATGGTTCAGATGAGGGGTCACAACATATGTTCTTATGCAGAGTTAACAAAAATTGTCCCTAATTATACCCCCCGCAAACTTGTTTGAGGGGGGTATACTGTTTTCATGTTGTCCTTCCGTCCCTCTGTCCGTCCGTTCGTCCGTCCGCAACATTTGCTCTGATTTGTTTCAAATTTTGTCCATGGATGCAGCATGTGAAAAGAGTTGATACGTATTTTTCAGTTTTTCCGGGAAGTGTTTTTCTGCTGAGTTATGCCCCTTTATATTTTTCGTAAAAAAAGTTTGTTATCGCAACTCCTCATAGACCGCTTGACCGATTTTCTTGAAATTGAGTATGTGAACACATATTGGTATGAAGATGTGCATTATAGTTTCCATTTTGAACTTTGACCCCTCTTTCCTGAGTTATGCCCCTTTTTTATATTTTTGGCCCTAATTTGGGGGGGGGGGGGGGGGGGTTTTAGTTGTTTTGCTTTGATTTTATTCAAATTTGGTTCATTGTTGCATCATAAGAAACTACATGTAGTTCACACGTGTTTTCCAGTTTCTCCCTGAAGGGTTTTCCTGCTGGGTTATGCCCCTTTATATTTTTCGTAAAAAAGTTTGTTATATTGCAACTCCTCAAAGACCGCTTGACCGATTTTCTTGAAATTAAGTATGTGAACACATATTGGTATGAAGATATGTAGTAAGGTTTCCATTTTGAAATCTGACCCCTCTTTCCTGAGTTATGCCCCTTTTTGATATTTTTGGTCCAAATTTTGGGGGGTTTTAATCGTTTTTGCTTTGATTTTATTCAACTTTGGTTCATAGATGCATCATAGGAAACTAGTTGATACCTGTTTTCCAGTTTCTCCCGAAAGTGTTTTCGTGCTGAGTTATGCCCCTTTATATTTTTCGTAAAAAAAAAGGTTTGTTATCCCAACTCCTCATAGACCGCTTGACCGATTTTCTTGAAATTGAGTATGTGAACGCACATTGGAATGAAGATGTGCATTAAGGTTTCCATTTTGAAATCTGACCCCTATTTCTTGAGTTATGCCCCTTTTTGATATTTTTGGCCCTAATTTGGGGGGTTTTTAGTCGTTTTTGCTTTGATTTTATTCAAAATTTGGTTCATTGATGCATCATAAGATACTAGTTGACAGGTGTTTTCCAGTTTATCCCGGAAGTGTTTTCGTGCTGAGTTATGCCCCTTTACATTTTTCGTAAAAAAAGTTTATCGCAACTCCTCCTAGACGGCTTGACCGATTTTCTTGAAATTAAGTATGTGAACACATATTGGTATGAAGATGTGCATTAAGGTTTCCGCTTTGAAATCTGACCCCTTTTGCTTAAGTTATGCCCCTTTTTGATTTTTTTATCCTAATTTTTTTGGGGGGTTTAGTCGTTCTTGCTTTGATTTTATTCAAATTTGGTTCATAGATGCATCATAAGAAAATAGTTGACATGCGTTTTCCATTTGTTCCCGGAAGTGTTTTCCTGCTGAGTCATGCCCCTTTATATTTTTCGTAAAAATAAGTTTATCGCAACTCCCACTGGAAGGCTTGACCGATTTTCTTGAAATTAAGTATGTGAACACATATTGGTATGAAGATGTACATTAAGGTTTCCACTTTGAAATCTGACCCCTCTTTCATGAGTAATATTTGCCCTTTTGATATTTTTTATCTGAATTTTTTTGCGGGTGTGGGGGATTTAGTCATTTTGCTTTGATTGTATTCAAATTTGGTTAAAAAAAAGTTGACCTGTGTTTTCCTGTTTTTCCCAGAAGTGTTTGCCTGCTGAGTTAGTCCCCTTTGTAATTTTTATGATAAAAGTTTGTTATCGCTACTCCTTCTAGACTGCTTGACTGATTTTCTTGATGTTTACTACAGGTTTTTCCAGATTTGCTCTCTGGAGCCAATATTAGATAAAAGTAGACATGTTCAGTTACCTTGATAGGATTATAGGATGAGCTATATTTGATTGTAGTTGTCATAACATGTATGCTTTGTATAACTTTGTAAAACTGAGCTGACGAAGCTCCATGCTTAACTGTTAAATACGGGGGGGGTATTTAGTAAGCCATGCTTACTGCCATCTCTAGTTATCACCAAATACTCCATCTTATCTAGAGGTCTGTAGATCTTTGAGATTGTTTTGGAAAGGACAAATCCGTCTTATAATTGAAGAAATACGATATGTCTAAATAACTATGATGTCGCCCAGAAAATTTAATCAAGGGTCTTACAGTTGAGGTATTAGCAATACAGTGTTATTAATATTATAAATGTATACATTCAGCAGTTATCTAGAAATATTTTGTATGAATCTTCTCTTTCTACAGAAGTTAACTGTTATAGTGATTCTTGTTATATATATTTTGATCTCACAGATTTGTTGGAGGAACAGTACTTTTCATCCATTCACAACACAGTGTACTTTGCTGTCAGTGTCTTTGAGCTGCAGAAAAGGTTAGTCAAAATTTGTTCATTTATATCATGCACTTCAAGGCAGACACTAGTCCTAGTGAAATGGCTTTAAGCTTCAAACCTCATAGGTGAATGGGTACCTTTTCAGCAGAAGCAACTCTGTTATTTTCATTTTAGCCTTCCTTTTCAATGAAGTCAACTCATAAACTTGGAGGTGCAAATTTTTTCTTTCAAGAGTTGACGCATTTTGAAAGGTCTTCCAGAGAAACAAACAGGAAGTCACAAAAGACGTTTCCTTTTGGAAAAATGGCTGAAAAACATGGAAGTGTAGTGATTCACCTTAAGCCTAGTCCTATTTTAGCATGTGTTAAGCATTTGATAACAGCCTTTTTATGTCTTAGTTTTTACACAGATTACATGTATATTCAGTCCCAAGGAAGTTGTCGCTATCTGGAAACAGGGCTGGAAAATTCTTTAAACTGTCACTCATCCTGTATTACCAATCATATCAAATACTATGGTGAATTTGATATTCAGCACTGGCAAAATTCAAAATTTTTGCTTATCCATCATCGTGAGGCATGATGAGCAGATTAATGGATTTTTCCTGCCCTGGATAACACAGTCTCTGAAACTCTCAAAGATGTTGACATCTCTGTAATAAAATTTCTTGGGTTGTGTACTGACACTACTAGTAGTAGTTGGGCTCAGTTCGAAATTTGTCATTAAGCATTGGTTTATGAAAACAATCGATGATCATGTAAACATTGATAAATGAGGCTGTTAGAAGCCGATTTAGAATATTAAAACCCTAGGTTTTGTCCAAGAGCTATTTCCTTGCTATTCTTTATTGGGTCTCGACTAAGAAGTCCATAGAAAATGCTTAAAGCATTTTCCATGAACTTCTTAGTCGAGATGCAATAGCAGCTTATGCTGTCCTTGTGAAGTCAAAGCTTCAAAGAAACATTGAATATGCAGTATAATGCATAAACTGGACATAACAATATATACATATTAAAAGAAGTGAAACATCAATTACATGAATTTCAAATTGTGATTGATTAATTACTCACATGCTGCAAATGAGTAATGATCAAATAACTTGATTAATTGGCAAACCACTAACTGACACTGTTAACATCCTCCATCTTTACCGTATTTCAGGTTCCTATACATCTTGGACAGAGGAACTCTACGTCTTCTATCTGAGAACCAGAGAATAGCCACCTTCTCTCCCTCCCTACAGCTGTATTTAGAGGAGCTGTTCAACAAAGCAGAGGCACAGGTAGGAAAAGTGACTTTTCACAAGACTGTGGAGTTGTTATTTGTTATAGTTCATATACAATAAGCTGTCTATATTTCTTTTTGTGGGGATCTTGTCTTTGTAGATGTTCTTCAAGCAAAAAGAGACTGTCCTTTTACAATATATATAATTTGGTTTTAGTTGCCACATACAGGTAGAACTTATTTAAATACTGACCGTCTGAGCTTTCATTTTTTACATCCCCAGTGTTGGCTGCGGTTTTTGTCTCACCTGGATCTAGCAGAAAGTGAGACATAGGTATTGCTGTTCTGGTAGTGGTGTAAACTTTTGTGAAATTTTCTGGTTTGGCTTGATCAGTAGTATAAGTGTCTTTTTGTGATGGTGCACAGACTGGAGACGCAGCATTCTGCAGAGATTTTGTTACAAGGGAGACAACTTTAACAGACTAGTTTTTGCTTCCCTGGTTGGTGAATTGTTTGTCCTAAGGGGCTACTCTTTAAGGAAAGAATTTGCTCTTTAAGAGCAAATTCTTTCTTTTAAGAGCAGCCCCTTATGAGAAGGGAGGCATTTGTTGCCATGTGAGAGTGATCTCCCTTGTTCTATGTTTGTTGCTCTGCACATCTCTGTATCTGAATTTCTTCAACAGAATGGGCATTTGCTTGTCTAACACTTCTTTTCCATTTCAGAAAGGTCCAGCATTCCCTAGATCACCTATAGGCAGTGTTTCTTTCCAGGCAGACACGGATAACAGGAGAAACTTTCCCAATGATAAATCATTCCACCTCTTTAAAAGGCAAAGGTACAGCAATATCCTTTATAATGCTGTGGGTGGGGTTCATACAAAGGCAAAGCATACAATGGGAATAGCATTACGTTGATGCTAGACTGTAAAGAAATACAAGGTTAGTCATTTGAGGACTCCTGAATCATGGCTCCAAAATGTTCTATGTTCTTATAATTTTCCTTGTTTTTCCATTAAAACATACGTTGTGACCCCCTATTAGAACAGTCTTGCCAAGACAGTTCTAGTAAGGGGTCACAACATATGTTTTCATTGAGAAATAAGAAATATCATCTCTGAATTATCCCTGTTACATCTTCTTATCTGGAGAACTGAATGTATGAGCTTTTAGGAATAAAGTACAATTTGATGAATACACCTAGATGCAGTTCATTTTTGCTCTGTTGGTAAATGTTGTAAAGTTTTGCTATTACTATAAAATATTTAAATCTTTTGCATCAAAGGAGTGACGGTAATGTAGTGGATAAGGTGCAAGACTACAAATCCAGGTGTCACAGGTTGATCCCCCACTTTTCTGGTCTTTTGGATGAGTTTTTATACGCCCGTTTTGAAAAAACGGACGTATTATGTCGTGGCGCTGTCCGTCCGTCGGTAAACATTCTTGTGCGCGCCATAACTCAGTAACCATTTGGGATATCTTCATGAAATTTTATTTGCATATGTATTAGGTTGGGGGAACGTGTCGCGTACAAGAATGGTTGCTTTCCCTTTCTTAGTTTCGAAGTTGTGCCCCTTTGATTAATTTTTTCCCTGCAAGTCTTGTGCGCGCCATAACTAGATAACCATTTGAGATATCTTTATAAAACTTCATAGTAATGTGTATGAAGTCCTAACGATGTGTCGCGTACAAAAATGGCTGCTCTCCCTTTCTTCGTTTTAAAGTTACGACCATTTCATTAGTACTTTGAGGCTAATTTTGTGTATACTTATCTTGTTCATGCCATAACTTGGTAACGGTTTGGAATATCATGATGAAACTTTATAGCAATGTGTCATATATAAGAATGGTTGCTCCCTCTTTCTTAATTTTGGAGTAACCTCCATTTGATTAGTATTTTCAGGTGTTTCTCATTCACTCCATATCTCCTGAACCTTTTGAAATATTAGAATGAAGCTTTGTAGGAATGTGTATAATAATGGGGCAATGTATCCTGAACAAGAACCACAACTCTGGCTTACTTACTGAATTATCTGCCCTTGCATAAATTTCCTGTTTACTCTAATTCCTTAACCATTCGAAATAAATGGTATGTATATTATAAAAATCATTTCAAGGGAATATAGTACAACCAAAAAAGGTCTATCTAGTATGTTTAGGTTATCTCCCTTGTACCACTTTGTCTGTCTATCCTTTTGTAAGCAATCTTGTTCATTCTGTTTCTGCTTTATGACATTTAAACGGGCGTATTATGCGCCGCTTGCGAAGCCCTTGTTGAACTGAGGACTGGTCTCCATATGGCGTATGTCTTGGTGGTACAGGTCTACCTCATTATAACGCGATGGGTGGGGTCCATAGATCTCGACGCGTTATAAGTGAAACGCGTTATAGCGATTAGGATGAGGGGGCTACCAACACAAGCTCGACTGACTTCGATTTTGCCCTAACGGTTGTGTGTGTTGGTGTTTTGAGTCAATGTTTGACGTAAATAATGGTTTTTGATACGTATTGTTGTATTGCTAGATAGATAAACACTTACAGCATGTATCACATTGTTCCAATCATATTATTAAACTGTCTTGTCAATAAAATATGCTAAGTAACACATGTGTTTCGTTTTTCAATTCCACAAGACGCCATCTTGGCAGATTTCCGGTGATCATGTGACTTAACATTGTGGTGTTGGGGTACAGTATCATCGGACCAAAATTATCCGTGTCTTTCACGGAGAAGGCTTTACGTTTCTTTCTTGGAGTCTCCATTATGCAGTATGGTTTCAAATTTACTGAATGAATGAATGACCAAAGTCGGGCAATTTTTATCTGCATCGCGCACTTTAACTCAATTAGTCAATTGCACATTCTTTTACCCATAAACCCTCTCGCTCACTCTGATTGGCTGATTGTTAATTTTATGCAATGACAACAATGGCGGCACCATCAAACTGCGAGTTTGGCGTGTTTGAAGTGTATTCCAGGTTTTTAAGGGATAATTATGAAAGTTTTCATTCCTTTAAGCATGCGGTCATCAGTCAATAAATAAGGTAATTATTCAGGTGTTACATAAGTTTTGCTGTCATTGCAATTTACCTAATTATGTGTGAATATGCTCGGCGTACCTTCAAAACAAAACACAATAATAATGGCTTGTACACGTGGGGCGATCAAGGGTAATTAGGGCGAAAACAAAGATCAAACAATTATCATGTAAGTACTTTATTCATAATTATTTTTACAAACAATAACATAACTTTCTCGTTCATAGCAGCTTTGAATCAGCGATCTGAAAAAAAAAATGAAAATATTTTTTTTTTTTTCAAAATCACTGAAAATGGTACCTTAGGAAAAATTTGGGGTCCAAGACAGGTACCGCGTCATAACGGTATACGCGAAATGTTGAGGTAGTTATAACGAGGTAGGCCTGTACATTAAACCTGAGTTCACTCACTCACTTGGCATCAAAATTTGATGTCTTTTTTCGAGAATGACATATTGGTACAATCTAACTGTAGTGTGTCTACACTTCAAAGCTCATGCCTACCTATGTAAATGTTTAACAAATATTCACTAATCATTTATGGGTCATTAGAACAGCCCATACTTGTGTCATTTTACTGCCTGACAAGAAATACTCACATTTTATTTACATGGATAAACTTAACAAATGGGAATTTCTTTACAGGGATGGGTTTTATGAGTTGATTCGAGAGTGGGAGGAGTGTCACATGATGCCCAACTGGAACATGAGTGAGGTGCTGGGGCACAGGATTAGAGGTCTCGTCACCTACAGAACTGATCTGGCCAATCATATACACTTTGCCAGGCTCTTTCAGTCACAGCTTATAGCCGTAAGTAGTTTTCTAATTGTATAAAATATAATACACTAAAGACAGTAAAGGTTTGTATGCAGGGTCAACATATAAGTTGTGAAATCAAACAGCACAGCAGTTGCTCATCAAACCAATAACACCAACGACACTAACATTTCCAGCTATGATTTGTCAGTACCTAAACTTGTTTTGTCAGATTGATATTAATAAGCAGTGATAATAATGCATTGGTACGGGTGTTTACCTTGATTGTGTTTTTAGCTCCCCGGAGCCACTGGCTCCGGGGGAGCTTATAGGGTGGGAAGGCTTTGTTGTCTGTCGTAGGCCATCTGTCTGTCCACAATTTCAAACAGCCAATCTTCTCCTCCAAAAACAATTGACCAGTGGCCTTGAAACTTGGTACATGGCATTTAGTACTAATGTACTAGTAAACTACTATAAAAAGTGTTCAAATGATGACCTTGGGTTGACCTTGACATTTTTAGGACAAGACCAAATGTGGGAAAATGCTAGAACATAAGATTTCATAGAAAGTTTTGAAGTTTTTGGCCTAAATATTGGTATATACGGTCATCTTAACGAGTAAGATTTATGAGTACAAGAGGTCAATGTTATTCTTTGACATTTGACCCAGGACTCTGTTTTACACTTTCAAACATCTCCTCAAAAGCCACTGGTCCAATTGCTCAGGTGAGGGATTCAGGGCCTCATGGCCCTTTGTTTAAAACATGAAGCGCCAAAAAATGAAAATAGTTTAATTTGCAAACAGCTTAGATCCAGATGAGATGGCTCATGATGAGCCACCTCATCTGAATAAACACTGTTTGCCCTCTGTAGTCTTTGAGTTTTCAATGTGGTATAGCTTGGAAGAAACATCTTTTGAAATTTTGCAGATGTAACTTTCATCATAAATTCTGGCGCTTTTAGGGTTTTCAGCAAAAATCTGGCTATTACACTAAGAAAGAAGAAGAAAGAGCTAGACTTGAGGATGAGTATTACTTTTTGGTGTTCCTTAAGGTATCATATGATAATGGTGCATCAGCTGTCTGTACTTGTAGAGGCTGTTAGTATTTGAGCAACTAGAACAGTTGCATTGTCATAGTATATCTTTGTTGATGGAACAGCTGGTGGTGTTACTACTTTAAGTGATTCTAATAATACTATAAAACACTTAATATCTGCGGTGTCAAAATTTCGCGTTTTAATGAAAATGACCTATTGGCGGATTTTAATTTTGGCGTTCGTAAATACCATGACTCAAGATAGTAAAGAAAATTTGATATTAATTTCTAACATTTTTATTAGCTCACCTGAGCCTTTGGCTCAGGGTGAGCTATTGTGATCACCCAGTGTCCGTCGTCCGTCGTCCGTCGTGCGTCGTGCGTTGTGCGTCGTGCGTCGTCCGTCGTGCGTCGTCAACAATTTGCTTTAAATGACATCTTCTCTGAAACCACTAGGCCTAGGGCTTTGATATTTGGTATGAAGCATTGTCTGGTGGACCTCTACCAAGTTTGTTCAAATTGTGGTTCCAGGGTCCAAAATGGCCCTGGGGCAGGGAGTTCTAGGTTTGAACCATAGAAATACATAGAAAAATATTCAAAAATCTTCTTCTTCAGAACCGCAAGGCTCAGATGGTTGATATTTAGTATGAAGCATTGTCTAGTGG
Source organism: Ctena decussata (assembly GCA_963989385.1). NCBI lineage: Eukaryota > Metazoa > Mollusca > Bivalvia > Lucinida > Lucinidae > Ctena > Ctena decussata. The sequence continues at coordinate 69,840,681 of OZ022499.1, forward strand.
ACCTCTACCAAGTTTGTTCAAATGGTGGCCCCAGGGCTCAAAATGGCCCTGGGGCAGGGGGTCTTGGGTTCAAACTAAAATATACTTAAAAATCTTCTTCTCCAGAACTGCTTTGCTCAGATGCTTGAAATTTGGTATGTAGCATTGCCTAGTGGTCCTCTACCAAGTTTGTTCAAATGGTGGCCCCAGGGTCCAATGTGGCCCCGGGGCAGGGAGTCCCAGGTTTGAACCATAGAAATACATAGAAAAATATTCAAAAATCTTCTTCTTCAGAACTACTTGTCTTAGATGCTTGGAACTTGGTATGTAGCATTGCCTAGTTGTCCTTTATCAAGTTTGTTCAAGTGCTGACCCCAGGGTCCGAAATGGTCCTGCCCCAGAGGGTCCTGGGTTTGAACCATAGAAATACATAGAAAAATATTAAAAAATCTTCTTCTTCAGAACCGCAAGGCTCAGATGCTTGATATTTAGTATGAAGCATTGTCTAGTGGACCTCTACCAAGTTTGTTCAAATGGTGGCCCCAGGGCTCAAAATGGCTCTGGGGCAGGGGGTCTTGGGTTCAAAACTAAAATATACTTAAAAATCTTCTTCTCCAGAACTGCTTTGCTCAGATGCTTGAAATTTGGTATGTAGCATTGCCTAGTGGTCCTCTACCAAGTTTGTTCAAATGGTGGCCCCAGGGTCCAATGTGGCCCCAGGGCAGGGAGTCCCAGGTTCGAACCATAGAAATACATAGAAAAATATTCAAAAATCTTCTTCTTCAGAACTGTTTGGCTTAGATGCTTGAAATTTGGTATGTAGCATTGCCTAGTGGTCCTTTACCAAGTTTGTTCAAATGATGGCCCCAGGGTCCGAAATGGTCCTGCCCCAGTGGGTCCGGGGTTTGAACCATAGAAATACATAAAAAAATCTTCTTCTTCAGAACCCCAAGGCTCAGATGCTTGAAATTTGGTATGTAGCATTGCCTAATAGTCTTTTTCCAGGTTTTATCAAATGGTGGCCCCAGGGTCCAAAATGGCTTCTTTTCATTGAGTCCAAAGTTTGAACCATAGAAATGCAAAGAAAAATATTTAAAAAGCTTCTGCTTCAGAACTGCAAGGCTTAGATGCTTGAAATTTGGTATGGTGCGTGGCCTAGTAGTCCTTTACCAAGTTTGTTCAAATGTTGGCCCCAGGGTCCAAAATGGCCCGTGGCAGGGAGTTCTAGGTTTGAACCATAGAAATACATAGAAAAATATTCAAAAATCTTTTTCTTCAGAACCACTTGGCTCAGATGCGTAAAATTTGGTATTATGCTTTGCCTGGTGGACTCCTACACAGTTTGTATAAATGGTGGCCCTGGGATCCAAAATGGTCCTGGGACGGGGAGTCTTATGATTTCGAAATAAAATATACTCAGATGCTTGACATTGCCTAGTGGACCTTTACCAAGTTTGTTCAAGTGGTGGCCCCAGGGTCCTAAATGGCCCCATAGCAGGGAGTCCTGGGCTTGAACCATAGAATGCATAGGAAAGTATTCGAAAACCTTCTTCTTCAGAACCCATTGGCACAGATGCTTGAAATATGGTTGAGCATAAGAAAATTTGTTCAAGCAGTCCAGGTCACATGACCAACATGTCAGCCATATCTATATAATAATTATGGTAAAAAGCCTTCAGAAATCCTCTTCTCCAGAACCAAATGACCAATTATCTTGAAACTTGGTATCTAGCATTGAGTACTGGAGTTCTACTAACATTGTTTAAATGATGACCATGGGTTGACCCTAACTTTTTTTTACGGCAAGTTCCAATTTGCTTTCTGGTGTTTTCATATGGGAAAAGAGTTAATGGAAATTATAGAAGATTTTGGTGCAAAATTTGATAAATGTACATCTGAATGAACTTACGTTTGTGTTCAGGTATTATATTCCAACAACAGCTAAGGTCATATGGAGACATAGATGGATGGATGACTTTGGATTTTACATCCTTTTCAACAGTATTTCAGTCATATCAGGACAATGTGCGGATGATAATGAAAGGCTGTGTGCAGTGGAACCTTGTTTACGATGAAAGAACTCTGCCTCTGGCGGGGCTCGAACCCGCAAATGCTAGACAAGTTGGCCAGTGCTTAAATCACTGAGCTACAGGGGCTCCATATGGAGACAGGGCCACAGCTTAAAGGCTCCCTCACAGACTGGAAGAGCCAAGATCTAACCAGTGAACCCTGGTTTTCAGGATCAGCGGTTTATCCACTCGGCAACCACAGCTTCTCAGTTTCTTTTTTAGGGCAAGAATTGTATGACAAGATGTTCTGGAGTTTCATAGAAGAAATAAAGTCAATGATCAGGAACCGATTTCATCAAAAACCTTTGCACAGAGCTGAGAGCTAACCAGTGACCCCTGGGTTTTAGGACCAGTGATTTATCCACTCAGCAACCACTGCTTCTGCTGTCACCTAGTTTCTGTTTTAGGGCAAGAATTGTATGATGATATTCGGAAATTCTATTGAAGAAATAAAAGCCAATAATCAGGAACCAATATTATCAAAAACTTTTACATAAAGGTTACATTTATCTTATCAAATTCAGTATGGATATATTTGCCCAAATGCTGTACCAACATATTCAGTATTGTTGATTATTCTCATTTTGTGTTGAAGTGAATGGCTTCTCAGTGTATGTTTTCTCAGAAGTATTTATGTTCCCCCACCAATGGGGGAGGGGGGGACACATTGTTTTTGGTGTGGATCCCGTCAGCGTAGGCATCAGCGTATCTTCTTGTCTGATCTCTATCTCCTGAAGGGATGCATGGATTTTGACCAAACAGGCACAGATGCATAACTGGGAGGGTGGAAAAAGGAAAAAACTGATTAGATTTTGGTGACCTTGACCTTATTTTCAAGGTCACTGGAGGTCAAAGAAGGATGAAAAATAGCTTGTCTGCACCATATCTCCTGAAGGATTTGATGGATTTAAACCAAAATGGCACACATATATCACTGGGAGATGGCAAAGAACTAATTAGAGTTTGGTGACCTTGACCCCATTTTCAAGGTAACAGGAGGTCAAAGAGTGTTGAAAAATGCCTTGTCTACACCATATCTCATGAAGGAATCAATAGATTTTTACTAAACTGGCATAGATATATCACTGGGAGATGGCAAGAACTGATCACATTTTGGTGACCTTGACCTCATTTTCAAGGTCACTGGAGGTCAAAGAAGGATGAAAATAGCTTGTCTGCACCATATCTCCTGAAGGAATTGATGGATTTAACCAAACTGGCACACATATATCACTGGTAGATGGCAAAGAACTGATTAGAGTTTGGTGACCTTGACCTCATTTCAAGGTCACAGGATGTCAAAGAGTGTTGAAAAATGCCTTGTCTACACCGTATCTTCTGAAGGAATTGATGAATTTTTACTAAACTGGCACAGATATATCACTGGGAGATTGTTAAGAACTGGTCATATTTTGGTGACCTTGACCTCATTTTCAAGGTCACAGGAGGTCAAAGAGTGTTTGAAAAAGCCTTGTCTGCACCTTATTTCCTGAATGGATGGATGGATTTGAACCAAGCTGTCATAGATACATCACTGGGAGATGGCAAAGAACTGATTAGATTTTGGTGACCTTGACCTCATTTTCAAGGCCACAGGAGGTCAAAGACTGTTGAAAAATGTCTTGTCTGCACCATATCTCCTGAATGGATGGATTTGAACCAAACTTGCACAGGTATATCACTGGGAGACTGCAAAGAAGTGATTAGATTTTGGTGACTTTGACCCTATTTTCAAGGTCACAGGTGGTCAAAGAGTATTAAAAAATGCCTTGTCTGCACCATATTTCCTGAATGGATGGATGGATTTGAACCAAACTGTCACAGATATATTACTGGGAGATGGAAAAGAAGTGATTAAATTTTGGTGACCTTGATCCTTTTTCAAAGTCACTTGAGGTCTTAACTTGACAGCATTAAGAAAAAATGATACTGGTGGGAAAGCGTAGGTGGGGGGACATCTGTTTTTATCAAAAAACATTTCTAGTTTATATAATACTCAGTGATTTAATCTACAAGCAGGAGCGGTGACAGTGTAGTGGATAACACACTGGACTACCAGTCCATGGGTCGTGATTTGGATCCTCCACTTCTTTGGTCTTCGGGATGAGACTTTAACCCAAGGTCCCGTCTCTGTATGACTAGTTGTTGGTGGAACGTTAAACCCGAGTTACAATGAGGGTAATCGCAGGCGTACCAGGTATTGAAGTGTCACAGGTGAAGGATTCCATTTAATATAGAATAAAAATCATTGGGAGCATTGACACTCGGAGACTAATTTGATCCGTATGTGAATGTACCGTAATGATAAATAAAAGTCAAATCTCTAAAAGATTCCTTTGCATATTTTGTTTTGGATGTAAAAGATAAAAAAAGAAAAAAAACCTGTGTAGACTAAGGGCCTCGTCCTGGGATGTAGCTGCCTTGCTGGTCATAGCATGATTTGCTGTTTTTGGTGAATTGTTGAAATTTTATTTTTTGATTGCCTTTTGAACATTTGAATATTTTCTGCCTCAGTCTTATGTATAGCATATGCAAAATATTTTTTTTTTCAGGTACTTATCAATATAGATAAAAGTGTTCATTAACATTCTGTGAATAGACGAAGTGACAATTAATTGTGATTAAAGAGTGAAAAGCAAGAGTGAAGAAGATTGAATAATAAAATACAGAACAAAGAGTAATAAAATACAAGACAAGTATATATTTGTAGACAGGTAAGGCCAAACAAAGAAGTACATATATGTGTGGTGCAGGTTACACCCAGGATAGGTAGGAAGGAAACATTTTTTTTTTTTAAATAACATTTGTAATGAGCAGAAAAAGCTGCTACAAAAGTTGCCCCTTGAAAGTAAATGCATATCAAAATGAATAGTAATTTAGATATCTTCTTCAGGTGTAAATTTTTTAAATGGTTTTCTAATCAAATTGTCTTCCAACTTTAAACTTTGGCAAAAATCTAGGGTAGGGAGTAAAAATAGAGGGCAACAGGTTAACTTGAACCACACATATTTTATTATTTGGCTTAAGTTAGATAATACCAAGGAAAAGTGGGAAAAGAAGGCAAAGATCAGGAACCGATTATAATCAAATCCCACACCTTACCCAAAAGATATAGTAAAATAGCATGAACATAAGAAAACACCATAAACATGAGAGCCAAGGGGTCAGCCTTTAACCTCGCAGTGCTATGCAAAAGAGTCAGAAGAACAGGTTAAAGACCATCAAACAGAAAATTACAACAAAATTCACATCAGAAGCACCACCCTTGAATGGTCAGTAATAAATTAACGGAGGGATTAAACCAGTTTTATGAACTCATCATCCCTGTTAGTTCTGCTGTGGATCAGAGGCTTCAGATGTTTGATTTGCATGAAGGACTTCTATCCTACCTGTATAAACATTTTTACTGGCCAAATCTTCACCCTAGTTTCTGTTGTTAAAACAAGAAAATACCAGAAACAGAAGAGCCAAGGGGCCAGCCCTTTCCCAGCAGGCTACTCAAAACAGAACAATACATCAAAGAGATGATAAAATCAGATATGTCAGATATTATAATATCAAAACGGTGATGTTGTATTCCTGTCATTTCACTTTGCTAAATGGTTCACACTGGCAGAAAAACAGATGGTTCCTTGCAGAAAGAAAGATTGCCTGATATGAAATTAACGTACCAGCTGTGTGTAACAGAAATAATGATGGAAATGGGACCTGGACCCTAGATAGAATATGTTGTGATCCTGATTCTGGCACTTATTGCCCTCTGAAAAATCATACATCAAACATGGATGAGCAGCCATCATGTGCAGCTTAGAATCTGGTTCTTTGTCTGAAAGGACATGGGTAGTGTAGTGGATAGCACACTGATCTACCAGTCCAGGGATCACAAGATTGATCACCCACTTGTCCAGTCTTTCAGATGAGACTTTAAACTGAGGTCCCGTCTCTGCATGACGTAGTTGTTGATGGGACATAAAACCTGAGTGCACTCACTCACTCTTTGTCTGAAACTTCATCTCATTCTCAGCTTATGTATTATACAAAGAGTAAAGGCTCTGGCAAGACTGTGCAAATGTGCAGGATTGTCTTAGTCTTTGCTAATCAATAGTGACCATTATCATATTGGCAAAATGTAGCCTTGTTGGTGTTAAGAATATTGCTATAGCATATATATCAGGCAATAATGACTTTGAACAATGAAATATGTTTGGTATTTTTCAGGTTGAGGCATGCCACGCAGGAAGAATTGGAGGAAGTCTGTGGTAAAGAAGAATCAGAAGGCAGATGGTGGTGGCAGTCTTGGGTCTCAATTTTCAGATGTGGGTCAGACCCACCTCACAGATTATGGTGAATCTGTGCCCCAATCGGGGACATCTGAACCAGGGTCGCACAAATTGTCAGATGTGGGTATGACCTGCCCCATTGTAACATCTGATCCAGGGTCACTCAGTTTGTCAGATGTGGGTATGACCTGCCTCAGCGTATCATCTGACTCAAAAGATCATAGTGAAAACAATTGTTCTACAAAAGATTGTGAAAAAATATCACCAAATGACTTTGATAGTTCACAAATGAATAATGCTTTTGAAACAAAGAAATCAGAGAAAGAATCATGCAGCCAAACTGATCTTTATCCAGCTACTTCTGTAGTCAGCAATACATATGCATTACCTAGACAACATAGAAGTAGTAAAGTTCCCAGCAAGACAGTTGTTCTTGGGTCATATAATCAAGCTGACCATATGTTCAGTGACCAATCACGTGGCAGTCAGTGTACTATAAATGCTTTATGCTCACTAATCTTTGCCAAGTTTTCACGTTTAGGAACAAGACATTGCCTTGATAAAGTGCTTTTTGAAGGTGACATTTTATATAACAAAGTTATATCTGGCTTAAAAGCTCAGGGGCTATTTAAAAGCAGGTTATTAACCTTGGATGAAATACCAGAAGCTGTAGCTATTCTGAAGAAAGATATTGTGGTTGAGAAGTTTGACGTTATTTCTGGAGTTTGTACACAGCAGGTTGCTACTTCAGGTTTACCATCGCTATATGAGACACTTCATATTGCTTTCCAAAAATCTTCTTATCTATTGTTTATGATAGGTTCAGTTTGTTCAGCTGTATTTAAAAAAAAGGATGGGTACTGTTTTTTTGATTCTCATTCACATGGACCAGATGGCTTGTCATGTACTGATGGACAGTCTGTACTAGTATCTTTTTCTTGCTTAGAAGACCTAGAATCATTTATGTATGCAGTATATGACAGTATGCTGATTGATGTATCTGCACAATTTGACATGTTACCTGTTGAACTCAAATTGAGGTCAGAAAATCTAACAAGTAAGGATTCTGCCAGACACTTTATGACATATGATGCATGTAACACTGCTATCAATGAAGATATTGCACAGTCTAAATCAAAACCAGTCCCAAACAGTAGACAAAAGGAAACAAAAAGTGGCAAAATTTTGGAATCCAAATCAAAGATGAATTTGATGAAGACCACAAATAAAAATTCAAATAAAGAGGAGAATAATGAAACACTTATTCAAAAATATTTCAAAGACCAGATGGATAGGAATAAGTGTAAGCAAACTGCTGTTAAAAGTCAGATTGACAGAAAAGTATATCAACGCCTATACAAACAGAAGCAAAGGGCATCTCTTTTTTATAAGGAGATGGAAAGAAAACATAGAAAAGCTAGAAGAGAATCTGATGAAAATAGGATGAAAGCTAAGACATCAACATTAAAGTCAATGACAGCTGCTAGAATGTCAGCAGATTTTAAAGCAAAAGAAAAATATGCAAAAAGATCTGCAAGAGAATCCGTTGAAATCAGAATAAAAGATAAGAAATCAACATTAAAATCGAAGAGAGCTGCTAGAATGTTAGAAGATTTTAAAGCAAAAGAAAAATATGCGAAAAGATCTGCAAGAGAATCTGATGAAATCAAAATACAGGAAAAAAAATCAACATTAAAATCAATGAGAGCTGCTAGAATGTCAGCAGATTTTAAAGCAAAAGAAAAATATGCGAAAAGATCAGCAAGAGAATCTGATGAAATCAGAATAAAGGATAAGAAATCAACATTAAAATCAATGAGAGCTGCTAGAATGTCAGCAGATTTTAAAGCAAAAGAAAAATATGCGAGAAGATATGCAAGAGAATCTGATGAAATTAGAATAAAGGATAAGATATCAACATTAAAATCAATGACAGCTGCTAGAATGTCAGAAGATTTTAAAGCAAAAGAAAAATATGCAAAAAGATCTGCAAGAGAATCTGATGAAATCAGAATAAAGGATAAGATATCAACATTAAAATCAATGACAGCTGCAAGAATGTCAGAAGATTTTAAAGCAAAAGAAAGGTGTGCAAAAAGATCTGCAAGAGAATCTGATAAAATCAGAATAAAAGATAGGAAATCAACATTAAAATCAAAGAGAGATTCTAGAATGTCAGCAGAGTTTAAAAGAAAAGAAAGATATGCAAAAAGAGCTGCTAGAGAATCAGCTGAATTCAAACAGAAAGAACTTGAGTTACAGAGAAAGTCAAAGAGAAAGGCCAGATTGGATCCATTCATTTTAGAAAAAGAAAGAGTTACTAAGGAAGAATGGAGATCAAATACAAGAAATATGACAACCGAAAATATGTTGGATTGTAAAAGAAAAGCTTCTAAACGTAGTAGTCCATCATTCTATATGAAGGAACAAATATCTGCAAAATGTAGAAAATATGGCTCAGATATTGATGCATGCATAGAACTATTCCATAAAAGCATTTCAATTGGACCAATGTATATCTGCAGTTGTTGTCACCAGACATGGTTTAAAGAAAGTGTCACAAAAGCACGCACTGTATCCAGTGCTTCTAAAACCCAGTATTGTTCAGGCATCTTATCTGTTGATAATATGGAATGGGTATGTACAACATGTAAAAATAGTATTGTAAGTGGTAAAGTTCCTAAATTATCTACTGTAAATGGTATGAAATGGCCTTCGAAGCCAAAAGAACTTGAACTGCATGCATTGGAAGAAAGATTAATTGCATTGCGCATTCCATTTATGCAACTCAGAGAATTACCCAGAGGTCGCCAGTATTCCATTAAAGGAAATGTAGTAAATGTCCCAGTTCAAATCCAGCCTGTTGTGGATGCTCTTCCACGACCATTCAATGAAAATGTAACTGTTCCTGTTAAACTGAAGAAAAAATTGTCACACAGATCTTGTGTTTTCACAGAAAGTGTTCGACCGTTGAGTGTGCTGGTGGCATTACATTGGTTAATGAACAATAGTAAACTATACAAAAATTCAGGGATTAATATTGATGAAAAATGGGTAGAACAAGTTACACAAGAAAGTCAAGAAATTGTGCAAGAATTCATTGAAACTGACGAGTCTAAATATTTCCAGTCTAATAAAATTAACCTGGAGGAGTTGCAGTCACAGAAAATGCAGGAAGATGAAATTTCTGATCAGAATGAGTTATATGACTCAGATGCAGAGGAAAACATACAAGAAAGTGTTGGCAATATAGATACACTAGTTGATGATGAAAACTTAGAAAGTCGAACATTGATATTTGCTCCTGGAGAAAATCAACGACCTCTAAGTATTTATCAGGATCTGGATTCTGAATATTTATGTTTCCCAACCATATTTTGTGGCCAAAGACGTCCAGAAAATAATGAGCGTTTAGTTCCTCTGCATTACAGCGATATTGCTAAATGGGAGTTGAGAAGTTACGATAGGAGAGCAGCAAACTCGGTGCCAAACATCTTTTTCAAGCTGAAAAAAATACAGATGAAGCAGTTGAATGATAAAGTTAATCTTGCTGTGAGAAAATGTCAGATAGGTGAAAGAAATATAACTGCAGCCCAAGTCAGAGATTCAAATTACTTAGAAAATATTGTAAAGAAAGATCAGGGTTACTATATTTTCAAACAGCTAAGAAATTCACCATCATATCTCGAAACAAGAAAAAAAGATGTTTTTGCTATGATTCGGCAATTAGGATTGCCTACATGGTTCATATCATTATCATCAGCTGATACAAGATGGGTTGACCTTCTCAAGATGTTGGCAAAATTAAACAATAATGTTGAATATACAGATGAACAAATAAAGGAAATGACTTGGGAGCAAAAAAGCAAACTTATTCAAAGAGATCCAGTAACCTGTACACGTTACTTTGATCACAGAGTTCAAGAGTTCATCAAGGTCGTTCTGAAGAGTACTCATAACCCTATTGGTGTTATTACAGACTACTTCTATCGGGTTGAATTTCAACAAAGAGGTTCTCCTCATATTCATTTGATAGCATGGATAGAAAATTCTCCTAAATTCAATGTTGACAATATTGATGACATTACTGGATTTGTTGATACTTATTTGAAGTGTTCATCTGACACTGAACACCTAAAGGACCTTATTCAGTTACAAGTTCACAAACATTCAAGAACATGTCAAAAGAAAGAGGACAAAATATGCCGGTTTGGTTTTCCACTTCCACCTTTGCCAAAGACAATGGTTCTTGAACCTCTAGAATCAGATGTAGATAAATACAAGAAGATGTATTCCAAATTACAGCACAAAATGAATGAACAGAAAAATGGATATGAAATGTCCTATGAAAAGTTCCTAAAAGAAGTGGTAAATCTCCCGGAAGAAGAGTACATTAAATGCATTAGAAGTACACTCAATTCAACAAAGGTGTTTCTTGAAAGAAAACCAAAAGACATTCGTGTAAATTTATACAATGAAACTGTTTTGAAAGGATGGCAAGCCAATATTGACATTCAATTCATTGTGGATCCATATGCCTGTGCTGTGTATATTGTATCATATATTAGCAAATCTCAGCGAGGAATGAGCACCTTAATGCATGCCGCTGCCACAGAAGCGAGAAATGGAAACTTAGATATAAGAAGACAGGTTAGACATATTGGCAATGCTTTTTCCAATAGTGTTGAAGTCAGTGCTCAGGAAGCTGTATATCTAGTACTTCAGATACCATTAACTAACAGCACAAGACAGGTAGTTTTTGTCAATACTTCCATACCAGACAAACGCATACAGCTTATTAAATCCAAAAGTCTTCTTGATGAAATGCCTGAAGATTCAACTGACATTGTAGCTGAAAATGTTATCAAAAGGTATGCCAAACGGCCCAAAGCTCTTGAAAATTGGTGTCTAGCCGACTATGTTTCACAGTTAGATATTGTTTATCCTGAGGATGACTTTTCAGAAGAAAGGGATGATGAAGTGAATGATGATGATCATATTGAGCAGGTTGAGCAAGAATTTGATGACAGTCATACTCTACTTACTCTTAGAAATGGAATTAAAATCAAGCGACGAAAGAACAACAAAATTCTAAGATATGTTAGATTTAATGCAAGATCTGATGAAGAAAATCACTTCCGTGAAAAATTGTTATTATTTTTGCCATGGCGAAATGAAAGCACAGATTTAATTGGTACATATGACACATACAAAGATCATTACAAAGCAGTTAGGCGAATGGTTGATTATAAATGTAAAGAGTATGAACATCATGTTGAGGAATTAGAAATTGCAAGGGAAAGGGCAGAAAATGATTTTCAAGATGCCTTTGATGAGTTAGCACCAGGAACTGAACAAACTGAATCTGAGACTGCAGAAGAACAAACAGTTGACTCTGAAAAATTCGTTTATTTTAACCCCGACCAAGCAGTTGATCACAGCAACTACGATATTGGAATTGAAATAGGAAGCTCTTGTTCAGTCACACGAATTGAGCAAAAGTCAAACATTCTAGGAGAGGAGCAGTATTTACAACTCTTAAGATCTTTGAATAATAAACAAAAGCATTTCTATAACCATGTAGTTCATTGGATAAAAACAAAGGATGCCCCACTCTATGCATTTTTAAGTGGAGGAGCTGGTGTTGGAAAAAGTGTTGTAATTCGTGCTTTGTATCAGACATTATATAGACTACTAAATCTCAAAGAAGGAGAAAACCCTGATGAAATAAGAGTTCTTCTTTGTGCTTATACTGGAAAGGCTGCTTTCAATATTGGTGGATCAACAATCTCATCTGCATTTCATCAAAAATTCAAGCAATCAGATCAAACACTGACTTGTGACACTTTGAATACTTTTAGATCAAAATACAGGAGTTTGTCAGTAGTAATCATTGATGAAATATCTATGGTTGGCAATACATTGCTCAGTTTTATTGATCAGAGGCTTCAGGAACTTACTGGCACAAAACAGCCATTTGGCCATGTTAGTATCATTGCTGTTGGTGATCTGTATCAGCTACAACCAATACGTGATGGTTGGGTATTTAATGATTTGAAAAAAGGAGCAGCTTCATTGGCACCAAATTTGTGGAAAGATCATTTCAAGATGTTTGAACTGACAGAAATAATGAGGCAAAAAGATGATATTGAATTTACTGAACTGCTGAACAGATTGCGGCATAATTCAATGACAGAATCTGATAAGGAAAAGATAAAAGCATGTGAGCTTTTTAAAGAATCCATTCAGTATCCACTAAGTGCACCACACTTGTTTGCTGAAAACAAGTTCATGAGCATCTTTAATGAACAAATAATCAATAATCTCAACACTGAGAAAGTTACTGTTCCTTGTCATGATACAGTTATATCTCCAAGTATGAAATTGGCTGATCAGATTAAGTTAATAAGCAGATTGCCCCAAGATCCTACTCAAACTGCAAATTTGCATCATTCATTGGACATTGTTGTCAATATGATTTACGACTTGACAGTAAATGTTAATACTGAAGATGGTCTTGCAAATGGTGCAACTTGTGTCCTTAAGTATATTGACTACAGACAAGCAGGCACTACTAGACCAAGCATTATATGGGTTCAGTTTGATGATCCACAAATTGGTGTTCAGAGAAGGTTACAGTATAAGAGATTATACAATGAATTAATTCATGAAAGCTGGATTCCAGTGTTTGATGTAGAACGTACATTTGTTTATGGAAGAGCAAGAAATGCTACCATTCAGAGAATTCAGTTTCCATTAGTACCTGCAGCAGGTCGCTCTGTTCACCGTGCGCAAGGATCTACCCTTGATAAAGTTGTCATAGATTTGACACAAAACAAAACTAGAAAAGTCCCACATCTACACTATGTTGCTCTTAGCAGGGTAAAGTCAATAAAAAATCTCCACATACTCAACTTTAATGAAGCTGCATTGAAAGTTGATGAGCATGTTGAAACAGAAATGCAGAGATTGTATGACCAAGCAATGCTAGACCTTTGCTATGTTCCGTTAGATACAATAGATGCAACTTTTCATTTTAAAATAGCTTACAATAATTGTCGCTCACTTCACAAACATATAGAAGATATAAGATGCGACAAGAGTCTACTGACTGCACACATAATTGGTATATCAGAAAGCAGACTTTGTCAAATGGATGACACAAATGCATATGCTATTGAAGGTTTTACCATGATTAGGAATGATCAGCCTCTGAACAACAGTGTATTAAGACCACCTCATGGATCTGTTCTGTATGCCAAAAATGATATTACTATAGCCAACAGCTTTTCCTACAATACTAAAGACTTGGAATTTATTGTTATTGAAAGTCATCATCACCTTATTGATTTGCAAATTGTTGTGGTTTACAAATCTCCCAGCACATCTTTCTATACCTTTTCCAACATTTTTGAAAAGGTACTTGTTCCACGTGTAGACAAAATCAAACCACTTGTCATTATCGGTGATTTTAATATCAATGTGGCACAGACAACAAATAAAATAGAACAGTATATGTATAGAACATTGAATTGCAGTCAGTTGAATCATAAGCCTACTACAGATAATGGGTCTACAATTGACCTTGTTTTTACTAACTGTGATGGTGTAGTAGGAGTGGAGGAAGCTTACTGGTCAGACCATAAACTGTTATATTTTTTTACATAATAAATCTCAAACCACACACTGTACATTGATTTCAGGATTATGGTTCAAATAGTTTAAATATCCCTTGATATATTTTACTAGACAACATACCATTTCCTGATTATACCAATATGGATCACCTGTCAACACCATTACCTGATCATACCAGTATGAATAGCCCATGAACACCATTACCTGATTGTACCAGTATGAATAACCTGTGAAAGCATTACCTGACTATACCAGTATGAATCACCAATCCTGCCAACACTATTACCTGATTATACTAGCATGAATAACCTGCCGATGAATCACCCACCAAGTTAAATCACAATACTTGCCTCTTGCATGGAGGCAAGTATTGTTGGTGGTTTTGCATAGATCTGGGTGGCCACCATTTTATACACCTATCCATATTTTCCCTCAGAGGAGAGTTGTTTGAGATTATCTCCAGGAATGGGACAGTTTTCAGAGTTTTGTATTTGTATCTCTCATAGCTCAGGTAGCTAACATCTCTGATATTTAAGTGTTGTGTCCAGTTACTGACAAAGTGAATGTATATGTACGAGTAAGAAAAGGGAGGTAGAAGTGGTGGCTTAGCATTGTTTGGTGAAGCAGCCTAATTTGGTGAAAAACATGGATAGGTGCATAATAAGTATGAGAGAGATGTGTGATATTATGACTATAGTTGTCTGGTGATAATTATGAAGTGACATAGATTCTGCTTGGGTTATTTGGGAAACTTGATTGGATTTTAAGTCATGTTTCAAACAGTAAAATGCATTTCGTTATTTCATTATTATCTGTAGGCAACTGTACCAAAAAATGTAACAAACAGTCGTTTTAAAGAAAAACAAATATGTAAGATGACATGGCCCATATTTCTTCTTTTGAATGTGCCCTCTGCTCTTGAAGCAACTCTTTAAGAAAGATTTTTATTCTGTGGTAACACTAAGGAATGTTGGTAATTTTGTACGTGAAAGGTCTCCAAACTCAGCTCCATGACAAGGCATGTAAATCTGACTTGTATACATAATGTTAATTGTATGGCATATATGTTAGTTCATGTAGCCATGACAGCAGGTCTGGTATAAAAGTGAGGATCTTGAACAAAGGAAGAGATATTATGACCAAATAGATTATAAAACCAGATTATTGAGAAATTGATTACTGATAAACAATTTAAGAGTACATGTATTTGATATAAATCTATCACGTCTCATTATAAGAAAATCATAGAATTTGATACCATTGAAGATCTGTCTTAAGCTTTATCAAATGGTTATTTGAGTAATATTGGGGATGACCACCCCAGACTGCATACTGTCAGAATAACACAACAAATCTTGCAGCATAACAATGTCAGTTTACTGCTGTGGCCAGCAGACAACCTGGATTTAAACACAACTGAGTACAGATGGGGTGAAATGGGCAGGAGAGTGCACCAGCAAAATATGATCAACACACAGAGTTTGCAAAAGGCAGTCCAAAAAGCTGCATGGAACAGTTTGACACCTGATGTCAGAAATAATTGTTGACAGTATATGCCAGAAACTCAGAGCCATTCTTGCTAGTCAAAATGTATCAAATTCTGTAATTTTCTGAAATGACCCATGTGAAAGGTTTTATATAAAATACTCTAAAATTGTTTAATCAAACTGAATTAAATTTTACAAATCAATTTCTCGCAAAATATGATCAACACACAGAGTTTGCAAAAGGCAGTCCAAAAAGCTGCATGGAACAGTTTGACACCTGATGTCAGAAATAATTGTTGACAGTATATGCCAGAAACTCAGAGCCATTCTTGCTAGTCAAAATGTATCAAATTCTGTAATTTTCTGAAATGACCCATGTGAAAGGTTTTATATAAAATACTCTAAAATTGTTTAATCAAACTGAATTAAATTTTACAAATCAATTTCTCACTAATCATTCTGGTTTTATTGTCAGATTTATTTGATTCCATGCTAAATATTTCATAACACTACTGTCCTCCCCAATTTTCAGCCATTTTATGTTGCATGATTTCAGTTTCTACAATGAATTCAGAAGCAGAATGAAAAGCAGTAAAGATCCTGATCAGTTGTTTCGCTGAAATCAGCCAATCTGGATCTAGACTGTTTTCAAAATAGGATATATTCAGCCTCACCATGTTGAGGGTTAAAATTTCTCTTTTTCTTTTCACAAATTGCTCAGTTGCACACTGCATTGCATCAGTTTGTATTGATGTAAAATGCCTTAATGTATTTCATGAAGTTTGGGGTTGTATGGAAAGTTATCTTAAAGCCATTATTGCATATTCATCAGAAAGAATTTAAGTAAGAATCAGTGGTGATACAAACTAACCCACAGATAAGTTAGTTATTTGTTTCTTACAGTACATAAATGTGTTTTTGTTAAGTTCTTGTAAATAGTTATAGTCTTTTCTCTTTAGTCATGTCAGGACCTCCCATCAGATTGTTTTGCTATTTAGGAATATGCAAAATAATGGGTACTGAATGCTCAATTATCTAGTGATGTTGTGCATGGCTATGTATGAATAAGAAAATAATGGGTATCAGATGTTGTCATTTAGTAAATTAAATGTGGTGTATATTCATATGCAGGGGTATGTACATATGTGCTGTTTTAATCAAGACAAATTCTATAATAATTATATATTTGTGAACATTAACAGAGTGCTTTTTAGGCACATAATATGGCGTCTCCATGAAGGCGTGAGTTGTGGTGATCACTGGAGGTGTGTCAAAGAGAAGCTTTGAGTGAATATAAAATGTCAGATAAGAAAACTAGGAATATCAGGTGCTTGCTTCTTTGGTATGTGGTGTATGTTGATGTGCTGGTAGTTTGTTCATGCATATTTTCCCTTGTTTTCCTTTTTCTTGCTTCCCTACTTAGTAGGGATCAACTCTGAAATGAAAAAAGTGCTCCTCCAGGAGTTAATTCTTTCCTTAAAGAGTTGATCTGTTTGGAAGGGCTATGTCCTTCAAAGAAGCAAACAGGAATTCTGGTTGTTCCCCTTTACTAGGTTGGCAAGCCAGTATAACATAATTTTTTGGAAAAGAGGCAGGGGGCATTTGTTAGAGCAGGGATGTTTTTTAGAATTAATTTCGTAATTTGTATATGTATGCTACTGTATACTCATAGGCCATGTGGCCTACTGTATGAAGAATAAACTTGTCAAATTTATAGACAAAAATCAGAACTGTGACCTTTTCAATTAGAAATGTATTATAATCTTGTGAGTTCATCAGCCAGGGTCAGATTTTTGTCTGTATAAGAATATGCCACATCATCAACAAACCAACCAATTGACTTACAGTCTGTCCAGACATTTGTCAAATCATGCAAGGTACATGGCTTTATGTATGCACTATGTGACTTCTTATAATTCTCTGATTCAATTTTGAAAGGACTGTAGTATAAATTTTGTTGCAAATTTACATTTCTTTGATTTTGCTGACTAAAGGATATCATTGCACCACAGTATTATGATAAGCATGGAACACAAATTTATGGGGCATAAGAACTGTCACTGTGCACTTTACTCAATGAAATCTATTGAATCAGTTATAAACAAACTTACATCTCTGTTATATCATTTTGGCAGTGTACAGTTTAGAATACATAATGCCATTTAAATGAAGAATATTTCTAATTGAAGTTACCCACTATCCAAAAAAAGTAAGCTATCTTATTTGACTATTTATTGCCCAATACGTAGAGGTCCATTTGTTATACTGCATGGTTATCCTAAAACATTTTGCTGACTTGTGAACTAGTTGAATATTATAAGTAGAAAAAATATTAGTCTATGATGTTTGTTTCCTTTTACAAAATGTTTCCCATTAGCCATTTAACTGGTACCGTTTTGATTGAAAGATGGACCATCATCATATTTATTTGTTGCATATTTCATGTAAATAAAGGATGAAAAACAAGTGAGCCGCGACACGAGAAAACCAACTAAGTGGGATGTGCGCCCAGTGAAGACTCAGATCAGCCTGGGCATCTGCCCAGCTTGATCAGAGTCTTCGCAGTCCGCATGGAGGTAGCTTAGACCCTTAGCTGCCATATATGAGTGCTTAGCGCAGAGTCTGATCAGACTGGGCAGATGCCCAGGCTGAGCCGAGTCTGTGCTGGGCGCACAACCACTTTGTTGGTTTTCTCTTGTCGCGGCTCAAGTAGTAATTTTATTTGAAATGTGATTTCATCAGTATAAAATTACCACATTGTGTAAGAGTGCTTGATCATAATATGCTGTATACACAAAAAGTAATTGATATGGCATCAAAACATGACTATATGTTGAATGCAAAAGAAGAAGAAAGTTAACAGATGTTTTAACCAACATCATGCTAAATTATTAAGCAGCACTCTTCCCCAAGTTTCAGCCATGTATGTTGCATGATTTCAATATTTACCTTGGAATCAGAGGCAGCGTGGAAAATAGTATAGATCCTGTTCAGGTGGCTTCTCAGAAGCTAGTCGATCAGGATCTACACTGTTTTTAAAACAAGGTATATCTTGACTTAGCATTATGAGAGTTACATATATACTGGCTAAGATACTGTAAGATTGATTGACAATATTGCAATTTATCTGTAACACTTATAAATAAAACATGTCATTTCTCATTCCCATTGTTTTTCTTTGATCACCATTCAGCTCAAATACATGAGAACCATTGGACTTAAAGTCTTTAAGTTCATAGGAATATTAGCCTTATTCAGTAGATATGACCTATTTGTTGTGCTCTAATTTACATTAAGTTTTTAGGTTCAAGTGTTGTTTAAAGTTGGTTCTCAGGAACTATGTGGACTAGAGACATGAAATTTGGGCTATTTGTGCCTCAGGAGTAGAGAATATGATATAGGAGAAGCAGTTGTAGGTTACTGCCTTGAAGCCAAATTTCCAATTCTTTTATCAGTTTCAGCTTTCTAGCTAAATTTCTACAACACATACAATTTGAACAATGACACCCTTAAACTCAGGTGAGCGATTTAGGGCCACTTGGCCCTCTTGTTACTTTTCTATTTAACTACACATTGTGGCATCTATCAGAATCGCCTCGGTGAGGCGATTCTAATGGGATGCCACAATGTATAGTTTCATGGAATGGTATAGAAATTCTCTCAAATATTTGTTAGGTTCTCCTTTTTATCTCAGCCCCTTTTAAGGTGGGCATAAGTTAGTGTATCAAATCAAAAATCAAATGTTGGCGGACTTATATTTTAGCGCTCTTTGCCTTAACCGCCGATATCGCCAAAATTCAGTAACCGCCAAATATAAGTGTTTTACAGTATCTAGAAGCATATGTTTTCGTACTAATATATGCAAAAAAATATCAGTGCGCAGTGTTAATGGTCCATAGGTACCACCAAATTTTTAAGCATAAGAAAAAACCTCAGTGTTCACCCTTTGCTAATACCACCAAACGTTTGGTTTGTTTTGTGACCACTTGATAATCTGTTATGTATGATATTTCACAGATGTGTAAAGGTGATGGCAGTCTGAGGGCCAGTGATGATGATGAAAATATTGCACTATTGAGCCAGCTTAAGAGGTCCAATCCTGAGAAGTTTAAAAGGTATATATCATGGTAGCATTGGATCAGAATACACTCATAGGCATGAGCTAGTGTTTCAAGAATAGCCAAAATTAGTTAAATGTAGTTTTTGGATTTTAATGTACACTTGTTTTGATTTTGCAAAATGCTGGATGGTTAGATTGTTTGGCCCCCAAAAACTTCAGTACATTGCAAGGGATATGTAGTTCAAAAGGGTTTATAAATGATCTGAAGGAGAACCTCTTGAATACCTCAGCCCATATAAATTGTTTATTATCACATGCAAAGGAAGTTGGTCAGTAGGATTGGAGTCAGTTTTTATAGTCTGTTTGCTATGTGGTAGTAAATTTAGGGAACTCCTGGCCCAGTCCCCTGGGAACCTGGTCTGGAAGTGGTTCAGATGGAAGGTTGTGGGGGACAGTGTCTGGAGCAGAGCTGCTGATTAATTGCTCTAGACACTGTATTGACTTCCTTTCTTTCATATCTGTCCTGGCCAACCAGGGTATATGGCCAAAATATCCCAGCCGTTAAATCCAGAGAGCACAGGGCATCTACATGTAGGTGGCGTCGTACTGGCGTCAAATGGATGTCACTGAGACGTCACTTGTGACGTCATGTACCTGCTCGAAAGGTAAATATGATTAGGTCATTGTCTTGTTTCTTTACTGTGTTGTCGATGCGCTAAAACGTATTTGGCAATCTCAATAAAGAATTGAATTGTAATAATTGAAGTATTATTGTAGACCAAGTACATCAAGTTCAGTCTTTATGTCCTTTATGTACATGCTTTTGTACATGCTATAAAATTGTAGATTTACATGTTTTTAAGACAGTTTGTTAAACAGAAGTTAAATGTATATGTATTATGATTTCAGACTTCAGGAGAGATTCATCAAGCCTCTTAGTCTTGGTGGCCCCTGCCCTCTACCCACATTCCCAGGCTGCCAGGAATTTTTCCGTGACTTCATTGTACTGTCTTGTAACCCTGTACTGAACCAACATCTCTGTGATACATTCTCAGCCAAAGTCCTAGAACTTAATGACACAACATTTACATTAACTGACGATGATGATGGTGTTCAGGCTAATCAGGATGATGAGGTAAAGTTTCAGTCTGTAGTTAGAATGCTGTAGTGGTGATTTTCTGCTACAGTGACAATATTTTACAACCTGGGCCAGTTGTTCAAAACTAACGATATTGTTAGTTAACTTTTCTTAAAATTTCAAATGTTAATATCTCAAAATGCCAATATTTTTGTTAAAAAATGTGAGAAGCTTTTCTCACATTTTTTCAAACGAAAATATCAGTGTATTTGATTATAAAGTCGTAAAACACTTAAGTTGACCTCTTAAAGAGCTTGTTACGCTATCGATACTTTGAACAACCGAGCCCTGGTCATTGAAAGACCTTACGTGGTAGTAGAAATACATGTACAAGACATTTTAGGTGATTTTTGCAGTCATGTACTTTTTCTAGTCAGAACTCAGACAAAGGTGGGATCTGAGGTAATTTTGCTTAAACCACAATAATTCATACATTTAACATCTGGCTCTGCAGACCAGTGCCTAACCACTGAGCTAACTGGGCTCCTACATTTGTAGGGCTAAAGTGTTTTATGATAAAGGTGGTACATGTATTGTGATGGACTTTGTTGAAGATGATCCAACCTACAAACACAAGCTTTGCAAATTCAGACAGGTCCAGGGGCACTATTACACACCAGCCAGATCAAGAAATATTTATGATGGTTGACAAACAAATGTCTCATCTTTAACCTACTTGAGATCATACATGCTGTTTTTGTTCCCCTGCCTGCAACTTAAAGAAAGCAAGACATTGCTTTTCCCATGTGGGCATCATAGGTGACACCAAAAACTTTTGTCCATTTTGCTGGTTTAGCTATGTTTCTTTTACAGTGCCCAGACAGGAGGGACACAGCATTCTGGATACCGTAATGACCCTAAAATTTTGGACATGTGGAAGTTGGACAATAATTGTTCCAAAATTCTTAGAAACTGGATTTTACATACGTTAATGGATCCAAATGATGCTTAGTGAATGACAAACATTGTACACCCTGATCAAACTGCTCCTTGAGGAGCAGTTTGACCTTGGTCTACAATGTTTACTTAGACCAGTTTGTCTGAATATTTAGGGTCATTACGGTAATTCTTGTTATGTTTCATGTTAATTTTATAGTACTGATAAACGTACGCCAAAATACATATTTCTGATTTGATTTTTAAAGGAATCAGAGCTGTTTTGTTCAGTTCTATTGAATTCCCGTCTTGTTGCCAAGTTCCTGGGCTTTGTGACATTTTTGCCCTATCAGAGCCCGGAAAAATTACCTGACAGTGTGGAATCTACCTACATAGCCATAAGAACTAAGGTAAGTATCAAGGGTTTTGTCTTGCCACTGACCAGCAGAAAGCTTGACATATACTTTTTAAAGGACAAAAGTTCTGCACGGATGTTTAGTTAACATCCGTGCAGAACTTTTGTCCTTAAGTATAGTTATTGCCTTTCCATTGGCAGTGGCATTGTAAAATTTTATCAAGTTTTTTGGTTAAGCTCTGTTTCTGTACTAATGGTCAGATAGGGAGTTTTGTTAATGAGACTTTAGGAGCCGGAAAGATCACATACTCAGTCACAAGATAGAAAGCAGTGAACAGTAGCAAGATACACGTAAAGCCTATCTTCTCCCAATCAAATATTTTAAACAGAAAGAGTAATGAAAATGGAAAGTAGGTTATATTGAGAGGGTATATGGACTTATTGCTACGAGACCACCAAGTTATGCTCTACAAGATTATGTTAAGCATATTTCATTTGCTCTCAAGATGGGAGAGCTGCTCTTAAAGGAAATAGTTTCCTCTCTAGAGGCAGCACATTCTTCTCTTTACAAGCAGCCTTCTGTGAGATGGGAGGTGAATGTTTACATAGAGTAATCTCCCTTTAGACGTGTATCCATGTCTCTTAATGTTGTTCGATGCACAGTGTCATGTCTTTGATATTTCCACATTTATTTCAGCAACTGCCAGTGCTAGATGTACTTGAGTGCCTCAGATTATCAGTTGTCAATGGTAAACTATGTCTCACTGTGCCATGGCTAGTAGAGTACCTCAGTATGATGGACAACCTAGCTCCAAATCTTGACTACTTTCAGCAGGTTTTGTTCCATCTGCTGTATGTCCATAGGTGAGTCAGGATTTTTTTTTGTAAGTGTAGGGCCAATAACGTTAAAAGAATGCAAGGACACTGTAGATTTGTTGCAGATGGCAGTTTTCAGCATCTGTATTGCACTTTCTTCTGTTAATCATCGTACCAGTTTGAACTGTAAATATTGAAATAACTGATATTTAACATTGTGAAAGACTTTTGTTTGGAGTTATTTGATATATTTTTGTCTGGCCTGTCAAGCAGAGGCGAGACATATGTATTGCTTTTCTGATGTCGTCGTAGGCGTTGGCGTCATCAACTTTTGTCCAGTTTTTGCGTTTCGGTCATTTTTTCAGAACCTATAACAGCTAGAGCCATGAAACTTGGTACATGCATACATCTGGAAGAGTAGATCTCAAAGCCATCATCAATATTGAGTCTTGTCCTACATTTTACGGTTGACTGACTACATTTTACGGTTTATGGTGCCAACGGTGGAGCACACAGCCCAAGTCAGTAGGGAACGGCGGAGCTCTTGGACTGCCATCAAGTGTTCAAGTTGGCTGAAAGGAAGGGCATCCTGGCCATAAAATCTTACCACACCAAAATGACAAGTCGAAATAAAAGAAAAGCTCAGGCGGTGCCGGCAACCATAGAGTTGTCGGTAGCGTCTCCGGCTTGGCAGCTCGGGGGCGTGGAGCTGCAGGGTCGGGCCCTAGTGGCGAATCCAGCGAATGCCCAAAGTCCTTCGGTGTCGGCACACTAAATGTGGGCACGTTGGGGGGGAAAGCTAGTGAAGTGGTGGAGACAGTGTCGCGGAGAAGAGTGGACCTGTGTTGTCTCCAGGAGACTAGATGGAAAATGGATGGCGTTAAGCAAATAGTTGGTAAAGACTCTCGCTTCAAACTCTTTTGGTCTGGAAATGACAAGGGTACTGCTGCAGTTGGAGTTCTTCTGGCAGAAGAATGGTGGGAGAAGGTGTTTGAGGTGGTCCGAGTCTCAGACAGGATCATTCTCATTCGAATGACCATTGGCAAGACAGTGTTTGTGTTTGTGTGTGTGTATGCACCTCAAGCAAACCTCAGTGAGTTGGAGAAGGACCGTTTCTACCAGATGCTGCAATGCACGGTAGCCAAAATCCCAGCGTCAGAACAGCCCCAGTCCACTGGGTTCGAGGAGGTGCATGGCGGGCAGGCCATAGGAAAAAGGAACACTGAGGGTGAGAGAATATTAGAGTTTGCATTTGCTAACGAGCTTGCTGTCGGGAACACATGGTTCAGGAAGAAACCGGAACACCTGGTCACCTACCAGTCTGGGAATGCTGCTACCCAGATGGACTTCATCCTGTACCGGCGGAGTTTCAGGAAACATGTGTCCAACGTAAAGGTCATCCTTGGGGAGGAGTGTGCATCACAACATAGGTTGCTGGTTGGAGATTTCAGAGTTTCCACCCCTCCCCAGCCCAAGCGCAAGTTTGTGCCACGCATCAAGGTGTGGAAGCTAAGAGACCCAGAGAAGCAAACAGAGCTCTCTGAAGTGTTTAAGGTGGTGATAATCACTGATTTGGGGCAAAGACAAAAATCTGCATAAAACACTCAAAATACCACTGATCTTTCCAAAACTTAGCATATGCCTTCTTTATGTTGTTTCTGACAATTTAGACTTCCAAAATGCAGCATTTTTTAATGTTAAAAAGTGTTTGTATAAGGAAAGATCAAAGGATAATTTTGTGGGCAATAATCTGAAAAAATAATATTGTTATTAAAAATATACTTAGTGCTGAGAGTTCCTTGTTGCATAATTATTTTTTCAAACTCTTTCACACATTATCAGGCTGAGCAGATGAAAAAAGATGTGGTCTGTGTCTAAATTTTTTTGTCAGAACACACAGGTGAGACTATTTTAACAAGGTTGAACAATTTCATCTACACACCAGTGATCATGTAAGTAATGTATTATTTATACTGTAGGTGTTACATAGGTATGCTTGCCTACCCTATATTTAACAAATGCATCCAGTATACATTTCCTTGTACATGGTTGATCATTTGAGAAAAAGCTACCGTTTTCATCTGGTCTACATTACAATTTGAGAAAGAGTTGGAATAAATAATTGCTAGTACGCTCTTCATTATGCAATAACGCACCTTCAGTACTACGTAAATTTTCAATAACGATGTTAGTTTTTTTGATTATTGCGCAGAAAACTACCCTTTGATCTTTCCTTATAAAAACACTTTTTTAAGCAGCATGTAAGTCTATTTTGTATTCTAAACTGTAAAGAACAACAAAATAAGAAGTCTGCTAACTTTGAGGGAGATAAGTTACTTTTTTATGGTTTTATTCAGATTTTTACATTTACTATAAATCACCACCTTAAAGCTAAGACACAAGACAATGAGCTGTCACAGACAAGCACAGTAGATGAGCGTTGGAATTCACTGAAGGACAAACTCTTGCAGGCTACAAAGCAGGTGTGCGGTGTTTCCTCGAATCACCCTTGGAGGAAGCAGACATGGTGGTGGAACAAACAGGTGGAGGAAGCAGTAAAGGAGAAGCGCAGGTACTTTAAGTTGTGGAAGGCAGGAGGCAGTCGGGCTGCATACAACACAGCCAAGCGTGCATCCAATCGTGCAGTACACCAGGCCAGGAGTGAGGCTGAGAAGATTGCTCTCCAGAAAATAGATCCTAGGTCTGCAGATGTATATCGTCTTGCCAAGCAAATGCGTCGTGACAAACAGGATGTCATGGAAGAGAAACCTGTTAAGAACGATGCAGGCCAACTCTCGCTAGATGAGGAAGCAAAGAAAGAAGCTTGGAAAGAGCATTATGAGCGTCTTCTTAACGTTGAGTTCCCTTGGAACCCAGAAGACCTGTCAGAGGAAAGCCCGGTTGAAGGCCCAAGCGAGCCGATCACCTTGGAGATGATCACAAAGGCCATCAGCAAGATGGCTTCTGGCAAAGCAGCCGGACCATCAGGTATTGTCGCTGAGATGCTGAAGCCCATTGGGGAAGCTGGCGCAGTTGAGGTGCGTGATCTCATTGAGGACATCATCTCAGAGGGATGCATTCCAACTGATTGGCAGGAAAGCTTCATCGTCAGTCTGTACAAGGGCAAAGGGGATGCTTTGAATAGAGGTAACTACAGGGGCTTGAAGTTGATTGAGCAAGTGATGAAGGTGTTGGAGCGTGTGGTGGAGGGACTCATCAGACAAAGAGTTGAGATCGATGAGATGCAGTGTGGCTTCATGCCTGGCCGTGGCACTACAGATGCAATTTTTATTGTACGTCAGCTACAGGAGAAGCACTTGGCTGCTAACAAGCCACTCTACATGGCCTTTGTGGACCTGGAGAAAGCATTCGATCGTGTTCCACGGGATGTCATCTGGTGGGCAATGCGCAAACTAGGAATTGACGAGTAGCTGGTGCACTTGGTCCAGTCCATGTACAAGGACGTGAGAAGCAGGGTAAGAGTTGGCAATGGGTACAGCGAGGAGTTTGGTGTTGGAATGGGTGTTCATCAGGGCTCTGAACTTAGCCCACTACTCTTAATCATTGTGTTAGAGGCTCTATCCAGGGAGTTTTGCACAGGCTGTCCATGGGAGCTGTTGTATGCACTGATGATCTGTGCTGAGTCCATGGAGGAACTGCTAGTAAAGGTGCAGACATGAAAGTCAGAGATGGAGAAAAAGGGCCTATGTGTGAACATGGGGAAGACAAAGATTCTGGTGCCTGGCATTAATCTGGAAGTGCTGAAGAAATCTGGAAAGGTGCCTTGTGGTGTCTGTCAGACTGGAGTAGGTAGCAATGCAATCTTCTGTGGTGGCTGCAAGCGCTGGGTGCATAAGAAATGCAGTGGCATTAAGGGACCCTTGCGCCCTGACCCTGAGTTCAGGTGCGCATGATGCCTTGGGACTGCTCGGGCCATTGATGAAAGAGAAAATACAGAGGTTGAGGTTGGAAACGAAAAGCTTGAAGTTGTCCCAGAGTTCTGCTACCTTGGAGACATGCTCTCTGCAGGAGATGGCTGCGAGCTGGCTGTGATCACACGCTGCAAATGTGTATGGGGCAAGTTCCGGCAATTGCTTCCCCTTCTCACCAACCGCCATCTGCCACTTCTGACCAGAGGTCAGGTGTACTCAACATGCGTGAGGAGTGTGATGCTGCATGCAGCAGAGACTTGGGCCATGAAGATGGATACACTGAACCGTCTCCGGCGTAATGACCGTGCCATGATCCGTTGGATTTGCAATGTCAAGGCAAAGAAGAAGTTAGCTCAGACTCCCTTCTCACAAAGCTTTGCATCCAGGACTTAGATGTGGTGCTCTGCACCAGTAGGATGAGATGGTTTGGACATGTAGAGCGCAGCACAGGCTGGATTGCAGAAGTAAGCAAGCTGAATGTGGTTGCACAAAAAAGACCGGGCAGGCCAAGGAAAACATGGGATGAAGTGCTTGTGAACGACAGAAAGAAGCTATGTATGGATTCTGCTGACCCTCAGAATCATTCTGAGTGGAGAGGACGCCTTCGAAGAAACTTGTCAAACAAGCCCAACCCTCGGTAGAGGAAAACAGGGCTTTAAAATGGATATGATGATGATGATGACTGTGCAATTTTTTGTCGAGTTTTTGTGTTTAGGTCATTTTCTCAAACTATAAGGGCTAGAGCCTTGAAACTTGGTTCATGCATACATCTGGAAGAGTAGATCTCAAAGCCGTCATTAATATTGAGTCTTGACCTACATTTTATGGTTGACTGACATTGCAATTTTTCGTAGAGTTTTTGCGTTTAGGTCATTTTCTCAGAAACTATAAGGGCTAGAGCCATGAAACTGGGTTCATGCATACATCTGGAAGAGTAGATATCAAAGCCATCATCAATATTGAGTCTTGACCTACATTTTACGGTTGACTGAAATTGCCTTTTTTGTCGAGTTTTCGTGTTTACATGTAGGTCATTTTCTCAGTATCTGTAAGGGCTAGAGCAATGAAACTTGGTTCATGAGTACATCTGGAACAAAAGATCTCAAAGCCATCATAGATATTGAGTCTTGACCTACATTTTATGGTTAACTGACTTTGCAGTTTTTTGTCAATTTTGTGTGTTTAGGTCATTTTCTCAGAAGCTATAAGGGCTAGAGCCTTGAAACTTGGCTCATGCGAACATCTGGAAGAGTTAATCTCAAAGCCGTCATCAATATTGAGTCTTAACCTACATTTTATGGTTGACTGACTTTGCAGTTTTTTGTCGAGTTTTTGCGTTTAGGTCATTTTCTCAGAAACTATAAGGGCTAGAGCCTTGAAACTTGGTTCATGCGTACATCTGGAAGAGTAAATCTCAAAGCCATCATCAGTATTGAGTCTAGACCTACATTTTATGGTTGACTGACTGTGCAGTTTTTTGTCGAGTTTTTGCATTTAGTTCATTCTCTCAGAAACTATAAGGGCTAGAGCCATGAAACTTTGGTCATGCATTCATCTGGATGAGAAAAGCTTGAAGTCATCATCAGTATTGAGTCTTACCAACATTTTACCGTTGACTGTGTTTGCCATTTTTTTTCAAGTTTTTGCATTTCTCAGATGCTATAAGGGCTAGAGCCAAGAAACTTGGTTCATGCATACATGTACATCTTTGCTGATTTAGCTCTGTTTTGTGACAAAGCGCCAGCAGGCGAGATACCGCATTCCGCGGAATTCTTGTTCTTAATAAGATCTTGAACCAGATTCAAGATGATTGAGCCACCAAACGACAAAACCAACAAAGTGGCATTTGTGCCACATGAAGACTCAAATAAGTCTGGGCATCTGCCCAGTCTGATCAGTCTTCACTGTCCTCATGGAGCTAGCTTAGACTCTAAGCTACCTTTTAAGCTCACAGTGAATCCCTGACCAGACTGAATGTATGCCATTTCTAATCTGAGATTTTGCATGGTACTCGTGCCACTTTGTTGGTTTTGTTGTGTAGTGGCTCTTATAATTGCCTTCAAGACCTTCAGTGGCCAGCTGCAGTGTTAAGCATTGCTGTACCTGGAATACTTCAGTCTTGCAATCATATTTCAGGTATGTGTGGCAACAGCTTCAAGAGGAGATAACCTACACCAGCTTATTGATTGTGGCTGTAATCAGCTGGCTTCTTGAGGTAAATAGATACTTCAAAGGGAGCACATGATGTCGAAATGACATTGTACTGACGTTGATGCGACGTGATCACGTCACACCGAAGTCTGTATGATGTCATAATGACATCATTTGCATGTGCCTGATGGTTTGCTCTAATAAAGGGCATAGAGAATTGCTAATACATGTACATTTAAAATTATATGTGATGACTGTTCAGTAGAACCGCTTTTCAGAGGCTCATGGGAAACTTGCAGTCTTTATCTCACAGTTATTGTAAGAAATACTGACTTGGGCTAGCATGCAACAATCTTGTGGACTCCTGATTGTTTCAATGAAAATTTCTCTTAAAGTTTGAAACAGGGCTACAGGCTTTTCTGTTCGAATGTTATGAGCTCAGAGTACTTAAGGGGATTTATATACTGCTGATATTCAAGAATGTTGAGGGTATATAGATTTTTCCTGTCTATGAAATTCTCTTTCTTGTCTGTCTCTCTATTTGTTAATACTTTGCATTAAAGTTAAGTATGGTTTTATTAGGCAGTGGTGCTAGGGTACGTGGGCCCCTGCTGACTTTTTCTAGTCTGAAGGTAATTCTGGTTCACTCTTGTTAATTTTCCATTAAAATGTATGCACTAGGAATTTGAAGTAGTATCCAATATTATAGTCAGATAATCCTCTCACTTTTACCTCTGCATTTGCTACTGCTTAGTCTGCTTTAGAGTGTTTACTATTCATGGATAGAATAATAGTAGTTTTGATTTAATACTATGATTACATAATCCTGAATATTTGGGACATGTTAGTTAATCCCTGTAATTGACATAACTTTTGATGAAGTTGCTTTTACTATCTGGTCATGAGTGAGAATAGCAAGCAGTGCAGAATTAGGGAAAAACTGTCTTGAAAATTGTCATTTGGGGAGGTAAATCATTGGTTTTATGATCGCAAATTGCGTTTTATGGCTCCGCTCCGTTTCTATGGTCGGAAATTTCGTTTTACGGCGACGCACCAGCAGAGCCGTAAAATGCAATTTGCGACCATAAAACCGATGATTTACCTCCCCAAATGACAATTTTCATTACAGTTATCCCCATTCTAATGCGTGTTTTTCATTTTCACCTTTCTAAGTGCTCTACTTTGCACCTAAAGGTAGCCGCTTTCCAGCAACGTAAAACCAGACATCAGCCAATGAGGAGCGACGTTTTATAGTGACGTCAGGTGCGCTACAATATATCGAAGAATACACTGTCGCAAATTTTTGACGTTATCCAATCAGACGTCACGTATCAATCGTAAGTGCAGAAGACCGCTGATTTGACTGCTCCTTTAGAAGTGCCTTATCCAAGGCTGGGCTCAGTTCAAAGCATCATTAGCATAAGAAAGTTGTAAGTTAAGGTTTCATTCAGTCTAATAATTCACACAAATTCAAGTATGACATTATTTTTTGTAGAAAAAATGTAAGGAGCTTTTGACGCTACAAAAGCTCCCAGTTCTTCACATTTTTCAGCAAAAAATGGCGGTGTTTTTTGCATACAGTATGTTTGAAAATATAATGTCTCTAATTTTAAGACTTCATTAGTTTTGAACAATTGGGCTCTGGTCATGTGCCACTATAGTGCCTGAGGATATCAAACAGTGCAGTTATACATGTCTGAACAGTTTGTTCGGCAAATTTGTCTCGATATTTAATAAATTAGGGTATGTTGCATTGTGTTTCCTCAGAATCCAGTGTTCCCAGAGGGATTTTTCTTCTCAGACATCCCAGATGATATGACAAACAAACTGCGAGATAGTCTTCTAACACTAGCTGCATTGGTAAGAGCAAATAACAATAAATTTATTGAGAAAGTAAAAAAATGTTGAAATAAAGTTAAAAAAAAATTTTGAAATTTTTTATGCAATTTTGGACATGTCGAGTTGGATATACTTTTGATCTGAAAATTGAAACTTAGATTTCAATATTCGTGCATTGACCTTGAACTTTATAAGTAATGGGCTATTTTTACAAAAATAATACAATGAGCCTTGACATGACAAAACCAGTATCTGTCCAGTCTGATCAGAGTCTTCGCCATCTGCGTGAGGATAGTTTTAGACCCTTAGCTACCCTTAAAACACACAGCAAAGACTCTGATTGGACTAGGCGCCTGTCCAGGCTGATCTGAGTCTTTGCTGGGCACACATATCACTTTGTTGTGTCGTGGCTTAAATGATAAGCACCCTCGAATTTGGAGAGACACTTGTGTCCATAATGATGCATTAGAAAGCAAACATTGTTTATAGGTAAAATTGCTGAACTGAAAGCAAGGTTATTTAGAGATCTTGAGGAACAGTCAAAATTTTTACATCTGAACATATAATTTTGCATATACATGTAGCACATGGCTCACAAATAAGGATTGCTCCCTGTGATTGTGTTTCTTCTTATTTGAGCCGTGACATGATAAAACCAACAAAGTGGTATTTGCACCCAGCTAAGACTTAGATCAGTCTGGGCATAGGCCCAGTCTGATCGGAGTCTTTGCTGCCCACATGGAGCTAGCTTAGACCCTTACCTACCCTTTTAGAACACAGCAAAGACTGATCAGACCAGGCTGATCCGAGTCTTTGCTGGGCGCACATGTACCTTATTGGTTTTGTCGTGTTACGGCTCATTTATAATACACAGTTTTAAATAGATATGAAAAAAACTGACTTGTGACTTAGTTGACCTGAAAACTGACATGAACTCGGTTTGGGCTAACTAACCCCCAAACTGACGTGGACCCCAGTGCTCAAGATAAGAAGGGGTAACAGAGATAATTTAGAGATAATTATCCACATTTATCCATAAAAACATATCTTGTGACCCATCATTAGAACCGTCTCGTCGCTATAGCATTATAAAGGATCAAGCCTTTCTTTCAGGACAACAGAAACTTTGTTGACCAGTCGCTGTTCTACATGTGCTGCCCCTATATCCGAGAAGTTAAGACATTACTGGTAGACTTCACAGTAGGTTATGGTAACAAGGCCTCAACAATCAGGAAAATAACGCCCATATCAGCAGACATACCTGTGAAGAAACCTCTTAATGAAAGACAGCTACAGGTAAGGAATCAGATTCAGAGCTCTAGATAAGAGGGAGTATTTGGTGATAATTAGGGATAATTTTTGCTAATTCTGCATAAAAACGTCTCGACGAGACAGTTCAGATGAGGGGTCACAACATATGGTTTCAGTGAGAAATAAAAATAATTATCCCTCAATTATCATCAAATACCCCTCTTATCTAGAGCTCAGAAGGATGATATAATTGCTTTGCAGAAGGTAGGTCATTGGGATATTGGAAACATTGTTGTTGGGAGATGAAGGTTTATGGCCAAGTTTCATTGAGTTCTGTCAGTGGGACACCCTTCTGATGCCATGTAAAAAAGAGTCTGGTGCTATTAGGGTTCAATGAACCTAATGTCATCAGGGTTCAATGATTGTATGTTTTTAATGTGTGAAGCACAGAAGACCAAATAAATTGTGCTGATGTTCTGTCTGAACTGACTCTCTTTTGGTTGAACCTGTCCTCTTAAGATACATGTTCAAGAGAGATAACAGATCTGGAAGGGAAGCAAGCACTAGTCTGATTAAGTTGTCCCCCCTTGAGTTAATGGTGACTAAACCATGGAGTATTACAGAGCTCTAGATAAGGTGGAGTATTTGGTGATAATTAAGGATAATTTTTGTTATGTCTGCATAAAAAATATGTTGTGACCCCTCATCTGAACCGTCTCGACAAGACGGTTCAGATGAGGGGTCACAACATATGGTTTCAGTGAGAATTGAGAAAAATTATCCCTCAATTATCAAATACCCCTCTTATTTAGAGCTCTGGAGTTGTAACCATACACCTTAATTTATCTTTTACATGTCATGCCTTTAATATTTCTTTACAGCTTCAAATGGAAGAAAACTTCTTTCATAATCATCCTGCCTCCATGAAACGAGTTGTTGATTTTGCTGCGGACAGAACAGCCTCGAATTTCATCAAGAAATTCCGAGCAGGACTGTTACAAGACTCTCTGACAGAGGGGAAAGATAGAGTGTTGAAACAGTTAGTGGCACAGTCTGAGGGGTCACCTAGCAGCAAGATGAAGGTAGGTGTAGTTTATTCTATAAGATTTTTGCTTTCTTGGCAAGTTGACCTATACATGTAATAATTATGCAACACTGTCATTACAGCGATACAAAATACTTTTGTTTTCAATTTATTCTTGAGGTAAAGAGACAAAAAAGACCTGTATTCATGGGCAAATTTTATTTTAATTGTTTATGCACTCACCAGTTTCTTAGGAAAGAAAATAATAGAAGTTTTGATCCCCTTTTGATGCTATTTCGAAAATATATGATTGAATTATCTCAAACATTGGGATCATTCACTAAAGTAGTTATGCTACAGAGTATTTGCCACTGTCAAAATTTGATTTTATGCTGAGACTTGAAACATTAGATGTGTATATGACTAAATGGATATTTCCAACTGTAATGATTTCAGGACAGAATAAGTCAGGTTACAAGTCGTGTTGCTCAAGACTTGCAGGCAAGGGTACGCCAGACTGTTGCTAGTGATACATCAAGGTATGTACAAAGTGTATATTTCACCACAGTATCAGCCTATATTGATTGACACCTTAATCCTATTGTTCTAATTACTGTAGTCAGAACCCTAGAGAAGATGGAGTATTTGCAGATAATTAGGGATAATTTTTGTTAATTCTGCATAAAACGTATGTTGTAACCCCTCATCTAAACCATCTCATCGAGACGGTTCTCTCATCGGGACGGTTCAGATGAGAGGTCACAACATACGGTTTCAATGAGAAATGAGAAAAATTATCCTCAATTATCATCAAATACTCCCTTTCATCTAGGGTTCTGTGTAGTTGACTTGTCTGTTTTTGTCTTGTCTTGGACTAGCAGAAGTTAGAAACTTGCCTCAATATTGAGCTGTGACACAACAAAACCCACTAAGTGGCATGTGTGCCACAAGAAGACTCAGATCAGCCTGGGCATCCGCAAGTCTTATCAGTGAGTGAGTGAGTGAACTCGGGTTTAATGTCCCACCAACAACTAGGTCATACGGAGATGGGACCTCTGTTTAAAGTCTCATCCGAAAGACTGTAGAAGCGGGGGATCGATCTTGCGATCCCTGGATTGGTAGTCTGGCACATTATCCACTACACTACCTATAGGAGGAGCAAACTCATAAAGAGTAAGCCCCAATTTTCAAATGGTACAGATAGCACTGTTAAGGTAAAGAGTCAAATCAACTTTTGGATCTGCAAAAGGGTATAAAAAACAGTATGGAAAACTGTAAAATATCAGGGAGAAAATCAGAGAAAAGTTAGTGAATTATGAAGTGGTGGGTAGGTGGCAACCCTGGATAGGATTTACCCCTCTACAACAGTCCAAAATATTTTTGATCCGTCTTTAAAGATGGATCTACACTTTTGGGATTGTTATGGAAAGCGAAAACAGACCCAGAGGGTAAAAAACTCGAGTACATTCTCAAACTCAAAATAAAGCACACCAATTGGCTGCTTCCGAGCACATGCTAGGAAGCAGCCAATCAGTGTGCTTTATTTTGAGTTTGAGATTATACTCAAGTTTTATAACCACAAACTCTTATCTTAAAGCAGAATTACACAAGACAGATTTACATATTTTGGGTCATTCAAGAGGGATGAAAATGCTGTCTTAACAGTGCAGATCTAGTTCAGATGCTGCAGAATGCAGATCTGGGTCGGGGCTGTTTGCATAAAGAAATTTGAGCCGCGACACAAGAAAACTAACAAAGTGGTTGTGCGACCAGCGCAGACACAGATCAATCTGGGCAGCCGCCTAGTCCGATCAAACTCATCGCTAAGCTCTTAAAGGGGAGCTAAGGGTCTAAGCTACTCCATACGGACAGCGAAGACTCTGATCAGACTGGGCAGATGCCCAGGCTGATCTGAGTCTGCGCTGGGTGTACAACCACTTTGTTGGTTTTCTCATGTTGCGGCTCATTTCTATATCAATTACAATAAAAATGAAAGCATTCACCAGAAACCCCTTAAACTAAAAATAGACTCATCCAAATGATAAGGATGGACAAGTCCATTGGTCAAACAAGCGTTAACAGCCAAATTATCACAATGTGTATTGCAGTTACTGCACAGGAAGAATCAAGTCACTCATGGCTATGCTGCTACCTGACGATCAGGACTTGACTGTGGTTGCCATGGCAGCACAAATATCTGTGAGAATGGCAGAAGAGAAAATTATACAGTGGATGAATAAGCATATTACTGTAGGTAAGGTATTCAATTGTTGACTACAAGGGGGTATGTTTAAGATTGTTGACATTTTTCCTTTCATTGAGACTTAAATGTAAAACCATACATGTAGGGCATACAGTATACGGGGTAATTTTCGCAGGTTCAAATTTTCACGGTAAAGGGTAAAAAATAAACAAAAATGTTGGCGATTTTTAATTTTAGTGGTTACAACAGGAGCGAAAAGCAAAACTATTTTTTTTTTTCACTTGGGTCAGTTGGTTCATTAACCTGCGGCATGGCCGCCACAGGTTAATGACAGAACTGGCTCAAGTGAAAAATACCAGCAACTACTGAAGCAAACAAACAAAATATATGAACACTGCGTCTACAGAAGATACTTAGTGAGACACTGGAAATAATTTGTGATTTTAATATTCGCGGCTTCTAAGTGACCATGAAATACCAGGAAAAATGGAACACAGCGAAATTACCTTGTATACGGTATTTTGCATGAATATGAATGTAGAAGCAGTGTTCCAGATAAGAAGGTTGATTGATTGTTTGTTTTGGGTTTAACAGCCCTTTGAAACTATAGTTCAGTCTACATCAGGCCATCTTCCAGAGAGAGGGAGAAAGAAGAGAAATGATATACAGTAGAACTTCATTGGCTCGAACAGGCTTGGGACCATGAAAATTAGTCCCAGCCAATGGTAGTTCTAGCCATCCAGGGTTAGTTTCCATATAAAGTGACCTCTAGGGACCAAGAAAAGAGTTCTAGCCAGGCAGGTGAACGAGCCTTCAGGGTTTGAGCCATTGAAGTTCTTCTGTATGAGCACAGTAGGCCCTTGCCCTACAATGTTCCAAATCAGTAGGACGCCCTGGTACTAGAAGTCATACACAGCACCAACACACCACCCAACCACCCCCTCCAGATAAGAAGGGGTAACGGATAATTTAGGGATAATTTTTCAATATTCACAATGAAAACATATGTTGTGACCCTTCATTAGAACGTTCTCACCATGAGAAATAACAAAAATGAGCCACAACATGTTTAAACGAACAAAGTGCATGTGCGCCATGGGAAGACTCATATCAGCCTGGTAATTGGCCCAGTCTGATCAAAGTCTTTCCTATGCTCTTAAAGGGTAGGTAAGGGTCTAACCTACTTCCATGCCCTTAGCAAAGACTCTGGTCAGACTGGGCAGATACCCAGGCTGATCTAGGTCTTCATTGGTTTCTAGGTCTTCATTGGTTTTGTCATGTTGCGGCTCTTTTTGTGAACAGGTTGAGGGAACTCATTGGTTTGGGCCTGTCCATCTGTCTATCTCTAACACTTTAGGCAGCTTTGAAACCCAAGATCCATATATGCTAGGATATTGAAATTTTGTATTTGGAAGGAATATGGAAAATAAGGACATATTTTTCCCTCCTCTGCACATTTTGCCATTGAGGAGTTATGCCCAGTTTTTAGCTTAGGCATTTTACATAGTAGCAATCTTGAGAGCAAAATATCTGAAGAATCTCTTAAACTAGGAGTTTTATATTTGGCTTACAGTTAGGAATTAAGGCATAGATGACTTGATTATGATTTTGAGCATGTTCAGCGATCATATGATTGAGTTATGCCGCTTTCCTGACTAAGGCTTTTTATGAAGGGGAAACCTTGTGGAAAAAATATATGGAGAACTATATGAGCTGCAACATGACAAAACCAAGAAAGTGGCAAGTGCACCCAGGAAAGACTCAGATCAGCATGGAGGTGGTGTAGATCCATAGCTTGCCTTAAAGCACACAGCGAAGACTGTGATCAGACTGGGCTGCTGCCCAGGCTAATCTGAGTCATGGCACTTTGTTAGTTTTGTTGTGTTGCAGCTCATATAAGCTGTTATCTCCATACTTGGCATACAGTTGTGGACTAAAATGTGGATGGGCTGATTAACTTGTGACTATTTATCCTAATTTTAAGTGTATTAACTTACATTTATGGTCAGATTTCTGCTGTATATATGCAACATTAAAAATTAGATGAAGTGAGTAAACCCTCAAAGCTCCAGAAAAGCAGACAAAATTTACGTCTGCAAAATTTCGAAAAAATGTTTTGTTCAAGGTATATCATGTTGAAAATTCAAAGAATAGGGGGCAGACAGTGTAGATGAGGTGGCTCATTATGGGCTGCTTTGTCTGGATTTACCCTGTTTGAAAATTCATCTTGTTCTGTTTCTGCTGCTTTAAGGGTTAAACTAGTGAAAAAGTGACTGGTTTATGTCTCCCAATAATGTTACAGCAATGTACCAGAATGAACTAACACCTGAAGTAGACAAAGTGAATAAAACCATAAACCAGTCTGCTTCTCGGTCCAACTCACAGACTGATCTACAATCTATGGCTGCCAACAGCACAGTGACAAGTACCCAGTCTACTGACAGTGTTGTCATGGCAACAACTCATGCTGATGATCTACCTCATCCTTCAGAAGTTCTCATAGATCTCAAGGTATATAATGCTAGTAACTGCTGCTTTTTCTTTTGATCATCTTTCTTTTGTCTTGGGGTTTGAAATGAAATCAGATTGTCAAATGACTAAACTTATTGCGAATGAGATCATACTGGCTTTGAATGACTGATTCTGAATAGTTTCACTTAGACATGAAATAAAACACTTTGCTTCCAAGCACTTCATTACAGTAATTTCTTGCAACTACTTTAACTAAAGATTATTTTAGTTTCCCTTTGGTTCAAACATATTTTATTTTGAAAATCTATGCGCAACATATATTGTGACAATATCTACATGTACAGTCAAACCTCGATAATTCGAACGGACAGGGACCTCACTATTTCATTTGAATTATCCGTAGTCCGAATTTTCGAATTCGGCCTTTCCCGTTCATTTCTGTACATTTCAGGAATTCGTTAAATTACGGCTGCTTTCAGAGTCCGATATTTTATTTCTCTATGCTTACTGACATTCACGGATTTACAAATCAATGAAAACAAAATCAGAACGTAGAATAATTAACATTACATACCTGAAACATTCAAAATATCCACGATCATTTAATATTTGGCACATGTACATGTGTATTGTCCGAAAGCAGCACAGCTGCCGAACATTTTCCCAGCTCTGCAAATCAACTGTTTATGACAATGCACTATTAAGCAGCGCCGGCGAAAATCAAAGCCAGACTGGATGGAAACAGGCTAGGCGTTCAACGCCTTGGACATTACTGTACTTTCACTTGCCATTTATGTTTCCGAGAACCGGTCATCTGAGCCGTGTCACGGAAAAGGTTCCTCTGTCATTCGAAGTCAATGTATTTGGGAACGAATACTCAAACCAGCCGGTCAGTCTAGGCAGTGTAGTTCGAGACTCTGTTTAGTGCCATGTGCAAACCATGCGATCTGTGCACAAACCGTAACAATACCAAAGTTTTGATGCACATGCTAGTCCGATCCTTTGCTGGTTACAAAGGCGATCACATTTGGCCTTTAAATTTACAAACTTCAAGCAAGATAATCTCCATCAGTCATGCAGTTAGACAGACACCTTTTGCTCAACAGTAATTAATGACTTAGCCATCAAACTTAGCGATAATTACCTGTGAAGGTGGCAGTGATGACCTGAGGCTGTTACTATTTATCTCATTGATGACATAAAGGTGCTATTTTCCGGCATGAAATTGGCGCATGAATGTTTATTTCGAATAATAGAGGGGCATTTTTAATGGATTTACTCCACCGGGACCTAATTTTTCTTTCGAAAAATCCAATTTTTTCGAATAATCAAAATTCGAATTTGCGGAGGTGTTTTTGCATAGAATTAATGGGTTTACAATCTAGACCGTGTAACAACTTTGAAAAATCCGGTAGTTTCGAAAAATCGGCGTTCGAACTACTGAGATTCGACTGTATATAAGGATCGGAACAGGAGCAAAATGCTTATATAGTTCTTCTCCTTTAAATTTGATCTTGTGACCATACAGCTGCGAAAGATATATTAACTATGAGCTAACAAAGTTTGTAATAATCAATATAGTGAAATATCCAGTTAACAGATTGTTTGTAAAAATAATATGTGTAAGGAAGAAAGACGATGAAAAACATGCATGTATAAAATACTAGAATTAAGACAAATGCGAAAGAGATAAATTTCACCCCCTGCTCTTCTGTTATGATTTTAAACTGATGTTAACTATAAACATTTTTAATTTAGTCCAGACAAACATAACACTTACAGCTGTTTTCAGTCACCATTTAGGTTACTAATAGATTAATGGTTTAGGACATTCATTGCAAAATTTTTAATTTGATCTCTTGAATTTCAGGACTGTGTTAAAGGTCTTGTAAAGGGGACAAAACAGGTATCAGAGGAAAAAGTCCTAGAGCTTATCAGAGCTGTGAAATACAGCCTAGAATGTCGCCAGGTAAGATAAGTTAGATTATCAGATTTCTTAAGAACACTTTCAAGGGAAGCAACTGTGGCATTTTCATTTTTTGCATCCCGTTTCAATGGGGCTTAACTCTTAAAGGAAAGAATTTGCTCCTGTAGGAGCAAATTCTTTCTTTCAAAAGTAGCCCCCATTTTGGAAGGTAGCAGAGCCGCGTAGTGCAGTCAGTAGGGCGTCTGACTTTTAAGCCAGAGGTCCTAGGTTTGATACCCGGTCCGGCCACTTACTTTCATTTCTCCTTCCGCTGATTCAAGAAGGGCAGTTGTCAGTTACTGGTTAAAGTAAGTGCACTTAGTACTGGCTAACCGCTTAGGAGGTCTAAGCCTGGCCAGGAATAGTGTGGTTAGGTTAACTGACCGTCCTGACTTGACCATAGCATAAACAATCACACAACAACAACTGAGTAAATGTGTATTTATCTACTTAGTATTTTCATACAATGTTTTCAAAGGCTTTTCTCTACGGAGATGACTAGTTGAGAGTGTGGTTTGTTTGAAGTTTGCTCACGTAGCCGGTAAACATTCAGAATTCACATCTGTATTAAAGGTTTTATGCTTGTAAATTTCAGGACATACTAGCAGGAGTTTATCGCTCGTTCGGCCAGCTGACAGTAGAATTACTGATCATGTTGAGTAAGTACTCCTGCTTAAGTATAATTGTATTATTCAGCAAGGCTCCACATGAGAGTTCGGCTGGGATTTGCTGAAAATTCATGAATAGTGTTAACTCTATATAATAAACATGATTTTTTAGCTCGCCTGTACGAATGTGCAGGAAGAGCTATTACACTACCCCCGGTGTCGTCGGCGGGGGTGGTGGCAGCGGCGTTAGCAAAATGTTAAAGTTTTACGTTAAAGTTTTTTAGGTGATGGGCAAGGCGGTCTCAGGCGAGCTATCCTGTCCCGCTGACAGGTCTTGTTGGTCATATGTACTTATGTGAAGCTGTTTGCTTTGACATATTAAGGAGCCCTGGCAGCTCAGTAGATTAAGCTCTGGCCTGCTTATCTAGTGGTCCAAGGCTTGAGTCCTGCAGAGGGCAGAAATCTTTCCAACCATAAACGGGGTTCCATTGCACACAGCCTTTCATTATCACCATCCCAATTGTCTTGATATGACTGAAATACTGTTAAAAATGACGTAAAATTGCAAGTCATCATCTCGGCTTTGACATAAAAGAACTGGTGGAATTAGTTGCAAAGCCCCAAAAAGTGGCTACTTTCTTTTAAAAAAGCTGAAATGTTGTTCTTACATTGCTCATCTTTGAATTTGGTCAAGTCCTTCAGGGAATATATTTGAACCATGTGATACAAACGGTTGCATAACATGATCCCCAACATGACAAAAACCAACAAAGTGGCATGTGGGCCATGCGAAGACTCAAATCAGCTTGGGCATCCTCCCAGCCAGATCAGTCTTTGCGGTGCACTTAAATGGTAGCTAAGGGTCCAGGCTACCTCAAAGCACACATGGAAGACTGATCAGAATGGGTGGATGCCGAGGCTGATCCGAGTCTTCGCTGGGCGCACATTACTTTGTTGGTTTTGTGGTGTGGTGCCTCACATGAATTTTTGTCACTTTTACAGTGCTGAACCATGCCAGTGTCTACACAGATGAAGTGATTGATAGCTGTATTTTCTTGTGGAAAGGCCCACTTGTAGAT
The DNA here is from genome assembly GCA_963989385.1 of Ctena decussata. Classification (NCBI taxonomy): domain Eukaryota; kingdom Metazoa; phylum Mollusca; class Bivalvia; order Lucinida; family Lucinidae; genus Ctena; species Ctena decussata. The sequence continues at coordinate 69,881,904 of OZ022499.1, forward strand.
TACAGTTTGAATCATATTGTTTCTGGGCGGATAGTAAATATGATACAAACATCATCTGAAATTCAGGTAACAAATTTATTTGAAACTTACTGTACTTACCCTACATATATCATGTTTATTCAGTTATAAGACAGGGGTTTTACCCTTCCAAAACATTCCTAAAAATCTGGATCCATCTTATAAGATGCATCATATATTCAATTGTTTTAGAAGGGTAAAACTCAGCTTAAAGCAGAATTACAAAGATTGATTTACATATTTGTATAATTTTAAAGGAGAAACCCCTGTGTAATAGCCAAACATATATGGTATTTTTACAGCATGTCTGAGCAGACAGTAAGCCAAATCATAGAATTCTTATTTAAAATCAAAAGTGGGGTCGCCTGTTACGGTGTTTAAACAAATGAGGGTAACTGTGATACATGTATGTATACTAACTTTTGGTCACACTCAGAGCTCCAGGTATTATAAAGCTAAATTTAGATGAAAATTTTTGGTTCTTTTCTTATCTTGAATTAAAGTTAAACATATGCTGTGAGATCTCATTAAAATCTCTTTGTTCTAGTGGTCAGCTTTAAATTATGTATACTTTGTAATATGTATGCTGTATTATTGAATAAATTGTGTTAAGGGTGAATGGGTACACTTTCAGAGGAAGCTATTTTTACATCTGGCTCCCTTGTGAATTGGGGTCAACTCTTAAAAGAAAGAATTTGCTCCTCTAAGGGAACATTCTTTTCTTTAAGAGTAGACCCCTTTTAAGAGTAGACCCCTTTTGGAAAGGGCTTGGTCTTGGAAAGCAAACAGGAAGTCACAAAAGTTGTATTCCTTGGTAATAATGGCGATAAACATGGAGGTGTATTCATACACCTAATGATAGGAGAGCCCATTACAGAAATAGGTGCAGTCTGAAAATGAACTGGAAATATGGTAATTTCTTCTTTTGTTTTCTTAAGGAGTCTTGGCGACTATACAACAACTTGCTGGTAAGGTTGTTGACAGAAGGTCTGGTTAAACCATCACAGTTTCAAGAAAACTGTAGGAAGCTTATCAACAACATCCAGGTAAAACTTTGGTTTTAGGAATGCTTTCACCCCCAGAAATATATTTTTTAGATGACACTAAATCCCAAGGAACCTTTGGAATGTTTGTCTTCAAGGACTTTGTACAAACTGTACAAATTTTGTTTCAGTTTCTTTCCTACCACTATATGAGCCGTGACACGACAAAACCAGCAAAGTGGCATGTGTGCCCAGCAATGACTCAGATCAGTCTGTGGATCTGCCCAGTCTGATCAGAGTCTTTGCTGTCAGCATGGAGCTAGCTTAGAGCCTTAGCTATCCTTTAAGCACTCTGCAAAGACTCTGATCAGACTGGGTGGATGCCCAGTCTGATCTGAGTCTTTGCTGGGCGCACATGCCATTTTGTTGGTTTGTCGTGTCGTTGCTCATATCATGGTGCTATGAATTACTTCATTTTATTAGCATGAAAACAGATCTTAAGACATTAGCATAAAATTACTCAGCCTGCACTTTTGTATGGACCAACAAGCTGAATTTTGAGAACAGTTAAATATAGGTCAATACCTGATAATGATGGTGTGTTTGAGCTTCGTTATTTTAGATGTAACCGTTACCCAATTTTCATGAAAAATAGAGCTACAAAAACTCTTGAGATACATGTAAATTTTGACAAATAAAATATAGGTCAAGCTGTACCTTAAGCATTTCTCATAAAGAAGTAAGCATGACTTACTTTATGGCTCTACCCCTTATACATGTAGTTGCAGGGAAGCAGAGCTAGACCAAAAAACTGATAGAAGTGTGCGCTGCCCCCGTTACCTCCAATGGTGCCAGAGAAGCAGTACCTACCTCTTGCATCCTGCTAATACCATAATGACCCTAAAATGCAGACACGCGAGAGTCAGACAATTAATTCTTAGAAAGTGGGTTTTACCCATGTCAGTGCATCCAAATGATGTTTAGTGAATGGCAAACCTTGTAGACCCCAGTCTTCAGGAGCAGTTTGATGTGGGTCTACAATGTTTAGTCAGACCTGTCTGTCCGAATATTTAGGGCCATTATGGTAGTAGGCAAAACAAAAGCTGTATGCTCTGTTGTATTTTAGGATGAAGAAACAATAATTCATCTGAGCAGCTGTATTTGTTGCCTTGTTGAGAAATCAGGCAAAGAAGGTAGAGAGCAGCTGGGAACCTGTCTGGAACTACTGTATCAGAAACTCTCAGGGGACATCACTCCAACTGAGCTGACAGGGGACTCTACTCTAGCTGAATTCGATGGAGACACTCAAAGAACTTGCATAGATACGAACTTTAGGTCAGAAGGAACTGTAACCATGGTTACAGAAATTGAAAGGGTTCTTAAGGTGTTGGGCTTGACTAATAATAATATAGTTCTTTCTTCCTCACCAAATGTTTTAGAGCTTTGTGCTGAAGAAATGGAAGCAAATTCATGACCTTTTGGTACAGAATGTGCTATAATGATGTGCAATGTGATTACTTATAAATTTACTTTCAAATGGCAAAAATTGGTGCAGGTGTTTTTAGTCAAGACTTGGCGTAAATAGATTAGAGAGCCAGGACAAAACCAACAAAGTGGCATGTGGACCCAAGGCACTCAGATCAGAATGGGCATCTGCCTGGTCTGATCAGAGTCTTTCCTGTGCTTTTATAGAGTGCTAAGGGTCTAAGCTAGTTCTATGCGCACAGCAAAGACTCTGATCGTGGCCGGATGCCCAGGCTGATCTGAGTCTTTGCTGGGTGCACATGCTACTTTGTTGGTTTTGTCATGTCACTTCTCAGAGTATTTCCTGTTTGCACATAGCATTAGGTCATTTTTCATGTGACACTGCTCAGTTATAAAAAATAAAAGAAATGAATTTGAAATAGATTTTTCAGTCTGGTCTGAGTACGCACATTTGGCTCGGACACTAATATGGCCTTTTTATGCCTGTGATGATAGTCGGGAGACATTGATTTTTCTCCCATCTGCCTGCCCATATGTCCAGCTGTTTGTCACACTGTTGGGTTTAAAGTTGATGTAAACAACCCCTCATACAATTTTCAATGTTTTTTTATTTTCAAGCTCGGTATACATATTGTGGTCATAATGAAAATGTGCATGTGGCTTTTTTTTAGATAAAATTAATTTTGACATTTTGACAGAATTTCAGTCTTCTGAACTTTGATAGTCATTTAGAGCCACTTGGGGCATCACTGGTGTCTTACAGGCGCATTTTTCTAATCTAAAAATAAAACTGTGACCAGACTGCATATGTGCAGACTGGTATGGGCACTCAGATTTTGTGTATACCTCAAAACAGGTTTTCTCATGAGGCTCAGTTGGGTCTACTCAGTCTGCTTGGTAGACCAGTTTGTTCAAAACTAGTGATGTCATTAGTTTATATAACAAGCTGTATAACATTTTTAAATCCATTACAGTAAACTCTTGATATCTGAAAGTCTAAACTTCAGCCCAAACTACTGATACCTCAAAGTAAATTTTCTGGTACCAGAAAATTTACTTTAAGATATCAGTAGTTTAAGATAACAAGAGTTGAAATGTAAATAAAAATAGGAAATACATTCTTTGATATAAGAAGATACTTTGAGATATCAGTGTTCGAGATATTGGGAGTTGACTTTATATGCAAAAGCACTGCAGTTTTTGCTGACAAAATGTGAGTTTTTGCATTTTTAGCTGGCCTGAAGGAAGTTCAGGAAGAGCTATTGTACTACCCCCTGGTGTTGGCGGCGGCATCGGCGGCAGCAAAACGTTAAAGTATTACGTTAGAGTTTTTTAGCTCACCAGAGCCGAAGGCTCAGGGGGAGCTTATAGGATAGGCAGTGGTCCGTCGTCGTCTGTCGTATGTCGTCGTCGTCTGTCGTCCGTCAACACTTTTAAACAACATCTCCTCTGAAGCCACTAGGCCGATTGAGCCCAAATTTCATTTGTGGCATCCTTGGGCTGGGGGATTGAAAGTTTGTGTTTTTTATGAAAATGAGCCTTTTAGTTTGGTTGCTATGGCAACTTAGAGTTCCCATTGACTTATAATGGGGAAAATAGAAAAATGGCAATTTCTGCCAATCCATTGCAGATATGTTGATAAAACTTTTATAGAAATGTTCCTTGACTTGTCTTCTATCAGCTATATGTTTTTGGTCCACTGCTCCTTTTATTGGTTGCCATGGAAATCGAAATGTAAAAAAAAAAAATGGAAAAAATACTTAAAAAATTATCTCCTCTGAAGCCACTGGGTCGATAAGGCCCAGATTTCAGCTGTGGCATCTTTGGGCTGGAAGATTGAAAGTTTGTGTTTTTTATGATCATCAGCATTTGTGTTTTTTATGATCATCAGCATTTTAGTTTGGTTGCTATGGCAACTTAGATTTCCCATTGACTTATAATGGGGAAAATTGAAAAATAGCATTTTCTGCCAAGCCATTGCAGATATATTGACAAAACTTTTATAGAAATGTTTCTTGAGATGTCTTCTATCAGCTGTACGTTTTTTGGTCCACTGCTCCTTTTATTGGTTGCCATGGAAACCGAAATGTAAAAAAAAATGGGAAAAAATACTTAAAAAGTTATCTCCTCTGAAGCCACTGGGTCGATAAGGCCCAGATTTCATCTGTGTCTTTTATAGAAATGTTCCTTGAGAAGTCTCTTATTAGCTATGTTTTTTTTTTTTGCTCACTAGTCCTTTTATTGGTTGCCATGGAAACCAAAATGCAAAAAAAAAATGAAAAAAAAAAAAACTTAAAAAAAAAATCTCCTCAGAAGCTATTGGGCCTATAAGGCCCAGATTTCATCTGCAGTATCTTTAGGCTGGTGTATTGAAAATTTATGTGTTTTTTTTATAGAAATTTTGAGCCTATACAAATTTGATATCAATTTTGAGCTAGAGATCTGGTGAGCTTTGTGGCCCGTGGGCCTCTTGTTTAGATGATGGGCAAGGCGCTGTCAGGCGAGCTATCCTGGCCCACTGACAGGTCTTGTTCAACAAAAAGTCTTGATTTTATGTGTTCCATAGGACATAATGAACCCTTGACTGACCAATGCTTTGGACAACGCCGCTCTGGTCTAGTTTTCTTTTTAGCTCACCTGAGCCAGCGGCTCCGGGGGAGCTTATAGGATGGTAAGGCTCCGTCGTACGTCGTCCGTCCGTCGTCCGTCCGTCCACAATTTCAAACGACTTCTTCTCTGAAACCGCTGGGCAGATTGTAACCAAATTTCATATACAGCCTCCTGGGACCTTAGGAACGAAAAGTTGTTCAAACGGCCCTGGTCACATGACCAACATGGCCGCCATTTGGATTAATTGCAATTTGGCATTCCAAGATGGCCACCATCTGCCGTTACTAAAAATAGCACAAAACATGAAAATGACAATATCTCAGTAACCGCTGAATAGATTTTGAAGAAATTTGTGTCAAAATGATTTTGCATTGAGATGTTTCAAAAGTAACTAAATATAGACAAGTCATAATGGCCTTTGTTACTAAAAATAGAAAAAATGTGAAAATAAGAAAATCTCAGTGGAATTGGACTAATTTTCTGTCAGAATGGTCCTTTCATTAAGCTTTTTCGATTTTCTGTATTTTGGCATTCCAAGATGGCCGCCATCTGCCGTTACTAAAAATAGAACAAAACATGAAAATGACAACATCTCATTAACCGCTGAAGCAATTGAGATGAAATTTGTGGCAAAATGATTCTTGCTTTGACATGTTTCAAAAATTAACAAATATTGACCCGTCAAGTTGGCCTCTGTTACTTAAAATAGCAAAATATGAAAATTAGAAAATTACAATGGAACTGGACCAATTTTGTGTCAAAATGGTTCTTGCATGAAAGCTTTTCAATTTTTTGCATTTTGGCATTCTAAGATGGCCGCCATCTGCCGTTACTAAAAATAGCACAAAAATGAAACTGACAATATCTCAGTTACCCCTGAATGGATTTTGATGAAATTTGTGGCAAAATGATTCTTGCATTGAGATGTTTCAAAAGTAAATATATAAAGACCAGACAAGTTGGCCTCTGTTACTAAAAGTAGCAAAATGTGAAATTGAGAAAATCTCTGGAATTGGACCAATTTTGTATCAGAATGGTCCCGTTGCACAAAAGCCAGGTGAGCGATATCAGGCCCATTTGGGCCTCTTGTTCATGTTTCCCATTTTCCCCACATCATATGAAAAATAGGACTGTCTTTAAAATTCTGTTTTGTGCAAGTAATTCTGACACTTTTGTTTTATTGCACAGGACTGGGGTTATGTTAAGTTTCATGTGAATTAATTTGAAGCTGATTACAAATTTAATAGTCAGAGGTCAAATCGGACTTGTTCAAAGTTGTTAAATAAACATTTTTTTTTTTTTTTGATCATATAATACAGCTGGAGATGCAGCTATTAGAGAAAAGACCATCATTTTATTCAGATAAAATCAGAAGATGATAATTCTTAGTATATGAACATTTCAAGAATCTTAATTCATGTTTTTCGTTCTGTGCTCTTTTGCTTTGTCTGACATTATTTGTGAGTACTGCATAACAAGAAATATTAAAAGTAGACATTGTTTCAATTCGTGTGTAGGACCTATCCTCAGGGTGCCCACTTGTCAGGGAAAAATCAGGGAAATTTGAATTTTCTTCAAGGTCAGGGAAAAGTCAGGGAATTTTGAAAAATGGTCAGGGAAATCCTAAAATGCTATAAAGTCAGGGAAAAGTCAGAGAATTTTATACTTTTTGAACAAAAAATACGAATTTTTGATGGTTAAAGTATCTGTGATAGTTCTGTATTGTGCTTTTTCCATAACTGCATTTCTGGAACAAGTGGTTTAGCCCAGTAAGTATTGTTGCAAAGCTTTTCAAAGCTTTGAAATATATGTGCTGTTTGCTGATTTTTCTGCATCCCAAAACAGGTACTGCACCAACAAACCTTATGGCCAAAGAGGAAGGTCAGGACAGTTGAAAAATGACATTTTGGTGAGGGAAAAATAGAATTTGGTCAGGGAAAAGCCAGGGAATTTTGTTTCTAATGAAGAATGGGCACCCTGTATAATCCTGCTGGATAGCAGTGCTTAAGATGTTTTGATAAACTGCATTGTTTTTTCAGCATTTTTACAAAGGGAGACAATTTTTGTGACTTCCTGTTTGCTTCCCAAGGAAGACAAAACCCTTCCTAAAGGGGTCAGTTCTTGAAGGAAAGAATTTGCTCCTAGAGGAGCAAATTCTTTCCTTTAAGAGTCGACCCCCACTGAGAAGGGAAGCAAACAAGTAGCTGGTAGAGTAACTTCCCCTGAACCTATCCATTCACCATAAGCGTACACTGTACATGTCTACCTAGGTTAGACACTTGTGATTTTTTGAACTTTGCCATTTTACTGACCATTTCTGGCACATCAGCATCTTTATCAAACTTTCAGATAATTGATCAGTGTCTCCCACATTTAGAACAGTTTTGGTGGTACCAAATTTGTCACATTGAGGCTGAACAGTATCAGGTGCAACCTATTTACAGTGGCTATCCTTGTGGAGGTGTGAAGTAGTTTGAGCTAACACCAGTTGAAATGTAAATAAAAATAGGAAATGTGTGCAAACTATTTTCTTTGCTATAAGAGCATTATTTTGAGATATCAGTGTTTGAGATATCAAGAGTTGACCATATTTACTTCCATGGTAAGTGGATCTCTTTTTGTAGGGGACAGCTCTTAAAAGATTGAATTTGCTTTCATTTTTTCCTCTAAGAATAACACTTGGCCCCTCCCCATGATTGGAGAGACAATAATTACAGATTAGGGTGATCTCCCTTAGATGTGTATCCATAACTTTTACCACAGTTTCCACAGACAGAGAAAAACCTATGGAAAATGATTTTTTTCCAGATCAGGGAAAATCAGGGAATTTTGTGGTTAGGGAAATTTCAAAAGGGGCGTGAAAAGTCAGGGAATTTGAAAATTAATGGCTATAGCAGTCTTCAGAAAATATACTTATCTGTTCAAGGAGGAAGGATGTTGGGGGGTGGGGCTACTCTTAAAGAAAAGAATTTGCTCCCTGGGGGAGCAAATTCTTTCCTTTAAAAGTAACCCCCAATTTCAAAGTGATGTGGTTAGCACTCTTGAAGAAAAGGGTAAAATTAACTTTTGGTTCTGTAAAAAAGGTATGGAGGACTGTTAAATGTCAGGAAAACATTAAGGAAAAGTCGGAGAATTTTGAAATTTATGATGAGTGGCAACCTTGCTTTTACAAAGGGAACTGGGAGTTCCCTAATTAATGTACACTTGTAGATATTGCTTATTGTTTAGGACAGCGGTGGAAAATACTAAACCAGATACTTCCTTGAATGAATAATATTTCTGTGATAATCGGTTTGTAAATAATATGTAAATACTACGCAAATTTGATTTGCAAATAAAATCTTATGGAACAGGGAATGTTGTCTGTTGTCTTTTATCTTAAATCCAGTGTGAAGTTACTTCACAGTGATTTGAGTCACGACACGACAAAACCAACAATGTGGATGTGCGCCCAGCGCAGACTCAGATCAGCCTGGGCATCCGCCCAGTCTGATCAGAGTCTTCGCTGTCCGCATGGAGGTAGCTTAGACCCTTAGCTACCATTGGAGCTTTTGATGAAGAGTCTAATCAAACTGAGCTGATGCCCAGGCTGATCTGAGTCTGCACTGGGCGCACAACCACATTGTTGGTTTTGTCATGTCGCGGCTCATTTGGTTTTGCATTCTTTCAGTTATAAGACGGAAGTTTATCGTTCTAAAATTTCCTCAAATATGTTTATCAGTCTTGTGTGATTCAGCTATAGAATGGCTCTTTCCCTTCCAAAACAGTCCCAAAAATCTAGATCCATCTTGTGAGGTGGATCTAGATTTTTTGGATTGTTTTAAAAGCAAAGAACCTATTCTAAGTCTGTATCACACAAGACTGATTTACATATCTGTGGTAATTTTGGAAGGGTAAACTCCCTTTCTCTCCCAAAACAATCCCAAAAATTTAGATCCATCTTGTGAGTTCTCTTCCAAAACAATCCCAAAAATCTAGACCCATCTTGTGAGGTGGATCTAGGTTATTGTGAGACGGATCTTGACTTTTTGGATTGCTTTGAAAGTGAAAAACCTATTCTACCCCGCATCACTCAAGACTGATTTACATATTTTTGGTAATTTTGGAAGGGTAAACTCCCATCTTATAACCGAATAAATACAGTATGCAAGATCTGTTACTGGGCAGGATAGCTTTCCTTAACTCATTTACAGTCGAACTTCACTGGCTCGAACTCGGAAGGCTCGAACGCCATGCTTTGGTAGAACTGACTTTCCAGTCCCGGCAAAACTCCCATTCATTTTAACTTAAACTACGACCTTTGGCTCGAACTACGATGGCTCGAATGCTCGAACCCCAAACCCGGTCCCTAGGGTACAGTTTCTATGTTAAAACCCACCGATGGCTCGCACTAATTACCTTGTAAATAATTTCCATTTCAATAACGGTCACTCAGACGTTTGATCATTGTCATAAGATGCTTTGATATTGACAAAGCGTTTGCCGAAACCACAGGTATACTTGATTGGCGCGGGCTCAATTAAAGCCGCCCTTTGATCAACTGGTCAATTGGTTGTCAATTTAAGCTGATTGTATAGCTTTGTCTTATCTATTTAAACGCGTATTATCACCCTGGGCAAATGAGGCGGCATATGAAAATTAAAGATGGTAAAATATTTTTCTTCAGTTAAAATTTCACACCGAAATTGAGTAAAACGTGGCAAAAAATTACGTCTTTGCCTTTAAATACGTAACAAAATAAGGGCCCATCATTTTGGACGGACACACGGCGCCAAGTGTGTGCAACTATGGTTACGTACAGTTGAGCCACTTGGGTAACGTCGATAAGAGAATTGAACTGACCTGAACTGAACAGGCCCATCATTCACTCCTGCAGTCATGTCAGTGAGTACGTCAGCTTCCGAGCAATCTGGTGAAAGACCCGGCAACGGGGGATACCCAGATCGGAGATTTCTGCTGGCACCAAGTGGCTTAAATTATGACCGATCAATAAACAGGAAGTCACCCTTGCTATGATAGAAAAGCATAATACATAGGGCTGGACCTAGTGAGTTAGTCTTCAATGGCTCGAACTACCGATCGCTCGAACTTTTTTGGGTGGTCCCGGCGAGTTCGAGCCATAGAAGTTCGACTGTAATTCCATGACATTTACGCCTAAGCTGTGCTGCAGATAAGAAGAGTATTTGAGAAAAATTGTGAGATCATTTTTCTTATTTCTCAAGAAAAACGTATGTTGTGACCCCTCATTAGAACCGTCTCACTGAGACGGTTCTAATGATGGGTCACAGCATATGTATGGATAGAGAAATATGGAAAATTATCCATTGATTATATTCCTGTTACTCAAAATTTGGAGCACTGCCTCTTAAGTAACCCTTACGGGTGGTATTTATTGTTATATGAAATGTAAATTAGATGCATCCAAGGGTTTAGAAAACATGATCTATTTTTATACGCCCGTTTTGAAAAAACGGTCGTATTATGGCATGGCGCTGTCCGTCCGTCCGTCCGTCCGTAAACATTCTTGTGCACGCCATAACTCAGTAACCATTTGGGATATCTTCATGAAATTTTGTAGGCATATGTATTAGGTAGGGGGAACGTGTCGCGTACAAGAATGGTTGCTCCCCCTTTCTTGGTTTCAAAGTTATGCCCCTTTGATTGTTTTTTACCCTGCAGGTCTTGTGCGCGCCAGAACTAGATAACTGTTTGGGATATCTTCATGAAACTTAATAGCAATGTGTATGAAGCCCCAACGATGTGTCGCGTACAACAATGGTTGCTCTCCCTTTCTTCGTTTCTGAGTTACATCCCTTTTTATCCCCCGACCGAAAGGTTCGGGGGATATAGCGATGAGCCTGGCGTCCGTCCGTCCGTCCGTCTGTCCGTCCGTCCGTAAACACTTTCTTGTCCGCTCTATATCTTGAATACCCTTTGGAATATTTTCATGATACTTCACAGTTATGTAGAATAGGTCATGGCGATGTGTCGCGTACAAGAATGGTAACTCTTGCTATTGTACTTTTTGAATTATCTCCCCTTTGGTGATTTTTTGGCAGATTCGTGTCCGCTCTGTAACTTGAATACCCTTTGGAATATTTTCATGATACTTCACAGAAATGTAGAACAGGTCATGACGATGTGTCGCGAACAAGAATGACAACTCTTGCTTTCTTACTTTTTGAGTTATTTCCCCTTGATAGTTTTAGGTGTGATTTTTTGACACATTCGTGTCCGCTCTATAACTTGAATACCCTTTGGAATATTCTCATGATACTTCACAGATATGTAGAACAGGTCATGAGGGTGTGTCGCGAACAAGAATGATAACTCTTGCTTTCTTACTTTTTGAGTTACTTCCCCTTGATCATTTTAGGTATGATTTCGTGTCCGCTCTATAACTTGAATACCTTTTGGAATATTTTCATGATACTTCACAGATATGTAGAACAGGTCATGATGATGTGTCGCGAACAAGTATGACAACTCCTGCTTTCTTACTTTTTGAGTTATTTCCCCTTGATCATTTTAGGTGTGATTTCGTGTCCGCTCTATAACTTGAATACCTTTTGGAATATTTTCATGATACTTCACAGATATGTAGAACAGGTCATGAAGATGTGTCGCGAACAAGAATGACAACTCTTGCTTTCTTACTTTTGGAGTTATTTCCCTTTGATGATTTTAGGTGTCCGCTCCATAACTAGAATACCTTTTGAAATAATTTCATGATACTTCACAGATATGTAGAACAGGTCATGACAATTTGTCTCATACATGAATGATAACTCTTGCTTTTATACTTTGTGAGTTATTTCCCTTTGGTAGTTTGAGCTGCTGTTTGTATAACCCTGGCCAGCTCCAGAATTTGAATAACCTTGTACCTTTTAGAACATTGATGATCATGCAGTGATATCTTATCAGTGTTGCTAACTCTCTCTGACCCCTCCACATTCCCATGCCCCGTTTCGCACCCCCCCCCCCCCCCCCCCCCCCCAAAAAAAAAAAAAAAAAAAAAAATTTTCCAGATTTGGATTCTTTGTAATTCACTTACTAGAGAGCTCAAAATTAGGTTTGTAGGACTTGTACTTTAGAAGTTATTCACACATTTTGAAAGTTGAATGTATCGTATGCTATACATTTGCGTATATGGTGGCTGTTTGAGATATTACCTCTTTTTAGCAGTCAAGCTTACTGTTTTAGTCTGAGTGTTATATAAGCATGCATCTGTTAACAGTTAATGTCAAACAGAAGCATAAAAAAAGACAATATATTACTAATATGTGTTTTGAAGTGCCCCTTTTTACCAAGGCCCATGGGGGTCTTCGGTCGGGGGATTTGCCATCTCCTCTGATGGCTATTTTCTTAGTTCTTTTCAACTATTTTTGTGTATACTTATATTGTGCATACATTAACTCGGTAACTGTTTGGAATATCATGATGAAACTTAATAGCAATGTGCATGATCACAAGATAATATGTTGCATATAAGAATGGTTGCTCCCCCTTTCTGAATTTTGGAGTAAACTCCCTTTCCTCTGTCCGTAAACATTCTTGTATGTGCCATAACTCAGCAACCATTTGGGATATCTTCATTAAATTTTGTAGGCATATGAAATAGGTAGGGGGAATGTATCACATACAAGAATGGTTGCTCCCCCTTCCTTAGTTTCCAAGTTATGCCCCTTTGATTGTTTTTTTTTCCCCTGCAGGTCTTGTGCGCGCCATAACTAGGTAACTGTTTGGGATATCTTCATAAAACTTCATAGCAATGTGTATGAAGTCCCAACGATGTGTCCCGTACAAAGTGGTTGCTCTCCCTTTCTTCGTTTGTGAGTTACATCCCTTTTTATTAGTTCTTTTCGACTATTTTTGTGTATACTTATGTTGTGCATACATTAACTCGGTAACTGTTTGGAATATCATGATGAAACTTTATAACAATGTGCATGATCACAAGATGATGTGTCTGTTACGCAGAAGGTTTTACACACGGTCGACACGGGTGTAGAGTCTTATGCGTCGCCAGGACGGCGGAGGGTGATTTCCGGTTAAAGGGTTATCTACTAGTGTAATACACTAACAAGGAAACTCTAACAACGTTAGAATTTTTTGAAGTTTATATATAATGTAAATTCTATATACAACGATACAATCTACAACAATTCACAATTACAATAATATACAACACATATCAGTTCATGTCGCTGGCCCAAGTAAGGTGTTTGTTTCAAATCTGTAATCGATTTGCGTACAGAACGCAAATAGATTACCGTCTGACGTCAACACCGTACTCGGCTCAGCGCCATGAACTAAAGGAAAGCACAAAGAACAAAAACAACGTTAGTTTGAGCTCATACAAAAAAAAAACAAGGCCTTATGTTGGTAGACTTCAATTCGTCGTTCCCTGGATCATGTCATGGGCCAGTCCATATATCATGAGGAACACCAACTTATAATTACACGTGCACGATTATATACTGGTCGCTCCCTGGATCGTACCAGGGACCAGTCTATATATATTAACACACCTTAGTGGACGAACACTGTCCCACACTTGATGTGACCTTCAAATCTTATCACAGAATCTGGCAAAACTGTGCTAACCACTTCCGCCTACATTTTGTGCTTCCCGCCTCTGCTTGGGAACCATGCACAAACGGCGTTGTAACTGCCTCTACCCGGGTTGGTATTAACCTGGAGACGTTTATCGAATCTCCAGGTGAGACGTGGCTCTAAGCCCTAACAGCTGACTGCCGGACTTGATGTGCCTAAAAATAACGAACTTACACTTAATACATTGTAACTACATAATAACAATACGTAAGACTTGGGCCTGTCTTGGAAATACCATACAACGCCCTCGGCGAATGCCGAGCATAACGTGCACACGCCAGCCGTGTCACTAGACACGACTCGCGCTCACGATGTAAAGCTAAAAGTGTGCTTACCACTTCCGCCAATGAAGAAACGTAGATCCTACTACGCATGTGCGTCGAAGGATCTGACGTCAAACATTGTCAAGAAGTATACTGACGTCAACAGGCTTTACCATGACATACCCCACATAAAACATGAATAATCTAAACATAAAACATGAATAATCTAAACAATGTCCTATTTACATTAAATTGATTGACCAAAATCTAACTCGCATATGTTTTAATTCATTTCTTTAAACTTAGCGTAATACCATTTGCCATAGAATATAATAGCTGAATAAGCGTTTCTCACACATTTGGGATCATAACGTTTGATCTGACATCATGACATCAATGATGTTATACCATATGACGCCGTCTAATGAAGGCAAATCAAACGCATGATGACCAAATGCTACCATTATAACTTATGGAAAAAACCCTTAATGCGGTGCATGCAATGGCGTCAATTGACGTCACGAGTATATAAATTAGTTCCAATACAAATCAATCTACTTCTATAGGCCACGTATACGTGAAGCTAATATAAAAAGTGGTGACGTGGCAATAACATGAATGCAACTGACGTCACATGAATAACATGAATGCAACTGACGTCACTGGACGTCAAATAGACGCACACCATTGCAACCAACATCAGTGATATAAACTATTTCCGAAATTTACAAAACTTCCTAATATACAAATATTATGCGCAGCATGCTTACTAACAAAATCGGTCGACACATGCGCAGCCTGATCCCTGCCAACAAAATCAAATCAGTCGACACATATCAATCTACTTCTATAGGCCACGTATACGTGAAACTAATATAAAAAGTGGTGACGTCGCAATAACATGAATGCAACTGACGTCACATGAATAACATGAATGCAACTGACGTCACTGGACGTCAAATAGACGCACACCATTGCAACCAACATCAGTGATATAAACTATTTCCGAAATTTACAAAACTTCCTAATATACAAATATTATGCCCGGCATGCTTACTAACAAAATCGGTCGACACATGCGCAGCCTGATCCCTGCCAACAAAATCAAATCAGTCGACACATATAATCATACCATATCAATCAGAAGTCACATTTTTCATTCTTAGCCAAACTATTCTAAATAAATATAATAAAATCTTACCCTTCTATGTCTTAACACAGAATCTGGGCACACAACAATATAACATCCATCAAGAATTAAACAGCCACGTCTAACTTTTCATTAAAAGATAGGCGTATAAATACTATGCGTCTCACATTAAAATCATGCAACACGCTTTCCACAATCAAAAGACTCGTGCAGGTATTCACTTTAAAATCATGCAATACGCTGTCCACGAGAGGTATTCACAAACAACCCATGCATAACGTAGCCACAATTTCCGTAAATGTTTTATTACCACAGTTACCCTAAAAACTGTAGCCTTACTGATTGAAAGGATTAAAATAATCTCGACGACATAGTGGACGATTAGATCCATTTCGTAACATAGGTTTCCCCTTAGGGAGAAAAAAACATAACAATGTTTCTTTTCTGAAATAGTACGAAATGCGATCGAATCGTAGGCTATGTCAAAACTGGAAAACTAGCTATATACACAACAACGGTGCGATGCATAAGGTGGCCAAACTATCTACTAAGGTAGTCCGCCCCCAAATTATCTTGGCCGCGGATAGCAACGATCCTGAATCTGTACGGCTGTAATTTCATGGCCCAACGCATGATTCGGGGATTGAGCACCTTAGCTGTCTGCATATAGGACAAAGGTTTGTGGTCGGTTTCAAGTAGGAACTCCGCCCCATACAAGTACTTACGAAATTTCTCAACACCCCAGATTATACCCAAACATTCCTTTTCAATTACAGAGTAGTTCCTTTCCCGAGGTAACAATTTCTTGCTAGCATAAGCAATCGGCAAACGACCTTCACCTTCGAATTCCTGAAGCAAAATAGCTCCAAGGCCAACGTCTGAAGCATCTGTTCGGAGTACAAACGGGTTACCTTCTTGAAAAACAGGTAAGCGAAGAATAGGACTAGACGTGAGCCTACTCTTCAGGGTTTGAAATGCCCTTTCATGCTGATCTTGCCAATCTTTGATAGAATTAGGTCTATCCCGTTTAGTCAAATCAGTCAGAGGAGAAGCTATGGATGAAAAATTTGGGATAAAACGACGGTAAAACCCAGCTAATCCCAGAAAAGATTTAATTTGTCTTTTCGTACATGGACGAGGAGCATCTCTGATAGCCTGTATCTTGTCCTCTTGCGGTCGTACCGTCTGTCCGACGATATTGTGACCAAGGCACTCGATACTGCCATAACCGATCATGCATTTAGATGGTTTTGCCGTCAATTTGGCCGACCTGAGCCGATCTAACACTTGACGTAATGACGTCACATGATCCTTCCATGTTTCAGTAAATATCCACATGTCATCAACAAAGCTGTCAACATTTGGGAGATTGGACAATATGATTCTCATTAACCTACAAAATGAGGCTCCCGAATTGACCAAACCGAAGGGCATAGTTTTAAAGTGGAATAAACCCTTAGGCGTTTCAAATGCCGTCAAAGGTTTAGACCTTTCAGTAAGACTGACTTGCCAATAACCCTTACTCAGGTCCATCTTTGTAAAGAATTTATGTCCCGACATTTTATTGATAACCTCCTCCATATTTGGCATAGGTTCTGCATCGAATTCCGTCACTTTGTTAAGCTTCCGGAAGTCGATACAGAATCTAACTGACCCGTCTTTCTTCGGAACTAGGACAACAGGAGATGAATACGGTGAAATCGACGGCTCGACTACCCCTAAATCTAACATATCCTGTATCTCCGTTTCCATGACGTTACGCGTCTTATACGGGATAGAATAACCTTTCGTCCGTATGGGTTCTGACGTGAGTAGTTTGATATCGTGCTGTATCTGATCAGTTCGACCGGGTAAACTTGATAGTACATCCGGGTACTGTTTAATCAACGCTTCAACCTCCATACGTTGTTCTGACGTTAACGTATCTGAAATACTAACGTCATTATAAGTTTCCGGTTCTTTAGCTGTCGGAAAAGCACAATCATCAAGAGAAAATTCATCACTACCATCGTCATCAACCGACTCTGTAGTCTCAGTCGACAATAAACAATGTGACGGCACACTACGACGTTCGACATATTGTTTCAGCATATTAGCATGATATGTACTCACGACACCATTGACGTCGATTTTATAGTCCATTCTATTCACCACCTCTACTACTTCATATGGACCCTTCCACTGCAATAACAGTTTATTACTGTCAGTTGGCAGTAATAACAGTACTTTATCTCCCACGTTAAATTTACGCGACCTAGCGCGTTTGTCATAATAAGCCTTTTGCTTTACTTGTACTTTCCGTAAATTATCATGTGCTAACTTACACGTCTGCTCTAACCGTTCTCTCAACTCAATTACGTACTGGTACGTAGACAGAACCTGCTCATCCTGTACCTCTTCAGACCATAATTCACGTAATATTGCCATAGGGCCCTTAACGTTACGTCCGTATAACAGTTCGAACGGAGAAAACCCTAATGACTCCTGCGGAACCTCCCTTATTGCAAACAGTAGTGCTGGGAGATATTTATCCCAGTCTTTTGGACGTTCTGCGCACATCCTACGTAGCATTTGCTTCAACGTCGCGCTGCAACGCTCTACGAGACCGTTGCAGATAGGATGATACGGCGTCGTGGTTAACTGCTGGAGTGATAACAGCCTGCTTACTTCTTTCATAACTTCAGCAGTAAACTGACTTCCGCAATCTGTTAACATTTCATCAGGTATGCCAACTCTACTAAACATCTCAACTAACGCTTCGGCAACGCGTTCTGTCTCAATGCCGGGTAACGCTACCGCCTCGGGATATCTCGTCGCATAATCTATCATTGTTAAAATATAGCGGGATTTCCTGTCAGAACGAGGTTCTATCGGTCCAACTATATCAACAGCGACTCGTTTAAATGGTGTGTCAATCTGTGGCAACTTTCCTAAAGGAACCTTAGTGACACGACCTTTTTGAATAGTCCTTTGACATATGTCACAAGATTTACAAAACCTTGCCACATCACCACAAATTCCAGGCCAAAAGAACTCAGTTAAAACTCTATCCATAGTTTTCTTTATGCCCAAATGACCTGACATCAAGGTTTCGTGCGCCAATCTTAACACCTTTTCACGAAAACCTTCAGGGATAATAAGTTGCAAAGTGACCTTGTTTCCCTTAGTAAACTGCCTATACAATAAATCTTTCTTTCGAATAAACTTAGTTTCACCCCGGTTCAATCCACGACTAATAGTCACATTCCCAGATTCCACTCTTTGCCTTATGCCATTCAATTTAGGGTCAACAACTTGGGCCTGCTTCAATGCCTCCTTATCACTAGCAATAATTTGATCAGGAACTTTAAGTTTCCTATAGACCTCTTCACCTTGCTTAGCTTGTGACCTAGTCACTGCCGCCATTGCAAAATGGGACATATCGGGAAGTTTTGACCCGTCAATATTTCCAATAACCAGGTCATACAATGTATCTTCCATGCACAATGCCTCTGTTTTTCCTGTGAAAAATGGACAATCTATGTCAACCAATGCTAAGGGATACCTTTGGGTAGATTCATCAATCAAAGTTACATCAGATTCTCTACCAAGTAACTGATCATTAGAAACCAAGTTTCTACGAACGACACACCCAGTACAACCTGTGTCCCTTAAAACTACAACTGTTTTACCATTAACCGTACCCTGCGCTGTTGGTAATCGCGACCTTAAAAAGTAACAGACACCTTCCCTATCCACGTTATCATTGATTAGTGGACTTTCTTCCTTACTCTTATAGAGACCTTCAATTTCATGAGACCTATTCATTGTAGTTTTACAAAAGCTCATTTGATGTCCGCCACCCCGACCACGTCCGCGGGAATAACCCCGACCACGGCCACGATCTGAACTACTACCCTTCGTCTGTACAGTATCGCTCTTACTCTGTGATCTTTGTGTCTCATCTTTCGGTGCATAACTACTCCCCTTACTTCCGCTATACCCGCTTGCACTTGCACCTACCTCCGCACTATATGCTTGCTTCCTATCGGGATTTTTAAAACATTTATATGTTAAATGTCCCTTACCACAAATACTACATTTTATCTCTGGCTTCGCACTCGGCTTATTATCAGATCTACTCTGAGTTACGCCCTTACTATCACGCTGCCCCTTATTAACACAAGCGTAGACACCGCCACGTGCTTCTGCAAATAAATCTGCTTCCCTAGCCAGCTCACCTAGATTCGTGAATGTTTTCGGTTTCAAATGAACATACAGTTCTTTACTACAAGATTCTAAAAACTGATCTCTAGCGAAAAAATCGCAAACAGATTCATAAGACTGGTCTACCTTCGCCATTTTCAACCATTTATTAAGATACGACCTAAGTCTACTACTAAACTGAATAAACGTTTCGGACTTTTCAGGCCTATCATAGCGAAATTTCTTCCTAAATCCGCGTTCAGTCATATCAAAATTCTTTAACAACGCATCTTTCAACTTGTCATAATCTGCTGCATCATCTACAGACAATCTATCATAAACATCAAGCGCGCGACCTTTAAGTAATGCGCTTAAATATGCAGCCCAAACGTTTTTATCCCATTTGTTCGCCGTCGCGTATTTCTCAAACCTTGATAAGTAACTATCCATTTTGTCCTTACTTTCATCAAAATACGGTAACTTGGGATCTCGCGCATGCGCTAACTTTTCAGCCTTCTGTTTTTCTAATTCAACTCTAAACGTTACCTTCTGCAAATCTATCTGATTCTTTAACTCGCGTTGCTGCAATTCAAAACTATACTTCAACTTTTCTAACTCAACTTCGCTCGACAACTTCGCTTCCTTATCGCTTTCGACTTGAGACAACTTAGCTTCCCTATCTTTCTCGGCTTGCCGCTCTATGCTTTCAATTCGCGCCATCTCGATTTCCCTATCCGCCGCAATCTTAGCTTCTTCCGTCGCCCTATCCGCCGCAATCTTAGCTAACTCAATTTCCCTATCTCTTTCGGCCTGCGCGATCCTAGCTAACTCAATTTCCCTGTCTTTATCGGCCTGCGCAATCTTTTCTTTATCAAGTGCCCTTACCGCGTGCCTTTCTGCCCTCTCAGTCTCTTGCTGTTGCTTTACAAATTCCTGCAATGCCTGCCCTTCATAACCTAACTCCCTTCCCGTCTTAACTAACTGATCCATGACGCTTAACGTAATGCTCACGTTTACTTAACTGAAACCGACGTTCACTTATAGTCACACACGTTAACTAAAACGTTAACAATAATAATAACGAACTAATCCAACTAAAACGTTGATTAATTAGTATACTCGCGATCTGGACGTAGCCATTAAAGTTACGTTCATAACAGACCGGAAATGACGTCATAAACTGACGTTGACTTTGCCGAGAATTACTTTTCACTATTAGATGACGTAATTAGATGACGTAAATAACCCACATTACAATTACGCCCAACTTGATCTAGCGTATCGGATATACAAACGTAACGTATGTAACGTAACGTATTAACACTGACACGACAACTGTACGTCCTACATTACAAAACCTTATAAGATACCAACGGTAAATCAAACTTAAGATTCCGCTATTAGGTTTAATTTATTGTAACGATATTATATAACGTTACGAGTGACCTACGTTACTAAATCAGGACATAAAATGGACCTCAGTAACGGTTACGACACTACGTACAAACGTTTGAATTAATGAACTAACAGATTGTCATGCAACAGCAGTGCCAAGGTACTCAAACGGACCTTAAAACTAAATACGTATCATCCGTGCCAAGACAATTCAGGTCTATATACCTCAGTTTCCCCACTCAGATATGCAACCTGTTACATTCTATCACAAATTAATGCATGGGCTATCGCACTTCATCACGCAGGGAATAAGGATAGTTGACCTTAATTGAGTGTAGGTTACATTTACAAATAATTTAGTGGCAAAATTGTTCCCCTAAAATTCACAGCCATACGTCACCTTAGAAAAGAACAATCAGAAAGTCAATAAAAAAAATGTCTGACAAAATTGTGCCTAGATTCTGTATATATTGTCAATGTGTTACACTGGCAGATATTAAACCGGAACTCAAATCCCGTTACTTCATGACACCATGTTACGCAGAAGGTTTTACACACGGTCGACACGAGTGTAGAGTCTTATGCGTCGCCAGGACGGCGGAGGGTGATTTCCGGTTAAAGGGTTATCTACTAGTGTAATACACTAACAAGGAAACTCTAACAACGTTAGAATTTTTTGAAGTTTATATATAATGTAAATTCTATATACAACGATACAATCTACAACAATTCACAATTACAATAATATACAACACATATCAGTTCATGTCGCTGGCCCAAGTAAGGTGTTTGTTTCAAATCTGTAATCGATTTGCGTACAGAACGCAAATAGATTACCGTCTGACGTCAACACCGTACTCGGCTCAGCGTCATGAACTAAAGGAAAGCACAAAGAACAAAAACAATGTTAGTTTGAGCTCATACAAAAAAAAAACAAGGCCTTATGTTGGTAGACTTCAATTCGTCGTTCCCTGGATCATGTCATGGGCCAGTCCATATATCATGAGGAACACCAACTTATAATTACACGTGCACGATTATATACTGGTCGCTCCCTGGATCGTACCAGGGACCAGTCTATATATATTAACACACCTTAGTGGACGAACACTGTCCCACACTTGATGTGACCTTCAAATCTTATCACAGAATCTGGCAAAACTGTGCTAACCACTTCCGCCTACATTTTGTGCTTCCCGCCTCTGCTTGGGAACCATGCACAAACGGCGTTGTAACTGCCTCTACCCGGGTTGGTATTAACCTGGAGACGTTTATCGAATCTCCAGGTGAGACGTGGCTCTAAGCCCTAACAGCTGACTGCCGGACTTGATGTGCCTAAAAATAACGAACTTACACTTAATACATT
The DNA here is from genome assembly GCA_963989385.1 of Ctena decussata. Lineage (NCBI taxonomy): Eukaryota > Metazoa > Mollusca > Bivalvia > Lucinida > Lucinidae > Ctena > Ctena decussata. The sequence goes on from OZ022499.1 coordinate 69,903,975, forward strand.
GTAACTACATAATAACAATACGTAAGACTTGGGCCTGTCTTGGAAATACCATACAACGCCCTCGGCGAATGCCGAGCATAACGTGCACACGCCAGCCGTGTCACTAGACACGACTCGCGCTCACGATGTAAAGCTAAAAGTGTGCTTACCACTTCCGCCAATGAAGAAACGTAGATCCTACTACGCATGTGCGTCGAAGGATCTGACGTCAAACATTGTCAAGAAGTATACTGACGTCAACAGGCTTTACCATGACATACCCCACATAAAACATGAATAATCTAAACATAAAACATGAATAATCTAAACAATGTCCTATTTACATTAAATTGATTGACCAAAATCTAACTCGCATATGTTTTAATTCATTTCTTTAAACTTAGCGTAATACCATTTGCCATAGAATATAATAGCTGAATAAGCGTTTCTCACACATTTGGGATCATAACGTTTGATCTGACATCATGACATCAATGATGTTATACCATATGACGCCGTCTAATGAAGGCAAATCAAACGCATGATGACCAAATGCTACCATTATAACTTATGGAAAAAACCCTTAATGCGGTGCATGCAATGGCGTCAATTGACGTCACGAGTATATAAATTAGTTCCAATACAAATCAATCTACTTCTATAGGCCACGTATACGTGAAACTAATATAAAAAGTGGTGACGTGGCAATAACATGAATGCAACTGACGTCACATGAATAACATGAATGCAACTGACGTCACTGGACGTCAAATAGACGCACACCATTGCAACCAACATCAGTGATATAAACTATTTCCGAAATTTACAAAACTTCCTAATATACAAATATTATGCGCAGCATGCTTACTAACAAAATCGGTCGACACATGCGCAGCCTGATCCCTGCCAACAAAATCAAATCAGTCGACACATATCAATCTACTTCTATAGGCCACGTATACGTGAAACTAATATAAAAAGTGGTGACGTCGCAATAACATGAATGCAACTGACGTCACATGAATAACATGAATGCAACTGACGTCACTGGACGTCAAATAGACGCACACCATTGCAACCAACATCAGTGATATAAACTATTTCCGAAATTTACAAAACTTCCTAATATACAAATATTATGCCCGGCATGCTTACTAACAAAATCGGTCGACACATGCGCAGCCTGATCCCTGCCAACAAAATCAAATCAGTCGACACATATAATCATACCATATCAATCAGAAGTCACATTTTTCATTCTTAGCCAAACTATTCTAAATAAATATAATAAAATCTTACCCTTCTAGTTCTTAACACAGAATCTGGGCGCACAACAATATAACATCCATCAAGAATTAAACAGCCACGTCTAACTTTTCATTAAAAGATAGGCGTATAAATACTATGCGTCTCACATTAAAATCATGCAACACGCTTTCCACAATCAAAAGACTCGTGCAGGTATTCACTTTAAAATCATGCAATACGCTGTCCACGAGAGGTATTCACAAACAACCCATGCATAACGTAGCCACAATTTCCGTAAATGTTTTATTACCACAGTTACCCTAAAAACTGTAGCCTTACTGATTGAAAGGATTAAAATAATCTCGACGACATAGTGGACGATTAGATCCATTTCGTAACATAGTCACATATAAGAATGGTTGCTCCCTCTTTCTTATTTTTGGAGTAACCTCCCTTTGATCATTATTTTTAGGAATTTCCATTCACTCCATATCTCTTTAACTCTTTGAAGTATTAGAATGAAACTTTGTAGGAATGTGTGTAATAATGGGGCAACGTATCCTGAGCAAGAACCACGACTCTGGCTTGCTTACTGGATTATCTGCCCATGCATAAATTTCCTGTTTACTCTATAACTCCTTAACCGTTTAGAATATTTTAACACAACTTTATGGAGATGTGTATATTGTGAAGGGAATGTATTAGAACCAAGAATGGTATATCTAGTATATTTAGTTTATGAATTATCTCCCTTGTTTGACTTTCGCATTACTCAACTTAGGAGCCACTTCACCTTGGAAGCTGATATTTGGTATACTAATAATATTTGATGTGTTAAATATTTAAATAATGTTGCTGTCATTAATTAAAGTGTGGTTTCCCCTGTTTGTCTGCCTGTCTGTCCTTTTGTAAACAATCTTGTTCATTCCTTTATGACATTAAAACGGGCGTATTATGCGCCGCTTGCGAAGCCCTTGTTAAATTTAAAGTAACAACTTTAGGCAAAGTACACCTTCAGGGGAAGCAACTCTGTTATTTTCATTTTTGCCTCCTTGCTAAATGGGGGTCAACACTTAACAGAAAAATAGCTTTCTCAGGAGCACATTCTTTCCTTTCAGAGTAGACCCTATTTTCAAACGGTTTAATCATTCAGGTTATTAGGGACCGACCATTTGATATTCTGGGGGGGGCCTGGTATTCTTGATGGAGACACAACATTTTATTTCACTGGCCTCTGGAAACAATTTCTTTTTTTTTCACCTTGTGGAAGCTAATTTATTTTTTTTACAAACTAACTCAAACAGGTTATTTTTTTTATTTTATAGCTGAACTATCAGATCCTTGTTTACTTGATCTTAATATCCTTTTATTTTACCCACATCAATATTTTTTACACCTTTTTTCTCACAAAAAGAACATGGTGCTGTCTTTAACCAGGCGAAGGGCATGGCTTAGCTTGCTTTTGCAAACTAGTGCCTGGAGCATGTTACCCTTTTCATCTAAGGTACAGATACAAACATCCCTGTATGAGTTTGGCCAAAAATTAGGCCTTATTAAAATTCGGGATATTTTTGCCAAAATTTAGGGCTATTTTTTGGCAAAGTTTTAGGGCTAACATTAGGAATTTAAGTTATTTTTCTATCCCAATATATGCCCAAACATGCTTTATTCGTCCTTTAGAAAGTTTGATAAATACTTACTGATTGAGTCACATTATAAATGAATGGCAATTAATAAAATGGCTGAAAGTTATGTGTTAAGAAGTTAACAAAGGGGGGTCTGGGGGGCAACGCCCCCCAGAAGCTAAAGCAATTTCCCAATTTCAATGGCAATTTTAAGACTGGAAACAAGAGAAAAACTAGGAATGATGGTAAAAATAAGGGTTTTTATATTTAGACTTTGGCCTTTTAGAGTGTTTATTTTGCCATAATGGTTTTGTCTCCCATATTAAGCTAGTGACTCTTTTGCACTTCAGTTTTAGTGGAAACATTCACTTAGTAATGTGGCAGATCAATGATACATGTATGGGAATGTTGTATAGGATTTTTTTGTAAATGTATGCACATGCGGGCCCGCTGGTGTAAACCAATTGTAGATAATATTAAAATATAACTATAAATATGGGGGTCTGGGGGCGCAGCCCCCAGAAGCCAGAGAGATTATAAAAACTCAATTCCAATGGAATTATCTGCAGACTATATTTTTTTTTTTTAAATTTTGGGTGGAGACAGGTTATTTTTTTCTCTTACTTTTGAAGCCAGATTATTTTTTTGAACCCCCTTATGAGCCAGGTTATTTTTTTCTTGCATATCCAAAGACAGGAAATTTTTTTGATAAATATACCAGGCCCCCCCCAGAATATCAAATGGTCAGTCCCTTAAACAATGCCACAAAAGTTGTTCCCCTTAGTAAAAATGGTGGAGCCTGGGAGTAATACAATAGATCTTCCTGTACTTTTGTGGAGGCCAGCCAACAAAGAGTATTTTAACCCTTTTTTTACCAGTGGACTTGTCCATTCTTATCATTTGGACGAGTCCATTTCCAGTTTTAACATTCTAGTGGATGTTTTCATTTAAATGCATTTTGTATAGAAATTCCTGTAAGCAAACAGTTTGGATCCTGATCAGACGCTGCATTCTGTGGTGTCTGAACTGGGTCTACAATGTTTGCATATGTCCCCAAAATGGGTTTCCAGTCGGAAAAGGGTTAACACAAAAATAAAAAGAATAGAAAAATTGAATATGGTTGGCGCCAGTTGAGATGCAGATTAGATGGCTAATTATACGCCATTAATCAAGATCAACACTGATTTCAATAAGTTCCTGATTTGGTAGATAGCAAACAATCATTCAACACTTGTACCCATAGTAGTCATCAAAGAGTTCTTCACTCCTAACTGACTGTCTTCTTTCAACAATTTGAGCTTTATTTTCTGATGATCCACCATAAAACTTTTCACTGTGCCTGCGGGCTGCTGTGGTGAAGATGGTAGTTCGGCGTTCACTTCTGCGGGACAGGTCCTGTAAAAATTACCCACATGGAATGCATTATCTTCCACTTGAATATTGTGTTCACATATTGTATTCAAAATTTTGTCAAATAATCAATATTGATATAATAGGCATGGACTTAAACATTTTGATTACAGATAGGCATATAGTTACCATTTTGTTATAAAAAAAATGGGCACTGACTTGAACTTTAACAAATATACATGTAGGCACTGACAGGAATTAAGCGTTTATCAATATCATATTCTAACATGACATTAAAGTTTTTCACATTGAGAATATAGGAAGTGGCGTCCTATGAAAATTTGTGATAAATCATGTTGCTAGCGCTTGGCCTGCACATTTCCCACCTTAATGATGTCTGATGTAAACATTTAACTTTTGGCGATGTATAAAAGTCCATAAGAAAACATTGCAGTGTACTTGATTTTCAATATCTATATAATGTTGGAATTGAAATAATTTTTTTACATAAGAGTAAATTATCTCTGATTACCTCATTACTCTGGCTTTGCCATCGTGGAAAAATATCTCGTGACCTGCCCTCTAACAAATTGTGTTAATCAGCGATAAGTCATGGGTAAGGAAAAATTATTTCTTAATTTCATAACTTAACTGAAATTTGTGAAAAAAAAAAAAATTATATTAACTGCCACAGTTCATGCTTTATTTATTAGGAACATTTTAGAGATTAAAGAGTACATTGACACTTAAAGCGCCAAAAATGCAGATGACAAAACATATTTGCAAAATTTCAAAAAATGTTTCTTCCAAGCTATATCATTTTGAGAATTCAAAGACTAGAGAGCAAACAGTGTAGATCCAGATGAGGCAGCTCATAATGAGCTGCCTCATCTGGATCTACCCTGTTTGCAGATTCAACTATTTTCATTTTTGGCGCTTTTAGTGTTTAAAGCTGGCTGTATGAGAATTGAGAATGTTGCAGCTGTATTAGAGTAGAGCATTATAAAATGCATCAGAGTAAAGCCTGTATGAATTAAGACTTGGATCTGCCTGTAACTGTATGAAGCAAAGGTAAAAGTACCCCTCCTAAAATTAATAGATTAGGGGGAAAACAAAACAAAAATACAAGAGGCCCACGGGCCACAAAGCTCACCAGATCTCTAGCTCAAAATTGCTATCAAATTTGTATACACTCAAAATTGTTGTCAATTCGTACAGGCTAATACAACTACAAAGTCTCAGTCTGACAGTCTGTTGAGTTGATAACAAAATATATAACTATTTTCCATATATTGATTGCAGTAACTGCCATTTTTTTTATTTTCCCCATTGCAAGTCAATGCAACCCTAAGCTGCTATAGCAACCAAACTAAAGAGCCGATTTAAAAAAAAATAACTGAATACATAAATTTTCAATCATCCTGCCTAAGGATACTACATATGAAATCTGGGCCTTATTGGCCCAGTGGCTTCTGAGGAGATAAATTTTTTTAAGTTTTTTTTTTTTCATTTTTTGCATTTTGGTTTCCATGGTAACCAATAAAAGGAGCAGTGGGCAAAAAAAAACACATAGCTAATAAGAGACTTCTCAAGGAACAAGCTATAAAAGTTTTGTCAACATATATGCAATGGCTTGGCAGTAAATGCCATTTTTCTATTTTCCCCATTATAAGTCAATGCAACTCTAAGTTGCTATAGCAACCAAATTAAAGGGCAGATTTTCAGAAAAAACATAAACTTTCAATCCCCCAGCCCAAGGATGCCACAGATGAAATCCGGGCCTTATAGGCCCAATGGCTTAAGAGAAGGTAATTTTTTAAATATTTTTTCCTTTTTTTACATTTCGGTTTCCATGGCAACCAATAAAAAGAGCAGTGGGCCAAAAACATATAGCTGATAGAAGACATCTCAAGGAACATTTCTATAGAAGTTTATCAACATATCTGCAATGGCTTGGCAGAAAAAGATATTTTTTAATTTTCCCCATTATAAGTCAATGGGAACTCTAAGTTGCCATAGCAACCAAACTAAAGGGCCCATGATCATAAAAAACACAAACTTTCAATCCCCAAGCCTGAGGATGCCACATATGAAATCTGGGCCTTATCGGCCCAGTGGCTTCAGAGGAGATAATTTTTTAAATATTTTTCCATTTTTTTTTTGCATTTCGGTTTCCATGGCAACCAATAAAAGAAGCAGTGGGCCAAAAAACATATAGCTGATAGAAGACATCTCAAGGAACATTTCTATAAAAGTTTTATCAACATATCTGCAATGGCTTGGCAGAAAATGCCATTTTTCAATTTTCCCCATTATAAGTCAATGGGAACTCTAAGTTGCCATAGCAACCAAACTAAAGGGCCCATGATCATAAAAAACACAAACTTTCAATCCCCCATCCCAAGGATGCCACAGATGAAATTTGGGCCCAATCGGCCTAGTGGCTTCAGAGGAGATGTCCTTTAAAAGTGTTGACGGACGACAGACGACATACGACGACGACAGACGACAACGACGACAGACGACGACGACGGACCACTGCCTATCCTATAAGCTCCCCCGGAGCCTTCGGCTCTGGTGAGCTAATAATCATTTGTTTGTGAATTTTCAGAATTTTCCTTGATCACAATTAAACAGAGTATGGACTGAAACCACAGGAGCCCATTTTGAAAATCACAGTACGGCAGGATTAAACAGACTAAGGGAGTTAATGCCAGTAAAGCTAGCTCCCCTAGTCCTTAAATTTTTTTCCCGTCAAATGGCTATATTAAGAATTATGTTGCAATAGTGACTGTGGTTATGAAGAAGGGTGACTGTATGTCTGAATAAACAACAACTAAGTTATTAAAAATAAACTTTTATTTCCACAAAATGTGACATAAGAACAATACACTCACTCTATAACAATATAGAAATGGTAAAGAAGAAAAATAGATATGGCACATTGTGATTTGAGAAACATTTAATATTTGTCCACATGAACATCATAAACATCTTGGCCCGGTTGTTCAAAGTGTCATTAGCTAAAGACGTCATTAGTCAAGGTTCTGTTAAGTCTTACAGTACTAATAAAACCAATGGCAGCAATATTTTTACTGAAAGACTGAGAAGCTTTTGCAGCTTCTCACATTTTTTTTGGCAAAAAATGACAGCATTTTTGGTGTATTACTTTTGAAAATGTAACTTCTTGTTCACTAACAACATTGTTAGGTTGAACAATGGGGCCCTGGCGTATTTACAAATCATTAAAGGATGCAGAGAACTGATCCAGTGGATTTCCAAAACAACAGAGCTCTAGATAATTATTCTGGAAAGAATATCCCGTGTTTTTCTATTTGAGAACCATTTAACATTCGTCCATATGATTGTCGCGAGAATCCAGAGTTTTTACAAAGTAGAATATGATCAAGATGATTAATCAAAGTTAACTCTTTTGGCGCCAAGTTTATAGAGAAATGCACTTTCCAGCTTCAAATCTATTTCACAAGATTGGGCATTTCTGGTCAATAAAAACCCTTGAAAGTCTAAATTTCATCAAAAACAACCAAATTTTGTTTTTCTCGCGAAAAAAATCTTTGTTTGCCATAATCTGGTAGTAGACTTTGAATTACTTCCCTTGGTAATGTCGTACAATGGAGCTATTTAATGGGACTGAGCCGGTCACATTAAAGTGACAATGGCATTCTGCCTAGCAGTCGCATCTGAGCGACAATGGTGCCGAAAGAGATAAAGAAAACTTTAAGGAGCCATGGATTTCCAAAAACATGAGTATCATGGACACAGCCAAATACACCTCAGAATAAACAACACAAATTATATGGTTGAAAAACAATAACAAAAAGAAAACAACAAAATAACCTTTTGACTTCTATCTATAATGTGATAAAATTGTCATGTAGAAAATACCATATTTATTCAGCTTTAAGATGGCTATTTCTCTGAAAGTACCCCATATATATATAAATCAGTCTTATGTATTTGTCTATTTGATAAGTTTTTCCATTCCAAAACAATCCCAAAAATCTAGATCCATCTTACAAATTTTTTCCTTCCAAAACAATCCCAAAAATCTAGTTTTTCCCTTCCAAAACAATCCCAAAAATCTACATCCAAAAAACCAAGATCCATCTTACAAGTTTTTTCCCTCCAAAACAATCCCAAAAATCTAGTTTTTCCCTTCCAAAACAATCCCCAAAATCTAGATCCATCTTGTAAGATGGATCTAGATTTTTTGGGATTATTTTGGAAGACTCATTTTAGAAGGGAAAAACTTCCATCTTATAGCCGAATAAATCTGGTAAATATGGCATATTTGAATCTGATAAACATTTAACATTGGTCTATATTTACATCAAGAAAATTGGAGTATTTACAAAGTAAATAAAAGCATCGCAAACGACTGTGTTACCCCACCACTGCAAACCTTTTTCACACACAGATTTTTCCAGATTTATTGTTTTTCTGTATAACCCCAGGGCAGGGGCAGCCTAACCCCACTGAACATGGATAAAAGTCTTTGTCATGACAGGGCACTACATTATTACTCTGATAACTTACAATAAGCTTTGGATAAATCACCAAACTAATCAAATACAATTTTAGTGATTTTAAACATGGGGCAGGGGCAGATAACCCCATAAGGGTCAAGTTTTAATCACCAAAAGAAGCTTTCATTGCTTCTATCATCAGATGTAAATTTCTGAAAATCTGTTTCACATGAACTGATATAGATTTTATCATCATTTTATGCATGTATATAGCCTGGGGGCAGGGGGAAATGGGGTAAATTTGAGCATCACTTGAGGCTTTCATCACTCTGATCATTTGCTGTAAGTTTCAGAAAAATTGCTTTGAACTCTGATTTTATATGGAATTTTTCATGATTTTATATACGTATATAGCCCCAGGGCAGGGGCAGATAACCCCCGATGATAAAATTTTTGTGCTCATACAAAGCTTTTGTTACTTCAATCATGTTTGTGAAGTTTCATCATGAAACTCCAAGTAGTAAAGGAACTCCCTTCCCTCACAATTACATGTAAAACTTCAGTTTATGCGTCATTACGTGAAAAATAAAGCGTAAGTACGTGTAAAACTGCATCTTGCCACGTAAAGACATGTAACTACGCGTAAAAGTATGTACTGCAACAGAAAGCCAGGAGCAGCACGTATAATTTTACATGTAGTTACATGTAAAAGTTGATCTTTAGAAAAATACACCTGGCAAAACCTGTAGAAATCTAACTTTGTCAAAATAAAGCCTGTAAAACAAACTATATGAGGACTTAGAACATTTCTACACATAAAATCATGTAAAACTGAGAACTTAATCATCTGTGTGTGTAACTTGAAACTTCCTGGTTCCACTTTGTAATATAGTTTTATGAGGAAATGACTTTTTATGAGGGTACCAGCTAAATGAGAGGGAAAGATACAATCTTGCATTTCAAATTTTGAAGTCATGTTCATGTGTTGAGATGTAAAAATGAAAATATAATGATTTGGAGCTTAGTACAGTACTGGATACAGTGATATCAGAGTGAGTAGATGGAATGATATTGTAATGATTAAAATTTGTTTCAAAAGCTTTAATCTCAGTCGGAAGCTGAAACATGTCAACTTGTGCATTACATCATTGAGCACATAATTCAGCCCATATACTTTGCATTCACAAGCACTGAAATGCTAGCAGCTGGAATGAAGACTGATAGGACATGCAGATTTATGTAAATTTTCAACATGGGACAATGTTGCTTCCTTGAAAACAACCAAATCACAAACACTTTTCTTGAAAATGGGATTGGTAGGAGGGTTATTCTAATTTCTCTACATGTCCTGGGGATGGAGCCGATTTATTACCACACATTCAAAAATACCATATTAATCATAATAAACACCCCTGCTCTAATAAATGTTCCCTGCCCCTTTTCTGAAAATAATTTTATATTAACTTGCATGAATTCCTGTTTGCTTCACTGGATGTGGTAGTTCTTTGAAATGAGGTATACTCTTAAAGAAAAGAATTTGCTCCTCTAGGAGCAAATTCTTTCCTTCAAGAGTTGATCCGCTCCCCTACTGAGAAGGGAGGCCAAAATAGAAGAGTTACTTCCACTAAATGTATATCTGTTCACCATAGTACTGTTTATTAAAGGTATTTTGGCATGAGTGGCTGATAAATTTTAATTTAGCCTCTATAGAGCTCCCACCCCCACCCCACTTTTGTAAAATGCAACACCCTCAGGGCATTTGTTATGTCTTGAATGAATCAGATTGACCAAAAAACCAGTGTTCTTTTATATCTGTAATTTACTGTTACATGCAGCTATCAACACCATTTAATGTATTTTCCTGGCATTGGCAGAAATATCAATTATGTCTATTCTTTGGCATCTTTATTACAAGAAGAATTTTACCCAATGGATAACTGGTCGATGACTTGCAAATTTACATCCTTGTCAACTGTATTTCAGTCTTATCAGGACGATGGGAGGGTGATAATGAAAGGCTGTGTGCAACAGAACCTGCTACAGTTGGAAAGATTTTCACCCTCAGCAGGTCTCGGACCCAGGACTGCTACATCAGCAGGCCAGGAATTTCACCCGTAAAATTTTCCAGAATTTTACATGTAAAATTTTACGGGCAAAAATTATATGCGTAAAATTTTACGCATTAATAATTTTACGTGTAACTTCAGGACACTGTATGCCTACATGTCATTTTCTACACGTAAAACCATGGTAGAAAGGTACATGTTAAAGTTTAAGTGTAAATTTATTTTGTAGATTAATACATGTAGCTACATGATATTACGCGTAAAACTATCGTTTAAGTTTCAAAGGCAGTTTTATGAGGACCTTGTGAATGCGTAAAAGTTTACGCATTAAAGGAAGTTCTACTTGTTGTTACATGAAAATACATGTAGTTACATGTAATTTTCTACATGGTCAATAATCAGATCGTCAGTTATCCTCCTGTTCTTTATTTTTACGCATTCACGTAACAGCCTGTAAATGGAGGTGCCAATACTCCGCATTCCTGGCATTACGCGTAAAGCCATGTTATTTACCCGTATTTACGTGTAATTGTGAGAGAAGGGCAGTGAGAGGCCAGAAACCATTTTTAGTGTATTGACAAGTGCCATAACTCTGTCAGAAACCAACAAAATTTGCCCCTTAAGACATCCTTGGTACAAATGCATATGCAAAATTTGAAGGAAATTCGTTGATAAATACTTTAGTTATCGAACGGAAACGAAGTGCGGACAGACAGACGGACGTACATACTACGGCCGGACAGACACATGGACAGCCAACGTGAAAACATAATACCCCGCCACTAATGTGTGGCAGGGTATAAAAAGTATAAAAAAGATTGGTCAATATGTAATCTTCAGTGATCCATGGATTTCCACAACCAGAGATTAAGTGATAATATTCAACATTAAACCTAATTTCTCCATAAATACAAAATTGTGGTCTGTCATAAGAACTGCTGAATCGAGACAGTTCTGATTATGGAAAACAAAATCTGTTTTTTGTTATTTTTTCTTTTGGAAAAAGAAAATCTGTTCATTTTTTTTCTGGAAAAAGAACAGAAATGTCCCCATACCAGACCTTTTCCCATGTATTATTTTCCAAACAAGCTAGTAAACCTAACCAATTCACTGACTCTCCCTAATTATATCGAGCTTGGTCAAAGTCTATTCATAGGTTCCTGTTTGCGTTCCTGTACGAGGAAGCCTTCTGAATTGGGGTCTTCTCTTAAAAGAACGAATCTGCTCATACAGCAGCAAATTCTTTCCTATATAAGGCTTAACCCCCATTATAAAGGATGGCAAAAATGAAAATGGCAGAGTTGCTGCCCTTGGGAGTGTGCCCATTCTCCTCCACTAGGGTATCCAGTCTAACACTTGTATCCATAATAGAGCTTATTAATTTGATTGGCCTGATCATATGTCCTGCTGTTGTGCATGATGCGTTTTCGTTTCTGTGGAGATGATGAGCCATGGTATGCGGTGCTTGCCCTTTTAGCACAATTTGTAAACGTATTAGCTCTGAAGTCAGCACGATTTGAGACATCCTAAAATTAACAGGAAACATGAGGTTAATTAACGATACACTCTTAGCTAAACTTCAACACATGCAGTAAGCTCGGGGCTGCAATTTGTGACATCTGATGAATTTTAAGTAAGATCTGATAAATGAAGTGAGGCTCCCAGAAAAATTTCTTGCAAGCTGATCTAATTACATTTACCATAATTATACGTTCTCACACAACAAAACCAACAAAGTGGCATGTTCAGATCATCCTGGGCATCTGCTCAGTCTGATCAGCCTTCCCTGTGTGCTTAAAGGGTAGCTAAGGGTCTAAGCTACCTCCATGCGGACAGCCAAGACTCTGATCAGATAGGTCTGAGCAAAGAGGGCAGACCCAGATCAGACTGCAGTCTGATCAAGGTCTACACTGTTTGCCATTCCACCTGCATCTTTTGGACACATAACTGCATTGTAAAATGAAACTGTTCCATTTTCAGGATAATTGCATTAAATATTTTTGGTGCCCCAATTTTTAGGATTTTTACAGTAATCTAAAAATACATCATCAATACAGAGTTGTAGCAAATAAATGGCATAAGAATTAATAAAAAAAGATAAAAACTAAAGAACAATAAAAGTAAAAGCATAAAAAAAGAACACTGTAGTTCAAGGTGTATAGGCATACGCCATATTGTTCAGCAGCCTTTTCAAAAAGAGAGAATATTTCTGACCACATTTGTGCTTCCTTGGACAACAAAAAATTTAACTTATTTCTGCCCCTCACACACCCTCCTTCCACTCCCCACATTCCACATACACATTTCCACATGCAGGAACATAAATTGCAATACATGTATGTTAATATATTGATTAGGCCATTTATACATTTATATAAAGTCAACAAAAATATTTCTTTTCAATCAAAAGCATATAACACATTACGGTCATCAAAGTACAATAATACACATGTATAATGTTGGTAATTTAAATTAGGTCATCAAAGTACTATAACACTGAAGGAGATAAAAGTACAAATATACAAAAAATATATGAAAATATAAAATTTCTGGCTGTAAGGTGTATGGATACATCTCCATGTTTTCTCTACCATTTTTACAAAGGCGAACTACTTTCATGACCAGGGCCCAGTTGTTCAAAGCATCGTTAGCCTAACAAGCTCGTTAAGCGGTCAACTCGTTAAGTGTTTTATGACTTTATAACCAAATGCACTGAATATTTTGCTGAAAAATGTGAAAAGCTTCTCACATTTTTTCAACAAAAAATATTGGTGTATTTCAAATATGGAGGTTTGAAATTTTGACGAAACGTTAACTAACAATGTTCATTAGTTTCGAACAACTGGGCCCTGTTCGCTTTCCTGGACGACAAAACCCTTCCAGAAAGAGCTCTGCAGGAGCAAAATTCATTCCTTTAAGAGTTGACCCATTTTGGGAAAGGATGAGCAAAAATGAATATTGCAGAGTTGCTTCCCCTGAAAATGTACCCATTCATCTTGAAGACTGTTTCAGAAACAAAAACTTTTCAAATAAAATTGAGCCGTCACACGAGAAACCAAAAAAGTGGTTGTGCACTCAGCACAGACTCAGATCAGCCTGGGCATCTGCCCAGTCAGATCAGATTCTGTGCTTAGTGCTTAAAGGGTAGCTAAGGGTCTAAGCTACCTGCATGCGGGCAGCAAAGACTCTGATCAGACTGGGCAGATGCCCAGGCTGATCTGAGTCTGCACAGGGCGCACAATCACTTTGTTGGTTTTGTCGTGTCGCAACTCAATTATTCAAATAAGAATACATATAAAATATTGTATCTACAAACAATGTTAGTTGCTAGAAGACATGGAAGATGTTACACATTGTATTATGATCATTTGTAGACTCCCTTCAAACAGTTTGTTTTCTTCTATTTCTTTGTCGAGTTCTATGCTTCTAAAGTATCTAACTTTTCAGAACTCCTTTTTGTGCACATTGTGAAACACCAAAATTATAAATCATGAAAATAATGCTTATATTTTGGACTTACAACTGTGAAAATTTGAACCTGTGAAAATTACTGCATATACAGTATAGTTGAAAGCTTAACGTGATCTATAAATTTATGTTTTTGTGAGACCTTTCCTTTAATAAATGTAGTTGTAATGCTCCGACTGCATTTGTTTAGAAACTTGCTCACTCTGCACTCTACTTTTTATCTTTTTCCCCTTAGAAGACGACGATGCACCATGGTAGGCGTTGCTATGTACTTGTAAATTCTGATGGAATACATTTGTCCTGTGATCACTTCTGTGGCTGATATCCTACAAATACAAAGGCACTGACAATAAAAGTTTTGCCACATATTTACCATATTTATTCGGCTTTAAGACAGAGTTTTCTCTCTCCATAAAGTACCCCAAAATATGTAAACTACATGTAGTCATGTGTAATTTGACTATTAGATAGGTTTTCTCTTCCGAAACAATCCCAAAAATCTAGATCCATGTTGTAAGATGGATCTAGATTTTTTGAATAGTTTTGGAAGGGAAAAACTGTCATCTTATGACCAAACTGTCATCTTATGTCATGAGCCGTGACGCGAGAAAACCAACAAAGTTGTTGCGTGCCCAGCTCGGACTCAGATCAGCCTGGGCGTCCGCCCAGTCTGATCAGAGACTCCGCTGTCCACATGGAGGTAGCTTAGACCCTAAGCTAACCTTTGACCGCTTAGCGATGGCTCTGATCAGACTGGGTAAATGCCCAGGCTGATCTGAGTCTGCACTGGGCGCACAACCACATTGTTGGTTTTGTCGTGTCGCGGCTCATATGGTATGGTACTCTGACACAGAATAAAAAAAAGTTTCACATGCTCTACAAATTTATGATTTTGTGAGTGTTTTCCTTTAACTCATGAAGTTGTAATGCTCCCGCTGCATTTGTTTAGAAACTTCATCACTCTGCACTCTACTTTTTATCTTTTTCCCCTTAGAGGAAGATGATGCACCCTACAAGTATAATGAAATAATGTACATATTGTGAACAAACAAAAATTAACAGGGACGGAACATTGGACTAAGACCATTTCCAAATCCCCCTTTGCCTAATTAATGGGATAATTGCCTAATTCCGAGGAATAGTAATTGCAGCACAGAATATTGTGTAAAGACAACACAATCGTTTTTTTTTTCAATAGACTCTCCTGTCTTTGAGGTTGTCCATTAGTCCTGTCAGTGGGGGTCAAGTCATGAAGGAAAAAACTTGCTCCTCTAGTAATAAAAGTTGTCTCCTCATGTTTCATAGGTTTGTCTCATATTTCCATTTTTTGGTTCTTTTAGTAAGATCAACACTTATAGTGATAATGTTCAAACTGCATCTTTCTTGATACGTCTGGACGCTGCACTCTGCTCTGCACCTTTTGCTGTTTCGACGCAGTTGAAGCGCCATAGAATGCGAAGCTGCCTTGGTTCATACCATGAGAATATACATTAGTTCTCTGATCACTTTGGTGGCGCCGGGCCGGGTAGCGCAATCGGTAGGGCACCTGACTCGCAAGTCAGAGGTCCTGGGTTCGAATCCCGGTCTGGCCACATACTTTCGTTTCTCCTTCCGCTGATTCAAGAAGGGCAGTTGTCAGTTACTGGCGAAAGTATGTGCACTTAGTATTGGTTAACCGCTTAGGAGGTCTAAGCCTGCCCAGGAATAGTGTGGTTAGGTTAACTGACCGTCCCGACATGACCTTAGTTGTTTACCGTGGACGTTAAGCATCAAATCAACCAACCAACCAACCAACACTTTGGTGGCCCAATGTCGCCTGTAAACACAATCAAATCATCTGCATCGTGACAAAACTTGTACCGTAAAGGAAGAGTAAACCGTGAATATACCTATTTTTTAAGCTTTTACAATTCCAAACTTACATGGTGAATGGGAACACTCCCATGTTTACCCCCATATTTACAATGGGAGACAACTTTCATGACTTCCCAATAGCTTCCCTGGACAAAGAAGCCCTTCCAAAAAGAAGTCTACTCTTAAAGGAAAGAATTTGCTCCCAGGGGAGCAAATTCTTTCCTTTAAGACCTGGGAGCAAATTATTGCCTTTAAGAGTTGATCCCCATTGAAAGGAAAGGCAACAAGACCTGTCACCGGGACAGGATAGCTCGCCTGACAGCGCCTTGCCCATCACCTAAAAACTTTAATGTAAAACTTTAACATTTTGCTAATGCTGACGCCGCCGCAAACGCCGACGCCGGGGGTAGTACAATAGCTCTTCCTGAACTTCGTTCCGGCAAGCTAAAAATGAAAATGGCAGAGTTGCTTCCCCTGAAGGTGTACTAAGTTAAGAAATTTTTAGTAAACCAATTATGGCAGATGATTCAGAAAGTAGGCCAGCAAGACTTGCTATTTTCCAAAATGCACTTTCTTGATTTGGTACACCATCTATTAAGTTTCATAAAGATATTCCAGATTGTTAAAAGTTATGGAGTTAACAAGAAAACCAAAGTAATAAAACCCATTAAGGGCAGGCTACTCACAAAATAATAATGAACAAGATAGGGAATGGATGGACAGTGCCATGCATAGGTAAGGCTGTTACCATCATAATTGGGCTATAAGACACAGTCTTTTGCCCCTCAAAAATGATCCAATCTTGTATAAGATTCTACTATGTTTCCCCCCTTCCAAAACAATTCCAGAGGGGAAAACCCCTGTCTTATAACTTAATGAATATGGCAATATGTTGAATGAACCTTGTCAGTAGTAGGAGGTACCATGAACAACATGCAAATTAAATACAAAAAAAAACTTTATTCAGTAATAAAAAAAATATGTAACCTACAACAAATACAAATATACATAATATGTAACCTACAACAAATACATATATACATATCACAAGAAACATGGATTGCAATGATAATCTCTAGCTTGCATAAAGACATACTCATATATGGTTTTGTTTTCTAAAAAACTGACAGAACTTTCACCGCGAATAATGATTTAAATGGTATGTTCTGAAATGATTAAAGTCATGGTGTCTGAAACACTGGTCTTAAAATATGCTTATGAGAACTTATTATAATGTATTATGCATCAATCATATTATGTTACACAATTCACCTACCAATGTGTGCTCCCACCTCCCCGCTCCCCCTTCCCCACCCACCTCTGAATGTTCATGGCAACTAGGTACACCACCATGACTTACAGGTAAATGGAGATACATGTGAATGGAGACAACTTTTGTGACTTCTTGTTTGCTTCCCTGGATGACGGAGCCCTTCCAAAAATAAGTCTATTCTTAAAGGAAAGAATTTGCTCCACAAGGAGCAAATTCCTTCCTTTAAGAGTAAACTTATTTTTGCTAGTGGAGCAAATTCTTTCCTGTAAGACAGCTCTTTTTGGAAGGGTTTCTTTTAAGAGTTCACCCTGATCAATAAGGGAGGCAAAAAAATGGCTAAGTTGCTTCCCCTTAAAGTGTGCCCATTCATCTTAAAATCTTAAAATTCTAATCCTGAGGGTTGCTGTGGTGCAACTGAGTGCAGGTTTAGTGAGACTAAAGTTTAGTGAGACTGTAGTTTAGTGAGACTGAAACTCATATATGAGGGGCGTTCGAAAAGATTTGCAAATGTCCTCATGAGTTTGTTTAGGGACATGCTGGGTATAACTGCTATGCATTTACTGAAAGCACTGCATTTTGGCTTTAAGATGATACCAAACACTATACAAAGACACTTTTCCTTATTGAGTTACAACTCATTTTAATAGATGCCAGTCATACCACTGGGCTAATTTTATATATAAAATATTTTCAGTGTTACGCATTCAAGTCGAATATTCTTGTAAATACAAAATTAATTTTTGTCATTTGCTTGTCCATCATTTTCTACAATATCCATACAGAAGTTAGAAGCGTTGCAACTGTTATCGATTTATTCGTTGCAAAGCAATGCGCAGTTCTAATGACGCTACTGAGATTTACGTTAACGTCATTTTTGAAAGCTTGCAGACGCTTCGTTTTTGGTATTAATTTGAATTCATTGACAGGTTTTCGTTGACCCATGTAAATGCTCTTGCTGACAAGATTTTGAATGCTAATACACTAGTTTTCATTACAAATCATCAAAGTTTGGTAGAAATGGTGAAATTGCCACAACATAAAGTACAGATAATCCGTATTTCCGGGCCAGTAGGGAACCTATATTAAAAATAATTTCCGCGATATTTACAGGACAGCATTGTCTGGGCATTGTCTTTAATGAACAAAGATAAAGAAAAATCAAAGACTGCTGATATATGAATTATGGCCTACTAAAGTAAAATTCTGCAGTGTCTTTAGGGTATACCTCTTTCAAAGAAGTTAAAAATTCGTCCTTTTTAAAAGAATGCACCTTGTTTGCAGACTTCTCAACGCATATCATAATTTTATGTGTTTCAGCAATCAGAAGTTCTGTCTGTATGGTGGTTACCGAGAAATTACGTCATTTGCAAAACTTTTCAAACACCCCTCGTATGTACCACATTAAATGAAAAAGAACTTGAGTTTTTATTTTATCACTGGACCACACACAAATCATTGGCATGCTTATAAAAAAATTGTGAGTTTTCCTTGTAGGAAATGCATTGATGATGGACAAAAACACTGACATAAGTGAATGCCTCCCTCAGTGTTCCAAAACAGTAAAGTCCATACCCATGTCAATCATCCTTTAGAGGAAATATCCGTAAAAATTATAAGTATTGGGGCAGATAGGGTTAAGCAAACAGTGCAGATCCAGCTCAGTCTGCTCCTTAAGGAGCAGTCTGATCAGGGCCTACACTGTTTATCATTTCAGGTACATTTTTTTTTATTCATTACCCCATGGTAAAACAGAACTATTACATTTTCAGAACAATTATGGAATTATTTTAGGTGTCTTAATTTTTAGAATTTTTATGGTTGCTGAACAAGTGAATTCAACTCCCTTGCCATTTCCAGTGAGATGCATAGTTCAAGCAGTGTATACATAAAACAACGGCACATAAAAACTTCACTTAACAAAATATAAACATGATCACTGTTCTTGTTCATCTGTCTGATGGATGAAATTGGATATTAAGCATAAGATAGTTTAATTGGTTATGGAATAATATTATGGATCATAATGGATTTTCCTGTACACATAGTATTATTGGTTATGGAATAACATTATAGATCATAACGGAATTGCACATAGTTTTAATAGTTATGGAATAACGTTATGAATCATGATGAATTTTCCTGTACACACTAATAAAACTGAAGATTTCTGATGATCATTGAGTTTCCATTAACAGACAGCTCTCCAGATAAAAGAGGATTTCTACAATAGCTCTGAAGTAATTGCCCTAATTCACCATAAGGACATATGTTTTGCCAACTCACTGCAGAAATTCCACTTAAGTACCATAACGTAAGAGTCTGTTGAGAATGGACTGAAATTCTAATACAGCATGCCTATAGAGGCTATGTAAATTTAATTTTGCAGTAAATCTCTACTTTGATGCAAGTGAGGCTGAGTTCTGACGTAACTTCCCAAACAAACGGTCAATTATAAGTAGATATATTACTAGGGTGGTGTGCTTGTAATATGATCTGGGGTCATATTTATAAGACCATTTAAGTTATTGCTATGCTGTTGCTAAGCCTAAATTTCTATGAAAGAGATTCCCTAAAACAATGAAATTTGCTCTGGAGGAACAGTCTGAAAAATTTCATAGTTATAGGGAATCTCCTTCATAGAGATTCAGCCTAAGCAACAGCATAGCAACGACTTAAGTCATTTTATAAATACGGACCCTGCTTTACAACTGACCTCATTTATTTTTTACTAGACAAATCACTGTTAGACCTGAGTATCAAATTTTCCTCCAAATTTGGGAACATTTATCGACTTAACAATTATGAGAATTGTAAATTCTAATGCACTTGCGAATGTAACAGGACGTTGGACAGAATAATGTCAAATATTTGGGATAGGATATCCTGTGATATACTGTCAGAGACCCAACATCATTCTGAAGCATCGCTTCTCGTTGGCAGAAGTCTGCTTATACATTGCTGAAAGAGCTTACAATGGAAGCAAAGTAGTACACTTTGAATGGTGAAAACATGTAAATTGCATTAGAATGGGGATAACTGTATTGAAAATTGTCATTTGGGGATATAAATCGTTGGTTCATGTCCATGAACTGCGTTTTTTCGTCTCCGACCATTTCTGACCTACGGAATTTCCGACCATAAAATCTATAATTTATCTTCCCAAAACTAATAACAATTTTGAATATAGTTATCACCTAATTCTGAACTTTTCTGAATTTTTCTTAACCGTGCATAGATACACTTCCTTGTTTTTTTTGCCGTTTTAACAAAAAGAAACATTTTTGTAACTTTCTGTTTGCTTCTCTGGATGAAATAGCCCTTCCAAAATGGAGTCTCTTTAAAAAGAAATAATTTGCTCCACATTACGTCCTAAGGAGCTGACCCCAATTCAGAACAGAAGGAAAAAAGAAAATGGCAGAGCTGCCTTGTCTGAAAGTGTACCTATACAATTTGATTCCTCAAATTAAGCATCTTGAAAATTTCCATTTGAAGTATTTGGAGAACTCTGATATTTTCAATTTTCAGTTCCAGTCTATAGTCTTTTTCTCAGTTTCATGTCCAATTATTCAACTCTTATATCCGTAGTATTGCTGTTGCAAGGCCGGGGCAGCTTTTCGTTTCATCATCAACTTTGATTTGGCTTCAGACGAGGATCCGTGGTATTTTCCAGCACTTACGTTACTCATGTTTGTGAGAATTTTAGAGCGCTGATCTGACCGATGATGAATGTCCTGCAGCGAGATTAAGAAGGAGAGACATTATGGATTACCTCCCTTTTATTGCTAATTTACTTCCCTTAACCTTGAAAGCGCCAAATGCCAAAACAGCAAAAAGTTTACCTCTGCAAAATTTAAACAAATGTTTGGTCCAAGCTATATCATATTGAGAATTCAAAGACTACAGGGCAAACAGTGTAGATTCAGATGAGGTGGCTCGTAGTGAGCCACCTCATCTGAATCTACACTGTTTGCAAATTTAACTATTTTCAATTTTGGCACTTTAAGGTTTAAACAACACAGACAAGGGAAGTAATAACTTAGGCAAGGGAAGATAATATTTTGCAAAGGCAAGTTATATACAAGCCTTCCTTTGTAAAATATTTACTTCTCTGTCAGTCAAGGGAAGGAACTCACTAATGTCTCCCATTCAGATGAAGCAGATGGAGTTACCAGTCTTGAAAATATAGATGGATTTTCTTATAATAAAATTGTAAACAAAAAATCACAACTCCCCTTCTTCCACCATAAAAGGAAAACTTGTCTTTGTTTTCCTTTCTTTTAGGAGGGCAGGGGGTGAGGGAACGCTTCAATGGTAAACGTATTTTTTTCTCGCTAAAAATCTGAATGTGTATCGTCACTCCCTCTTCAATCATATAAGGCAAATGTGTACATGAGAGGCTGTAGTATGTAACTATTCTCACTGAAGAAAGTCTGAGAACACGTCTGAATTCCAAATATTTGCTGTTTCAAACAGTTTAATAAGGTTACAGTGTATGGGTATAACTCCATGTGTTTCCTCCATTTTTACAAAGGCAAAGGGAAACACTTTTTTGACTTCATGTTTGTTTCCCAGGAGGATGTAGCCCTTCTAGAAAGGGGTCTAACCTTAAAGGAATGAATTTTCTCATAGAAGGGAGGCAGAAATAAAAATGGCAAAGTTGCTTCCCTTGAAAGTGTACCCATTTACCTTGACACCTGCTCGCAAGCAAAAAAATTGAGATGGCAGCTTCTTCATGCTTGTGAATGACTACTATTTCACCTATAGCTCTGGCCTACTAAGCTATTAGTCCTTGTTAGAATCCCACTTGGGGCAGAATTCTTTCCAACTATAAACGGGGTTCCATTGCCTTTCATCATCACCCTAGCATTGTTCCAATACGACTGAAATACTTTTGAAAGGGACGTAAAACTCAATGGCATCCATCGTCCATCTTTTATGGTTGTTATTATGAATGACAACAAGGACCTAGTTGTTCAAAGCATTGTTAGCTTAACAATGTGGTTAGTTGAGGATTCGTTAAGCCTCACAGTACCCACAAAATCAGCTGCTGTCATTTTTTTCCTTAAAATTGTGAGGAGCTTTTGCACTGCAAAAGCTCCTCACATTTTTCTACAAAAAATGGCAGGGTTTTTATGTACCATTCCTTTGAAATTTTAACGTCGCCTTAACTAATGATGTTCTGAACAACTGGGCCCAGATGCTTATGAAGCAGGCTATGGTCAAAGTAGACACAGAGTCAGCACTGCATAACAGATCTCACAAAAAGCATGATGACTATTAAGCACTGAGCTTGCTTAAGTACCAAAGCAGAGAAAAAAGCCACTGTCTAAGCACAGTTAGAGCCAAAGAAAACCACAACTGATAAACAACAATAAACAAGTCACTTATAAGGGATCATTGCTCTAGATAAACCAATTTCCAGGGTGGATATGATGCTCTGGTGGCTGTTAGCCCTGGTGGACCATCCGTGACGGTAAATTGAAGAAACAACAATACACCAATTTGAGAGTGTGTCATTTCTCCTTCTGGTGCATGATAAAGCTCCATGTTTTTCCTTTATTTTTTGCAGCGGGACAATTATCATGACTCCCTGTTTGCTTCCCTGAACAACATAACGATTCCAAATGGGGGTCTATTCCTAAAGGAAAGGATTTGGTCCTTGAAGAGCAAATTCTGTCCTCCAAGAGTTGACTCCCATATAGAGAGAGGTAAAAATGAAAACAGCAGTTATGTTGCTTCCTCTGCAGTGTATCCGTTCACCTTCACATATGAGCCGCGACACGACAAAACCAACAATGTGGTTGTGCGCCCTGCGCAGACTTAGATCAGCTTGGGCACCTGCCCAGTTTGAGCAGACTCTTCGTTAAGTGCTCAAAGGGTAGCTAAGGGTCAGAGCTACCTCCATGCGGACAGCGAAGACTCTGATCAGACTGGGCGGATGTCCAGGCTGATCTGAGTCTGCGCTGGGCGCACAACAACATTGTTGGTTTTGTTGTGTCGCGGCTCAATTATTTTTTCAAGCTGAGACAATCTACTGAGATCCAAATTCATTATGTTTTTTGCTGTCAAAGGTAATTCTAAAGAAATCTTAACCACATCTGTCCTGTGGAAAATTTTTGTCTTGTTTGGCTTATCTAGAGCTCCGAATGAGGAAATAAGGAAAAATAAACTTACGTCTTCATCCATGGCATCATACAGCTCATCCATGAGCGCTTCACTCTCGGCCTTGAAGGCAAACCTTTCTTCATTTTGTGTCTCAGTTCTGGCCCCTCTCTTCACCATACGTTTTACAGCATTCCTAAAAATATGTGAGGAAATACCGTATTAATCCTAATAAACATCCCTGCTCTAATAAACGCCCCCTGCCTCTTTTTCCAAAACAATGTTATATTAACTTGGATAAATTCTTGCTCTCTTTTCTGGATAAGGTAGCTCTTGAAATGGAGTCTGCTCTTTAAGGAAAGAATTTGCTCTCAAAGAGAAAATTCTTTCCTTTAATAGTTGACCCCTACTGAGAAAGGAGGCAAAAATAGTAGTTAGCAGTGGCTGATTTACTACTTTTTAGGCTCTAAATAATGCCCTCCCTACTTTTAGCAAAATGCAATACCCTGGAACATTAAATGGGATTAGTACAGTAAACTTTGCTGTTTATAATCTATGATGTAGTCTAGCACAGCCAAAATACAAGGATATTGCTATCTGCTATGCTTAATTTGACCAGTGACAGCCAGTCAGTCAAAATGTGCATTGACCAGTCAAATAAGGTAAATTTCTCAGATAAACAAATGCAGGTGTGTTTTATGACAACAGTTACTTTGTAAAATACCGTATTAATCCTATTGAATGCCCCAGGGGTGTTGCATCTTACGAAAGGAGAGAGTTATTTAGAGCCTAAATTGTAGCAAATCAGTCACTGACTAAACACTTCTAATAAACAGTATCACTGTGAATGGGTATACTTTCAGAGGAAGTAACAGATCTTGACTCACTTCTCAGTAGGGGTGGGGTCAACTCTTAAAATAAAGTATTTGCTCCCCTAGAAGCAAATATTTGCCTTTCAGAGTAGACCCCATTTCAAAGAGCTACCTCATCCAAAGAAGTAAACAGGAATTTATGTGTGTTAATATAACATTATTTTCGAAACAAAAAGCAGGAGGCATTTATTAGAGCAGGGGCATTTAATATGATTAATATGGTATACTCGGACAGGCATGTGAAGGCAAGTTATAGTTTTCGGTGCACTTCTTACATGAAGCTAATGGAACAAGACTTACTAGTGCACTTCTACAATAGCTATTTTTGAAGAACAAGAGATTGTGGGTTTGTCCCCTAGCTCCATTATAGAAATCTGGGTTTGACTATTCTGATATTGAGTTGATAAAACATCTATGAAAAATGTCATTTATTAGAAGTAATAACTCACATGTGTTCCTTGGCTTTAAAAGCGTCACCTTTAGCTGCCATCATGGCTGACTTCTGTACTGCAGTTACACCCAACACAGCTACGTTGATTCCCTGAAATAAAAAGTCAGTTCAGTATGGCTTTAAACAGTTGCACGGTGTCAGAGCTCCAGACAAAGTGGGGTTTTTCTTTCAATAATTCCGAGATAATTTTTCTCATTTTTCATCGAAAATGTATGTTGTGATCCCTCATTAGAACCGTCTCAGCGAGACGGGTTCGAATGATTGGTCACAATATACGATTTTATGGAGAAATTATGGAAAATTATCCTTAAAATATCCCTGTTACTCTTTCTTAACTGGCACAAAGTGTGTGAATGAACTCTATATTTGTACCATTTATACAGTAGAACTTCATTGGCTCAAACAGGCTTGAAACCATGAAAATTAGTTCCAGCAAAGTGTAGTTCTAGCCATCCAGGGTTAGTTTCTCTATAAAGTGGCATCTAGGGACCAAGAAAAGGGTTCTAGTCAGGCAGGGTTAATGAGCCATCAGAGTTTGAGCCATTGAAGTTCTACAGTATATACAGTGCAAGCTCAGATACTACAAACTGTGCAACTTGAACGTTAACTTTTATGAATTAGTGTTAAACGACACATTTGTGAAGTTTTGGGTTCGTGAATGTGGACATAGCCTGAGTTGATGTTATAATGTAATTTATGTACAGTCTCCATAAAAACTGTATGTTGTGGCCCCTCATTTGTTTTTATGGGAAATAAGCATAAATTATTGTCAAAATAAAGCATTCTTACCCACAACACAAAAGAATAGGAAAATAATAGTGAATTCTTAGATTTGTTTCATTCACAAATTGCTTTCAATATTTCTATATCAAAATCTGTGCATTTTTCCTAATTTATTTCATTGGCCATTTATTTTGACATAATAATGTTACAAAATATCAACATGTGATCAAAAGCATCTGAACATACCGTAAAAATTCTAAATATTGGGTCAGATAGGTCTGAGCAAACAGTGCAGACCCAGATCAGACTGCTCCTCAAGGAGCAGTCTGATCAGGGTCTACATTGTTTGCCATTCCATCTGCATCTTTTGGGTGCATTACTGCACTGTAAAACAAAACTGCCACGTTTTAGGACAATATCAGTAATTATTTAAGATGTCCTAATTTTTAGAAATTTTAGGGTGTAACAGGTTGGACTAGAGCTTATATGACAGCAGTATTTTATTTTTAGATATTTACCTCCTCCATTTCTTTGCGGTCTTGCGTCAATGGCTGAGCTTTACTGAGAATTCTCATACATCTCATGCCGTTCTTCAGTGTGTATGACACCTGGACCTATTTAATAACATGAAATAGTACTTTCTTAGAATTTTTTTTTTATGTAAATACCAATTCGAAAAGAAAGTCAAATAAACAAAAAACAAGGCATCGCAGGCGATACAAATCCCCTCACACAAGACTACTTGCTCGAGATATTGTCATACCCTACATTTGTGTGAAGTTATTTTAAAATCCATGGAGAAATGTAGGCGCTAGAGCGATGACAAAGTTTTTCTAAAAATAGCTACAGTTACCTTGACCTTTTAAGCGCAGCACCCGAAAGTCAAACTTGCTCGAGATATTGTCTTGCCCTACATTTGTGTGAAGTTATTTTAAAATCCGTTGAGAAATGTAGGTGCTACAGCGATGACAAAGTTTTTCTAAAAATAGCCACAGTGACCTTGACCTTGGGCGCAGAACCCTTAAAGTCGAACTTGCTCGAGATATTGTCTTGCCCTACATTTGTGTGAAGTTATTTTAAAATCCATTGAGAAATGTAGGTGCTACAGTGATGACAAAGTTTCTCTAAAAATAGCCACAGTGACCTTGACCTTGAGCGCAGCTACCTGAAAGTCGAACTTGCTCGAGGTATTGTCTTGTCTTACATTTGTGTGAAGTTATTTTAAAATCCATGGAGATATGTAGGCGCTATAGCGATGACAAAGTTTTTCTAAAAATAGCCACAGTGACCTTGACCTTGGGTGCAGCACCCTGAAAGTCGAACTTGCTCGAGATATTGTCATGCCCTACACTTGTGTGAAGTTATTTCAAAATCCGTTGAGAAATGTAGGCGCTAGAGCGATGACAAAGTTTCTCTAAAAAAAGCCACAGTGACCTTGACCTTGGGCGCAGCACCCTGAAAGTGGAACTTGCTCGAGATATTGTCATGCCCTACATTTGTGTGAAGCTATTTCAAAATCCGTTGAGAAATGTAGGCGCTAGAGCGCTGACAAAGTTTTGCTAAAAATAGCCACAGTGACCTTGACCTTGGGCGCAGCACCCTGAAAGTCGAACTTGCTCGAGATACTGCCATGCCCTACATTTGTGTGAAGTTATTTCAAAATCCATTGAGAAATGTAGGCGCTAGAGCGCTGACAAAGTTTTTCTAAAAATAGCCACAGTGACCTTGACCTTGGGTGCAGCACCCTGAAAGTCGAATTTGCTTGAGATATTGTCATGCCTTACATTTGTGTGAAGTTATTTCAAAATCCATTGAGAAATGTAGACGCTAGAGCGCTGACAAAGTATTTCTAAAAACAGCCACAGTGACCTTGACCTTGGGTGCAGCACCCTGAAAGTCAAACTTGCTTGAGATATTGTCATGCCCTACATTTGTGTGAAGTTATTTCAAAATCCATTGAGAAATGTAGGCGCTAGAGCGCTGACAAAGTTTTTCTAAAAATAGCCACAGTGACCTTGACCTTGGGCGCAGCACCCTAAAAGTCAAACTTGCTTGAGATATTGTCATGCCCTACATTTGTGTGAAGTTATTTCAAAATCCATTGAGAAATGTAGGCGCTAGAGCGCTGACAAAGTTTTTCTAAAAATAGCCACAGTGACCTTGACCTTGGGCGCAGCACCCTGAAAGTCGAACTTGCTCGAGATATTGTCATGCCCTACACTTGTGTGAAGTTATTTCAAAATCTGTTGAGAAATGTAGGCGCTAGAGCGATGACAAAAGGTGAACATACGTACGTACGTACGTACGTATGTACGTACGTACGTACGTACGTACGTACTTACGTACGTACTTACGTACGGGACAAAACCTATATCCCCTCACCACTTCGTGGTGTGAGGGGATAATAATAAGGATAATAAGAAAATGTGTATTTCAATTCAATACCTTGTGATCCTTCACTCAAGCATATCTGTTTCAATATTCTGAGTTTCTCTTGGACCTGATAGTCTATACAAAGGATCCTATTACATGTTTAGGTTTCAAAACCCATAAACACAGCCAACACCAAAGATTCTTAATGAAGCTCTATGCATTTTTTAAGAGGAATGGACACACTTATAGCGAATGTAACTCTGCCATTTAAATTTTTGCATCCCCTCTCAATGGGTCACAGGGGTGGGGGTCAACTCTAGTGGAAAACAAATTGCTCCCATTGAAGCTCTTTCCTTTAAGAGCAGACCCCTTTTAAGCAACAGAAAAGACGATAATAAAGACCAATATTTGTCTCCCTTTAAAATATGACAGAAAAAACAAAGGTACATCCATTCACTTTAATCAAATTTCATACCTGGAAAGGTACTGACGACCTTGTAATTTTCTTCTTTGGGTCCTTGGCCTTGTACTTAAAGGTCAAGTCTGTCTCCTTGGCAGCATTACCCACCTCCTTTACAAGCCGGTTAGTCTCCTGAATAAAAATAATACCGTAAAAATTCTATATACTGGGATGCTAAAAAAAGTTTCCATAATTGTCCTAAAATTGGAACAGTTTGGTTTTACAGTGCAGTAATGTGCCCAAAAAATGCAAATGGGATGGCAAATAGTGTAAACTCTGATCAGACTCTCCTCATGGAGCAGTCTGATCTGGGTTTGCACTATTTGCTAAGGCCTAAATGTCCCAATATATAGAATTTCTACGTTAATAGCTAGTCTTTCTTGTACTTTCCTATTAAATTAGCCAGTGGAAAATGTGTATTTTATTTTCCCTAATAAGTTCACCCAGTATGGGTAACTGGGCTATAATGAGTGTACTGGGTCCAAGTAGAAGGTTTAAGAGTGCACCCTTCCAGCCTAATTCATTCTTGCCTTGTAAGGTCTCATATGTGCCAGTTCTGTTAATGGTTTAAAATAAAGATTGAATTTTTTGTGTATTTGCCAGGAAAATGATGGGGTGTATTTGTTTCCTAAAGCCATGTTTTCTGTTTAAACAAAAGTTCAGAGAGTATTAATATTCATGGTGTCAGCATAAACTGCCAAATTCAAATTCCCACAAATATGTTTTTTTTTTCTTTTTTTTTTATATAACAGAATGATATGAGAACACAATAAAGCCCTGAACATGTCTGAAAATGTGAAGCTGTGAACTGTTGTCCCTATGATTGATTGATTGATTTGATGCTTACTGTCCACAGTAAACAGCTATGGTCATGTCGGGACGGTCAGTTAGCCTAACCACACTATTCCTGGGCAGGCTTAGTTGTCCCCATTAATTTGAAGTGAAAGACCGTAATTGTATTTATAAATTCTGTCTACATCTTCAGAAAAATGAAAAAGAAACAATAACAGAACAATTTTGGTGCAAACTGTAAGTGGCGCACCTCTTTACTTATAAGTGGAGGGGCTCTTATAGAGGTAATTATAATAAATGTAAGTATATACTCACCTGTCGGAAGCCTTCTTCATCAAACGTCAAGTCTGTGTGAAGAACAACTGTGACGTCCACAGCTGTAGCGATGATATAATTCTGGGCAATCAGTCTGAGTTGTCTCATCATCTCTAGAGGGTTCAAGACGTTGATCGTACCACCTGACACGACAGCACACTGCTGCACATGTTGTAGTCCTGTCTCTTGGCCCTCTACCGCAAGTACAGACAATTTAGTGTTGTTCCCTTTTGCAAACTCACCAATCTGAAATAGAACCCAATACAGCCTTGATAGCTTTACAGCCATGATAGCATTATACAGGGTTGCCTTATAAGGCAACTCTGTATAATGCTATCATGGCTGTAAAGCTGTCAAGTCATGGCTTAAACAAGCTTTCTCGTAGCCTTTCCCATATGGCTTACATTGAGATTAAACTACCAGTATAAAAGGAGTATTTAATGCTAATTTGCTTTCTCTTTCTTTGAAGTTTAATCTCAATGCAATACTCTTAACTTATAACGATGTGCCTGTCTATGGATCCCCAATATGGAGCTGGATGGATGATAAAGGGTCTGACAGCCCTTTAACAGTAGTTCAGTCATATCAGGCCAATGTGTGCATGCCATTGTGGATGAAATAATCCAAAGGCTACAGAAAAATCCTGATCTTTGCCCGAATCAAACCTATGACATTTGGATTCTAAGCCCCCTGCAAACACACTGGAACCAAACACTGTGCAATAAAAGGGATGCACTGTAGTTGAAATCTCAAAGCTATGGGGACATAGGGTGGGGGTTTTAGGATAATTTAAGATAATTTTTCTTATTTCTCAACAAAAACTTATGTTGTGACCCCTCATTAGAACTGTCTCGCCGAGAGTTCTAATGAGAGGTCACAACTTATGTTTATATGGAGAAATAAGGAAAATTATCCCTAAACTATCCCTGTTACCCCTTCTTATCTGGAGCTCTTATTTTCTCTAAAAACTGGGACACCTTAATCAATCAGTGAAATCCTGAATTCTAAACAAACTAATTTCAGAGTGTTAAAAAGGTAAGGACAGAATGGCAAATGGTACAGACAGTGATTGAACTGCTTGGTCTTATATCCGATATCAGGACTTACAAAATTTAATGGAATTAATTTTAGAATTTCAAAACTATTGCTGAGTAACTTTTAAATCACAAGCAGTTTGCCCAAACATGTGTCTCAGAAACACTACATCAATCCATATATCAGGAAGAAATAAATGGATGAACGACATGGGGTTTCTCTTTCAAAAATATTTTAATGCATAAGTTAGACAAATTTGTGATTTTGACCTTAGGTCAGCAGCAGCATTCACATGATGTCAGCATGATGTTTAAACTTTAGGATGTAAACCATGTCTCATATAAGAGGGCTCCATTCAAGTGCATGTATATCAAAACAACAAGCAAAACAATAATGACAAATGCCTAAGTTATGCTGGTAATTACTGACTTGTGATGCCATTCAGGAACCTAATCCTGAAGCTTGTACTCCATATCAAAGGTAAAACTACAGGGAAATAATGAACTAACTATGAAATGTATCTGATGTGGTTACAGCGATATGAGCAATTAAAGAATTTTAATACTTAAAGCCGTAAAAGCAAAAATAGTTGAATTTGCAAACAGTGCAGATCCAGATGAGGCAGCTCATGATGAGCTGCCTTTACTGGATTAACACTGTTTGTCCTCTTGTCTTTGAGTTCTCAATATAATATAGCTTGGATAAAACATTTTTCAAAATTTAGCAGACATCAATTTTGTCTTCTAATTGTTTTGTCTTTTAAATTTATCATAAAAGTTGACAAATGGACAGACGAATGAATGAAAAGGGACATACAAATGGATAAACTGATGGAATACAAAAACTATATATCACCTGACATACTGTATGCCGGGTAAAAATAAAAGAATTAAAAGAATAGTTTATAGTTTTGGATGGATGCAAAACAGAGTTAAGCATATGCACTGGGGTTAGCCAGTTATAACGAGCAGCAAAGATCCAGAGACCTTAAAATTTTGAACTTCTTTGTTAATTACTTATGAAATTGTAGGATGAGAGGTCTCATTAGAATTCACAACATAAGCTTTGCAGAAAAACAATGAAAGAACCGTATGACCAAATGCATTAGACTCTATGCAGCTTGTATATCTAGATGTATATGTATACAGATACATACAGATATATGTTCCAATATTTACCGTTTTATAAAAGTCAGATCCAGCACCTCTCAGTGATCCAACACCCACATTTGGTTCCCCATCCGTACAGAGAATTACTTCTGACATCGGGGAATCAGCAATGATTCCCGCACTTATTGCTAATGCTGGGCCGAGAGCTGTACTACCAGTAGTATGCAACCTCTCTATCTTTGCATCCATCTCACTGAAGAAAATTTAACACACAATATAAATACCTTTTTATAAAAATCTTTGCCATGTTCATAGTCCAGGTTTCCTACACCAACATTTGGTTCCCCATCTGTGCAGAGTACAACTTCTGATAAGGGGGTTCCGGCGATGAGCCCAGCACTGATTGCTAAGGCTGGCCCTAGAGCTGTACAGCCTTCTGTGAACATTCTTTCTATCTTTTTATCCAAAGATCTTGAATAACAAGCAATTTAGTTTTAAAGAAATGATATAGGACTGAATCATGGCTTTGAAGTCTGAAACATTTGTTGAGTCACCCAAAAACTATTAAGGAAAAAGATAAGGCTCTTAAGTCAAATGGGCACAGTTTTGGGGAAGCACCTCTTCCTTTTTCATTTTCGTCTCCCTTTCCAATAGGGGTCAAAATTTTTCTTCCCTAGCAGCGAATTCTTTCCTTTACAAGTAGACCCCTTTTGGGAAGGACTACATTGTCCAGGGAAGCCAAAAGGAAGTCATGAAAGTTGTCTCCCTTTCAAACAATTTTGAAACAAAAACATGGAGGTGTACCCATACACCTTAATAGAACAAAAGAAATAGAAAATGTCAGATATCTGAAACATGAATATGAGATATCTTAAAGACATTTTTATCATAGCTTATTCTATTAAAATTCATTTAAACTCTGACAGTGCTGGTGTGACACAGTTTTAATTTAAAATACATATAGTATTCATAGAACCTTGGCTCCACCTAGTGGGAAAATAAATTCTATTTAAAATTCAACTTCCACATCGTAATGAAATATAAATGAAGCATCACATGAACAATAAGACAAATTCTTATCCATCTGACAAAATCATTCCTTTCTAGAGCTGTCTGAAAATTTTCTATCCCAGCCTGCTGTCTCAGAGTAGGCTCTGAGCTATCTCAATCTATCAATCATTGCTTAATACAGCCAATCATGTTAATTTCAACAAATCTACTTGCTACTTGTCATGTAAATTTCATGCAGGATACAGGGTTTAACTAGGCTGCGTTTTTGCACCAATGGGGCGCTTTGAAAGTCCTTGGCCCGTTTTTGAAAATACAGTGCGCCGGATTGGCACGAAATCCAATTCATTGGCCCTTTTCCGATTTCATTGTGCGCCGGCATGACTTATTTTAAGCAGTATAGCTTTTAGCAAGTCAGTATGAGAAGACGCTTTCTGCAGTATTGAAATTTAAGCGCAAAGCGTTCTGACAACTCAGAGAGCATAACTAGTAACCGGATATTGATTTACAGTCAAATTCGGTAGTTCGAACGTCAATTCTTTGAATCCATCGGAAACTTCGAATATTTCCAAAGGTCCCGAATTTTTTGCTGTGCATGCTATACAAATTCGCCTCGGTAACTTCGAACGTTGATAGTTCGAAAAATCAGATTTTTCGAAAGAAAAATTTGGTCCCCAACTGCAATTTCCATTAGAAATATCTCTTAAAATTCGAAGTCGCAATTATCGCCGCAAGCTACCGTCAGCCATGCTGAAAGATCACGCACGAACCCGATGACGCGTGACGGCGCTAATCGTGTTTCAATAGCAGGTAAATGCTCTTCTTTTGTGACTTTATTAAAGATGTTTTTAGCATGCGATTAAAATTAAATTTGAGTAGAAGACGTCGTTAATCATTTATCTGCGTTTGAACTGGGGGTGATCAAAGATATAACGCCGTGACGTAAAGGTAATGATCGGCGATGCTCATTGCTCAAAATATGATCCTTGTTTTACATGTAACCATGTTTAGTTGAAAAAAGAATGTTCTGTTGCTGACACAGTGGTTGCTGATGTAAATAAATGAAGAATACAGGTTATTTTGTTTCTTTTTTGTCATTAACAGTCCGATTTCTGAAGGCATACGGGAAGATGACAGTCAAATTATCTGTTTGTATCTTCTTTCACGCCTTACAGAAGAGGTAATTACCACAATACAGGTGCGTTTCACACATTCGACGCGACCACAAGGTCACGGTAGATTTCGGACATTTCCGTTACTTACGGAAATAGCCGACTCGGTAACTTGGAAATTCGGATAGTCCGAAGTAAAATCGGGAGTCCCTGGCACTTCGAACTACTGAAGTTCGACTGTATTTAAGGTGCATTAACCAATGCGGGGGAAACCAGCTATTCTAAACATGTCTGCAACCTCGCAATCACAGAAATGAATTGGTGATTACTTTTCTGCCAAAAAGCGGGAACAAAGAAATCGGAAGACACCAGTGATGAAAAACAATCAAATGATGAAAAAGCTGAGAAATCCTATGCAAATAACTTCAAAACGAGTGGCTACAAAAGCTTCAGTTTCACTGGCTTTATCACGATGTGAACAAATGATATCTTGTGATATCTGTATACAGTAATACAAAAATAACGCTATTTACTGCTGTATTATGGCAAGTTAGAAGTAATTGGGTTTCAAAATGCCAAAATCATGATTATTTGGTCGTAAAAAGTGCTGGCCCATCTGAAAAAACTGGTGGCCCCTTTTTAAAATATTGATGGGCCACTGGCCCATTCTGATAAATTTCTAGATTGAACCCTGAGGATATGAAATTGGCATGAAACGTCATTGTATATTTCTGATTAGCTGCCGATCTTGCAAAAATTTATGCAGAAGATGAAATTAGCATGGCAGAACCACAATGTATTAACAGAAAATTAGCTGAAGGTATATACTAATGGCCTGAACAAAAGGTTTAGTATTCAATGGCTATTCTGTTTTATTACATATGACGGGTGAGATGAATACATGTAATCAGTGATATGGTGTTGAGACCTCAACAAGGAAATCTCAGGCTTGTTTCCAGATTATTTAAGTCTCATGCTCGGCAAGCCTTGCATGAGACTAAATAATCTGGAAACAAGCCTGAGATTTTCTTGTCTCGACCTCAACCCCATCAGAGATTCTATTAGTTTCCAAGAAAAGAAATGGAGTAAAAGACATATGAGCCACGACAGGACCAATAAAGTGGCATGTGCCCAGCGAAACCTCACATCAGCCTGTGCATCTGCCCAGTCTGATCAGAGTCTTCGTTCAGCGCTAAAAGGGTAGATAAGGATCTAAGATACCTCCATGTTGACAGCCGCCAAGAGTCTGATCAAACTGGGCAGATGCACAGGCTGGTCTGAGTCTTCGCTAGGTGCACATGCCACTTTGTTGGTTTTGTCATGTCTCAGCTCACTGTATTTTTAATAAATACTCACTTGTGCGTATTCTCAAGAGTGCCGAGATTCATTCCTGTGGCATAGTTACTGCCAATCTGTATCAATTCATCATAGTTCTCCAGGCACTGGCCCTGGAATGTCTGTGGTGTGTCAGTGCTACAATCACCCCACACATATACAGTTGAACCAAAGGTTACCAAGGCAACCTGTTTGTCTGGATACTCAATCTTCAACCTCTCCAATTGCCTGTAACAACAATATAAGGATTTGTTGAATTCACTAACATGTAAAATTTTATTATAAGCAAAAGTAAAAACACTACGTTATACTGAAGATATAAAAATAAATACACCTTTCGCCAGGAAGCCAAACCTGCCAAGTTTTCAATTCACAAAAGAGTGAGAATGTGCGCGAAGCCTCGATTTAGCCCCCTTTTTCGCGTCAGTTCATTCGCGGAGAAACCCATTGACAATGGAAAAGAGTGAGATTTTTGTGTCATTTTTTTCTCTTTATGTGAAACTAGAGATTGGGGATGGTAGTGGGGAGGAGTAGGATCAGTAGGTAATTACTTAAATGAAGATACACATCAAGTATTCTTATTTGCTAAAATTTTATACATTGAGTTTATTAAAGTGATCTGCTATCAGAATGGCAAGTTATGTTCTGCAATGAAGTTGCTAAAGAGAGTTTCAGCTCTGATAACATCTTGGGCTGTCTTGGTAATAACAAAATCAGATACCGATTGCAAAAGTTTTGACGTTTTCAATGACCGACTGTGAAGATCAGTGTTTTATACATCGTTTTTTTTCTGGCGTGGGAAACACTGAAATGCCTTTGGCAAAGTTTACAAAATGCAAAGTTGTTGCCCTTCTCAACCTTCCTAACCCAGATCTCCCATCCATTTTAGTACTTTGATTTATAAACCTTTCTTTTTCTCCAGCGTTTTCAAGTTGTCAATATTTCATCTACATACAAACGGAAGTACACATTTGGTCGTTTTCGGCTCTAATCGCTATTGAATACTCGAGTTATTTATACCCACGTTATTTTAAGACTATCAGAAACCTTTACCATTACCTTTTTTTAGACCAGGTGACGAATTTTCCCAGAGATAAATATAGATTCGGTGACCGAGATTGTCTGAATGTAGCGGAAGTTGAGAGAAAAGACATTTTTGACAATCAAGAGAGCGCAAAAAAAGGACATTTTTTTTTGTATTCTCCTGTTTAAAGTGAAATCGTGAGCAAGCAAAGGAAGCGTGAGTTATGGCTATTTTTCAAAATACGATCGTGAGGTCGTGGGAGGCGTCCAAATTCGTGAGGGTCACGCACAAATCGTGAAACTTGGCAGGTATGGGAAGCAAGGAATGAATTGAATAAAAATGATAAATTATAAACAGTTATCAGGCCTTGTTACACAGGGATGTACATAATACTTAATTTCATAATCATGTAACATAATACCTATTTTAAAGTGCATAACATTAACATCAGTGGCTAAGATGACTCAATTTCAATCATTTTTGCATCTAAACCCCACCCCCCCGACCCTAAGATTGGTAGTATTATACTAGTGGTCATTTAATATGACATTTATGAAACAACCTTTCCAGGAGTTTCATAAATTTCATATCAGTTGACAACTCCTTTTATCATATATGGTTCTGTCATATTTTCTCATGAACCAAATATGACATGAACAACTAAAAAAAATATTTTTTCCCCAAATCCACTATCTATTGCTTTATCTATCAGAGTCAGGCAAGAAAGAAAATCCTTTTGTAAAAATTACCTTCTGGCAGCATCTTTGATGGCTTGAAGTCTGGACATAGACTGGTCTCCATGAGACGTTCTATCTCTTGCATTTCTCCACACAGCTGTAACAGAATACATCTTTAAGTGGAATGTGTACATTTTCAGGGGAAGCAACTCTGACATTTTCTTTATTCCTCCATTTTCAACAGGGCCCATCAACTCTTACAGGAAAGGATTTGCACCTCTAAAGAGTAGACCCCTTCTTGGAAGGGTTTCCTAGTCCAGGGAAGTAAACAGGAAGTCACAAGAGTTGTTCCCCTTTATAAAGCTGGTGGAAAAACAAAGAAGTGTGACTATACACCTTATGGTTGTTGGTGCACTTCAACAGGAGATCATTCAGCTCTGAAAAACTCAAACACTAATATCGCCATTCCAATAAAATCTGATGTGCATCACAGCGTTATAATGATCTATATTTAAGTTTTGAAATTCCATTCATAGGTTACTTAGTTATGGCTCAACTTGTTGGTTTAGCATCAATTCAAGGGCAACAACTCATGCACTACTACAGCCATTCTGGCAAACTTTGATGTGTACCGCTGTGTTATCATTGATATCCATTTATTTTACATTCCATAAATTCTGTTCATTGGTTACTAAGTAATAGCTCAATTTGTTGATTTTAATTCAATGTAAGGGCATTAACTCAAGCACTACTGAGCCACTCCAACAAAATTTGACCTGTACCATCACTTAAGGTAATATGAGCCGCAACACAAATAAAATTACAAAGTGGCGTGTGCGGCTAGCGCAGACTCGGATCAGCCTGAGCATCTAAGCAAAGTCCCCCATAAAAATCAAAATGCAAATTTATCTTGACTAACAATGTACCACATTTTTTTGGGTACAATAACGGTGGTAGTGTAGAGGATAACATGCTGAACTACCAATCCAGGGGTTGCAGGTTCGATCCCCCACTTCTCTGGTCTATCAGGTGAGATTTTAAACTGAGGTCCCATCTCTGTATGACCTAATAATTGTTTGGTGGACGTTACATCAGAGTTCACTCACTCATTAATATCCCCAGCTATAAGACAGTTTTTTTCCTTCCAAAACAAACCCGAAAATCTATATACATTTCATAAGATGGATCTAGATTTTTGGGATTGTTTTTGAAGTGTAAAACCCATCTCATAGCAAAACTTCAAAAGACTGATTAGATCTTTGGGGGTCATCATAGAGATGGAAAAACACTTTTTTACTGCTAAATAATTATAACAGTCATTAGCAGACCATACCGTATTAATCCTATTAAACGCCCCGGGGGCATTGCATTTTATGAAAGGGGGTGTTATTTAGAGCCCAAATTGTAGCAAACCAGCCACTGCCATGATACCTGTAATAAAGAGCATTGAGGGGAAACGGTATGCAACTCTGCCGTTTTTACCTCCCTTCTCAGTAAGGGGGTGGGGTGTGGGGGGTGGGGGTGTGGAGGTAACTCTTAGTAGATCCCATTTCAAAGCTATCTTACCCAGGGAAGCAAACAGGAATTCATACAAGTTGATAAGTCATTATTTTTGGAAAGGAAGCAGGGGGCATTTATTAGAGCAGGGGTGTTTATTAAGATTAATACGGTATCTGCTCAATCAATGGAATTTGTCTAAAAAGCCAATAAAATTTTCTGAACATTAAATACCTTGGAGTTCAGGCATTCTAACAGTGCAACTCATGGACCCACTGATATCCATACAATATACCACCATGCCTTTACTTTCCTTCTTCTCTGGAGTTGTCTCCCCTGTTGCTACCTGCTCTGCATTCTCAGAATCTGCTTCTGGCCTAGCAGGGACCAACACAAAATCAAAGCTTTCCCCTTGTGGGACCTCTTCTGGGGTAATATCAAGCCCTTCATTCTTGTAATCACAGAATTCACTACAAACAAGACATATCAATATGACAAACAATGCAAAACAATACCTTGAAGTTGGGGTAATCTGACATGCATCCCCATAGAAGTGCTCACATCCATACAATAAACAACCATGCCCTTGTTGTCTTTCTTTTCTGGAGTAGCCTCCCCTGAGGCCTCTTGTTCCATGCTCTCAACTTCAGGCTCTGGCCGAGCCGGGATCAAGACAAAATCGAAACTATCACCCTGTGGTACTTCTTCTGGGGTAATATCAAGACCTTCGTTCTTGTGCTCACAAAATTCACTGCAAACAAGTCATAAACAGAGATTCCCAAACAAGTGTCTTGTTTACCCTGAGCGCCAAATAATGACAGGGGCTTAACTAGGGGCAATTTCATAATACGCACAACCATGTTTTATTCTCTACTTCTTGAAGGGAAAGCTAGTATTTCAGCCACTTTGGTAATTGGTATTGAAATCTTGTCTAATTTATAAATATTCAGCATGCAAATATGCAGGTGCGTTTTGAAATTTTGTCAATTTTGACAAAATTTCAATACGCACTTGCGTATTTGCCGTATAGGTAGCTACGCCTTTGAATGAGTTGTGAATGATTATTCTATGAGAGCAATGGTGGACTCAAGGAACACATATGACTACTGGTGGAGGTGAACTAAAGTGTTTCCTTCAATCGTCTTATCTAAAATGTTCATCTTTTTCAAGAATACAAAATAGAGTTAATTTACCCAAATTCCAGAGCTCTCGAAAAGTGGGTTATGAGGATACTTTGTTTTTATTTCTTAATATAGGCATGTTGTGACCCCCAACAGAAGTGCCTAATGAAGGGATTCTATGGACTGATCACAAAATATGATTGTAGACTAAGTAATTAGAAATTCTCCACAAATTATCCTCAAAATCTACCCTTCTCTGGTTGATCTCTGAACTTCTGCATTTCAAGACCAATCCCTTAAGAGTCATCCATCAGGAATAAGATACATCTCAGACTTCTACATTACTATCTCCCAACTCGGAATTAGGACCAATCTTCTTGTCCTGTTAAAAGCTGTTATATAAAACTGTTGCCTGATAGATAAACAGTGCAGACCCTCAACAGACTGTTCCTAAGGAGCAGTCTGATCTGAGTCTACACTATATTATTTCTCACACATGTCTGTCTCAATAAAATTAGTTCTTTTTACAGCAAGTTAATACCTACCACACCCATGTTGACTGGTCTCCCTCCCGCTCTAACTTGGATATTGAGGACAATATAGCCTGGCAGCCCTTACAATGAACGGGGTCACCAGTGACGATGTTCGGCTCCTCTTCCAAAATCTCCATTTTCAACATCATTACATTCGCATCAGCTTTCTTAACCTTTTTGATCTTTGGTGGTGCTGGAGCAGCTGAAATCATGTGTCACAGAAATTAATCAATTATCATGAATCACACTTTTCAGACTCATCAGTACAAATTTGATCATGACCAGTGATCTCCCCAGACCATTCAGGCATGTTGCTTGCAACATGCTTTTCTCTTCAAATTACCTTTGCAACATGCCTTAATTTCCAACGAAAATTTATAAAAATGCTACTATTTTCATTTCTTAGCCAGTAAAGTTGTTTTAAATGCATTAAGGATCATCAAAAATCATTTATAATGAAAATTTAGGCTAATTTTGGAAAAGAAAGGCTATGTTAAGGATCTTAAAAATTGATCAACAGGTCAAAATCTGATTTTTGCGTTAAAAGCGACATGCCTTCTGAAATTTCTGGGGAGAACACTGATGGTGTTAAAGCTTTCCCCATCAAATGTATAGGAAGTGGTGTTGAGTGCAAATTTGTGATAACACATGTTGGCAATGTTGAGGTGTTAAAATTTTATGCCTTGATGACATCGGATGTAAACATATTTTTCTGCTGACTTCTGCCCAATATAAAATCCTTCAGAAAACATCGCAATACATTTGCAGTTCCATTTTGTATAATGTTAGCAATGTTTAAATCGAAATAATTTTTCCATACCTGTGTTTCATCGCTGTTTAACATGTGTTGGGCAGATGCAAATATCTATTCACTCTGGTTTTGTCATCCTGAATATTTTACCATATGCCCTCCAACATCATGTGTTAATCAGAAATAATTCATATTTCATAAATAAATTCATAAACATTATTGTTGATTTTTTTTTTTTTTTTTTGGTCCTTTCTCCTCAATCTTTTCATAATTTAAAATTGTGCTGAGCATAAAACTTGCAAACATTTACAAACTGCAAGCATTTACACAAGCATATAAACATTTGTAAAAAGGTGCAAGCGCCACATCAGGGAACACACTTCTTATTTTCTAATCTATTTTGATTTTTTATAGCCAACTTGTCAAAATCGTAGTGCAAAACATCAAAATGCTCATGGCATGGCCACTGAGTACATCTGTAGAACTCTTGCACTATATGTTAATGCAGCAAAGCAGAATGCAACATCATGAGCCTCAGGACTGGGTAGACATCAGCAGAAAAGCTATATTTGATTTTAAGCTGCAATAGATAATACCAACAATGTTGCATGTGCACCCAGCAAAGACACAGATCAGCCTGGACATCTGCCCAGTCTGATCAGAGTCTTCACTATGCACTTGATTATCTGGAGTAGAGTGACTTACGTGGTATATTAGATGCCCCATCGGCACTGCCCCCAGCCTGCGGTTGTTGCTGTTGTTGTTGAGCATCAGGGTCACCTCCCGTGAAAGGTCGGGTGACTATCTTCTTGAGGGACCCTAACAAACCACCACCTGATTTAGGTCTGGCTCCTTGAGCTGGAGAAAAAGAATATTTGATGGGGCGATACTTCACAGGTTTAGATAAGGTGGGGTTCTGAAGATAATTCTGAGACAAATTTTCTTATATTTCAATGAAAAAGTATGTTGTGATGCCCCATTAGAAACGTAGAAAGGAGGAATTCATGGGAATTCATCTGAGAATTTCTGCTAATACAGTAAAAATCCTATGGAGCATTCTGGCCAGTAGTAGTAGTATTTCAATTCTCATATCGACGTTACTCCCGCACCTCAGCGGAACAAATCCATAGCCGCAGTAACGGGGCGCTGAGCATCCGTCCATAGCATTCTGACCAAGACCCAAACCCACATATATATGATGAGTAGAGTTGGACACTGAACTTCACATACTACTCTAAGCAGTCCACCCACTTAAAGGAACAGTTGCATTATAGGTATATCTATTGTCAATAAGGTAATCAAAATATGTGTCAGGTTCCCCAACACTTGCAAAATTAAACCACAATAATGACCATAAAGGAGCAGTCTGATCATGGTCTGAACTATTTGGTCTGAACCATCTGTCATGCAAACTAAGGTGATTTGGTACACTTCCATGGGAAGCAACTCTACCGTTTTCATTTTTGCCGACATTCTCAACAGGTACAACTCTTAAAGGAAAGAATTTGCTCCCGAAAGTTTGAAGTTGACCTCTTTTATGAAGGGTACAAAAATGACTGAATAGACAGGATTGAAATGCTTTCCCATATCTCTGGCGTTGTATTGTGAAGAAACACGTGTACCCGACCTACGTTTCGTCCATTATGCGGACTCTTCGGGGGAATCCTGTCTAAAATGGACTCGACAACTGCGAATCAAGTTATGATTTGACTGGTCAAAATTGCGCCTTATATAGTCATGAAAACGGCTCTCAAACCGGTTCCCAGAGCCGTTTCCAGCTTCATGAGCCAGCGGCTCCCGTAAGCGGCTGTGAGAGCCGCTTTAGCAAACCAGCACTGAAGCCAGTTGAGCCGGGTCAAGAGAGCCCACATCCATCTCCCAAGAAACCGGCTTCACAACCAGAACAACTCAATCTCACGAAAAGGAACCAGTTTGTTTCTTTGTTCAACATAAGAGGGCAGTCATTTGGACTTTCACCTAGACACCCGAGTGATTATATTGTTGAGTATTGATAATTAACTGAATGTGAGATTGTTTGGAGCTTCTATGTTATGATGTTCGGATGTGATTAGCAAGATGACCGCTGCACATACAAACTTTCCCTATTACCCCTTGGTAAATAGTCAATATGTCAGAAACCAACCAAACTAGGACGGTAACCAGTTGCCGATTATGCGCAGTAAGCGATCTCGCCACGTGAGTTGCTAAGGAAGCGTGTATACGCTACATTCGCCCCAGACGATTTCGGCCGAGAGTATTGACTTTAATGTCAATCTCTGTGCAATTTGAATGTTTGTTCATTGGCCTAGGATAAGCAAACCCATTTCCTAGTCAGATTTGACATTAATCCAGTTTCCCCTTTGTCACCATAGTTTAATGTGGTATGAACAATGAAAAAGTACAGCGAAATGACATGTTATAAGGTCATGCTTACTGACAGATCCTTATTACTCCACGTTGTTATTCATATGTATGTAGAAGTTTTCTGTAAACCAAAGGATACAGGATTTAAATGACAAAACCTGCCGCCGTTAACTTAAATGTTATCAGCCTGATCAACAAACTTTGAGATGGTAAACTATGATTGGATTTGACATCCAGAAAGGTTAATTCGTCATATCGATAACTAGTTCCCTACGGGCATTTGTGCATTTGTCCTTTAATATAGATTCATGAATATCACAACTAGGACAGATAAAGCAGCTAAATACCATTTATTTATTTATGGCATGCTTTTCTCACGTCAGAATAAATAAGACAATTTAAATATCTTTTATCACAAAGCTGACAGGTTGAAATTTAAACATCACAGTCGAAGCGCGTGGCAGTTTAGCCCCTGCTGTGACTTCAGAGCTAATGTTTACCTTTAAAACTAGTATGTTTACCATAGCAACAATATATTTTTATATTGTATATTCATCGGAGAAATAGGGAAAAATATTTGTGAACCAGGGAAAATTCGGAAAAGTCTTATTTTTTCATTAAACCAAGTAGATGTTGTTTTGTGGATAACGAAGCAGACAGATATAAAGTTGCATTTTAAGGTAAACTTTTACCGAAAATGTATATTTTCTTTGTTTAAAATGTAATAATATTATGTACGCGAAAGGTATTTGGCTAATGCGCACATGTAGATAATGTCTAAGATTTTCAGGATGCAATGCGCATACACTACCCGCAAAATGTCAAGGGAGGCAACACGAGCTGATTGCGCAACAAAATGGCGGATCTAAATTACCCAAGGAAATTTGTATGTGCGCTGTAGGTAAATAAGATAATAACAAGAGCTCTGCAAGCGGGGCAATATACGCCCGTTTCTGAATGTTTTTTTTTTGCACTGTTTCATCCTTCTATACATTGCTATCAAGTTTATCAAAACATTCCAAACATTAAGGTTCTCAAAAGAAACGCCTTAAAAAAGTAATCAAAGGGATGTAACTAAAAAAAAATAAGGAAGGGGAAGCAATTATTCTTTTATTAGACATACTGTCTCAACCTATTACACATTGCTATAAAGTTTCGTCAAGATATTCCATAGGGTTACCTAGTAATGACTTGCCCAAGAATAGCCGTAGAAATTAATCAAAGGGATATAACTCCAAAAAAAAGGAAGGGAGAGCAATTATTCTTATATAAGACACACAGCCTCAACCTAATACACATTGCTATAAATTTTCATCAAGATATTCCATGCGGTTGCCTAC
The DNA here is from genome assembly GCA_963989385.1 of Ctena decussata. NCBI lineage: Eukaryota > Metazoa > Mollusca > Bivalvia > Lucinida > Lucinidae > Ctena > Ctena decussata. Next base: position 69,948,319 of record OZ022499.1, read on the forward strand.
ATATCGCTTGCATAAGAATAGCCTAAGAAAATATTCAAAGGGAGGTTACTCCAAAAATAAGTAAGGGGAGGCAATCCTTTTTATATGTGACATATTGTGTCAACCTAATATACATCACTATCAAGTTTCATCACAATAGTCCAAAGGGTTAGTTAGATATGAGGTGTACAAATATAGTCTGACAAAATAATCAAAGGGAGGTAACTCAAAATCTAAGTCAAGGGGAGTAACCATTCTTGTATTAGACACATTGTCTTAACCTCATAAACATTGGTATAAAGTTTCATCATGATATTCCCAAGAGTAACCAAGTTATGGAATGCTAAAGAATTGCCATACAAACTGCCATAATAGAGTTTTTTCAAAGGACTGTGACTCTGCTAAAAATCATTGCAGCAAAATTTCCGTAAAATATGCGCTACTCCACATCGTAGTCTTACTATTTACAAAGTTTCAGCTTAATTGGATGAAAACTGTAGGAGGAGTTATCCGGAAACGAACACCCCAAAAATTCTAAGTAAAGGGCTGTTACTCCGCCAAAAATCATTGGAGCGTAACCTCGAAACGATATGCGCTGGTCCACCTCATAGTCTTACTTTATACCAAGTTTCAGCCTGATTGGCTGTAAACTGTAGGAGAAGTTATCCGGAAACGAAAAGTTTACGCCGGCCGGACGGACGGACAGATGCCAGCGCCATAACAATATACGTCCCGTTTGTCAAACAGGCATATAAAAATGACTCTTTTATGAAGGACCTCCATCTCCAGAGAAGCAAACATGAAAAAAAGTTGTCTCCCTTTGAAAAAATGGCAAGAGAACATAACAGTGTACCCATACAATTGAACATGTCCTGATATTATGGGCAATTACAGTTATTTACCTGGCAGTCCTCGCTGCCGAGGTGGTTCTGATGCAGTTTTCCTTCCTTTCGTTTTCTTTTTTCTTGGTGCCGATTTCATGGCATCTGGTATCCCACGAACCTTGAACTGTTTTCTGTATGAGTCTTCGATAGTTGGATCATAATTGTCGACAAAAGTGTTGCTGACGAATCGTACAGTGATGCTGGACTTGCCGACACCACCCGATCCTACTACAACCACCTACAGAAAACAATCATCAACACTATAAGCTTTTGACTGCGATATGTAAGATATGATGAAGTTTTATATCAGATTTGATAAAAATGACTTACACAAAATGTTAAACATGCGCTTCCCAATTAATAACCAGAGGACCAATGGTCCTGTAGCTCACCTGGCACCTTCTGTCAACAGACACAATTTGTCATTTCGCTCATTTGTTACAATTTGAAACCAGTAGCTTAAAAGGTGTGCATATTTTAATTTTAAAATCTCAGTGACCTTCAGCAAAGTTCAAAAAATGACCTTGACCTCTGATGACCTTGTCTTCATGTATTCATTTAGTTAACCATATTTTCCAATTATTATATCTAGGCTTAAAAATAAATCTGTAACATCAACTGTATAAGCATTTTCCCACATAAAGCATTACATACCAAAGTTGACCTTGCCATAAATTAGGTCAAGGTCAATGCGCCGTCATGATTTGAACAAACTATAAAGGGCCCGGGCCCTCAATGCTACATACCATGCCACTAGGTCATTGTGCCTTTGGTTGTGAAGAAGCAGATTTTCGAAGGAGTTTTACCATATATGGGCATGTCATAGACTTGAATGGTTTCTGAGAAATCCACTGCTTAAGCATTTTCCAATGCATCAAAATCGACCTTGCCATAAATTAGGTCACAGTCAATGCGCAGTCCTGATTTGTATAAATTATGATTGAAAATCTTGATGACGGACAGGCTGACAGAATGACCTTGACCTATAGTGACATAATATCTTCAGCTGTTCATTTAGTTGACCATATATACCAAATATTGTACCTTAGACTTAATAGTTTCTGAGAAATCCACTATTTGGGCGTTTTCCAATATAAGCCTAAGGTACCGAAGTGGACCTTGTCTTAAATTAGGTCAAGGTCACCCCACTGTCATCATTTGTACATAGTATGATGGGCCTAAATGCCCGATGCTACATACCAAGTTTCAAGGTCGTAGGCCTTTTGGTTCTAGAAAAGAAGATTTTTGAAGGGTTTTTACCATATATGGGCATGGTGGCCATCTTGGTCATGTGACCTGGATACCCCGAACAAACTTTTGTTCCCCTTACCTAGGTAGGCTCCATATGAAATTTGACTTCAATCGGCCTAGTGGTTTCAGAGGAGAAGATGTTTGAAAATCTTGACAACGGATGGCTGTCAGAATGACCTTGACCTTAAGTGACATAATATCTTCAGCTGTTCATTTAGTTGACCACATATACCAAATATTGTACCTTAGACTTAAATAATTTCTGAGAAATCCACTGTTTAGGCGTTTTCCCATAAAAAAGCCTAAGGTACCGAAGTTGACTGTGTCATAAATTAGTTAAAGGTCATTGCACGGTCATCATTTGTATAAACTATGATGAGCCTGAATGCCCATTGCTACATACCAAGTTTCAAGGTCATAGGCCTTTTGGTTCTGGAAAAAAAGATTTTTGAAGGGTTTTTACCATATATGGGCGTGGCGGCCATCTTGGTCATGTGACCCGGATACTCCCAACAATCTTTTGTTTTCTCAACCTAGGTAGGCTCCATATGAAATTTGACTTCACTTGGCCCAGTAGTTTCAGAGAAGAAGATGTTCGAAAATCTTGACGACGGACGGGCTGACAGAATGACCTTGACCTTAAGTGACATAATATCTTCAGCTGTTCTTTTAGTTGACCATATATACCAAATATTGTACCTTAGACTTAAATAATTTCTGAGAAATCCACTGTTTAGGCATTTTCCCATGTAAAAGCCTAAGGTACCGAAGTGGACTATGTCATAAATTAGGTCAAGGTCATCACACGGTCATCATTTGTATAAACTATGATGGGCCGGCATGCCAGACGCTACATACCAAATTTCAAGGTCGTAGGCCTTTTGGTTCTGGAAAAGAAGATTTTTGAAGGGTTTTTACAATATATGGGCGTGGCGGCCATCTTGGTCATGTGACCCAGACCCAGGGTATAATGTTTTGTTCTGCCATCCCATTAAGACTCCATTATGAAATTTGGCTTCAATCGGCCAAGTGGTTTCAGAAAAGAAGATGTTTGAAAATCTTGACGACGGATGGACCGACGGAATGACTTTGACCTTTAGTGACATAATATCTTCATTTGCTCATTTAGTTGACCATGTATACCAAGTATTGTACCTTTGACTTAAACAGTTTCTGAGAAATCCACTGTTTAAGCGTTTTCCATATAAAAGCCTAACATACCAAGGTTGACCGTGTCATAAATAAGGTCAAGGTCATTGCAAGGTCATCATTTGTATAAACTACGATAAGCCCGCATGCCCAATGCTACATACCAAGTTTCAAGGTCATAGGCCTTTTGGTTCTGGAGAAGAAGACTTTTGAAGGGTTTTTACCATATATGGGCGTGACGGCCATCTTGATCATGTGACCCAGATACCCGGAACAAACTTTTGTTCCCCCGACCTAGGTAGGCTCCATATGAAATATGGTATTCAGTGGTTTCAGAGGAGAAGATGTTTGAAAATGTTGACGACGGACGGACGGACGACGGATGCCTGGCTATACTATATGATACTAATATGAGCCTAAAGGCTCAGGTGAGCTAAAAATGTAGAAAAATGCTCAAATATCAAAAATCAAAATATGAGTTTTCTTGAAACAATTTTTATATTGAATCAATTGGAAATGCTAAATTAGCTCTTGGTAGTATCCTGACAAACAGTCTGATCAGGGCTTATACTATTTTCTCTAGGCCAAATTCTTCTTGAATATCCATGGTAAATACCACACTGGTACTTCTACACTAGCTCTGACTAAAACCATTCATACTCTTCTAACCTTATATCCAAATCCGGGTCTAGGTGTGTTTCTGACAAGTTCTTCGAATGCCTCTGTGACTTTATCTCCAGTTTTCGCAGATGTCTCTATGAAAGGAATGTTCAGTTTCTTAGCCAGGGCAGCTCCTTCATCTTTAGTGACCTGTCGTTCTGACTCGAGGTCAGATTTGTTACCACATAATACCTGAGGAGAAATAGACAATTACATTTTACAAATTTTTTCTCTATGTATCTACACTGTCTCCTTAGCTTTTGAAATAACAGAGCCCAGTTGTTCAAAACTGACGATGCCATTAGCTAATGAGACGTCATATTGACAAATATATTGTATGCAAAAGCACTGCTGTTTTGGCTGAACAAAATTAAGGAGCTTTTGCACTGCAAAAGCTCCTTATATTTTTTCAGCCAAAATTTTTTTATATGTACAGTACTACAACATTTAACAAATCCTTGACTAACAGCTTTGTTTAAAAGCGTTTGAACAACCAAGCCCTGGTAATCATAACCATCTGAATCTATTAAAATTTGATAAAAAAAAATCTTTGACATTAGCCTCAGTTACTAAAGAGATGGGCAATAAACCACTCTATCCCGTTAAACATCTAGCAAAGTAGGAAATAACTAGAATTGTTTTCCTACGAAAAAACAGATGTCTCCCCCCTTTTTGATGTCCAAAGGATCAGTCATTAAGACGCCAAGGGAAAAACAATATGTTTCCCTACCCTGAAGCAGGGATTCATAATAAGTAAAAAGTATAAATGCAAGAGTTATAGTTGTTATGCTCTGCATGTCATGTAATGTTGACTGATATTCATATTTAGTTTTTGTCAAAAAATATAAATGCAAGAGTTACAGTGCTCTGCACGTCGTCTATTTATATGTTGACTGATATTTGTATGAAGTTTCATGAATATAGCTTAAACGGTTTTCAAGTTATAGAGCTTAGACAATTGAGACACGATTTTGTGAATGACAAAGTTCCAAAGGAAATAGGTCAAATAGTATAAATGCTGTGCTCTGCAGGTTGTCTAGTGTTGACTGACATTTGTATGAAGTTTCGTGAATATAGCTTGTCCGGTTTTCAAGTAATAAAGCGATTGAGACATGATTTTGTGACTGACAAAGGTCCAAGGGAAATAACTCAAGAAGTATAAATGCAAGAGTTATGGTTCTTGCACTATGCAATTCTTCTAATGTTGATTGATATTTGTATGAAGTTTCGTGAATATAGCTTGAATTGTTTTCAAGTTATAGAGCAGACACAACTGAGACATGATTTTGTGACTGACAAAGTTCTAAGGGAAATAACTCAAATAGTATAAATGCTAAAGTTATGGTTCTTGCATAATGCACGTCGTCTGATGTTGATTGATACTTGTATGAACTTTCATGAATATAGCTTGAATGGTTTTAAAGTTATAGACGGACTCGACTGAGACGCAATTTTGTGATGGACAAAGTTCCAAGGGAAATAACTCAAAAAGTATAAATGCCAGAGTTACCATTTGTGCACTCTGCACATTGCCTCATGTTGATTGATATTTGTATGAAGTTTCGTGAATAAAGCTTGAGCAGTTTTCAAGTTACAGAGCGGACACAATTGAAACACAATTTTGTAATGGACTAAGTTCCAAGGGAAATAACTCAAAAAGCATAAATGCCAGAGTTACCATTCTTGCACTCTGCACGTCGTCTCATAGTTTCGCGAATATAGCTCGAGCGGTTTTCAAGTTATAGAACGGACACGATTGAAACACGATTTTGTGATGGACTAAGTTCCAAGGGAAATAACTCAAAAAATATAAATGCCAGAGTTACCATTCTTGCACTCTGCACGTCGTCTCATGTTGATTGATATTTATATGAAGTTTAGCGAATATAGCTTGAGCGGTTTTCAAGTTATAGAACGGACACGATTGAAACACAATTTTGTGATGGACTAAGTTCCAAGAGAAATAACTCAAAAAGTATAAACGCCAGAGTTACCATTCTTGCACTCTGCATGTCGTCTCATGTTGATTGATATTTATATGAAGTTTCGCGAATATAGCTTGAGCGGTTTTCAAGTTATAGAACGGACACGATTGCAACACAATTTTGTGATGGACTAAGTTCCAAGGGAAATAACTCAAAAAGTATAAACGCCAGAGTTACCATTCTTGCACTCTGCACGTCATCTCATGTTGATTGATATTTATATGGAGTTTCGCGAACATAGCTTGAGCGGTTTTCAAGTTATAGAACGGACACGATTGAAACACAATTTTGTGATGAACTAAGTTCCAAGGGAAATAACTCAAAAAGTATAAATGCCAGAGTTACTATTCTTGCACTCTGCACGTCGTCTCATGTTGATTGATATTTATATGAAGTTTCGCGAATATAGCTTGAGCGGTTTTCAAGTTATAGAACGGACACGATTTGTGACAGACAGACGGACAGACAGACAGACAGACAGACAGACAGACGGACAGACGGACAGACGCCCGGGGAAAAACAATATGTCTCCCGACCCTGAAGGGGGGAGACATAAATATTCCAAAAGGTTCACAGTTGTGTTTGTTTTTCAATAAGTTTCTGCAAATAATTTCTTTAGCCCTAACCTTAAAGTTGATTTGAGTAAGACATGCAGTGGTGACAATGGTTAAAACTTAGGTGTTATAATTTAATATGAGCCGCGACACGACAAAACCAACAATGTGGTTGTGCGCCCAGCGCAGACTCAGATCAGCCTGGGCATCCGCCCAGTTCGATCAGACTCTTCGCTAAGCTCTTAAAGGGTAGCTAAGGGTCTAAGCTACCTCCATGCGGACAGCGAAGACTCTGATCAGACTGGGCGGATGCCCAGGCTGATCTGAGTCTGCGCCGAGCGCACAACCACATTGTTGGTTTTGTCGTGTCGCGGCTCATATATCCTGGTAAATATAATCTCAAATTAACTGTCAAGTACTTTACCACACCGTACATTCGATCTTTAACAATTTGGTAGAACGCGGTCGGGTACGGAAAATACAGATGTTTATCCAAGCGCGCGCTTTTTGGCGGGTAAGTCATTTTCTTAGTTTCTGGTGAGCTGGCTGGATTGTTTCTTCAATTTTCATAGCGAGAGGACATATTTAGTCCCTTTCTCTGAAACGGTGCAAATAGATGGAAATAATTCAGGACCATTATCTTTTTATTCGGTTGCTAGGTGACGCTAAATATACGGGAAATGGCAGTCGGTATATTTTGATTTGGTAAGGAATATAACGGACGGCGATTACGGAAGATACGGTCGTTTTTATGAATTTTTATGGTACGGGTCTATCACAGACGGCACTAAGTACAACATTCTAATTGCAAATTCATATGTTATGCCACTTTTATTCCTAATTTTATATCTTGTACTAAATTGGCCATACATTTGTCGTTGTTAGGATTGTATTGAGAATTTTTATGCTTCCATTGCAAAAGATTTACTCCAGATGAAAACGACAGAGGTGTGGTGTTTCCCTTGGAAGTTATACCCATCCACCTGAAGCTCCGCTTGCCGAACAATTAGCGAGCAGTCGCTTGCAGGCGCAAAGGAGCTTTGAAAGAGTGGGAGCTCTATTGTAGAAGATTGGTGAGGCATATTTTTACCTGTAAGATACATTACTTTCAATGAAATTTCTTTCATAACGACACCAAACGGAAGTTAGAATTAGACTGGTTCGAATGGAAATCGACGAAAAACTTACAGTGTACAGTCGTTCTGTCGCTACGTTACGTAATGACGTCAAACGTTCCGTTTGAGAAAAACAAGATGGCGTCAACGTTAACCGCTTCAATGCAAGGAGGCTGAACGTTGGATGAAATAATTCAAAGGAAATAAAGCACCGTAGAGAAGGAACAGAAAAAGTATAGCCCGTTTTTCGAGGGGATAGATTACTAGGGGTAAATCTGTTTTCTGGCAGTTATCATCAGTTTGTAGACAGATTTCGCAGCTGTGGAGTTGCAAAGCTTTTAATACAAATTTAATACTACAAAAAAAAAAGATAAAGAGCGATGTGCTCGCCCTAAGGCAATGCCCATTTTCATATTATGCTCTGAATGGAGAACGTGTGCATGCTGTTACTTCATGCGCAGTTCCTTTCTGCTACTTGACAACGGCATAATATGTTCTGCATGAAGTGAGCGGATATCGCATAACAATCTTCATTTTTCTTCTTTTAACTTGTATACAAACAGCGTAAGACTCAAAAAACGTTGTGACGACGTCGATGCAACGTTATGACATCGCAACAACCTTGTATGGATGTCAGTGAAACGTCGTAACATTGGGTCGACATTGTTACAACGTTGTTTCGACGCAGTATGCCAGTATGAATTGTCGCATTATTTCTGATGATCAACCGGTTTGCTAGGCATTTCTAATCTCCCAAGTATGCGTAACAACTCACGCGCATGCTATTTTACCGATCTATTATTTGTGCACTGCTCGGTTTTGACATTAAATGGCAAGCCTCAAACATCTCCGCACTGTCTTCAAAAGGTTGAAAGACTATCATGTAATTCATACACAGAGTCCACTCATCAGATTGAATGTCTTCGATGTTTTGCATGTACCCAGTTCAGGACATTTACCAACCAAAGCACTGAGCATACAAAGTTGAAATCAACATAGAATCAACGTTGATTCAACGGAATGACATTGGATCAACGATGTTTCAGTGAATGGAGTGAATGCTGTGTGACTGCTGGGTAAGGTTTCTAAGAGGAGTTGGTACATGACTTTGCTCATCTACTGTCAATTCAAGGCAATGGGCAGAAATACGTCACCGTGTGACGTCATCCTGCATGTTTTGGTCACAGCCATTTCGATTTCGAGTCACTTCGATGGTAAGGTTTTAGTTAAGAAGATTTTGTGCATTATGAGCTGTACATGTATTTCAGTAACCAATTCATATTATGAAATTGCAAACTCTTCGACACTCACAAGTAGGCTAATGCATGACATCCTAGAGCATGATCTTTCATAGGGGCAATTGCAATCGGATATCCTCGCCGATATCTTCGATATTGCGGATACGGAATTGGCCGAAGTGTTACGATATGGTCAGTTGGTGTCAAAGTAAACATGAAAACCACAGGGGCTTGGTCATATGCTTTGTTTCTTCGAGCCCAAAGAAAAATAAGAATCCGCTTGTACAGGGTGGTGTATATGAAGTACTTCATGTACATACGGATCGTTTGTCATTGGGATCGAAGAAACAAACCATATGACCCGAGTCCCTGTGATAAGAACGGGCAATGATCAGGAATTAATAGGCTACAATCAAATCCCATATGCTGCCCTCAAAACCTGACAAAAGTTGCTCGATAACAAGTATTTTTTTGTTGTTAGATTATGAAAACTTGTTACAGCTAATGCGCGATTTAGCTTTATATCAAAATGGGCCTTTTACAGGAAAAAAAGGTAAAAGGTTTCCCATAGCCCTAAAAGCCGTAGGGGCAACGGGGGTTAGAGACCCACTGTATCTTGGGCATAGCTGATGAAAGGCGGAGCCCATCTCTCTCCTTTCGTTGCCTTACTCTTCCCTGATTCGAAAAAGGTACCCATATTTACTGCTGGGTTGACATGCAGAGAGAGTTTTCCAGTCGTCGGATGGCGACGGCAAGCTGCGAAATCACGACCTTCCGGTGACCCGAAACACTCTAACCACTCGACTACGGCGCCTCCTTTTATAAGAAAAGGGAAAAAACAATCATATCAAACTATCAACCAAAAACGGCTGCCTCGTTGGTCATGAAAAAAATGGCGTCGTGGCCAGGTGTTACATTTTTCTTAATTATTCTTAATTATAAGATCGGGTTCCAGTGAGCACATGACGTCGAACTGACGTCGTACTGTCGAAATGACGTCGTACTGACGTCAATGTGACATCATAACATCGCATCGACGTCTGGCCGACGTCATTTCGACGTCATGTGCCTGCAGGGTTATAAATAACGTACGGTAATAGTAAATTATTCAGGCATCCTTTCATTCACTCAGGCACTTAAATGAATTTGTTGTTTCCATGTGGGCATTGAATTGCGCCTTCAGTCGTAAGTTCGAGCATGTACGGGGAATAATACAAAAACATCAGCGGGCAAATTTATCATACTTTATTGCATCAAAAGCAGTGCCGAGAGGTATTAACAGCCGTGCATCAACCGGCGAAAAGCCGTGTTTCAACAAGGGTTTGGCACGCACTGTTGATGCACGATGACAGAACATTCATTATGCTTGTGCCGGGCCACAAAAAAAATCCGTCATGCAACTTTGTCTCTCCGGTTTTAGTCGAATTAAAAATATTGGTGGTGCGCTACCTAATTATGCCCCTATATGACGTCATCATGCCTTTGTAATCTGACGTCATCGTCGTGACTCAGGTTTAAAGCGATGTTGTTTACATTCTTACGATGCCAAATGGAGAGTAAATAAGTGTTAAAGAAAACATGCAACGAAAGCTTTCAGCTTGGTATATGAATGGATCAGGCTTGTTCTGCATGGAGATAATTGCTCAAGGTATCTTTAGTGTTGAGTGGCCGTAAGAATAAGAAACTATCTGGTTCTACACTAATATTTAATATATAAAAGAGCAAGGTGAAAACAATGCATCTTCCAGACCGGCACATGCACAAGTGTCTTCTAATAATCAGTATGTGTGAATATTAAGCAGAAGGCGTGGCTTCTAGCAAACTCTCATACGTCTCACACAACTATGCATACTACACTATATCCCTCCTTTTCTTAAGAAAGAAACTTTACGTCATAGTATGATAACCTAAATCATGCATTATTTGATAAGAATGTGATTTAGAATTACTTTGCGATCCTACAAGAAACTGCATAACGTTTTAGTGTTAGAAAACTTAAGTTGCACACTTCAACATTAAATCCATCAAGTCACTTTTCTACTGACGGTCACATGTCAGATTCTAAATTTTCTTTCCCACACAAGCTAGAAGCATAAAGACAGTAAATTCTCACGTTTCTGGTCCAAGTTATTATATCAAAGAATGATGTCTACCATTTGGTTCTATTTGATTGTTTTCAGGCGCGTATGCCTGCCATATCTGTCATGCGGTGATAAGTCAGCATGAAAAACCACACAGAAAACCAATTACTACTCGAGATAACGCTTACACTTGACAGATTAAATTATTCCAATTAATGAATGAGTGAAACAATGAACTCCATGTAGTCATTAAAACTAAATTATAGCGCTCAGTACTTGAGATATTGGATCAAAGAATTCCGGAACACGTGTGAACTAAGGAATGTACTTCCATTAATCATCTTGAATTTTCTTGACAATTTTTCTATACTGCACAAAATAATTAAGAAACGTAAGCATCATTTGAATACAAATTTAAGTGCCATTTTCCTTTCTTTCAAGGAGAAAATGAAGTAAAAAACGGGTAAAGGGAATTAACAAAAGGGAACAGCTTTACGCCACATAAACACTAGAGTAGTAATTATGAGCTAAAAGCTAAAACTTAAATGATCGGCACAATTTGTATACAAAATCACTTAAAACTTCCAACACATTAAAGGGTGTTATTATGACCCTTTCTATAAGCACAATATCTAGTACTATTTACACGTAGACACACACTTAACAAACATAATCCTTGAATTTTGCAGGTCTTTTCCTTTCACGCTGCTGATTTCTCCTTGACTGACCAGTGTCTGTATTCGTTTTCTCGGCTGTCTTACGCTGATCCTGTTGAGGTATCCTACCCGGGATCGGTTTGAAATGAGAAGCGTCCCTGGTGACGGTTCTGTTATTGTGACGTACAGTAACCATCGAACCTTTTTTCTCAACAATAACACCAGGATTGGGGTTAAACGGCGGTGTTATTTTGTTCAGTTTTGGCTGTCGTACAAGAACAGAGTCTCCTGTTTTGATTTTTGATTGTTTAGCACCTGTTTTCTTATCTGCATACTGTTTGCGCTTCTGTTTTACCACATTGTCCCTGTTTCTGATCAGTTTATCTTTACGTTTTACTGAGAACTGAGGTAATAATGTTTTCATAGGCCTATTGAACATAATGTCGGCAGGTGCAAGGCCTGTTGACGGGTGCGGGCACGCACGGTAGTTTCTAAGAAATTTGGTGATTTCTTGTTTATAGTCCAGTCCCTCGATAACAGCTGATTTTATGGCCTTTTGTAGAGGTGACATAAACCTTTCAACGTGACTGTTTGCACGGGGGTGTACCGGTGTAACACGTCGGTGTTTGAATCCCATTTGTTCAGCAAATAAACGGAATTCATTTCCATTAAAGGGCGGACCGGAATCTGTCCTGCAAACTGATGGAATTCCAAACATGGAGAATATGCGATCTAATCGTGGTATTACACTTTTAGCAGAAACAGAAGTCAGTGCTTCCACGACTGGATATCGGCTGTAATCGTCAATGACAACCATGAAATAATTTGACGTGCCAATGCTACCTAGAAAGTCTATCGATACTTCTTCCCACGGTCTCTGAGGTAAAACACTGGGCTTGATAGGCTCCGGAGTGTTGTGAGGCGAAACTGCTAGGCAGGGTATGCAGTTTTTACATTTTTCTTCAACTAGAGAGTCAATAAAAGGAAACCATACCTTTTCTCGTAACAGAGTCTTGGTTTTCACAATACCCAAATGTCCTGCATGCGCTAAATCCACAACATGTCTTTGTAAACTTTGGGGTATTACTAATCTAGTTCCTCTCATTAAAATTTCCTGCCCGTCTACATCCACCACAGTAAGTTCATGACATAGTTTTGAAAACACTCCGTATGATCTGTTAATCACACACATTTTCTTATTCCATCTGTTTGTTTTCACAGATAAGATGACGTTTTGTAATGTTTTATCATCTTTAGTTGCAGATGCAACGTCATTCAAGTTCAAGGCTTTTGGAACAGCAGTTGACGCAATAAGCCGTACGTAATCTTCTGTTGAATTATGCTTTGCGTAATCCTTAAAGGGGTGCCTGCTCATATAATCCGAAATCATTAAGTCACCTTTCCTGTATGTCACTTTGAAATCGTATGTTGATAAACGTAAGCGCCAACGTTCGAGTCTTAATGATTGTTGCTTTGCCTTGGGCTTGCTTTGAGTTCCGAAAATCGCAGACAATGGTCTGTGATCTGTTACTAGCGTGAATGTTTTTCCGAATAGGAATAAATGGAAGTGTTCTACTCCATATACGATTGCCAAGCATTCTCTTTCTGTTTGTGAGTACCGTTGTTCGACCGGGCTTAAGGCACGGCTAGCATAAGCCACTATTTTTCCTTCCTGACATAGTATTGCCCCTAAGCCAACTGGACTGGCGTCAACCCATAATTCTGTTTCCTTCGATGGCTCGAAGTATGACATTACAGTGTCACTGGTGAGTTTGTCTTTTAACGTTTGAAACGCACTTTCCTGTTCATCAGACCAGATCCAAGCTTCATTTTGTCTTGTTAACCTTCTTAAAGGTTCAGTGATAGTGGAGTACTGTGGAATAAAACGTGAAACGTACCCTGTCATTCCTAGAAAACTCTTTACTTCTGAGGGAGTTGTCGGTCTTTGCGCACTTTTGATGGATTCGACCATTGCTGGGTCTGCTGACATTCCATTCGCAGAAAAGATATATCCAAAAAACTTCACTTGTTTCTGGTTGAACAAACATTTATTCTTGTTCAATGTCAGGTTTTTCTCTTTAAAACGTTCAAACACACCTTGTAAATTCCTGTCATGTTCTTGTTGAGTTTTTCCAAAAATGATGATGTCATCACTAATGTTTATACACCCGTTCAGTCCATCTAAAACCTGTCTGACTTCATTGTTAAATATTTCTGGTGAAGCTGAAATTCCATAATTTAGCCTTTTGTACCTTCTTAAACCTACGTGAGTAGAGAATACCGTAATATTCCTACTTTCCGGTTCCAATTCTAGCTGATGAAATCCGTTGTTCATATCCAATTTTGAAAATACTGTCGCGCCATTTAATTTTGAGGTGATGTCATCGATTGTGGGTGTAATATGTCTCTCTCTTTTAATAGCCTCGTTAACTTTTCTGTTGTCCACACAAATTCTAATGTCACCGTCCTTTTTGGGGGCCACAACTATAGGGCTTACCCATTTCGTAGGTCCATCTACCTTTTCGATTATGTCTAACTTTTCGAGTTTTTCGAGCTCTTTTTCTACTTTTTGGCGTAAATGAAATGGTATCCTGCGATGATGTTGTGCAATGGGCACCACACTGTCGTCGATGTGCAGTTTAATTTGCCTGTCTTTTAGCTTTCCTATTCCTTCAAAAAGTTCTGGATATTGTTTTAACAACTTGTCCGTATTTTCACTGGAGTGTCCGAAATTTAAGGAACTTACAGAATTTATTTCCGGTATTAGTCCTAGCTGTACAGATGTATCATATGATAACAGAGAGTCATTATTTCCACCTATAATGTAGAAAGTAGCTGTAGTGATTTTCTCAGATGCCTCTACTTCTGCACTTATTTTCCCTTTTATTGGCAACTTTTGTTTTTGTCCGTACGCATACGCTTTGGTATCTGTCTTAGTGATTCTAGGCCGTGTTTTCATTCTTTGAAGTGCTGACTCATTCAATAAATTGATGGAGCTACCTGTATCTACTAATAATTTGCATTTTAGTCCATTAATCAGAATTTCAGTTTTCGGAGGTTTCCGTTTCACTTGGTTGACAGTTATTCCAAAGGATATGTCTGTTTCTGAATTTTCCGACTCGTCGAACTCATAAGTTTCATTTTCTGATTCCGTGCTTGAAATTTGATCTAAGTCAACCTGTTTTACACTATATTTTTGTTCTTTCTTTTTCTTTTTGAAGCAAACTGAAACAAAATGGTCTCTTTTCTTACAATAAGCGCACGTCTTGCCTTTTGCTGGACATTGCCCATGTCGATGTGGAAAGTCGCCACCGCAATTCCTACATTTCACACTTTTACTTTGCTGTGTACTTGGGTAGTGTTGTTGCACTTTACTTTGTTGTACAGGTTTTCTTTTGTTTCTCTGAATTTTTACTTTGTTCGCTTGTTCATATTTCAAGTCCTTTGTTTGTCCATTTTCCATTTCTTTAGACTGAGAATTTGCTAATTCCATTGTTCTAGCAGCTAACAACAAATTTGTCAAGTTGAGATTTTCTTGAAGGGCTTTCCGTCTTAATTTTGCAGATTTGCATCCTTGTATGATCTGTGATTTTATTTCGGCAGTTTTTTCAGTAAAGCCGCAATATTCTGCTTTTTGCCGTAGGCGAGTTGTGAATTCATCAACTGTCTCTGAGTCTGTTTGTTTCATTTGACGAAACTGAAAGATTTCAAATTCCTTGTTGATTTGTGGTTTGAAATGGTTTGTAAGTGCCGTTTTTGTCTCGTCATATCCACTCTCGTCTCCTGTATTTTCCAAGGTTTGGAAGATGTCAAACACATCATCTCCAGCATAGTGTAGTAAGAGGGCTTTTCGCCGCTTTTTGCTGTCAATGTTCATTCCGACGAACAGATTTTCCAGTTTTTGAATGTATTTCTCCCATCTATGTCCAATGGAAGAGTGACTGTCCCCATTCACTTCAAATTTTGGAAATATTGGTAACGATGATGCCATTTTTGTTTCAGAACACTGTCCTTGAGACAATGTTTGTTTTACAGAATTAATTCCATGAATTTTATGAAATTAATATGTTACACACAGATCGTTATCCAAGTGGTTTTTAATCCAAATTTATCCTCGTCGCCAGATTTAGTGTTGAGTGGCCGTAAGAATAAGAAACTATCTGGTTCTACACTAATATTTAATATATAAAAGAGCAAGGTGAAAACAATGCATCTTCCAGACCGGCACATGCACAAGTGTCTTCTAATAATCAGTATGTGTGAATATTAAGCAGAAGGCGTGGCTTCTAGCAAACTCTCATACGTCTCACACAACTATGCATACTACACTATAGTATCTGCTTTTTGTTGATTAATTTGCAATCTATTTTGCATCAACTACAACGACCATATTGGACAATTTTTCGAAATATTGAGGTTGACTAGGAAGATTGCGGCCATTTTGATTAGCGGAATGCTCTTGGGCCCGGAAGACAAATATTAGTAAAAAGATGTACCAGCGCGTTGGCTGTCAAACGGTGACAAAATATAGTGCCAAGTTTTTTCTCAAATTTTAACGAATAATTCGTTGAATTTATGCAATAACAGCGATCAAACATTTGTTTCCAAAGCATTAACATTTAGCAGGTCCCTCGGGACCTGGCAAACGTTAAATGCATGAAAAACCATGTTTGATCCCTATATTCACTTTCGTATTCGATGGATGATTTCCGATTCAAGGGACTTTCAAACAATATTTCTGTCATACCCAGGAAGATTGAAGAGTCCGGGAGCGCTATTTAATACTTGCCCAAACGCTAGTCACTGCTTTTTAAAAGTGAAAATATTACTACATATGTCCATACTGGCTCACATCGGGAACGACCCTTGTAAAAAATCTGTCTTAAGGTAAATATGTACACTTTCGGAGTTTCCGGGAAGCAACACCGACATTTTCCTTTTTATATCCCTTTCCATCTTTGAAAGAGTTAATCCCATTTTGGAAGGCTTTATCCTCCAGTGAATCAAACAGGAAGTCTTAAAAATTGTTTCCCTTGTAAAATGGCGGAAAACCTGTATCCAATTACCTTAGATTCCGCATGTGAACAAGCTGGTTTGTATGTCACATACATCTTCAAACTCAGAAGTGCCGTTAAATTTACGAGGCTCAAAATCTAAATAAAACAGATATTCGGTCTACCAAGTATTTTGCCACCAGAGACATATCAGCCGGCGCACCCGTGTCTAACCAGCTTCCACAGCGACTGCTGAAATCACTCCGCAATTTGAGAACATTGTGTGTTTATCGGGCATGTGTGTCCGTCGAGGACTCAGATCAGTCTGGGTATCCACATGCTCAGCTGAGTTGAGCATCAAAAAAAGTTTTATAACCATGGGGCCTGGTTGAATCCTAAAGACTGTAACCGACTTGAAAGACTTAGAGCTGTTGCTCTGGCTTAAACCTATCTGCTCACCTGCTTATTATCAACGTTTCCCGCCGTTTTACAGGGGTTTTATTTTTTTGAGATTTTGATGCTCCCTTCCCTTGGAAGTGTATACCCATCCACCTGAAGCTCTACTTGCCGAACTATTATGCTCTGAATGGAGAATGTGCATGCTGTTACGTCATGCGCAATTCTCTTCTGCTACTTGACAACGGCATAATATGTTCTGCATGAAAAGATCGAATATTGCACAACAAACTTCTTTTTTCTTCTTTTAACACAGCATGCACACAGCTTCTAAAAAAACTTCTGACGACGTCAATGCAACGTTATGACATCGCAACAACCTTGTATAGATAATAAGACTGGCAGGCTACCGGTGGTGGCCGTTTTTTATTACACCTTTTTATCTTGTAACCGACATATTGTGTTACTAGGCACACGCTACCTATTACATCGAAAACATACATAAATAATTGTTACACGTGTGCTGTAATTTACAAGAATTTAGATGCTTTCTTGAAGGTTGGTAGCAGGTTATACCTTTTTCCTGATAAATGAATATTAGTCAGTAATTTGTACATGTTTATTTCTGTATTTATTTATGTATGTGTTAAGTGTTGTAGTTCCCCGGAAAGGCAATGATGTTGATACGAGGGTAGCCTGGTGACATTGCTTACCTTTTGCCTCCCAGGCAGAGAATTTTACCCAGCTTCTTCGCGGGCGTTTGTTTTGTTACTTTGTACAAAATGGCCGAATCTGAGACACAACAAATGCGTTACTGCGAGTGCAGAACGCAAATGGCCACCACTGGTACGCGGCCACCACTGGTCGCACGCCAGTAGTCGTTATGTACAACGTTGTTTTGACGTTGTGTGTCAGAATGGAATGTCTCATTATTTGTGATGACCAATAGGCTAGGCATTTTCCTTACAAGTATGCATAACAACTCACGCACATGCTACTTTACCGATTTTTCATGTGAACAGCTCGGTTTTGACACTGACTGGCAAGCCTCTAATATCTTCGCATCGTCTTCTAAAAGGTAAAAGGACGATATGATCATGTGATTCATACACAGCCGATCTGAGCAAAGCCTGTACAATCTGATTATGTCCACATGATGATCTGGATATGCATAACTCGGAGTTCCTTTCATGTGTTAAGAAATCACATATTTGACAACCCGGTATAACTACTACTGATGATGCTTAAGCTGATATGAACATGAGCTGGTCTAGTCTAGAATCTATCCCATAACCTTGAAAGGCCGTTGGTGCACCACAGATGACTTTACAATAATCCCTTTCTACCTAGTCCTGTCTTCAGCTGCCCTAGCTGAGCTAGCAAAGTCCATTTCTTAATATTGTCTTCCCATCTCCTTCTTCTTTTTCCTTTCACTGTGCCCTGTAGAATTGTATTTGCTAAGCAAGAGGACCTTGAGTTGCGACCAAACCACCTCATTTTTCGTTTCTTGACATGAGTGTTTACGTTTGATAGCAAACCTTTTGATTAAAATTGCAATCCATCCATCTATCCATCCGCCCGTCCGTCCATGTTTACATCAAGTCAGACAAAAAGCTGAAAGTGCCAAGACCAGTCTGCAGTAACCAAACACACACGGTTTTTAAATTTAGTCGTATATATCAGAACAATACTATATTCTTGCTGAACATGACGCTATACATGTATACCTAACTGCACTTTTGGGTGTGGAGTCAGACCTGTCTGCACAACCGCTCATGTCTGGAAGTCACTGTTCGTTTGACACACCGGGGAGCAGTAAAGACTTCACCAAGGACGCCCAGCTGCACTGGCAGGTATTTTTTCCTACTTGAAGTACTGTTATCACAAAAGAAAAAAAAGTATGCCTCTAGCCCAGACCAGCCTGCTCAATTATGGTACTTCAGGATGGCCCACAGAACAGTTCCCGATCAGTTCGTGGTCAGAATGCATTAGAGTCCACTCATCAGATTGAACGACTTCGGTGTTTTGCATATAGCCTGTTTAGGTTATTTACAACCATTTACCAACCAAAGCACTGAGCACACAACGTTGAATCAACATAGAATCAACGTTGATTTGACGGAATGACATTGACTCAACGATGATTAATTTTGAGTGAATGATGTTGTGTGCCTGCTGGGTAAGTTTTCTAACAGGAGTTGGTTTTTGTAATCTTGAGGAAAATACAATATTCATTCATTCATTCATAATCATCTCCCACTAATTTAAAATGATTCTTTAAATCAGTCAGTTGATTAGTACATAGTAGGAGTCAGTTTTAAATTTGTTATATATCACCCAGCAGGCCTAAAACCCCGAAAGGCGCCTACAGACGTGGATGCGACGTTATTACGTTGTATCGACGTCAGCTTGACGTAAGTAATACGTCATGTGCCTGCCTGCTGGACACGTGGAAATAGAAGAAACTAGAACTGTCAGAAAATCTGACTATACCCCCGCTGCAGCGCTTCCAATGTATATGGCTTGTATGGAAAAAAGCAAAACAATGAAAGGAAACATATCTAACATGTATGAGCAGTCTATACTGAACAGTTGCTGAGAACTCTGCTCTGAAAAGTGTCGTAAGTCATTGTCAAGTCATTTACCAAATATGCTCCCGCACAGTTGCAGAGAAATCTTTCACGAAAAACAACAGTACTAAATGCAACATATCAACACTCTATCTTATACTATTGTGGAGATATATTTGACAAAAAGGTTTGGAGAGAAAGAAAAAGGAACAAACTCAGGGAAAAACAAAGAGAAGGATGCCCATTCAGAACTTAGGACAGATATAAACCCATGACACAACCTGTTGTTATCAACCTGTATACCAATTATGAACTTTCTATCTGATAATACTGCTGAGATACCTTTGACAAAAAAGTGTGGACAGAGAGAAAAAATAAGAAATTCAGGGAAGAAAAAAGGGGAGAAGGCCCATTCTCAATCCCATAATACAACAAGTCATTGTTAACTCAAATAAGAAATATAAACCTTCCCCCTTGAACAGTTGCTGAGAAATCTTTTACATAAACTTATAGTACTGAATGCATGGAGAGAAAGAAAAGTGAACAAATACAGGAAAGAACAAATAGGAGAAGACAAGTTCTCTATCCCACAATACAACTTGTAGTTGCTAATCTGTATACCAAATACAAACTTTCTGTCTTATACTGTTGCGGCGATATCTTTGACAAAAAAATGTGGAGAGAAAGAAAAGTGAACAAATACAGGGAAGAACAAGCAGCAGAAAACCAATTCTCAATCCCACGATACAACAAGTCATTGTCAACTCGTATAACAAATATAAACCTTTCACCTTGAACAGTTGCTGAGAAATCTTTTACGAAAAATTACAATACTGAATGCATGGAGAGAAAGAAAAGTGAACAAATACAGGGAAGAAGAAGAGGAGAGGGCCCATTCTCAATCCCACGATACAACTTGTCGATGTCATCCTGTATACCAGATATGAAGTTTCTATCTTATATGGTTTATGAGATATCTTTGACGAAAAAGTGTTACGGAATTACGGAAGGACGGAAGGACGGACAGACGGAACTTCGGACAGATGTAAACCAGTATACCCCACACTTTTTCAAAGCGGGGGTATAAAGACTAAGCATGACGTAAATTCCTGGCACTATGAGCGTTAGCTTTATTTGTAGTACTAAACGCCTATATTCGGTCTCGACACAAAAATAAAATATGCAATGTTAATTTTCATCTGCCATCATCTCAGTGCGCTCGCACTAAGTCTTACAATAACCGTTGAAAGATCAAGAGATTGCCGAATCCACCTCGTAGTATGTGAAAATTACCTATAGAGT
The DNA here is from genome assembly GCA_963989385.1 of Ctena decussata. Classification (NCBI taxonomy): domain Eukaryota; kingdom Metazoa; phylum Mollusca; class Bivalvia; order Lucinida; family Lucinidae; genus Ctena; species Ctena decussata. The sequence goes on from OZ022499.1 coordinate 69,969,133, forward strand.
CGAGTACCTTTCACACCCCTGGTTAACTATGTATATACAAGGGCTGTTACGATACGAAAAAGAGCTGTTACGAAACGAAGAAGTCATAGTTACCAAACAACCTGAAGATCGCGTCGTTTGGAAACTATGATTTTTACGTTTCGTAATGTTCAGCTCTTTTTCGTTTCGTAACATCCTTGAAAACAAAGTTAACCAGGTGTGTTTGAGGTGCTAGAAGGTGGAATTCTCTCAAATGTTATTCTAAGACTATACAAATTTAGTACGTGCGCACTGAGATGACGGCAGATGAAAGTTAACATTGCAGCTCAAATCCAAGATAAAAGGCGATTGTTGGACTATACATAAGCCTTCCCAGCGGGCTCAGGATGTCGAAATGACGTCGAACTGACGTCGATGCGACGTCAAAATGTCTCATCAAAGTAAATACGACGCCAGTTTGACGTTCTGTGCCTGCGGGATTAGTTCAACGCTCCTAAAGACGGAATACCAACAAAGTGGTATGTGCCTCTAGCGTAGACTCAGATCAGCCATGGCATCTTTCCAGTCTGATCAGAGTCTTCGCTCTGCACTGAAAGGGTAGCTTGGGGTCTCGGCTAGCTCCGGGCGGACAGCGAACACTCTGATCAAACTGGGCCGACGAAATACTCTGCAACGTGCAAGGTCTACACTGGGTCTCGCTAAAGCTCTTGGCAGGAGGGTAATCTTGAGTTTACAAAAATCCTAGAAATAATCAAGGAGACGTGGAGTGGCAATGAAAGTTAAAGTGACAGACGGACGAACTACAACTAGACGGAGGGACATCGCCACGACATAATATGTCCCATCTTTCGAAGGGGGTATAGAATGATCATTGCTGATACCAACCAGTGATGCGATACCTAAACGCATCATCAACAACAAATTTCTCTTGATATATACAGGAAAACTCTGCTATGATCATTTTTGCTAGCCAGGGGTACTAAGTCCACTTTGTTCCTTACAATTTGCCGACGACCTATTCGCTAATCAGATTGCCCACAGCGCCGCCCTTTGGCTGCAGCGAGTTGCTCCCCCGGCGTGTTAGTTTTAGATCAGAAGATCTGTTTCAAAACACAGTTTTGCACAACTTCGCATGATCGTTCAAAAACACTGATGAACTGGTTAATCTTGACCGTCTACTCCTGTTTGGTTGTTGATTGGTTGTTTTGGGTTTAACAGCTCTATTGAGCCGTCCTGTTTAGTAACTGTTAACAGTATCCACGATGTTTTCTGTTCTGTTCTGTTTCAATTCTCGTAACGACGTTCCCCAAATGGCTCAGCGGTGCGTAACTATAGTTGCACACATCTGGCGCCGAGTGTCCGTCTATCACGATATTTTCTATCGACAAAGCGCCCATTATGCGGAAAATATTTTGTTACGGATAATTTGATTGGCTGTGATGGATGTTGTTCGCACCCACGAAATGGCGCAGTGGGAAATTCGATTTACGAATTTGCCTTTGGCCAAGGGTACGTAAAGCCTCATTCACACGATCAAAGTTTCTTTGTCACAGAAACTTTAACAAAGAAAGTTTAAATTGGCATATTATTTTCATTCACACGAGCACATTTTTCTATGACAAACCTACTTGGTCACAGGAATTTTGCCCGTGTGAACGAGGCTTATTAAGGCATCCTTGGCATGCGAAGATGTGCTATGACATAAAATAGTGCTTTGTCAATTCAAAATGTTGAAGAAGACAAGTACACTACAGAAATAGTAGCGAACTGTGCAACACCTGCGGCCAACACTGCAAAACGGTTTACTTCAATATGACTGCTATACCCCGTATCGAAATGTATTTCATCCGTCCGTTTTCATCCGTAGAAAGCGACTGCCATGACCCGTATACGTGAAAATTTCACATGGTATGAAAAATTCCGCTTTTGCTCAAGTGTTATCAATCAACGTGATCTTTCTTATGAATTTATATTTGCTTTAGATATCTGGCAACCAAAAAACATCAAAATATTTTTATAAATTATTTACTTCTAGGAGAAATTAAGATTACAAAGACAAAATTCGATGGCAAAATCCATCCTTTTCATATTCTTGTGAAATTTCTCGTCAGTAACGCAGATAAAAACGAGAACGATGGCATGCAAATATATACATGCTTACATACAAAAACGACAACTATCTATCTGCCACAAAATACATGCATAAAGTAGAAAAAATAAAGAAAATAACTCACCCGCGAAAAGGCACGTGCCTCGGTAAACATCTGTATTTTCCGTACCCGACCGGATTCTACCAAAATGTTAAATGTCGAATGTACGGTGTGTTTACACACAATGTACCTTAAGCATATAAAAACTTTTAGCATGTTTTACATAAGAGCCAGTCATAAACACAAACATAAACACAAACTCTGTACAGTACTGAAAAAAGGTCCCTATAACCACTACTAAAGGTACATGTACTTTCTTAGTGTAAGAGTTTGTGGTGATTGTGACAGGCTCCTGCAGATTTATAGTACTTAGTACTTACGCATGCAGGGTTATCTATCCCTTTGACTCTCTTAAGGAATTCATGTAAGGACTCTGCCTCCTGTAAGGTCTGTGGGTTGTCAATACTGTACACAATAAGGAAACAGTTTCCATCACGGGTATACTGGTCTCTCAGGGCGGAATATTCCTCCTGCCCCGCTGTGTCAAGAATGTCTAATAGACATGTCTGAAAAGAAAAACAGAGTAAATGCTTTAGTTTTATTGAGTATTATAACAGTCAACTAGATAATAAGTCGTAACAGGGATAATTTGGAGATCGTTTTCCACATTTTTGCATGAAAAAAATATACTATGACTCCTCATTAGACATGTCTCAATAAGACGGGTCCTACTGAGGGTCCCAACATAATGCTTACATTGTGAAATAAGATAAAATATCTCAGAATCAGAGCTCCAGATATGAGGGGGTATCAAGGATAATTCAAAGATAATTTTTCTTATTTCTCAATGAAAACATATGTTGTGACCCCTCATTAGAACCGTCTCAGCGAGACGGTTCTAATGAAGGATCACAACATATGTTTTCATTGAAAAATATTGACAATTATCCCATAATTATCCCTGTTACCCTTTCTTATCTTGAGCACTGTCAGAATTATCCTCAAATCCCCCCTTATCTGGAGCTCTATTTGGCCTCACACGGTATGATTCAGATATAGAGGATCTTACACGAGTGGTCATTTCATAACAAATTTATGAAATGAGCCTTCGGCGAGATTCATAAATTTCATATGAAATGACCACGAGTGTAAGATTCTGTTTAACATTATGACCCTTTTAAATGGGATTTTTTCGCCTTCAAAAGAACATTATTTCAATAAGAAAACACTTTGTTGACATGGACGTTGTCAATCCTGTTACATGTACGTGCCAAAGTGTTATTACACATGTGGTCATACGATTTTTATGACATGAGGTTATCCACTGAATTTCAGCAACATCATATGATAAAAGAATTTTAGCTAAGAGATGCTAAAATTCAATTTTATTTAACTGTTCTGTACTAAGTTCAGAGAACCCAAAGTCAGATATTTTTATCTCTCTTCACATAACAACTATAGGAATCTTAGATTTTTACTCCAAGAGAGGAGAGATCAAATTATCCCTATGGGGTGCCATTTTTGCTATTGTTCCCTATTTATGGATATCCATTAATCAATTTTTCAATATTCATAATTCAATTTATGGATGTAAAAAAAAATACAGAAGAAAAGAGGACATCCAGAATTAAATTTCTGGATATCCATGGTTCAGTTTATGAATCCATAATTCAATTTTTGGATATCCAAAAACTAGCGTTTCCAAAACAAGAGGGCCATGGTGGCCCTGAATCGCTCACCTGAGCATTAATCAGTTCACTGGCTCTGGTGAAGATTTATAAGAGCTTTTACAATACATGGGAATGGCGGCCACCTTGGTCATGTGACCAAGATCATTTGAAGATCTTTCAATCCTTTGACCCATGTGCAGGCTCCATATGAAATTTGAATTTAGTCTGCCCAGTGGTTTCAGAGATGTTTGAAAATGTTTATGAATCGATGACAGAGGTAGCTAACACCAATACTGTAAGGCTCAGGTGAGCTGAAAATGGCGGAGTCGCTTCTCCAAAAAGTTCCCGTTCATGTTGAGTTCCTTTGATGGATTTGAACTAGACTGAACTAGGCAAACACAGATGATAGAATGGTAGCATCATTATCTCATTGTGGTGAAACTAATGTATTCCAAGGAGTTTGTGGCTGGCATCATTGCAATGTTAGTTCTGATTCTTGCAGCATAACTTGATTTAGATTTGACCTAGTGACCTAGCTTTTGACCCGACATGACCCAGTTTCAAACCTGACCTAGATTTTATGGAGATAAACATTCTGACAAAGTTTCATGAAGATTGGATCAAAACTGTGCCCTCTAGGGTGTGCACAAAGTTTTTCTAAGATTTGACCTAGTGACCTAGTTTTTGACCTGACATGACCCAGTTTCAAACTTGGCCTGGATATTGTGAGAATAAACATTCTGACAAAGTTTCATGAAGATTGGATCAAAGAGTGTACACAAAGTCGTTCTTATATCTGACCTAGTGACGTAGTTTTTGACCCGACATGATCTACTTTCAAACTTGGCGTAAATATTGTGACGATAAACATTCTGACAAAGTTTCAAAAAGATTGCATCCAAACTGTGTCCTCTAGAGCGCACACGAGGTTTTTCTAAGATCTGACCTAGTTTTTGACCTGACATGACCCAGTTTCAAACTTGGCCTAGATATTGTGAGGATAAACATTCTGACAAAATTTCATTATGTTTGGCTCAAAACTGAGACCTCTAGAGCATACACAAGGTTTTCCTAATATTTGACCTAGTTTTCGACCTGACATGACACAGTTTTAAACTTGGCCTGGATACTTTAAGAATAAACATTCTGACAAAGTTTCACTGAGATTGGATCAAAACTGTGCCCTCTGGAGTGTATACAAGGTTTTTCTAAGATTTGACCTAGTGTCTTAGTTTTTGACCTGACATGACCTACTTTCAAACTTGGCCTAGAGTTTATGGAGATAAACATTCTGACAAAGTTTCATAAAGATTGGATCAAGACTGTGTCCTCTTGAGCGTACACAAGGTTTTTCTATGATTGGACCTAGTGACCTAGTTTTTGACCTGACGTGACCCAGTTTCATACTTGTCCTACATATTATAAGGGTAAACATTCTGACAAAGTTTCATGAACTTTGGGTCAAAACTGTGCCTTCAAGAGCGTACACAAGGTTTTTCTAAGAATTGACCTAGTGACCTAGTTTTTGACCTGACACAACCCAGTTTCAAACTTGGCCTAGAGTTTATTGAGATAAACATTCTGACAATGTGTCATACAGATTGGATCAAAACTATGTCCTCTAGAGTGTACACAAGGTTTTTCTATGATTTGACCTAGTGACCTCGTTTTTGACCCGACATGACCCAGTTTCGAATTTATTCTAGATATTATAAGGATAATCATTCTGAAAAAGTTTCATGAACTTTGGGTCAAAACTGTGCCTTCTAGAGTGTACACAAGATCTTTCTAATATTTGACCTAGTGACCTAGTTTTTGACCCGACATGACCCAGTTTCAAACTTGGCCTAAAGTTTATGGAGATAAACATTCTGACAAAGTTTCATAAAGATTGGATCAAAAGTGTGTCCTCTAGAGCATACACAAGGTTTTTCTATGATTTGACCTAGTGACCTAGTTTTTGATCCAACGTGACCCAGTTTCAAACTTGTCCTAGATATTACAAGGATAAACATTCTGACAAAGTTTCATGAACTTTGGATGAAAACTGTGCCCTCTAGAGCATACACAAGGTTTTTCTAATATTTGACCTAGTGACCTAGTTTTTAACCCGACATGACCCAGTTTCGAACTTGGCCTAGATTTTATAAAGACTAACATTCTGACAAAGTTTCATAAAGATTGGATCAAAACTGTGCCCGCTAGAGTGTACACAGGCAAAAGGTGACGGACGTCCGTCCGGACGTCCGGACGTCCTGACACACGTACGACGGACATCACGGTATCCCAAAAGCTCACCCTGAGCACTTCGTGCTCAGGTGAGCTAAAAATACAGCAGATATTTGGATATGGATATCCATAAACTGAATTATGGATATCCAATCAAATTATGGATATCCATAAATAGATTAATGGATACCCATAGATAGGTAATAGTATATAGTAAAAGGGCACACTAATTTCTATTAATGGATATCCATTAATCGATTTACGGATATCCAAAAATACAGCATAATATTGGTCATCTATAATTTGATTTATGGATATCCATAAATCGAATTATGGACATCCATAATTAAATTTATGGATATCCAAAGTTTTTTTGGATATCCAATATCAAATTATGGGCATCCATAAATCGAATTATGGATATCAATAAATCCAATCATGGATTTTCAATATTATGCTGTATTTTTGGATAGCCATTGATTGAATTGAAAAGAATTATGGATATCCAAAACTATTGCTTATTTTTGGATACCCATAATTCGTTTTTTTTTGTTTTGGTTTTTGATATCCATACTTGTTTGTTTTGATATCCATAATTCAAATTTTGGATATCCAATATTATTTTGTAATATCCAAAAATGAATTATGGATATCCAAAAATGAATTTTAGATATCTAACAAGAAATGTTACAATGTGTAACAAATGCCCCCGAAGGCCCCTTAAACTGACCTTTGAGTCCTGGTTGTGACCTTGACCTTGAGCGTGGAGCCTGAGTCTTGCACATGACATACATTCTTATTTGTGACTGTGACCCTGGCCTTGGGCAACAAAACCATAACTTGTGAATCATCTCATTATTTTTCCCTTTTCATGAAAATTAATGAAGTTTGATTCAGTAGCTTTTAAGTAATTGAGGATGAATGAGTTGATCTTTGACCTCTGGCTATGACCTTGACCTTGGACGTGGAAACGTATGTCTTTTGAATGGAAAATCTTCTCAGTAGGCTTTATCTTTCTGCAATATTTGCTTTGGTACTTTTCTGAGGAATTGCCGAGACATCATTTGACTTCTGACCCCAGACTGTGACCTTGACCTTGGATTTGGGATCATAAATATTGTGTATAACACACCTTCTCATTATGGTTTACCTTTCTGTGAAGTTTGATGAAAGTCCCTTCAGCAGGTTTCAAGTTATGGCAGAGGCAAGATTTGGCCTTTGACCCCTGATTATGACCTTGACCTTGAATGTGGTAACCTAAATCTTATGTGTGAAACACCTTCTCATTATGCTTCATCTTTCTGTGAAGTTTCATTCAATTTGCTTCAGTAGTTTATAAGTTATTGCTGAGACACGATTCTGAGACACAATTTGACCTCTGACCCAACTGTGGCCTTGACCTTAGGCGTAGGGAACTAAGTCTTGTGCGCGACACACCTTCACATTATGCTTTATCTATCTTTGATGTTTCATAAAATTTGCTTCAGTAGTTTTAAAGTTATCGCTGAGACACGATTTTGAGACATTATTTGACCTCTGACCCAATTGTGGCCTTGACCTTGGGCGTAGGGATCTAAGTCTTGTGCGCGACACACCTTCACATTATGCTTTATCTATCTGTGAAGTTTCATCAAATTTGCTACAGTAGTTTTAAAGTTATAGCTGAGACACGATTTGTAACGGACGGACGGAAAGACGGACGGACGGACAGACGGACTGACGGACGGACGGTGCGATTTTAATATGCCACCCGAAGTTCCTTCGGGGGCATAAAAATAGGGAATTAATATTATAGTAAAACAGCACCCCAGACATCCCTAGCTTCTACAACTAAATTTTAAGTAGTTTATTTTTCCTATACCGATTATTAGGTCCTCTTTTCAAATCATATTAGACATGTTAAAGAACCCATTGTTATGTAATGGTTGATAAATCATTATACAAGAAAGAAGAAAGAAGAGGTATTGATCAGTATATCAGCCCAAAGTTTACATTTCATAAAAACAAAACACTCATATTATAAAACTGCAATAAACTTGATGAAAACCTGATAAGACTGTTTATCTTCCCATCCTGCAGCCTGCATATTTGTTCGTTATTGATAAACTATTCGATGGGCATTAATTACCCGGTTTGAATTTATAATTTAACTTTGTGTCATTTTCTTACAAGCTGTAAGTGGCATGCACAGGGTTCACAACTTCGCTACTCAATTAATATTAGTACTATGTCTACCCTACATCTTATCTCATGAACGCTGCATCAACCTTGGATAAACCTTGTCCAAAAATTGACATCTCGATTTAGTACATGCCAATGGAGTTGAATCAAACCTGCAAGTAGGGGCCTTAGTAGGGGCCTAGTAAAATCATGTCGTTTGAGTCCAAGGTAAGGACTGCCATGTCACTAGAAATTTATTTTCCTACCTCCCCATCATCTTCCTCATCCGAGCTCTCGTCAGAACGACGATCGACTGTCGATTCCTTTACTTCTTCTTCATCTTCACCCTCACTCAGGTATGTGAACTTGCTACCAAAATCCATTCTTGTACACTACAACTGAAATATAGAGGACAGAAATAAGGTACCATGTAGTGTACCAAATTTATTTGGCTATAAAATCGTTTTTCTCCTCTCTACTGTGACCCTAAATATCTAAATCAGTCTTATGAAATACTTATATAAGATAGGGTTTTCCCTGCCAAAACAATCCAAAAACCTAGATCCATCTTATAAGATGGATCTAGATTTTTGGGAATGTTTTGGAAGGGAAAAACCCTGTCTTATAACCGAAGAAACATGGTCCTTGTTCAAGATATTAGGACTCTAGTACCAGTACTGAAATTGTCCTAACCCTTTAAGTGTCAAAAAAGCAGACAACAAAATTTGCATATATGCAAAATTTCAAAAAATGTTTCCATGATCCATTTAGCTACTAATTATCATATTGAGAATTCAAAGATTAAGAAAGCAAACCACGTAGATCCAGAGGAGATGGTTCATTATAAGCTGCCTCGATCATCTGGATCTATGCTGTTTGAAAATTCAGCTATTTTCTTCCCTTTTTTTTTTTTTTTTGTTGATGATGCTTTGAATACTTTAAATACAATTCCCTGGAACTACCTTGCTAGTCATATAATGTGTCAACCAATAATGGTATATATAAATAAGAATTTGGACAGGTTCGCTCTCATAATGATGCAAAACAGAGCAGACCTTTGATCAAGAGCAGTTTGAACAGGTTGACAGATTTAAGGGGAAAAAAAAAATTTAAAACCTCAATTTTTAGCTAATCTGCAGATCTGCTTTCAATCACTTATATTGGTGTCACATATGAAAAAGGATCTTATTTATCTACAACAGAGAACACTCAGAGCAGCCTGCACAACTGTGCAGTCTGCTCAGTGTCATCCCTGTTTGCAGAAACAACCTGTAAATTAATAAGAATCTATCAAATGAAAACTGAAGACTTTGATCAGTATGCACAAAATCACCGACTTATTTGATTTGCTGTACACATGGTAAAAGGTCCTTTTCATGCATTGCTAAACAAGAGTTGGTTGTTGGTAGGTTGGCTCTTTGAGACAGCACTTAACAGTATTTCATTATATATCAAGGCAAGCTATAAAACAATAAATCCAAGCCCACATAAAATCAACAGCCAAGCATGTAATAACAACCTGGCTTAGAACCCACATATAACAATGCGGGAAATTCCCATAGTTTTGCCATGAGGCATGGTGAACAAAACAGGATATTTAATATTGAAGGCCACTGATCAATAGGTTTAAAAATACACATTACATTACCCCATTTAAAGGACAAATAATGAACTATTCCATGAGAAAAGATACCTTTAACATGTCAAAACAGCAAAGACTCCAACCAGATTGTGCATTCTGCACAGTCTGATCAGAGTCTTCCCTGTTTGCATAAAATTTATGGATGTAGTGGACTTTAATCAGTCAGATGGATGAAAAAGCTCACAGTCTTCAAACGTGAGAAAGCAAGGGCATGACGCAAAATACACACATATGCGTATTGAAATTTTGTCAATTTGACAAAATTTCAACAGCACTTGCACATTTGCAAGCTAAAATTTTGTAAATTTGACAAGATTTCAGTACAGACTATCAAAAATCATGATACATTAATATGACATCTCTCAGGGGCTAGACCCAAAGATTTACGCTCTAAGATAATTAAACATGATTGTGTGTATCATGTAAGTGCCCCGTGCTATCTCCAAGAAAGTGTACATATTTTCTTGCATTGTACCTGTAAATTATTTAAAATATTCATAGTTTTTTTCTTCAAGTATATATGTCAAGTTTAATCCTTTCAAACTTTATTATGATTTTTTTGTTTGTTTTCTTTTATAGTTGAGATGGGCCACCGGAAAATAGTAATAAGCCCATTTTGAATAAAGCGTCTTGATGCAACAAAACTCCATATCCATGCTGTATATACTTTTGTATTGCACGTACAAAACATGCATTGAAAAACAGCTAATAATACGCTCCCTCATGGAAAGCTGGCATTAAACCAACTAGTTAAAAGAATGTACAATGTAGTATAATGATTACTATAATTAAACTAAATATTGGCTCACCATCATTACCCAAAAATTCCGAAACAGATAGGCCTGAGCAAACAGTGCAGACCCAGATCAGACTGCTCCTGAAGAGCAGTCTGGTAAGGGTCTACACTCTTTGCCATTCCATCTGTACTTTCTAAACCCTTTACTGCATCAAAATCTTTTTTTTCAATTTTTATGACAACTACTTGGTGTCCCAATTTTTATAGTTTTTATGGTAGTTTAAAAAATGGAAAGAAATATTTTACTGCTCTGTGCCTAAAACTTCTAGCAGAATGGCAAGTGTGCAGACCTTAATCAGACTGCCCCCTTATCTGATCTGGGTATACACAGTTTACTCAAGTACTGTCCCAATATAGGGCCATTTAATAGACTAAGCCAAAAATGAAGTGATTGTGTTCACTTATAAACATTAAGAGATGAACTAAATAAGCCTCTGGTTTCTGTTCAGATTCTTTTGCTATTGTATACTATTTGTAACCTGTACATACTGTAACACTTGTATGAAATTGAAATAAAATATGCTTACACCAAACATTAAGACATATCGGCATTATATACAAATAATTTGGCTGTCCCATCTGAAGAAAAATGCGAATAATTAGAGAGTATCCAAGAAAAAATCTCTTGTTCAAGTAAACCTTACTACCTAACTGGACATGATTTTTTTTTCTATCAGAACTTCAAACATTTTTTTTCCTTATCAGAGCTCCAGATAAGAAGGGGTAACAGCGATATTTTGGAGATAATTTTCCATATTTCTCGATAAAAACTTATGTTGTGACCCTTCATTAGAACCGTCTTGCCGAGACAGTTCTAATGAGGGGTCACAACGTATGTTTTCATTGAGAAAAAAAAAAAAAATATCCTCAAATTATCCTCAATACCCCTCTTATCTGGGGCTCTGCTTATATTATATTTTTCACTGGCTGCTTGCCAAAGATTTTTTTCTCTATTCAGCTGCTTGTATTAGTTTTATTTTAGTCCTGCTTTCCTAGATTAACCCTTAATGTACCAAAAAGCAGACAACAAAATTTACGTTTGCAGAATTTCAAAAAGTGTCTCGTCCAAGGGATATCATATTGAGAATTCGAACACTAGAAGGCAAACAGTGTAGATTCAGATGAGGTGGCTCATTATGAGCCACCTCATCTGGATTTACACTGTTTGCCAATTCAACAGTTTTAATTTTTGGTGCTTAAAGGGTTAAGTTAACCATAACGCTCTTTAACCTAGAAATTCACTTAACCTTAACTGGATAAATTTTACAAATACCTTCAATACTTTTATGACAATCTCACATACAAAACTGAGTAACATTTTCATATCTAAACACGGATTCAGTCAAAACTAATCAAAACAGAGGTTCATCAATTGTTTATTATGCAGGTTTATTACTTAGTCTTGATTGTACAAAGCAAGTACTTGTTTAAAAAAGGTAGAGGTAGTAGGTTAGGGCAATGAGTGTTGGAGGCTCACTGTGCCTTGGGCACAGCATATGAAAGGCAGAGCCCATCCCTCTCCTTTCGCTGCCTTATCTTTCCCTGATTCGAAGCGGGTACCAATTTACTGCTGGGCTGACAGAATTTTCCAGTCGTCATGCTTGATCTCACGACCTTCTGGAGACTTCTGCACCATAACTGAGCGTCACTAACCATATATAATATATATATATATAATATATCAGATCTGATATATAAGATATATGTAAAATTAAATAAGATATCTCATAGCCTATATATCTTATATCCAATATAAGATATCTGATAAATTTATTAAATAAGATATCTTATATGCTATATCAGATATCTTTTATATTGTATTGTGTCTTATGGAAAAGTCAAATAAGATATCTTATATACCTATATTAGATATCTTATTTAGTATATTAGATATCTTATATGACATATAAGATTTACAGGATAAGATATCTTATATGGGATATAAGATATATAAGATTTACAGGATAAGATATCTTATATGGGATATAAGATATCGTATTTAATTTTTAATATAAGTTGGTTTAAACATATTTATTCAAGAAAATAACATGCATGTTACAAGATATACATAGTTCGAAATTGAGGATCTGAACGGAAGGTTAGAGCTTATAAGGTCCATCTCCTCCAAAGCAAACAATATGTGTACAATAATTTTTACAACATGGCTAGAATTTTACGAACTAAATACATGTTATATTCAACCGGTTGTTTGTAGTAGAGAAAAAAAAACTAAGAAGAAAGAATAACTGAATATGTAATTGCTGCAGCAAGTAGAAAATATACATGTGCCGCCTGTAGAGGTGCCTTGGGACATGCGACACCAAAGAAGACCCAGATCAGACTGCACTCCGGCGCAGTCCGGTCAGGGTCTTCCCTGCTAAAGTCACAACTAACAGAGTGCAGCCAGTAAAGCCTAGAATCAACAGTTATGAAAACCCCCAAGGCTCCTCCTTTAGCGGCATTGCTTATATATAGATATATAATATCAGTTGTGGTGAAGAGTAGAAAAGGAAAATAATAGTGTACTAACATAAGTCAGTAAACTGGTCTTAGGCCGCCCCGTTCCCCCGCCTGTTCCCCTAAACATCTGGAATGATGTTGAGACTACATCGTGTCGTTAAGTTTGGTAACTGCACAGTCTGTATAATACAGCCAAACTTGTTATACCCCAGCAAAACATAGCGCCGCAAAAACGTCGTATAGACGTCGAGGCGTCGTATTGACGTCGCGGCGACGTCAGTACGACGTCACCTCGACGCAATGTGCCTGCTGAGAAGTCATATTTGAGATAATATAGTCATCCAAAGCGTTTTGTTGACAGTATGTACAACTGTACGTGTTTAAATATAATATTGTTGACCACGTCCGGTTCGTTAGTATCTCCGTTTAGCAGAAGTGATAGTGAAAGTCGATGCGGTAAAACGGACAAATATCGTTGTCTCAAAAGATTATAGTTTGTACAAGACAAAAGGAAATGGGATGAGGTTTCTGGCAGGCCGCATGTACATAAAGGACTACTGACTAGGTTTTTCTTAAACAAATGGTGATTAAGAGAGCTACACTCTAGACGAATGCGGGCATGAAGAATTTGTCCTTCACGCGATAACTGGATCGTATCGAAATATCTGGGGGGGAAGATTATAGGAATCTTTAGTTTCTTTTTGAAACTACCAAGAGCCGGTGCATTTCTAATATCCTGGCTTAGTGCGTTCCAAGCTCTCAAGGTTGCAGGCAAAAAAGAGTTACAAAAAGTAGCTGTACGCGATGCTGGAATGGAGAAATCACTCGAGTTCCTAAGTGGATATCTGGATGATTGGTTAACTGTAGATGGCAGAAGCTGTTGCAAGTAGCTGGGTGTCAAGCCATTAATCATTTTATAAAGCTGACATAGTTTGTGGTTATTACGACGTGTTTGGAGAGTTTCCCATTTTGAGTCATCATAAAGTTTTTGTATGCTGCAAACTTTTGTCCCCCCAGTGGTAATTCTTAGTGCCTCAACTTGAATATTTTCCAATGCTCGCTTGTTTGCAGCTGAACAATTATCCCATATTATGTCCCCGTATTCTAACAATGGGCGAATGAAAGATGTGTACATTTTTTGTAGAGAAGCCCTATCTAGAAGATAATTATGCCGTCTCAGTAAACCAATTCTTTGCCAGGCCTTTGAGGAAATTGTTTCAATATGGTTAGTCCAAGAAAGATCGTCGGAAAGAACTATGCCTAAATGTTTATGTTGGCTGACCTCATTGATCTGGGTATGGTTCATAATTAACACAGGATGGTCAACTTTGTGACGTTTCTTACTTATTATTAGGGATTTGGTCTTTAAAGGTTGAAAGTTTACTAGCCACTCCGAAGCCCATTTAGTTATGTTTTCAAGATCAATGTTTAGTTCTGTGCCTGCTGAGATTGGTTGACTTATGACTTTATAAAGAATTGTATCATCTGCAAATAATCTAGTGTTGCAGTTAATACGATTAACTATGTCATTAATGAAAATTAGGAACAAAGTTGGCCCTAAGATTGAGCCCTGTGGTACACCCGCATTGATTTTTAGCCATGAAGAAGATACACCCCTAATACATACCCTTTGCTGTCTGTTAATTAGATAATTGTTAAACCAGTCTGTCATGTTTTTAGAAAACCCTATAGCTGTAAGTTTTGCTAGTAAACCCCTATGCCAGACCCGATCGAATGCCTTACTTATGTCTAGAAACACTACCCGAACCTCTTTATTTTCATCCAGTGCTTTTGAGAATTCATTGCATAAGTAAGTTAACTGATTGACCGTAGAATCACCCGCTTGAAAACCAGATTGAAATTCCGTTATAATGCTAAACTGTTTCAGGTACTCAGAGACGTACTTGTGAACACACCGTTCCATTAGTTTACCCTCACAGTTTAAAAGAGAAATTGGTCTGTAATTATTAGGTAGACAGCGATCGTCTTTCTTATGAATAGCTGTAACGTTTGCTTGTTTCCAGGAGTCAGGGAATGCTTTAAGAGTTAGCGAGAGGTTAAAGAGTTTTGAAAGGGGGTATGCCAGTTCATTTTTAGCCTCCTTTATCAGTTTAGGACTTACAGAATTGGGACCTGGAGCTTTATACGGTTTTAATAAACCAATAGCGTGTTTGACATCATCTTGAGAAATATTTATTGTTTCTAACTGTGGGTGATTTGGAAGGTCAAGATCAGGCAAGGGGGAATTTATATCATTAATAGTGGATTGACTTGCAAAGTATTGATTCAGTATTTCAGCTTTCTCAATGTCTGACTCAGCAATTTTATTGTCAATTTCAAGGTATGGAATAGAGTTAGAATGTGGCGACGTTTTCAGAAATTCAGCAGAGACTTTGTACCATAGTTTAGAATTATGTTCGGTATGCTTTAGTTCGTTGGCTAGTTTTTCGTTGTAATCTTTTTTAGCTTGTCGAATTATTGTCGTGACCGAGTTACGTTTTTGCTTAAATTTTTTCCAGGCGTGTTCACTTTTGACCCTTTTTGCAATTCTGAATAGCCGTTTTCTCTGTCTTATTTGGCGTTTAATAAATGAGTTAATCCACTGTGGTTTGTTTGGTCTAATTGTTACTGTTTTATTTGGAATGGACTCCTTGGCTGCTTTAATAATTAATTCAGTAACCTTAACCGCGATTTCATTTAAATTATTTACAGGTGATATAAATTCCCAGTCAGTCTGTTCTAACAAACGTCTATATTTAGTATAATCCCCCCTTTCGTACAACCAAATGTGTCTAGTGAAAGATTTCTGTATCGGTTTCCTAAATTTTAATGTGAGCATTACTGGGCAGTGATACCTTACCAGATCAGGTATAAATGGGGAGATAACATCGCTGTATAAGACATTTTCAGGCTTACTAACAAATATTAGGTCGATTAACGAAGAAGAGTTCTCAGTATAATGCGTTGCTTCGTCGATAAGTTGATGAAGATTATAAGAGAATGCTATGCTGTTTATTTTATTCTTTGATGCGGACTTCATCAAGTCACAGTTAAAATCGCCCAAGACTACAAGGTCGTTAATCGGTGAGTTACACAGGTTTTCAAAGGAAAGTTCGATAAGGTCCCAGTAGTCCTGGCCGGTATTTGGTGGCCTGTAAAATCCACATAAAAGAAATGTATGGGATTGAATGGAAACTTCAACACAAAGTGCCTCTATATCACCTTGTATGATGTCATGGCGACGGACTGCCTGTATACCCGTTCTAATGTATATGGCGACACCACCACCAAGTCGGTCACGCCGATCTTTCCTGTACGGAGGTTCAAAGTTGGAAATCAAAATATCGTCATCAGAAGTTTGGGGTGAGAGCCACGTTTCCGTAAATATTAGAATATCGTAGTTTTGCATTTCAGCCTCTAGTAAGTCCAGTTTTGGCAATAAACTTTGTATGTTTAAATGAACTATATTTAAATTGTGGGCAAATGCAGACGATACGTTGCTGCTGGAAGAAAAGGACTCTGCCAATGAGTCTGGACCCGGATTTGGGTGCACGTCACCCGACAGCATTATAATAATAAAGCATAATAACATGTTCGTACACAGTATGAGTCGTATACAGCGGTTTGTAAAGGAGACGTTAGTAGCATAATTTCGGCCAGGGACAACTTTTTTATTCTTGATTGCATGTGGGGCCGCTTTTCGTTTCAAGGTCGTGTATGAGCTATATATGCTGAAAATGTCTTGTTTGAATAAGCAAAGAAACAAGTAAATAATAATTAGCCTGTGACACGATGCAGCTTTTGTGCATCCATAATGACAATACCATCGTCGTCCCGTGCCGGCTGAAGCAGGATTGAAGGAACGTGCGCTATCCGTTTTCATATGGAAAGGGACTACAATATACTGTACTGCTGCCTCCAGCCAGGGACGACGCAGGTAAGCTTTTTCTAATCCAAGCGTGTAGGCAGGTTCTATCAGGCGGGGGAAAGGGGTAGACCAGTTCTAACATACCAGAAGAGGGACTGAATAAGAGAGCAGTCAACAAAGACAATACGGAAAAAAACTCCATAATAATAGGAAAAGAAAGGAAAGATGATTAGGGAGATTTTGGATTTCACAGAAGTGTTTGCGTAACTATAGTGAGCCAGTATAAAAATGCTAACAGTATTCAACACATAAGGACTAGACAAGGTCTACTTTAATATAACTATTTTGAAAGCAAGCCGTTGATCCAAACATTTGCACACTGAGGACCAAGAATGCTTCCAGAGAACAACAGTATTTTCTGACTGTCTATTTTGTTCGTGTGCTGTGCATGAGAATATAAGTTATCTTATATAATGCATCAGATATCTGATATATTATATATCATATGTAAATTTAAATAAGATATCTCATATTCTATATATTAGATATCTTATATCCTATATAAGATGTCTTACATCCTATATCAGATACATGTATTTCATTTAGGATATAAGATATCACTTATGTTGTATTAGATACGATAACTGATATGTCATGTATTAAATAAGATATCTCATGTATTCTGATAATAAGATGTATAATTGATTTATCATAGCGTCAGAATATCTTACAATCTCACATATACTAGAAAGTTGACTACTGTGAAATAATTCAGATCTTGTCTGAGCTCTGTCAGTCTGTGTCAGTGTGTGGGGGTGGAGAAGTCTGATATTGGGAGGGTATTTAAACAATGCAATAACTAGGATACAGTGTAGATCTAAACAAATTTTGTAAGAAAAAGGAACAAAATTTTACCTTCTACGACTGCGGTACGCTGTTATAAAATCTCTTCCGTGTAATAAGAAATGGGTGCCGAAAACACTTCTTATAAATGCAAATTGTAATATCTAAAATTAGACACATGTCGATTGGAGGACTCACAGTTATTTTTAGAATCTGGAAAATATCTATTATTCTGGTTTCCCGCTTGATGGAGGCTAAAAACCGGTATCTAATCTATATTTGTATCCGTCCTCAAAGGGGCACCACCCATTGGGGTAGTCCCGATCCTCTGACGTTACGTTACGCTTCGGATCTTTTTGTCGAACATAACATAACATAAGCCCAGTAGGGCTTTTCCTTCGACAAACAAAAGTAAAACAAGAGAAATGCATGCAATAAAACAGTCATGCAAATTTAAATATACATGTACATGTACAATTGTACATAGTCATAGTATCATAGCATGCAACATAACACAGAAGACAAGAAGAAAACAGGAATAGATAGACTAAGAAATGCAGATTAAGATACATCACAACTAGTACAGAGCACCTAAAAATACGAATAAATAATAGTTAAGTACCTTTGACGAAAAGGGGTATAAGTGGACCAAAAGGATGAAAATCATCCTAAGTACGAAAACGAAAGGGGGATGGCTGCACAAAGGAAGCCCTAAGGGTCTTAAAGATAAGAAAACTGAAATTAAAACAAACATAAAATTTTCTTCCTTTATATCTTTTCTCCCCACCCCCCGCGCCCACGCCCCTTCATTCTTTGAATAATTTACTTTACTATACAACACTGTGTCCGTTCGTGTACGCCTATAAATCAGGGTAGGGAAACACGTGACCACGACGCCATATTTGTTCACGATCATGGAGGCCGCCATGTTTGAATTTTTCGCCAGTATGGAGTGAGTTTTTGCTTTTTCCGTATAAAAGGTGTACTTTTACACAAAGCTAAATAGTGCGTGAGCTGTAATTAAGTTTTCATAATCTAACAACAATAAACTTGCTGCCGAGCAACTTGTTGTTTTCATGTTTACTTTGAAACAAGCTACGAAGTACACACTCTAGGATGTCATGCATAACTACTGTTACTTACTTAAGTGAGGGTAGGAGTTTCACATATCATTAATGTCCAATTCTTTCAACACAATTATAAAGTCTCCAAAGAAAGACGAGAATCCAGGAATCGATCTCATGGCTCCTGATATGAAAATAGGCCTTGTGAGTTCCCTGTTGTTGTGGCTTCACCACTTTATATCGTTTTCAGTACAATTAACGAGGGAAAAAATCAGATATATTTTTGTTGTTTAAGAAAATAGCTGAAATCAAATCATTGTACGTAATCAGACATTTTTTTAAAAAATCTTTTAATGTTACCGGTCACATTTTATAACAAACAGGGTAATGGTCACAGCTGGACCACAAAATGTTAACGGTCACACTTTTGCAGCGGGTTCTAGATTCTTCTTAATTCAATACGTTAACGGGCCAATAGAAAACATGCTCCAAGAAGCCAGTGCATGTCTGTTGTATCTGAAAAAGAGAAATATTAACAGCAGATACCCCGATAAATACCACTTTTCACCTATAAAGTGGGATTTACCAGGGTATAGACTTATGGAGTTGTTAACGTAAGGTTAAGTTTTTGTTCCTTTCTATTTCAGATCTTAGTGGAGCCCAGTAATATGAAGCAAACATAACTAGAAAAAAATCAAATCTGAAGCTAAACAGAAAAAAATATCGCGATTGGCCAGATTACAAAAGTAAGGAGGAAAATTCTCAGGCACTGACACAATTCAATCCCAGATCCAATCCAAGATAACATGTGGGAAAGAGACAACACAAAATTAGTCACCACCAAAGACAACAGCAGCTGCAGCCATGTGAACAGCCATTTCCCATGTAGATGGTCAATGGGCTAGCCTAAACGTCACAAACAATATATCAATAATAAACATAGCAACTAACAACACATAAAACAACCAAGAAGAAACAAAACAGAACTGCCGCCTTGAGACGACCAGAAATGAAACTGCTGGGGGTGGAGGGGAACCTTAACCGGTTTGTGGTCGACCAACCCTCGCCCTTTGTTCTGCCTTTGTTCATCAGATACTTAGTTGTTCAACCCAACAAAAAACAACCACCCCACACAACAGTCTTACAAAAAGCACCAACCCAGATAATAAGAACAAATTGTACGAATAACATTAAACATCTATTTTTACCTATTTTCATTTTTTTAATGTCAGGGCTAGCTTTAACATAACGAGCCATATGTCAAAACAGACAAACAGACAAACACCACATGAAACAACTAAGAAGAACCAAAACAGAAATGCCGCCTTGGGACGGCCAGCAATGAAATTACTGTGGGGCCGGTAGTGGGGGGGGGGGCTTAACTGGTTTGCCGTCGAGCCCTTTGTCATGCTTTGGTTCATCAGACACTTAGTTGTTCGGTTTGCGTGGAAGATCCCTGACTCATAAGTGTTATATCTCAGGAACATAAAAATCAAAATTAAAACTAAGATAAAACGATAAAACAAAACCGAGGACTCACAGAAATAGTAACATTTAAATTATGGAGCAGAAGAAACCTACCAGTTAAACCACGGTGGGCTCGACCCAAGACGCCCCGGAACGGGTGTCAGGCGCTAGCCGTCTGTGTTACTATTAGGTTTAGGTAGGCGCCTTCATAAAGTCTGAAGCCCGACCCACTGTCGTGCAATCGAAGAGATAAGCAAAGCTGTTAACCTTAATTGGGTTAACCATTAAGCATACAGTTTGTCGCAAAACATCCATATTATAACCAATCTATTTGTATCGAATTATTTTCTTCTTAAAATGTTAAGGAAAGTCATTTAACCAACTCTTTATCTTGATTTATACGCCAAGTCGCAATAAAAAAAGGTTTCGAAAGGCCTTGCAGAAGAAGTGTTTTCAATCCGACATTATATTAAAACACTAAGTTGAAATGCCGTCGATAAAATTTTTAAAACGCTTTACGCAGTTAATGATATCTATAACCTTATTTGAGAAGTTTTGTTGACAAAATTTTAGTACGAATATTAAGGTCACCAGCATGAATGGACACTCGAGCAAACCGAATAAAATGAGAAATAGAAACACCATAGGATGTAGAAGGAGGAACATGATCATCTAAAAATGGAAAATTAACAATATCAAACTCAAAGTCATCACGTTTATCGTAAATTTTAGTTGTAAAAAAAACAATATCCGATCTAGATAATGTAAACCAAAAATGAGGCCTCGGTATCCGAGACGCTGGCCTTATTTAACTGAAGTTCAGAAGGGTAAATTTGATTGACCATGCTATCAAGGAGTTATTGTCAATATTCAATAGGTCATTCAGATACGAAAAGCAGAACTGAAAGCTTCAATAACTTCAGATTGCGTGTTCTCTGAAAGAGACAGCATGAAGTCACAAAAACAGATCAGCTACAAGAGGGGCACAATTAGTGCCCATGGGAATACCTATAATTTGTCTATATAAAGTAAGAGTTTCACACTTTTTCTGAAAAGACCATAAATTATCATTCCAGGCCGCTTCAGACGTACAAAAAGCATGCCTAACATTACATACAATATAACAAGAGCCTTCCCTATGGAAAACTCTCTCAGTTAAATCCACAAGTTTATCCTTAATAATATTGCAGGGCAAGGTGGTATATAATGTCGAAAAATCATATGTAGACAAACTGGATGCACGAAAACCTCGCTATTTCAGCTTATTTAATACTTCACATGGATTTTTAATTGACCAAAACAGGTTTTTACCTGACCTTTCATAGACTGTTTCAAAATATTTAATAACATGATTTTGATGGCAGTAGGACAAGAAGTTAGCAATTTAGAAAGTCCGGCTGTCGTGCATAAGCTAGAGTTAGCGATGAATCGTGCCTCATGTAGTCGCTTATGAAGTTTAGGTTGCCAGCAGAATGTAGGAACTCTCTTTTGATCTTCATCAACACTTACAGCAAATTTAGTGCCTGTATGACAGATTTCTATACAGCGGAAGTCTGCTTATAAGCCTTAGTGCCACTCAGCTCCTGCTTCAAAGTATTAATGTAGTGTAGCTGTCAAACAACAACAACGTTGTTTGCAGCGTTGTCAGCTGGAACTAAGACATACTTCTTATGGAATTCCTGGATACCCAATATCAGATAACAAAAACTGATTTTAGGTTTACATGGTAACATGTTAGTATTTTGAGAATAAAAGGAAACACGTTTATTTATGGTTTTGAAAATATTTAATTTCTAATCCTTTAAAGCATTACACTCAAGCATTACACTCAAAAGTGTTCAATCACAAAACTGGTTGTAAAAGAATAAAGGTTAATGAGAGACCACAAAGTCAAACATTGATAAGAATTTCAAGTTGAGTCAGAGAAGACTTGTTTTTCAGAGTGTAACCGCAGTAACAACAGCTGAAGATCAGTTTTCCTGCAAGACATTAAACTAATATTGCATAACTACCGGTCTCACATGCTATTAACAGGCATGTTTTAACGAACACAAAACAATGTATTAACAAGGCAATTCACGTGCTCATAATTAATTGCTTTTCGTTTTTTTTGTATGCAAGTTTCAGGAAAATACTCATTCAATGCAGAAACAAGCGGGTAGTTTGCAGTTGCGCTTTTCGATAAAAGACCTGTATGCGAGAGTTATAAAGATTCGAATATTGTAAGAATTGAAGAGCAGGCGACATCGAGATGAAAAATATAGTAAACATGATTTTGACTTGTGAACTGTTGCTAATGGTTTGATAAAAAATCACGGTAACTGATCGATCATGACCTAAAATGAGGAGTTTTTATAATGCATATGCGTGTAGGTAATGGCGATGAGGCCGAAAAAATAGTGCCTTAACATTTTCCTTATTTTCTAGCATTGTGGTTGCATTTATGCAATAACAGCGATTTTTTGGTTTTTCATTGCATTTACATTTGGCAGAGGTACCTCGGCCCTAGTTTTCAACACCTCCATAGGGACCTGGCAAATGGTAATGCTAATACATGAAAAGCCATGCTAGAGCCGTACACCGAACTGGTTCGGGTATAAGGACACTTAATGTCAATGATATGCATGTCCCACTGTTACGAACACTTTTGTTTTCTCCCTTTTAATTCACAATGGTCAAAAACCTAATCAAAATAGGCACAGTTTGTACAAAAAAAAAAAACACGTAGATTTACTAATACCCAAAGGTTCACAAATACCCGAACCCGCATTTATTTTATGTTTTGTGGAGAATCCCCAGTGAAAATTAGAAGAAAAGGTTTCTATCTCTAGTGCACCTATGCTACAGATATCATCAGCCAGTGCAGTGTGACCGTTAACAAACAACAGCCGTAATGTGACCGTTAACGTCTCCGCTGTTTTTAAAAACAGAATCAGGGTGTCTCTTTGCGGCTCTTAACGTGATTTTTTGATAATAATATTGTGATTACATACTCGAACTACGTATCAGAAAGCCACATTCTGCTGGTGGATGTACAGGTGGCTTTCTTTTGCTTATATCATCCTATTTTGCCATACCTTCTTACATGTATTTGAATCGACACAAAGTGAATGAAATCTTGAAGCACCGTAACCCCCTCCTCTCGGTTCAGAAAAAACAACAAACCAAGTAAACCAACTGTCTTCAAACTCTTACAGTCCGGGTGAGAGTCTGGAGGAACTTGTGATAAGGTATGATCCGCGCTTGTGTTGAAGTTTTTGAACTTGCAAGTAGAAAACAGCATAATGTGAACTGGTTACCGAAAAAGTTGCACTAATTTACAGCTCACGCGCAACAAATTTCTTGACTAACTATTAAATAGCCGGAGAAATCGATAAAATCTTACCTTCGAAGTGGACACAAAATTCAAAATGGCCGCGACAAAAATTTAGCAGGATGACGTCACGAGATCACGTGTTTCGCCCCATTGATAAATACGAGTTGCAGGCTTGCAGCAGTGTACCCCGAGTTCGAAGAGGAACATCTCTCGGAAATGTCACCATGGCTTCAAGTTAATTTATCAGACCTTTTCATCATCCAAATGTAATGAGCTAGTATGAGTGTATCTGTAACTGAACAAGCTTTTAGACTGATATAGGTTTACATGAATGCAATGTACGATTTACAGAATATTCAGCTAAATCAGTAGATCCTTTCAAGTGAGAGTGCCTTTACTGAAAAAAAAATCCACTATTTCTTGACAAAACATTATCTTTTGATTAATATGTCGCTCATTTGTTAGGCAAATATATATGAAATATATTGTAATAGATGAATCGGTCAAAACCTGTCCGATTTGTATATAAAATATAAACGTATGTAGGGTCCCTAAGTGTCCGACAGCCCTAAGTGTCCGACAAAATTTATTTTTTTCTATAAATGTCAGAATAGTGAAAGAAACCATTATTTAAAGCATAATTAGTAAATATTTAAAAAAAAATTAATTAGTGAAAAATACTCAAAATCTAACTTAGAAAAAAATTTGTCGGACACTTAGGGACGACCAAAAGGTCCCTAAATGTCCGACAACCCTAAATGTCTGACACGTTGAAAATCAATCTAAGTGTTCGTTATAAGAGTAAAAACAATAAATATGATCTTAAAAAAGTGAACTACATACTTTTATATAAAATAATAACACTAATAATGATAATAATAAATACAGAATGCCAGAAAATATATCAAGTTCGTTACTGAATACATATAAAAAGCAGTAGAACATTTTTAAGTGTCAGGCAAAATCTTAGGGTTTCTAAAACTCCGCGAAAGTGAGCAAAACCACTATAAAATATTATAAATGCATATAAAGTAATCATTTGGTACAAATAATTCTTTAAAAATACTAATAATGTAAGCAAGATGAAAAAATCTGTCAGACATTTAGGGACATGTGTCCCTTAGTGTCCGACAATGTATCAATCTATTTTCAAGTGAAGTAGAAGTGATAAAACTATTCATTATCAGATATTGGTAAATTATTAACTACTTTTCTGTATAAGAATATATATCAAGAACCTTAGGGAAACTAAATGTCGCAAAATGTATTTGGTACGTACAAAACTATTACCACACAACTGCTTGCAGTTTGCTTTTCCAAAATTTTCTTTTTACTATATTTTATATTTCAATACAAACTGTCAGACCAGTTGTCAATAATCTATCAACGTTTATTTAATATATCGGCTATTTCAACTTGTTGTGGTCATATTTAATGATTCTACAGTTACAGCTCACTCTTTAAAAGAACCAAAACCTGTCGGACACTTAGGGATAGAGTTCCCTAAATGTCCGACAAATTCTGATTTCTTTTTGAAGTATTTTTGCTACTTTATTATCATATTTGAGTGGTATTTTATTAACCATTTGTTCCTAATAACTACTGTGTAAGCATTTATAATGGGTTTGGTCACTTTCCTGACAGTTTTACAGTTTAGAAAAAACACACACAAAAACACACACACACACACAAAAACCCCCTAAGAATCTAAGGATCTTAACTAAGAATACTTATTTAGTAAGTACAGAGAATATGTTATAGGAACAGACAATGCTTAGGGATTCTAACAAAGTCAATGTAGTAAACCTTTTTGGACAATAATAATAATGATAATAACAATTAATAATGATAATAATAAATACTCAAAATATAACGCCAAAAAGAAAATGAGAATTTTTTGGACATTCAGGGATACCTGTCCCTAAGTGTCCGACCAGTTACGAACTTATATTAGAGGTGAGAAGCAGATGCCGTACGGATAGCGAAATTCGCCCCAAGCCAACACCCATCCCCTCCGTCTCCTCCGCATTTGCTAGTTGTACGGGTGATACGCACGGGTATCTTCAGCGCTACCTTAACGGGTAGAAACGAGTAGACTCGAGGCTACATCCCCACCCCCATCCCACCCGCCAGAGAGGTCGTGTCTTCTATGGTTCCCATATGAGTAAATACTCATAAGTGATGTCTGTGAAAAGTCTGTACAACACTGGCTGTGCGGTGACTTTCAGTCCCGGATTTGCATATCCCGGGCCTCACTCTGCTTGCAGTTGGTGCGGGTTGTTTGGATATTTTTTCATTCGTCTGTCATATCTCCTAGGGATGGTCGGGTGGTGCGATGGTGGTGTGTGTAACTTCCAGTGCCGGGGCGTCCTACTGATTTGGAATGTTGTAGGGTAAGGGCCTACTGTACTTGCAGTAGGTGCGGGTGAGGGTTGTTGGACATTTTTTCTCTCGTCTATCATTTTTCTTCTTTCTCCCTGGGGGGGGGGGGGGGGGGACGGTCCGATATGCCGTTGGCCTCCTATTCATACCAAATTTAGTGCGACAGACGCGCGTTTCTGTATTTAACTTCTTCAGTGTCGCTAAACCCCAAAAAGTTTGAAAGAAAAGAGATGATGGGCAGCTCTCAGCTGGCAACGAGCTCGAGCATCCCTCTCCGAGCCACACTTACTGTCACATTCCGTGGGACACATTAGCTGCAGACATCAGGTAAGAGACGCCTACGTATTAACTCGCGAGCGCAGGCGTCCCCCATCGAGCCACCTCAACCCCCGCGTCTCGAGAAAGGCGACAGATAAGGGTGTCAGGAAAGAGATGTCCGATGCAGCAAGAACCCGCAAAAAGCCAAAACAACTCAAAAGAATGGAAGCCAAACTCCGCTAAGATTCATGTCGTTATGACAAGTCAGTCTTAGTTTTAGAATAATTCAGAAATTTTACCAGATATACACATCAAATTGAATTTTTTTTTTAAAAAAGAAATAAATATGTTAGCAAGGAGACAATCTTGCAGATAGAGTTATGTTGCAGGCATGTTGAGGGGTTGTTATCTTTGTGTCACTATACACATGCACATAAAGGCAAAACCCTTAAAGTAGCGACTACATTTCGTTAAACGTTGGGCGTCTTACAGGGCTTGAAGTGATGCTCACGTTGTTTGTTGTATTTTCGTTCGTTCTTGTTTTACCGAGACAACAGTCCCTGGTCCAGAGGTTATAAAACTTGAGTACATTCTCAAACTCAAAATAAAGCACACTGATTGGCTGCTTTCGAGCACATGCTCGGAAGCAGCCAATCAGTGTGATTTATTTAGCGTTTGAGATTATTCTCAAGTTTTATAACCTCGAACCCTGGTTATAAAACCATATCAGACACATCGCGGGTTTTATACGGCGGACGCGACCACCGATGTCAGTGACGATGTAATCACCAACTGCACCTCTGATGCCTCTAAATTAATTTTATTTAAGCTCACTGGGTGTAAGCTGATAACCATGTGCAGACTGCTTTTGCACTATGTGATACGGAACCTTTTTTCATATCGCAGCTCAGTCAGCGTTAATGGTTAGTGTTTGCTGGTTTTAGGTATGGTGTTGTGAAGTTTTCTTCAGGACCGTTTTTTTTACATCCTTTGCGTTTTATCACTGTACTTAAACGGGGAAAACAAAAAAAAATTTAGCTTCATAGCTGACTCTGACTATCAGTGGAGGAGCGTTCAGATGCACGATTTCCTTTCAACAAAATCAAAATCTGTTATTTACGTCAGGTCTGTATAAGATAAACTGAGAGCATAAATACAGAGCATGGTACATGTTTGGTCACTGGTCTGTGAGCTTGACGTTTATGTATTGTAACTCGCGGTACACCCTTATGTCAATGATGATTAAACTCGGCGTGCAAGGTCCTGCAACTCGGCGTGTACTTTGGCAGCACCCCTAGTGCAAACATATATAAAAAGCTCTCTCAATTTTACGATCAGCGTTTTGTCACTTCGCTCTGATGGACACTATTGGGTCATTTCTTATTACATTTTAAAAGTTTGCTGAAGACAGTGTTTGCGTATATTTGGCATAAATTGACCAATAGTAAATATTTTGACATGTTTTGCAAGGATTTGGGATGCTTCTTGTGCTATTACAAGAGGTGTTGCTTTGAAAATTTACTTGTGGTTGTAGATGCTGTATAAGACGAAAAATGTTAAGAAGAGCCCACTGGGCATACAAGGTTGAATCAATATTGAATCAACCTTGATTCAACGTCATGACGTTGAATCAAGGTTGATTAAATTTTGATTCAACTTTGTGTGCCTGCTGGGAGAGGAATATAAACTAAAACACATGCCACACACTTACCTCTCGTCCGCGAGCATTCTCGGAAAGTGTTCTAACTCGGCGGGCACTGCTGCAACTCGCATTTATAGGCATACACGAATGGTCACAGTGCTTAATATAAGGTGCATGTAGCCTAAATAAATTACGCTGGTGAAAATTATGCACGGTATTAAGTGAGCAGTATTGCTGAAAAAGCAGACTTTTCTATGCTTTGGATTTTCAAGTCTTATTTTTCTGTGGAAACCAGGGAAATCTTGTAAACTCCTTGTCGGAAAAGGCCACATATACTGATGAATATTGCATTGTTTCATTTATTTTCATCAGTCCAAGTGCATTTCAAAGTTAATTTAGAAATATAGTGCACTTATTCAGTGATCGCAGAATGACTATCTTCGAAACAAAGCGCCGTCAAAGCTCAAAGTACATAGAATATACATGTATACAACTATAGTTCAAACATATGCAGTTGCCTAAATAACATAGCAAATAGGGGTCGGGCTGTAAGTTCTCACAAAATTAGTTTACAGTCCTTCTACAGCAATAGCCCCAGCAGGCACACAACTTTGAATCAACCTTGAATCAACCTTGATTCAACGTCATGCCGTTGAATCAACGTTGTGTGCCCTGTGGGAGTATGCTTATCAACAAGTCAGGTAATTTTCTAATGTCAGAATTTTAATAATTATATAATCGTACCGCTGAGCCACTTTGGGGACGTCGTTATGAGTACTGGAGCTTCAAAACGCCACCTATATACTTGCTTCATTCAACAGCCAGAACAGAGAAAACCGCAAAATAATGCAACTAAAGTTATCATAGTATTAAACACTGCCACAAAGAGAACGCATTTTAGCCCATGCTGTCGGAACAAGGCTGTAATCTATAGGTGCAAGGAAAAACAAACACTAATATCAGCGTTTTCAAGCCACTCAGCAGACATGTGACTACATTATCAAAAATAATATCTGAGAAAATCAACAAAATAAGAAAGAAAAATAAACAAACGAAAAAAAAAACGAAGACAGAAAGTACTATGCGTGTGAGCTGCGTGTGAGCTATCATTGTGTTATGATAACAGAAAGTGCTCCCTATATATCCAGCTATAGCAGGATATACAACTACATGTACATTAGGCCTATAGATTAGATTGATACGTAATAGTTATACCATGGTTTGTCCGCCTGTACGAGAGATAATCCACTCGCTCTCTCGTACAGGCGGACAAACCACTATAAAGCGAGTGGATTATCTCTCGTACAGGCGGACAAACCACTAAAGCGAGTGGATTATCTCTCGCACAGGCGGACAAACCATGGTATAACTATTTTATGCAACCCTTACCAGTGTAGACCTTGCTCATCGTGAAATATTTCGTGCTAAAGTTGGCGTTTCCTGGTAAATGTCGTATAGATTAGGTTAAGTCGCGTACACACCGGAATACCGGTGCTAGATTGGCCTCCCTTCGTAAATAACGAGAGAACTGGCGCATGAATATCGGAAGTACCGTAAATTATCATCCAACCCATAATAAAGGACAGGGAACCAGTTATGACACGGCGCCCAACCACGAACTATTTATTCTTTTGATTCACGAATATTTTTATGATTTATTTCGCATATGTCAGCTTTATCCATGTCATGGAGTGGTTGTGCAAAACGGTTAAGGAAGTGGCGACAATGAATGACATGAAAATTCTGGTTTACCCTTTCTGAAGCCCTGCACAGGGGCTTGTACCTTACGCCAAACCACAGGCATTTGACGTTTAATAGAATACACAACTAACCTCGAATATGGCCAGAAATCGCATTGGACGTACGCTCGGCGCCCCGTTACTGCGGCTATGGATCCGTTCCGCTGAGGTGCGGGGGGTAACGTCGATATGAGAATTGAAATATGATGTCAGAAATCGCATCTTCTATAACGAGATACGAAGACATCTCATTATAGAAGATGCGATTTCTGGCCATATTCGAGGCTACTGTGTATTTCTGAGGCCCCAAAAACGTCAAATGCCTGTGATCAAACAATGTTTCTAGCCTGGATAAAATTTCCTTTTAAAAGGAAGGCTTGCCCAGCTAAAACACAGTGAAATTTTCATGAGTTGTTATTAGTTTAAACATATTTTATTGCCTCTTAATATGTCAAGCAATTGGGTCGGACCACAAGTTCTTTCAACATTAGTTACGGTCCTCCCCATACAGTAATATATACATCAAGACAATAAGGCAATGACGTACAAAACAATACATGTACAAATAAATTTTGAAACGCAAATAGTAATTTTCCAGATAAGGGGCGGCCAATGACAACCAACGACTATAAGAATATGTGCAGCGAACACTCACTAGAACCGCCTTTTCGAGGTGGCTCTAATAAGGAGTCACAACACATATCTTCACAAGAAACCAACAAAACCAATTCCAGAAAAACTCCCCCTATCTGGAATGAGTAACACAAATTTGATTTTTACCATACTTAAGAGATATTATATACAAAAAGTCATTTAGAGAACAGAACGAGGAGAAAGAAAATAAATAAATAAAATAAAGGAGTGTTAGATTTCCGGGTATGGATAAACAAGGAAGACAAGAATGAAAGAGTGGAAATTGTAGAAAAGAAGAAAAGAGGAGATATGATGAGTTTATGGACTTGACTGACTCCAGTTCTAGTCTTTACCACTTTTTATACGATCAATACAGGCTCAGGACATCAAGAACAGCTGTTTCACAGATCTGAAAAACAAAAGAATATAAGAATTATTACTTAGTTACATTAACGTACATAAAAAAGAAATTCCGATCTGACATCGTCTAACTGTACCGGCTATGCGCTGCGGGGAAAGTTATGCAGCGCGGAGCATTGGACAAGTGGCGGAACCAATGTCCAAACAGCAAGCCCCCTGCTCCGGAATCTGCATCCCCACAGCGCGCAACCGCCACAGATCAGCAAAGTTCCGTTGTCACATCTTGTAAAACATGAAAA
Organism: Ctena decussata; assembly: GCA_963989385.1. Taxonomy (NCBI): domain Eukaryota; kingdom Metazoa; phylum Mollusca; class Bivalvia; order Lucinida; family Lucinidae; genus Ctena; species Ctena decussata. Next base: position 70,000,090 of record OZ022499.1, read on the forward strand.
GCCTTACAGTTATCTATCAAAACGATCTGTTTCTTTAATATAGCGATGTATGTGAGAAAATAATTCTTCGTTATCGGCAGTGGAGAGGTCATCAGAACCATTCGAAAGAAGCTGTAAGTTAAGTGGATGATATTTTCGTGTAGCTTGGAATAAATGAATTCGTTGCTCTGTAAATTTGCTGCATTTGAAGAAGTAATGCTCCGAATCATCAGTTTCGGAGTCCCACTCACATATAGCATTTGGTCTTAAATGATTAAGAAATAAGTCACTATTCAAATTACTGCAGTTGTTCCTAATGCGGCAGTGGAGTTGTTATTGAAGTGAACCCAATTGTTAGTGCACTTTCTGTTGCTAACTTTTATTTAGCAAAGTATTTAGATTCTTAACTTCTTGAATGGTGGCATTATCAACAGGTGTTAGGTAAAACAAGTGTAGAGTTTATTTGAAAAACAAATTGAGGAAATATTAAACACACACACACACACACACACACACACACACACACACACACAGAGAGAGTTTTCCAGCGTTTTGGCCGTTAGGCATGTTTCAAGGAAAATTACCACATGAACCTATTTCAAGTTTTTGCTTTACGGCTGCCGAGTCAGATTTAGTTTGAATCAAATTTTTAGGAAAGACTGTTTCAAACCCATGTCTATGGAATCTTGGCACATCTGAACTTGGCATCAAAAGAGGACTATAAATCTATATTTACTGAAGTATATTTTTGTTTTAGTAGCACCAGTGGCAGTGACTAGAACAAAATTTTGACACTCTGAGAAGATATTTGCATGCTGCTATTGTTTGAGACAATAACTTGCTTTACACCATTTGGGAACAACAAAGCATGGAACCCATTGCGTTCATACTTTCATGATGTTCCGACTAATGAAATTTACCTTTTATATTTATGCTAATTTAACGCCAAGGAAAGGACGAAGAATAGTTATTAACCAACGTGTTTTATAATGACGTACAACAGCCGTCACTCAATCGGAACACCGCTCGGCCAATTCCGTGAATCAACCTCGGATGTATGACGTGAGACTACTTACGTCACACGACTCGATATAAACAAAGATGGCCGCACTGTCGCACGCAGTAAATAATAAAATGAGAAGAAACAAATGTATTTTCTGTCTCGGCATTAATAATTGACTATTTTGTTTTAACAACAGCAAAGCATGAATGTCCGTGCAACAGCTGAAAAAGGTCGCAGGTCGAGAATTAATTATCATTCGTAGACATAGAGATCTATGGCTTCGGCGTATACTTTCGACTGAACAAAATGTTGGCTTTTGATGCATATTGCTCCGCCGTACATACGCCCGAGGTCTGATTCACAGTAGGTCGGTAACTAAGGCTTTCCAGTTAGTTTTAAAAACAGTAAGCATCCGCCGAAGGGATTATTTTTTGTTAAAAAAATTTCGAAAAAAAATGCCACCACTTCCGGCATTTTAACCGCAGTAGTTCTACTTTCTGCTTACACTACGGGCAAATTTAAAGATTTAGAGATAGAGAGCAGCCTTTCCTGTACGAAACAAGCTGGAGCAATGGGGCTAGAAATTGAAAATAAACTCGTATCGACTCTGTCAAAAGAACGCGTCACAGTTTCTTTTCCTCTTCCGGTGAACCCTTGTTTCGTTAATTTTGGAACTAAAAAATGGCCATTAAAAATAACCGCCAATATTTCACTAATTTAACAATTAAATATCAGTCTATCTTACGGCTGAGTATCTATTTGTGACCAAATCTATGTTTGAAGAAAATCAAATTTGAAATGGCATGTATTTCAGACGCTGGTGTGCTTTTGCGCTTGCGCAGTCGAAGTATTTGCCACATGTCTGAGCGGCATGTGTCTGAAGAAATGCCAAGGTATGTTCAACGAACAGCATTTCATTTCATCGGCTCATTCAGTAAAAACAAGCTTAAGGCTTCGAACTACGATCGGACTGTCGATTTGAGCCTTTTAAAGATACTCGTACCGGGATGTCCGGGGTGTAGAGTTGTTAGCCGTGAAACAGACTATACCCTACTACGTAACACCCACGTTGATCAGTCTTGAGTGACGTATACAATCAGTTGTGTAGAGACCTATGCAAAATGTTATAAACCTGTGTGAATGTTTATAAATGTGGAAACAAAATTTACGGTATGTAAACCTTATTCCTTATTTATTATTTGCGTAAGCATACGAAGAAGCGAAAACTATCAGGCCAGACAGAGATGTGTTGCATCGCACAAATGTTGAATATTTTTCACGTTCAGATAGATGCATAGAAAAAAGATATGTTCTGTTTTGAGTTTACTTATTTAAGTGCCTGTAGGCTGTGAGCCAGATCATTGTCTCATGACTGATAGATCTCTTGATGTCTGTTTGTCGCCCTCCAGCACCCCAGCCGTTTCTCCCCTTCTCTATCTCCAGCTGAAAGGCTTAGAGTTTGGCTGTGAATCTTGGATGCTTTAAAAGCTGGGGGGGGGGGGGGGGGGGGGGGGGGTAATGCGGGAGGACTGTAGAACTTGGTGTTTGTTGTTTGTTTACTTTAAATTTTACGGGATAAAAACATTTTATATTGGTTTAATTATGACCGAGCGTGCTCCGATTGAGCCGCCACAATGACATGACATATATATCAAACGTTACGTCGGCCAATCATCTATTTGATTTATCCGTGACGTCGCTTACGCGTAACATTGAATGAATGAGTGTTGTTCATGGATGTGTGAACATCGTCAGCCCAGTAAAGGTTCATCTAAGGAAATCGTCGACGAGTGTAAATAGGAGAAAACGCGGTGACGTCATCGATAAGGATTTCCAAGGTATTCCCCACACTGGTTGGCAAAAAGTCGATAATCAATCACGCTATATTGAACCTTTATTGGGTGATGTTAAACTATGTAATTAATCATGCCGTGTATTTTGCGCATTATGATGCATATTTTTATATAAATGAGAAATGTAGGTGTTGTAGTGTGAAATATTGTTCTATTCTCTCTCCCAAATTCATTTAAATTTTGGTTCCAAATGAAGTGCTTTTAAATGCACGTTTTAGCACGGATACTCTAAAAAATGTGTCTGTATCTGGTGTACATTTTGAAATTAAACTGGTTGTTTATTGTTTATAATAAATGTATCCGGTATTCAGCGAGTCTTTTGATAAGGAATGTCTTTAATTATTATATTTCAAAGAACGCCGCGGGTTTCCTACAGTGACAATGCAGCGCCGCCGCCGGCTCACGAAAAGCGGTCCGGCTATGTATTTGCGCGTACCGAAGGCACGAGAGAGGAGCGCACGAGAGCGAAATATCCCGTCTTTTTTTTTTTTTTTTTTTTTTTTGGGGGCGGAGGGAGGGGGTGATGGGGGTTTCGGAGGGGTTTCGGGAGATCTCTCCCGAGAAATTGTTACATTCTGAAAGTTTGTAGATGCGTTTATGTTGCATCTCGTTTAATTTATTATTATTATTATTATTATTATATTATTTTTTGAGTAATTTCGTAAAGATCATCGAGGAATTAGAGCAGTCTTTCTGTCAGTTTATACAGACAGGTTTAGTTTCTGATAGCCAAAATATTAAAACAAACAGATATTAATTATTTCGATCCGTCGGCAAGTCTCATCAGGCGGTGGCTGTCAGAGAGTGGTTTTTCCCCCTTTCCCCCCGGAAAAATGGCTATAGGAAGGACGGCTATATGGTGGATTGTCCGGACCTCTTAGAGCCACTTTTCCCCCATAGTCCCTTTTCCCCCACCGGGATATTGGCTATTAGTGAATTTGGTATGGCTATTGATATTTTGCGGAACGAAACGAAACGGAACGGAATAGAACAGAGACATTTTACGGAAATAATCGCATAAGAAACGTATCAGTACTTCAAGGGAAGTAATAAACGCGATTAATTCCAAAAATCAATATGCAAATTTAGCAACATATTTTTATAATAATCAATAATTATTTATTTAAGGAACGAACAGGTTATGGTTTCTTCCCATCGCAGATATTCATATACATACACATACACATGCAAGCTTACAGGAAGATGTACGAACGGGTGCTTTGTCCAGTCATGTTTGAGTTAGTAGGGAGTTTATTACATTGAAAATAATAATCGAACGTATGTCCCGATGGGAGTCGAGCCTACGACTCCTGCATGAAAGGCGAACACTAGTCCAGGCACTCCGCTGCGCGCACGCACAGATGAACGCTTGTACAAACACAAAATTATACAAATTCATGCACACAACCACGTACACTCATAGCCGTTTTGGCTAACATGGAGAAGCAAAATGCCTGCCTGTTTTCCTCAAAACGAAAATAAGACAGACTGATAGACACATGCATGCGGTTCTAGCATCTATTATCCATCGATATTTTACGGACAGATAATCGTATTTCTGTTTCAATTATGAACCTTACTATTATAACTGGAGAGGGAGCAAATTCCACTATGTAGCGTGTTTTCCTGCAATCATATTACCAGGGGGAAAATCCACTATAGAGGGGAAAAACGGCTATGCAAAAACACGTATACATGTAGTAGATTTTCCCCGGGGAAAATTGGCTATATAGTCATATTTCCGGGGGGAAATTCTACTATATAGCCATTTTTCCGGTGGGAAATTCTACTATGGAAAAATCCTAGTCATTTTTCCGGGGGGAAAAACTACTAGGGGGGAAAAGCTACTCTCTGACAGTGGCAACCACCAACTTTATGCGACGGTTAGGTTTGATAAAATATTCCCGCGACACAACTTTAGTCGAGTTGCGAACCATGACTACTGAAAACTTGCTGAACAAAGGCCCATTTTGGAATTTGAACGTCTTTTGCTGTTTTGGAACTGATGCGTGATGGACTATTCATGAATTATGCAAATGCGTTTTCAGAATTTGAATACGTCAGAAATGTAGTTTTCAAAAGAGTCTCTATGCATGTTGTGTAATTTAAATGAAAAAAAAAAATCAGTTTATCACACCTGAATAAATTATCGCTGGGTAAGCTTTCAGTATTACCTGATAATTTTATACACTAAAATTTCCCATTAGCTATTTATTTCATACGGCATTTAACACATTGATATTAATTTTATTCTATACAACATAAATTGCCCACCGTTTTATAACCCTGTGATGTAAATACCTATGTGAGATTTGATGAACCAACAATTTAACTGAACTGTTGCATATAGGATTAAAGCACCCAATAAACATGTTTATATCTCAAGCGGCTTCATCTTTGGTGTCTAGTTCAGTTACGATATTCATGTAATGAATATAAATTCTTAAAGACCTAGATCCTACCCGGATACTACCCGGTTTGAGACCGTAAGTGGGCGGCGCTATTATTCAATTATTGTTTTACTGATAACAATTCATCCCAAGGTCCCAGACTATTGGTAGTTACCTCCACATAAGCAACAACCAAAAATCAGGTCAGTAATTGAACTTTCATGACTTGCTGGAGATGCTTACTGATTGGTGCCCAGAGAAATACTGAGATGAGATGTTTCGATTTTCATAAAGATGGTCTCCAAGAGGCTTAGCGGAACGAATCCATGTCTGCATTTTCTGACAGCGACTCTGTTCATTACTGAAATAAACTACCTATTTCTGCCTTGTTCACTCAGGCCTTTATGAAAAGTTTAATTTTTTTGGCGTGCGTTGAGTGAGTGCAACGGCACATTTAATCACCGCGGTAAAAAAAATATATTTTTATGAAAGTAATGAAATAGGCACGCCGGTTATACGCTCGCTCATAAAAGTGGTCCGGCTATGGCCGGACCGGCCGTACCGTCGGCGACGGCCTTGAATGTCATATTAACTTGTATAATATAACCAACTTTTGGCGGTGTGGCTAATTTAAATATCAAATAAAACTCGATTATTATAATCTATGAAATTTTATTATTAATAAGCTTGTCCGCCAATAGAATATAAAGAGCAAACAATGAGAGAGTGAGAGAGAGAGAAAAGAATTTATTGTTTAGATGTCATGAGCTCGGACTAAATTCTATGGTAATTACTGCATTCCAAACAGAGAAGATTCTCTGTTTATATATTATTCTTTACCGTTTTATCAAACCATTAGAGAGAGAGGGAGACAGAGAGTGAATTTGTTTTTCAGATGTCATGAGCTCGGACTAAATAATGTGGTAATTACTGATAGTAATTTCAAAACAGAAGGTTCTCTGCTTATACGTGTATATTATCCTTTACCGTTTTATAACATTTTCTTTTGAAACGCAGTCATGACTATAAATTCATTTACTTATTTATTTTTGTACATTTTCTTATCCCTAAATCAGATCTATATGTTTTATTAATTTTGCATTACTTCTCGTTGGATACAAGTTTCTATATTTTATTGTCTTTCATTTTCTATTACCCGTGTTAAATTTACTACCTTGTAATCACCTTGATTGTCGAAAAGGTTTAAAGGTTAAAATACTGATCATTAGTTACCTCCGATTTATTGTATTTTATTTCATTTATTTATTTTTCTTTTCAAGTCAAAGTTTTTAAGAGAAAAAGTCCTGTTCCGAAGCGAGTCAATGTATGTCGAGTAATTAAATAACTTTAAATGATATTAAATAACTCTCTTTTTCGCGCGACAAGCGATTAAAACACTATTTGCACTGGTTTTATCGGTTTCTATTTATTCGCAGCTTTCTAAACTATATTTTACGCATTTCAGAGGTTAATTTTCAGCAAAATCCCATAGAAGACCACTGTCTGTCGCTATCTTTTTGCCAACCAATCTACCCACGTGATCATCCGATGACGTCACTCCCGGGATTCCCGTTATCTCCTATATTTCTCTGTACATTTGTATAGGTGAATTGAAAAGGCAACATTAGAGAATGTTATAAAAGCAAGAAAAATGCGCACACAGCCCCCCCCCCCCCACCCGCACCTACTGCAAGCACAGTAGTCCCTTGCCCTACTTTAATTCAAATCAGTAGGACGTCCCGGCACTGGAAGTTATACCCAGCATCATCGCACCATCCAACCAACCCCTCCATTGTCATAAAGCTGTCAATGTCAGAATCCCAAACAGTCGGCCTCAACGAGATTCAAATTTTAACGATTCTGAATTGTCTACCTGTATCATTGTAAGAGGTTTCCAGTTCAGCTATTCATGAAAATCTTGATGGTCAATAGGAAATTTATCAGGTGCTACTTTATATCGCTTCCTGCCACGGAAATGCCAGTTGCAATGCGTATGCGTTGATATTACTCACCTACATTACCAGCTTTTACATACATAACACGGTCAGTTGTACATATAAGCCACACACACGGGTAGATGGGATACATTTTTCAGTAAATGGGAAAAAATCGTTAAAAGCGCCTTTTTCTAAATTTAAACAATGAATTTGAACTTCGTTATTTTTTCTGCTCTTTTAAGTTTTACAGATACACAGATAAGCCCACTCCGGCATAAGTGCAGTCTGATCAGTCTATCCTCAGCATGAAAGATGTCTACATCATGAAGAATATATTGCCGAAAAAGACTGATCAGACCCCACGAATGCACCGGCTCTGGACAGTGGGCCGGCTGCTCTGACTAGTCAGATTATGCGATTTTTGGAATAGCTATTGCTTGTGCGCTAAGCTATTTGCATATTTTTAGGATGCAAAAATAAATTCAGAGTTTCATTTTTATGCTATCAGTTTATAAACAGCACAAGATATGTGGCCCAGTTCAAGGCACTTATGAAAGAAAAACGTGCTTTTTAACAGAAATATTAAAACGGAGTATAAGCACTATCAAAAATAGAACACATTTTCCATTTGTTATTTTAGTAGATGAGGTAAATCGGATATGGATAAAAAATAGACAAAATCGGACGAGTTCTTTGTTCCTTGTTATAAAGAAATGTTCCGACGTTATTTAAGGAGAAAATCATGAAGAAATGCAGTCTTAAACCGGAAAGAGCTTTCCGATCTATATGGCTTGCGTCCCTAAAAAGTTTAGAACGAATCGTTGCAATACGAACTCTCTTAAGGTATTTTCCGACTAAGCGTGACGGCGTGACGTATCGTTTCTTCCGAAAATAACTCTGTATCACTAAACCACATGACTACTGGCTTGCGGCCGTCACCGCAAGCCAAAACGAGTATGATACCTGTAGGCGATTTGTCAGATATTTAAGACCTACCCCTTTTTTGTTATTTTTAGGAGAACTGTTTATTTTGACACCGCAGTTGATGTCAATTAACTAGGCCGATATTGTCCATATTAAACTTGCGCTTGTTAAAGTCAAGCGCCCGCAGGTTGCGCTTTATTGTCTTCTGGCAACTCTTGTATTTAATTCCAATAGCCCAACTGGACTTTGACGACACAACACATACAACACAACTAGAAATGTTTTTGACAAATACAGATGCCCCCGCCTGCGCTTTCCTAGCAGTATCATTCTCCCTAAATGATGTCAAGTTAAGACCTCCTGTGACCTTGAAAATAGGGCCAATATCACCAAAACTTAGTAGTCCTTTTGCACCTCCTGATTATACACTTGTCTATGTTTGACATAATCCACCAATCCCTTCAGGAGATATGGTTTAGACAAGCCATTTTTCAACATTCCTTTACCTCCTGTGGCCTTGAAAATATGGTCAAGGTCACAAAAATATAACCACTTCTTTTGCATCTCTCAGAGATAGATATGTGCAAGTTTGGTTTAAATCCGTCCATCCATTCAGGGGATAGAATGCAGACAAGGCATTTTTCAACACTCTTTGACCTTTGTGACCTTGAAAATGGGGTCAAGGTCACAAAAATTTAATCAGTACTTTTATATTATTCAGTAATATAGCCGTGCAAGATTGGTTTAAATCCACCCAACCATTCAGGAGATAGAGTGCAGACAATGCACTTTTCAACACTCTTTGACCTCCTGTGACCTTTAAAATGGGGTCAAAGTTACTAAATTCAAATCAGTTCTTTACCATCTCCCAGTGATATATATGCAAGTTTGGTCAAAATCCATTAATCCATCCAACAATTTCAAACGACTTCTCCTCTGATTCCGCTGTGCCGATTGTAACCAACTTTCATATGTAGCCTCCTGGGGTCTTAGGAACGAAAAGTTGTTCAAACGGTCCTGGTCACATGACCAACATGGCCGCCATGCTCATATATGGTAAAAACCTGAAAAAAATCTTCTTCTCCAGAACCAGCTGGCCGATGGCCTTGAAACTAGGTATGAAGCATCGGGTACGTGAGTACTACCAAGATTGTTCAAATTATGACCTTGGATTGACCTTGACCTTTTTTACGGTAAAGTCAAATATGCTTCCTTGTGCTTTTATATGGCAAAATGCTAGAACATAAGAAATCTTGGAAACTGTTGAAGATTTTGGCCTAAAAATTGGTATCTACAGTCATCTTAATGAGTACATGAAGCTTTATGAGTACAAGAGGTCAAGGTCATTCTTTGATTTTAGACCTAGAACTCTCATATTTTGACAATTTCAAACAATCTCCTCAAAATCTACCGGGCCAATTGAAACCAAATTTAATGTAGAGCCTTCAGGGGTTGAAGGAACGAAAATTTATTCATTCGGTCTAGGTCACATGACCAACATGGCCGCCACGCCCATATATAGTAAAAACCTTTAAAAATCTTCTTCTTCAGAACCAATTGACTATGGCCTTGAAACTTTGTATGTAGCATTGGGTGCTCAAGTACTATCAAGATTGTTCAAATTATGACCTTGGGTTGACCTTGACCTTTTTTCAGCAAGGTCAAGTATAAGAAACTGCTAAAACATATGATTTCATCGAACGTTTTGAAGATATTGGTCTTAAAATTGGTATATACAGTCATCTTAATGAGTACATGAAGATTTGTGAGTACAAGAGGTCAAGGTCATTCTTTGACCTTTGACCCAGAACTCTCATATTTTGACAATTTCAAACAATCACCTCAAAAACCACTGGGTCATTGAAACCAAATTTCATATAGAGCCTTCAGGGGTTGAGGGAATGAAAACATTTTCCAAAGGTCCAGGTCACATGACCAACATGGCTGCCACGCCCATATATGGTAAAAATCTTTAAAAATCGTCTTGTCCAAAAGCAAATGACTGATGGCCTTGAAACTTGGTATGTAGCATTGGGTACTCCAGTACTATAGAGATTATTCAAAATGATGACCTTGGAATGACCTTGACCGTTTTACGGCAAGGTCAAATATGAGAAAATGCGAAAATATAAGATTTCATGGGAAGTTTTGAAGATTTAGGCCTAAAAATTGGTATATACAGTCATCATAATGAGAACATGAAGATTTATGAGTACAATAGGTCAAGGTAATTTTTTGACTTTTGACCCAGAACACTATCATTTTCACAATATCAAACAGTCTCCTCAAAAGCCACTGGGCCAATATTAACCAAATTTCATATAGAGCCTTCAGGGGTTGATTGACCAAATATTTGTTTAAATGGTCCAGGTCACATGACCAACATGGCCGCCATACCCATTTATGGTATAAACCTTTAATATTTTTTTCTCCGGAGCCGATATACCTGTGACCTTGAAACAGTTAGTAAGTAGCATGGAGTACTAGAGTACTACCAAGACTGTGAAGAATTTTTGACATAAGAAAAAGCCACTTTGCAGATTGGTCAGGTGAGCGATTCAGGGCCTCATGACCCTCTTGTTTACCGTCCCCCAGTAATATATATGTGCAAGTTTTCTTAAAATCCATTTATCCATTCAGGCGATAGAGTGCAGACAAGGCATTTTTCAACACTCTTTGAACTCTTGTGACCTTGAAAATGGGGCGAAGGTCACCAGAATCTAATTAGTTCTTTCCCTTCACCAAGTGATATATACCTGTGCAAGTTTGGTCAAAATCAACCACTGCCTTAAGGAGATAGAGTGCAGACAAGAAGCTACGCCGACGCAGACTCCAACAGGACCCGCACCAAAAACAATATCCCCCCCCCCGCCTGCAACCCCCGCCGAATGTTGGCGGGACATAGATAGCGAACAGTACAGTGCAAGCAATATTAAGAAGCAACTCAGGCCCGGATCCAGATCACCACGTACTGGTGGCGCTCTGGGTATCTGATGGGGCTGGGAGGAGCCAAGTTGCATGTGTTTGTGGGGGAGGGATGGGAGGTTGAAAATATATGACATAATTAGAACTCAATTTTTGGTATCTACTTTTGCCATGAAATATGTGTTGCGATATCTCATCAGAATCGCCTCGCCGAGGCGATTCTAATGAGATGTCACAACATATATTCTACTCTAGTCACAAGGATGAATTACCTCAAACTGTCATCAGATACTCCTCATTATCTGGAGGCCTACATATTTTGCATGACACAGAGGCCCAGATGGCGGGGCTGAAGCCCCAAAGCCCACCCCCTGGATCCGGGGATGCAACTAATGCACGACCAAAATATTAACACCAGCATATGCAAAACATATGAGATATCTCACATTTACATTTGATTTACATTTTTACATAATTTACATTTTAACATTTGCATTATTCAAAATTTAAATCCCCATTTTTTTCAATTTAAAATACTTAAAAAAGATTCTTTTAACTTCGGTATTTCTTCCTGAGCAAAACTTCGAATTACGTGGAGAAAGAGTCTTCGACGTTTCGCACCTCAAACAAGACACTCAGGGAAGAAAACTGTTTCAGAATTATCTCCCGCCCCCTTTCGTATTAGAGATCAACTCATTAAGAAAAGAATTTGGTCCTATATACGATTTGCTGTTGTTGTTTTGATGCTTTATGTCCACGGTAAACAGCTACTCAGTATGCATATGTCAGGACGGTCAGTTACACTAACCACACTATTATTCCTGGGCAGGCTTAGACCTCCTAAGTTGTTAACCAGAACAACGTGCACATACAACTGACAACTACACTGACAACTGCCCTTCTTGAATCAGTGCCGAAGGAGAAAAGAAAGTAAATGTATGTGGCCGGACCGGGTATCGAACCCGGGACCTCTGGCTCTTGAGTCAGGTACGCTACCGACTGTGCTACGCGGCCCGGCAGTCCTATAGGAGTAAACTCCCTGCTTTAACCCATTTATGCTCACTGGAAATACCCATTTGTCTTTTGCAAATAGTGTAGACCCTGATCAGACGCCGCGTTTCGCGGCGACTGATCTGGATCTGCCCTGTTTGCCAATGCCCCAGTTTTGGCACGCTAGGCATTAATGGCTTAATTAAGAGGAAGGACTATGTCGTCCAGGGAAGCAAATAGGAAGTGAAAATATTATCTCCCCTGAAAGAGGCGAAAAATCATGGAGTCTTCTATTTTTTTATTTTGAATTCGAATTTATGACTTTTTTGCACTTAACTAAAAACATTCAGTTCTGTAAAACATGCAAAACGACAACCCGCAAGAGCCGCGACACGAGAAAACAACAAAGAGCGAAATTCAGATCAGCCTAGACGTCCACCCAGTCTGATCAGAATCTTCGCTGTTGACATGGAGGTAGCCTAGACCCTTTGCTACACTATAAGCGCACAGCGAAGACTCGAATCAGACTGGGCGGATGCCCAGGCTTATCTGAGTCTCGTTGTGCGCACATGCCACTTTGTTGGTTTTGCCGTGCCGTGGCTGTTATCGAGTCCAAGCAGTTGTGCCAGTTTAGGTGATTTCAAATAGGAATGTCGCATTGGGCCACAATGGCTGGAATTATATTGCTTTTGGGTAACAAAAATAAATCAAAATACGTATGAAAAAAATCTTTTTTTTTTACTAAAAAGCCACTGAAAGTGGGCACACAAAGTTGTAACTACGCCGTATCGACATTATTTCAACGTTGTATGCCCAACGTTGAATCGACGGAGACGCAACGTTATGGGGATTTAGTGATATTAAAAAGCATTCAAAAGCACGATGATATAAAAAAAAGCATTCAAAAGCACGATGATATAAAAAAAAGCATTCAAAAGCACGATGATATAAAAAAAAGCATTCAAAAGCACGATGATATAAAAAAAAGCATTCAAAAGCACGATGATATAAAAAAAAAGCATTCAAAAGCACGATGATGCTCGCTAACTATGCAGTGGAGTAACTGATAGGTGACCGACTAAAGAACGGGTTTATATAAATAGTAAAGTTCAATGATTTTCTTGTTTTTCACCTTCGGGTGCATTAATTAATTATTGCGTGTGTGGGAAGGTTGATAACCATCTAGAACACAACGACCCTTATTTTGACTCCACTGTCAGCCATAGTGGGCATGATCTTGATATCCTTACTTTTATTTAGATAGTTTCTTTCCTTCATTCTGTTCTTTTTTTTCTATTTAAAATTTATAAAAATGAGTTTGACTATGCATGTCGTTACTGTTTTCAACTTCTAAAATTTCTCTTTAATGCAGAAATTTGATAAGATCATGCACAGGGTGTGAAAAGAAAGAAAGAGAGAAAGAAAAGATATAAATAGCCAGTCTGACTTGTGACATTTGATCAAAATAAAACTGTTTTTAGCATGGTGGCCGTACTGCAGCTGGCCATCAGAGTATACCTCGATAAATATATCCCACTTGGCACACAACCTTGAATCAACCTTGATTCATGACGTTGAATCAAGGTTGAATCAAATTTGATTCAAGGTTGTGTGCCTGCTGTGTCTTTCAGTGGCATTGGCACAGCACATAAAAATCGGGGCGCAGTCTTCTCCGTAATACGGTACCTGATTTGATCCAGATATCCATTCACTGCTGGGTGGTCAGGCAGAATTTTGACAGATTTTCAGTCATTAGTCCGGGGAGATTCGAACCCGCAACCTTCACAACCCATGCTGACCACTCTCCATCGTTGCTACTGGGCCTTGTATTAACCATGCAAGTCTGTGGATGCAAATATCATTGGACAACAGTGGACGACTGGAAGCCTTATTTATGATGTTTTCTCGTGCACCGCATTGGTTTAATCACTGTGAGTTTGACCCGTTTAGGCCCAGTTGGCTCGATCTGAAGGAAAGTCCACTGTCTCTGATTTGATTTTACTGATATTTTCTCTTTCAGAAATCTTTTATTTGATGTAAACAGTGTAGGCCGTTATGAGACTCTGTGTTCGGCGACGTATGATCACACTGTTCTATGATACGCTCTAGGCATTTGAAATGGGTCAACGTCATTGGGAAGGCTAAAATTTTGCGGCTGAAAATTTCGTCACTTTTCTGGTTCTGTCTCACAAAACTTAATTTCACCACTCACCCCAGAATGAACCTCGTCTATGAGGTGCTGCCTTAATCCCTATTTTGGGATATCATGAATTCTATTTTGTGATATCACAAAATATTTTGTGGTATACAAAATATTTTGTGATATCACAAAATAGAATGTGTGATATCAAAAACATAGAATTTGTGATATCACAAAATAGAATTTGTGATATCAAAAAATCATCACTATTTTTGATATCAGAAAATAGATTCTATGATATCACATATTCGATTTTGTGATATCACAAAATCATAGGGATTTTATGATGTCACAAAATTAATTTTGTGATATCGGTAAATCGAATTAGTGATATCTGAAAATCGTATACTCGTCGGCCTAGTTGTTACGAGCGCTGACTCACACTAGCAGTAGGTCTCTTACCGCTGTATAGTAGCTTTGAGCCTTGCTCGGAGCACAAGAGTAAAAGCCATGTTCTGGTTGCGGACAGACAGGTATTTATCTCCGGGATTTCCTGTTTACGTCTTTGCCTAAGACTCGGGTCGAAATGAGAAAAGGGCAATTAAAACCCAACGAGCTAGCCGACCACACTTTAGTATGCAATAGATTCTTGTATGCGCGATATCTCTTGAATTAATGAATGGAATTTCACCAAACGTGCATGGATATATCACTGGGACAAGCTTATGAGCTGATTAGATTTTGGTGACCTTGGCCTTATTTTCAAGGTCACAGGAGGACTTTGATGACAATTTCTTGTATGCGCGATATCTCTTGAACCAATAGATGGAATTTCACCAAACTTGCATGGATACATCATTGGGACAAGTATTTGAGCTGATTAGATTTTGGTGACCTTGACCTTAATTTCAAGGTCACTGGATGACTTAGATGATAATTTCTTGTACCCAATTTCTTGTATGCGCAATATCTCTTAAACCAATAGATGGAATTTCACCAAACTTGCATGGATATATCATTGGGACAAGTGTAAGAGCAGATTAGATTTTGTTGACCTTGACCTCATTTTCAAGGTCACTGGAGGACTTAGATGACAATTTCTTGTACCCACTACATCTCCTGAACCAATAGATGGAATTTCACAAAATTTGCAGGATACCTTATTTTTTAAGCTGATTAGATTTTGGTGACCTTGCCCTCATTTTCAAGGTCACTGGAGGACTTGGATGACAATTTCTTGTACCCCACTATATCTCCTGAACCAATATATGGAATTTCGCCAAACTTTCGTGGATACATGATTGGGACAAGTTTATGAGCTGTTTAGATTTTGGTGACCTTGACCTTATTTTAAAGGCCACTGGAGGACTAACATGGCAATTTCTTGTACCCACAATATCTCCTGAACCAAAGGGTGGAATTTCGCCAAACTTTCGTGGATACATGATTTGGACAAGTTTAAGAGCTGAACAAAATTTTGGTGACCTTGACCTCATTTTCAAGGTCACAGAAGGATTTAGATATGTGAAAGTTTTACTAAAATTTATGTATCTCATTAGCCTTTGGCTTGATTACCACTTTATTTTCATAGATATACCTATGGGACTGTCTCAAGAGTGTACGTGTTTTGATGACCGTCACCCATTTTCAAGGTCAAAAGCTATCTTACAAATGCGTATTTTTCTCTCTTAAAAATGAGATGTCTTGAACCAGTGGATGGATATTCATCAGACTTGCATGAATGTATCGTTGTGACAGGTTTAAGACATGTTTAGTAGTTGGTGACCTCGACCCATTTTTGAAGGACATAGTCTTCTATGTAGGATATCTTTAGAACCAGCTGATGGATTTTGTCCAAACTTGCATAGATATTTTATTTGTACAGGCTTTTTATTCATTAGAGGGGATGGGAAATGGGCTGGTGGGGGGACACCAGTTTTTCTCTGAAAAACATTTCTAGTTTTCCCATGGTTGTCCACCTGTATGGTCGATAAGCCACTCGTGCAGGGATCAGAGTTGAGTAACGTATTTTTTGTTGCGCTGAATACTACCGAAATAAAGTAGGCATATTCTCATATCCTTAATTCGTCACAATGGAATCGGACGAATGAAATGAAAGAAACAGTCACTTGCATAATGACAAAATTCGATTGCCGAAAGCAGAATTTTGATATAATGCACAATAAACAGTTACATGTATTTCACAATTTTATATATCAGAAAAATTAGCCATTAACATGATAAAAGAATCGTCTTCAAAAAATGTTGAAATTTATATCTAAAATTACTGAGAAATGTTCATCTGTAACGGTTCCATATATTTTCCCCCAAGTTTATTTGATTTTTGGACCAAAAAGAAAAAAAAACGTAACGAGCAGCCCCACAAGTAAAGGAACCTTATCGCACGTGTTGGCGGGGCAGAATCAGATTAGCATATCCATCCCAGTTTAACCAAGGTCTTTCCTACCTGTATCAAAAGCTGAGCATTACTACTCTGATCAAACTGCACAGATCCGCAGGCTAATCTTAGTCGTGGTCGTTCGTTTAGTTTCCCATCGCGCGACTCACAAGGTAAATTCCAGCCCCCTTCGGGCATTAGATTTAATTACAAAGCGTGCTTGTCCTCCCAGATAATTAAAAATGATAGACACAATGTCGTAGAATTTTTAAAATTAATTTTATGAGTCCGGCCAACATCTTCGGATTTTTTACGTCAAATTTGTGACCTGTTTACGTGCGGCTTATAACACCTTGGATAAAAATAACGTGTAGAAAACAGACATTGGACAGTAAAAAACTAACTTTTAAAATGCAAAGAACTATTTAGAATGAGAAATGTTGTTGGATACTTAGTTTTAATTCTATTTTTCTTGTCATCATGTACACAAGCCGACCAACCATCCGTCACCGGTAAGTATGTTTTGTTTTGTCTATTGTTACGTAATTTGCGTTCCAGTAACGCAACCGAAAAAGAATTAGTTCTCTTCTTACTTCACAAAGATTTTATAGGATCTCATTTGAAAAGAGTATGCTCATATTTTTCGGAATATCTAACCTTCAAATATGCCAAAAACGAAATTAGTTAAATTTGCAAACAGCGTAGATCCAGATGAGACGGCTCATATCGAACCGCCCCTCCTGGATCTAAACGGCTGCTTGCCCTCTAAGTCTTTGAATTATCAATGTGATATAGCTTGGATGAAACATTTCTTTTTTTTTTAAATTTTGCCGACGAAAATTTTTCGTCTGCTTTTTGGCGCTTTATGGGCTAAGATAAAGCAGCCCCTGGACCCTGGAACTTTCATAGTGAGAGAGGGTTGGTGCTAATTTCGCCAGCAGAGTTCGTCCGCCTGTGCGGGGGAATAAGTTATGAGTTTTAGCCTGGCGTACAAATAGCCAGTTTTGACCTTATTTGGGTATCTGGGTATTCTTTTACGGTGAATATTTCCTAGCCATTCTAAAACGGTATTAACAATTTGCTTGTCACTTCTTTGGCGTTCTTTATGCCTTTAAATCTTCTAATGATGCATGATAAATAGAAAATCATGTTCGTGTCTTTTGATATCATGTTTATCAGGCTCAACCGGAAACATGGACGGACGATCGGCGCCCCGTTACTGCGACTATGGATTCGTTCCGCTGAGGTGCGAGGGGAACGTCGATATGAGAATTGAAATACTAGTACTACTACTCGACCATAACACGTAGTAATGGCTCGGCAAGCCTCGCCATTCCTACGCTGTTTCTGGTCTCGCCTGATAAATTTGATATCAAAAGACACTAACACTGTATTCTCTATGCCCGACACCTGTAACGTCATTTGCTCTCACCAGACGGTACCAGCCCGAGGGCTGTGTACTTCTTGTCATAAGATTTTATCATTGTTAGCTGATAAGATATTAAATTGCCTGTAAATACCACCTAATTGATAATAAATCAATATCGTGTAAATTTTTGAAATTCGAAGATTTGAGATCATAGAAAAATATCTACGGTAAGCAAGCTGGCCGATCTTGATCAAATTTTATGTGTAGTATTGTTCGGGTGGGGATTGACTGCATAAAGTTTTGGGACAGATCGGCTTAAAACGGTGGTTACCATGGCAACAAAAAAGGTCCCATAGACTTTTAATGAGGAAAATATTGTCTCTGGCCTGAGGGTCACTCACCCTTCAGCGACGAAAAAGGAATTCCCATAACCTTAAAATGGGAAAATGGTGTCCCGGGCATAGCAACTTTATTTTTTTTTATCGAAACATGATCAACTTGCTGTTAACTAAGACAGGCATAAAATCTCGCAAAAGTTCGAAATTCGGCAATTCGTCTTAGAGTTTCTTGCCCCTGAGTGCTAAGAAAGTCCATATTTGACCTTGTGCCAGGCATAGCCGATTATCTTAAATGCAACTTTATGAAAGCTACAGACACTCAGGAAAGGCATAAAATCTTGTACGAGTTCGAATTTGGGCCAGATCGGAATATTCTCTTCTGAGTTACTTGCCCTTGAAAACCGAAAAAAGATTCCCATAGAAAATGTTCGAAGTTCGGCTATATTTACATTTTTCCTTGAAGTTACTACCCCTTGAGTGCTTAAATAGCCCAGGAGATGACTTTCATAAAAGCGTTTCGCTTACCGTCAGATCCTGTACCATATTGTATATTGTATTGTTTTGTAACCATGTAGTTGGTAGTAAATAAGATATTGTTTTAACCAACGACGTGATTATTTTTTTATCGAAACTTCATAAAATTTGCAGATAACTAGGAGAGGCATAAAATCTTGGACTTTGAAATTCGGCTATATTGTACAGTTCGTCTTAGAGTTACTTGCCTGTGAGTGCTAAAAAAGCCCATATTTGACGTTGTCCCAGGCATAACCCTTTTATTCTTATTTGCAGCTTTAGGAAACTTGCAGATAATTAGGACAGGCATAAAATCTCGGACGAGTTCCAATTTGGGCTAGATAGGAATATTCACTTCGGAGTTCTTGCCCTTAAAGACAGAATATTTTCCCCATAGACTTACAATGGGGAAAATGTTTTCCCCGGCACAGCAACTTTATGAAAGGACGAGTTCTGATTTGAGCTAGCCTAGGAATATTCACTTCCGAGTTACTTGCCCTTAAAGACCGAAAAATTTTCCATAGACTTTCAATGGAGAAAATGTTGTCCCGGGCATAGCAACTTCACTGGAACTTGAACAAACTTGCTGAGAACCATGCAGGACAGGCATAAATTTTCGGACGTGTTCGAAGTTTGGCTATATTATACATTTTGCTTGGAGTTACTTGCTCTTGAGTGCTTAAATAGCGCATATTTGACATTTTCCCGGGCATAGCGACTTTATCTTTTATCGAAACTTCATAAAACTTGCAAATAACTGCTACAGGCTTAAAATCTCGGACGAATTCGAAATTTGGTCATATTGACAATTCGCCTTAAAGTTACTTTACCATTGAGTACTAAAACTAAATAAATAAATAAAAAACCCAGTAGTAATGTCACTACCTTAGTTCGCTGGACACGTGCCTATGAAGGCTAACATTATTATTTCTAAAAAGCACCAACATATTTGACATTGTCTCCGGCGTAGCCCATTTATTTTTAATTGGACCTTCAGTATCTTTTGCAGATAAACAGGATAGGCACAATTTCGGACGAGTTTGAGGTTGGGCCAGATCGGAGTCGTCACTTCAGAGTTACTTGCCACTTTTTTTTCAAGGTGACTGAGATTTTCAAACTAAACTATGAACTCCCTTAAAACCACTGGTTAAAAAATTGTAACAAATAAAATGAACGAAGTGACAAAACGTGTCTGTTGACAGTATAAGGTTTCAGGTGAAAGGACAACTGATCCTCTCATTTTAAATTTATTTGATTTTCTTTTTTTCTTTTTCAGTTTTCATATCTATAAGATCAGACAACGACTATTTTGGTAGCTACTACAACGGGTTCCCTCCAACGTTGACGGCCTTGTTTGAACGGACGCACGATTCTGACGTTCCGTCTTGTTTCTTTACTAACGTCAGCTATGACGCGTTTGCCACGGACCTCCTTAGCGAATCTTTCTTCGAAGCTGTTCCATATTTACCATCCAAAGTTTTTACAGAAGAAAATAGACACGTAAGAATTTATACGAGATTTCTTGCCTATCAGACTCACCCAGCAGGCACATGACGTCGTAATGACGTCGAACGGACGTCGAAACGAAGTAATGACGTCGTATAGATGTCGTTGCGCACGTCATTCCGACTGCATGTGCCCGCTGGGTGAGTCTAAAGTTCACATTCCAGCAGACACACACACCAATGGCGTTGAATCAACCTTAATTAAATGTTGCTTCGATGTATGCCCGCTAGGATGAGCAACGATGAGAGGAATGGTACATAACGATCAGTCGGCGCGATCGTGCAGTCTGTCAGCAATATATATAGGCCTACTCAACCCCGTCAGCAATAAATAGGCCTACACAACCCCTCAGCAATATATAGGCCTACATACATGTAACCCCGAAGATTTTATAGAGTAAATCTGAAGACAGTTCTAAGCGGCCCACCGGGCACACAGCGCCGAAATGACGTCGTTACGACGTATTTTGTTTTGACGTTATGTGTCTGGTGGGGTAGGTTATTAAAGTCTTGGCGTTTTCTCTTCGTAGTGCTTTGGAATGTCTAACGCATCTATCTATACAAATTTTAGTCGTTACATTCAATTTTTTAGTTTGTTATAGAAACATGCATTTCACAAGTGTTTTGGATAAGGGTTTCAATCGTTAACATTTGTATAATTTTTTAAAATCCTACATGTAGATATTTTTGATATACTAAACTTCATATAAAAAGCAAGTTTTAAGTTCTTGTTTTAGTTGGAACTAGAAACATGATAAGACTGCTCTAATTTCTGGGTTTTTTTTCTCTTCCCGGTTATTGTGAAATACTAGTGAAGCGTTTGGGCAAATATGTCAGGAAAAAAGTTAAAACTCTGATTCTATATCATCAGGCAGATCAACTCATAAAGGAAAGAAATTGCTCCCATAGGAGCAAATTCTTTCCTTTAATAGTAGATCCCAGTTTGGAAGGGCTTCGTCGCCCACGGAAGCAAACAGGAAACCACAAAAGTTGTTCCCCTTCGTAAAAAATGGCTGAAAACTATGGAGGTGTATCCAAACACCTTAAGCATTATTATGGTAATGTATCCAAACATCTTAAGAATTATTATGGTAATGTCTGTCAATTTGTTTTTCTTCAGAATTTCGGCTTTTACCGTGGACCAGACACAAAATTCGTGTTACAGACAAAAAAGCATAATGACACGACAATTAATTTCATGGTAAGTACATGTATAAACTTGCTGTGGCATTAACCCAAACAAAATTTTTAGGTTGTTTAATTATTACATGCGCGGGATTCTAAGCTAAATTTCATATGATGTTTTGTTTTAATTTTTTTTGCTTGTATGTGAAAGAAAACCCTATACAGAGATAGGTGGATGATGGTTACGCCATTTTCATATAGTATTTTTACTACGATGGCAGAGCAATTATGAAGGTTCAGTGCAATGAAGCGCCGTTTAGGTTCGGACAGAAGCTCGACTCCATCGGGACTCGAACCTAAGACCCCGTGACTTGAAGTCGGGAACGCATAGCCACTCGGCAACGCAGACGGTTCCCCAGACTGAAAGCCAGCCCAACAAAAACACAACGTTGTTTCAACTTTGTATGTTCACTGGTAGCTTGCAGAGCTGTTTTGCACGGCAAAATCCCTAATAATCGCCGTAATTGTCTGAAAAAAAATGGAGCAGTTAGATTTAGCAATACACCAATGAATCAAAAAGATGCAGATGCAATGACAAAGAGTGTACAACTGGGAGACAGTACTTATACTGCCAGACATGCAGTCCAAAAAATTAAACTTCCATCTTCAAAAGCTTATTTATGAGCCGCGACACGACAAAACCAACAATGTGGTTGTGCGTCCAGCGCAGACTCAGATCAGCCTGGGCATCCGCCCAGTCTGATCAGAATCTTCGCTGTCCGCAAGGAGCTAAATTGGCCCCTTAGCTACCCTTTGAGCACTTAACGAAGAGTCTGATCAAACTGGGCGGGTGCCCAGGCTGAGCTGAGTCTGCAGTGGGCGCACAACCACATTGTTAGTTTTCTCGTGTCGCGGCTCATATATTGTTTTGTTTCAGTATGGCCGCCATACGATAGATGACGAGACATATGATTTATTCCCAGAAATCATCCCATCAACCGACGGTGATGATACAGCGCTATCACCTGTCATTCATTATCTCATACCCACCAAGCAGATTCAGAAAGGTACTTTGTATATAAATTACTTAATCATCACATATTTCCTCATAAGCATAATTCAAAAGCAGCGTATTTCCAAGGGGTACACCAAAAAAAGCGCGTCTGTTTTGCTTTCACGTTTCTTTAACTTACACATGTATTTGATGAAAACGCTTTCACTCTTTCATTATATACTTGAATAGACCGGATTATGCACGTGTATTCATTTTCACTCTTCCATTTTATACTTGAATTCACCAGAATATGCACGTGTATTCAGTGAAAATCACTTTCACTTTTCCGTCATATACTTGAATACACCAGAGCGCGCACGTATATTCAGTTAAATCGCTTTCAGACTTCCGTTATATGTTTGAATACACCAGATAATGCACTTGTATTCAGTGAAACAGCTTTCACTCTTCCGTTATATTTGAATTCACCAGATCGCGCACATATATTCATTTAAATCGCTTTCAGTTTTCCGTAATATAAATGAATACACCAGACAATGCTCGTATATACAGTGCAAACGCTTTCACTCTTCCATTATATACTTGAATACACCCGATTATGCATGTGTACTTAGTGACAACGAGCATTCACTCTTCTGTTATATATATGAATACACCAGCTCGCACACGTATATTCAGTTAAATCGCTTTCACTCTTCCGTTATATATTTGAATACACCAGATAATGCACGTGTATTCAGTGAAGCAGGTTTCACTCTACCGATATTTACTTGAATACACAAGATTGCGCATGAATATTCAGTTAAATCGTTTTCAGTCTTCCGTTATATATTTGAATACACCAGATTATGCACGTGTATTCAATGAAAACGATTTCACTCATTAATAATATACGTGAATACATCTGATTATGCACAAGTATTTAGCTTTCCACCTTTAGTTATCTACAGTCAAACCTGCTTATGTGGTCACCTCTATTAAAGGGTCACCTGCCTTTAGCAGCCACGTTTTCTGGGACTCTTGAACCAAAATACAGTGTACATGAACCTGTATTAAGGGGCCACCTGTCTTAAGCAGCCAATTTTTGGGCTTCCCTTGGGTGACCCCTTAAGACAGGTTTGACTGTACTTGAATACACCAGATTATGCACGTTTATTCAGTGAAACCACTTTGACTTTTTCCGTTTTATACATGAATACACCAGATCGCGCACGTATGCAGTGAAAATGCTTTCACTCTTCCATTATAGACCTGAATACACCATATTATATATGCACATGTATGCAGTGAAAAAACGCTTTCACTCTTTGTTTATATACGTGTACTTTCATACAGCAGATCGCGGACGTATATTCAGTGAAACCGTTATTTACTTGAACGCACCGGAATGTGCACGTGTAATCCATTCTGCCGTCATATACTTCAACTGACCAGACTGCGCAAGAGGTTTCAAAGAACCTCGTTACTTAGACTTCGTCATTTACTTGAATAGACCTCAATTTGCACAATGTATTCAGTGGTACCGCTTTCTCACACCTGTCGTTTACTTGAATAGACCTCATTTTGCACGATTATTTAGTAAACCCGCTTTCAATTCTCCCGTTATTTACGACCTAATTGTACAGTCATATATGCTTACTTGTTCTATTTTCTTCAGATATAAAACAGGGAAGAAGAACGCGACGAGAAGCTAGCCTGTTCTCAAACAAGATAGAAAATGTGATAGAATTGTTTCTCATGACAGACGTATCCGTATTTAATTTGTAAGTACTTTATTACTCTAAATGTTGAGATACCCCAGGATATATTGATAATCTTCATGTTTTTTCTAAAGGGGATAACAATGGCTCCCAATAAGAAGAGTTTCATTACAAGGGGGCAACTCTAATAGGAAAGACTGCTCCTAGAGGAGCCCAGGCTGATCTGTGTCTTCGCTGGGCGCACATGCCACTTTGTTTGTTTCATCGTGTCGCGGCTCAAATATTAGCAGTCTATTTGAACGTAGACAGGATTTTCATCTCCACGTCATCCTATAAACCCAAACATTATGGGATGTCTAAAGTGGTTTGCCTTGTTCTTAAAAGTCCGTCTCAGTTTCCTTTAGTGGGCTTTTGTTTTTCGGAGTGTGATAGGAAGGCATATGTGTACATTTTCCTTTTGAAGTTTCTTTTCTTGAACAGTCTTTTTTTTCTTTTCAGTTTTAGTAACAATTTATTAAGCGGCCAGACAACAAGCGCTGTTTTGGCTTACATGAAAACTTATCTAGAAACAGTGACACGAGAGGTGAGTACCGTTTTCTCTTTTTCTCTTTAGGAAGGTGCAATATAGGTGTCTGCTTTTCTTTCTGTCCTTTTATTAGCCTAAGTTCGTCAGTCAATTAGTCATTCAGTTTGCGCGTTCATCCACAATTACAGAGAATTAAAGTGTCTGGGAATGAATTGTAGGTTTGAGAAAATCATACTTTTCCATTTTAAGAATTATAATTCGAGAGGACATGGCATACAATGTATGCAATGCTTATCTCGAATTATAAGTGAGATGACGCCATATATCTGTTACCATAGCAACTATGGAATTACCAACTGTTGTGCTTAATACCTTGACAGAATGACGTCTTGATGATGTCACTTAGACAATTATGAACTCTTAGTTGCTTTGGCAACAGGTATATGACGTCATTGGTTCCAGCGCATGTCAAACACTGTATGCCATGGTCCGCAAATTTTTCAGTAACATTACAAACTGAAATTCTTTCAGTAGAAACTTCAGATTTATTTAAACAAATAATTATTCTAAAGTTACTTAATTCCGTGTTAGTTGCGTCGAGCCAAGCCTCAGAGACTATAATATCCACAATCACCAAACCTACAAAAACGTGTTTTCTTTGGATGGCCCTCTGGGATCACAGTCGCGTTGAGCCTAGCATTTAAAAGTCGTTTTATTTCTCAACCTACGATACACAGACTCTTCAAGCCCGGCAAAACATCCTCCTTAAAATAGTTTCCAAGGTTAGTTTTCTTCTAGTTATTTTTTGTACCCTTGTCTGACATTTCAAACTCTGTTGACTCCGCAGTTTTAATATTGCTACTATTGTTGCTTTAAGCCTTGCGCTTAAGTCACTTTCTTTTAAACTACAATGTTTATAATCATCAAATTGAATCCTGTTATACTAGTTTATTCTTAGAATGGCTTTCTTGAACGCTGCTGTTATGTTTATCATTGACCTGTATTTCACGCTGTGTTGACTCTGTACATATTCTCTCTGCCATGCACAGTTGTGTCCGCCCAAGTGTTTCATCCTAGTCCATTTCTCATAACTCTCAAAGCACCAAAAAAGCCAAACGCAACGTCAGTGGTCTCATGACTAGCGATTCAGCTTACAGTTGGTTCTCGAATAGAAAGAGCCTAAAGAGGGACTATTTTTAGAGCGGAGGCGTTTATTGGAATTAAAACAGTATGTATGGAGCATATAAAGAACCAATGTAAAACCGCTGTCGTCGGAAACAGAGGTAAACAAAACCTCTATAATGCTTTATGTTCGGATCACAGTGATTCTAGTAAAATGTACAGCCGATTTACTTGCTTGCCAAAGAAGTCCTTGCTAAAATTTAGGTCAGTGGCTGGCGCCCAGAATACTTTTTTCTTTTTGAAAACGGGAAAGACTGCCAGTCATGTTATTTGTTTAACCGGGAACGTGCATGTATACTACAATAGTTTCATATCTTCAGGGACTACATTCATAATGGCAAAGGAATTCAGTAGTCATAAGGTCTTTCCAAGGTACATTATAAATATCGTGTAATATGCTATCCTAATCAGACTAAATAAATCCTCTGATTTGTCAAAATAGAACCCCATATTTCTACCTCAAACCGGCTTGTGTAACCCAAGAATATTGACATATAAAATTTGACCTTGTCGGAATACTGTAATTAAAGAATATTTATTTATTAGGTTTACTAGTTAAAGTGGTCAATATACCCAAACCATAAGTCCAAACTCGTAAATCATACCAACATTGACACTTTCGAAATATTCTAGTCAGACATGGACCCCCCTCCAAAAAAGATGTCATCAGGTGTAAGCATCACCTGCCTATTTAACTCTTTCGGCGCGAAAGTCGCAAAAATGTTTTTGCTTCTTTGCTCTGGCCAGTCTATAAAACTTGTTCAGTTCTGATTTATGTGTTTACCGTGATGATTCATTGACGAGTTAGAGGGTTATCATGCGAACCGAACAACCAACTAAATGTTTTGTACCACTTCAGAAACTGAGGGTGAGGTTGGGCCTGTAAAATCGATTTAAGCCCCCCAGTAATTCATTACTGACCGTTCCAAGGCGGTAGTTCTGTTGTGGTTCTTTGTTGCCTGTTTTTGGTGTCAGAGTTTCTGTGATGTTTTACCTTATGTATGTTATTATTATTTTTGGTTCGGTTTGGGTTGCTGAGTGGCCACCTTTTGGAAACAAGCTGCTCACTCGGTTGGCCATATGTTCTCTGTATCTTGATTATTTGTAATCTTAGTTGTTTCCAACTATGGTTTGAGGGCTGGATTTGGATTTTGATTGTTTCAGTTCCTGGTCTTTGCATACTTTTTACTACTATTCTGTTTAACTCTTTCGGCGCCAAAGTCGCAAAAATGCGACTTTGCAAACAGCGTATATCCAGATCAGCCGGCTCTTAAAAGAGCCGTCTGATCGGGATCTACACTGTTTGCCATTCAAATATGAATTTAAAAAGCCTGATTTTATGAAAAATGTCTTTAGATTGTTAAAATTTCCAATTACAAATCTGTCGTCTGATGATTTGAGCAGACAAAAATTTGTCGTCTGAAAAATTTGGCGCCGAAAGAGTTACAGTGTCGGATTACAAATGCATAAACTATTATGGACGGACGCACGGTGCCAGGTGTGTGCAACTATGGATACGTTCCGCTGAGCCACTTGGGAAACATCATTCCGAGATCTGAAACAACAACATCATGAAGTGCCGCAAATGTTTTTGGCTGTCGTAACGGTATATAAACATAACGCGCAGAGGATTTTGGTTTTATCTGACAGAAACATGAATTTCCTGTAAGCCCTTCAAGCGCCAAAATAAACAGACGAAAGATTTTCGTCTGCAAAATTTCAAACCATGTTCCATCTAAGCTATACCATACTGAGAAGTCGAAGACTATAGTGGGCGAACAGTGCATATCTAGCCGCCACATCTGGATCTAAGCTGTTTGCAAATTTACTTATTTGCAAGTTTGGCACCTGAAGTGTTAAGATTTTTGAACTATAAGAATGCCACTCATAGACAAATATTGTGTTCACTCGTTGTCAAAGTTTGTCTCGGTTAAAACTGAAATGCGCGACGGCATAATAATCTGTGCCGCGACACGACAAAACCAACGAAGTGACCTGTTGATTAAGAGGTCACGCATTTGAATCCAACAGGAGGCGGAATTCTTTCCAATCATAAAAGCGGGTTCATTGCACAAAGTCTTCCATCATCAGCCTCCCGTCGTCCTGGTATGACTAAGATACTGTTAAATGGACGTAAAATCGCAAGTCATCCATCCATCTAAATTTCAGGTAGATACTATATTTGAACGTCTGACCGGTTACAGTACAATCAACGTTCGACTCTACTTCCTCAACTACCAAATTGCCATTGTAAGTATATTTTCGCTTAAACTGTAGCTTAGTATAAGTAGAAATAACAAGAACGCCATTAATACAGATTCATAAAAGTCAAATGAATATTAATTAACGCCTAACGTCCCATAAAAAGGGCATTTGGTATTGACCATGATCAGACTTAGCGAATAATGGGGATCTATGATGTGTGCACTCAGAAATGAAACTTTTGAAGTCAACAAATGTCAATGATACAGTCCTTACATTGCAAATAGGTATGTCCCAGAGATAGAGGTACTAAGCATTAATGGACCACGGATCTGACCAATGACATACATCATGTATTTGTAATCATAGTTATAGTTTCTGTTGACCATCCATGCACAAGCGTTCCACTGTAAACCATCTGTGCTCACCAACCAGATCTATGTTGCATTGACCTACATTAGCGAAAACAGATTATTTTTCAAAGTTTCAAGGTCAACCATGTATCTCAGCTTCCATATGCCTAAGGGCTTTCAAATGACATGAGCGCATGCATAAACTCGCTTCAGGTTACCTGCGGCAAAAGTAGGTCACAGTGGCATGCCTAGTGAATATTCACGTTATGTCACGTCTGGTAGCCTTAGGCCTGGTTATTTTCATTAGTACCTGTACCAAATTTTTCCAGGTCATCTCTGATAAAACTAAGGTCCAATAGAGATATTTTCATAACGAAGTTGCTTTTAAAACAGACTGGCATTTGTCATCAATGGTGTTTACAGGGTCCCTGTAGGATTTAACATGTGAATTCATCATTTCAGAACAGTTTCCAGTCCAGATGGACGAGGATGGAAAACAGAGATGCCAATGGCAATTTAAAAGCCAACAGAGCCCTGAGAGATTTCACCACCATTGTGGACTTCCTGATAACCGAGCTGAACTTCCCTGTCCCTGACCATACCATAGCCCTAACAAAGTAAGTCTTATTCAACGCACATCCTATTTTGCAATTCCATATGCGACTTCTCATGTCTGTTGTTCCGTCTGCATTGTTAGATGCAGCACTGCGTGAATACAATGGTACTCAGTATTACTAAACACTGGACCAGTGTCTCTTTCATGGTGACCATTTCGTCCCTGAAATCATCGCCATTCCTGGCGGAGTATAACTGCCTTGAGAATAAAAGAATTTATGTTTAGGTTGGGTTTAGTTTTGTTGTTGTTAGCGCACCTGCGTTAGCTGGGGCGCTATAGGCGTGCACGGACCCGTTTATCCGTCCGTCCGTCCGTCTGTTAACAATTCGCAATAGGTGTCTTGTGAGCGCAAGTCCGCCTACACTTTTTGCCCAATCATATTGAAACTTCACAGATTATTTTGGCCATGGTCTGTAGATGTGCATATTGTTTGCACATAATTCCCAGATTAATTTTTACTACTTTTTTCACAGGTTGAACCTAGTCAATTTTTTACACAAAAGTCCGTTCGTCAACAATTCACAGTAGGTGTCTTGTGAGCGCAACTCTTCCTACACTTTTTTGTGAATCATTTTGAAACTTCACAGATGTTTTGGCCATGGTCTGTAAATGTGCATATTGTTTGCACATAATTTCCGTATTAATTTTAATTTCTTTTGTTCTCATGTTGAACGTAGTCAATTTTTTACACAAAACCTTCCATTGTGAGTGTCTTGTGTGCGCAACCACTCCTACACTTTTTGGCCAATCATTTTGAAACTTCACAGATGTTTTGGCCATCCGATGTGCATATTGTTTGCACATAATTCCCAGATTAATTTTTGCCACTTTTTTCACATGTTTGACATAGTCAATTCTTTACATAATATCTTGCGTAGTGGGTGTCTTGTGAGCACAACTCCTCCTACCTTTTTAGGCCAGTCATTTTGAAACTTCACAGATGTTTTGGCCATGGTCTGCAGATGTGCATATTAATTGCACACAATTCCCAGATTAATTTTTGCCACATTTTTCACATGTCTAACTTAGTCAATTTGTTACATTCCATAATACCTTGCATAGTGGGTGTCTTGTGAGCACCTCTCCTCTTACACTTCTAGGTCAATCATTTTGAAACTTCACAGGTGTTTTGTCATGGTCTGAAGATGTGCACATTGATTGCACATAATTCTCAGATTAATTTTTGCCACTTTTTTAACATGTTTATCGTCATTTTTATCACACCTGCTTTTGACACACCTGCGTTAGCATGGGCGATATAGTTTTCACTACCAATTAATAATCGTGTGACTTAACCCCTGCAGGTGCGACACCGCTTTCCGCGGATTTCTTGTTTTTTACCCGGCGGAAACAGAGTTTTTTTTCTCTCAATTTTAATTGGTTGCTTCTGGTTCAACGGCCCTTCGAGACAGTCCATATTAGGCTGGCTCCCAGAGAGAGGGAGAAAGAAAATAGAAATGATAGACGAGCGAGCAGTATCCCAAACAACCCCCATACGCACCTTCTGCAAGTGCGGTAGACTATTGCCCTGCTATTATCCATATTTGTAGGACACCCCGGGACTGAAAGTTACCCAGCACCATCACTCGACTCAACCACCCAATGTTTGCATCTATTGCGAAACACAAAATGCAGCAGACCACTAATAATCGTAATTGATGTTGTATAATCTTTGAAACCATGATAGTGAAGTCATTTAAATCTTTGCTTTTCAGATTTGATATGGTTAACACCGGGAACACAGGCCAATGTAGGTAACACTTATGCTTTTCTGTCTATTATAACAACATGCAGTGAATCAGAATGGATTTTTCTTGTAAAATTTAATGAATGACTAAAAGCAAAATTTAGGGTTAAAACACACAAAAACATAAACATGCCTCTTCCACAAACGGATATTTTGACAGAAAAGTTAGTGTACATCAATTAATAAAAGTGACTGGGTTAGTTGATACAACACTTCGAAAGTGAAACTGTTCTGTCACTACATGTCACGTGACATATAGTAGCAAATAAAGGACTATGAGGTCTAGACCGCAATTTAGCATCGGCGAAAAATTTCTTTTGGACCCTCAGGTTTTGTAAATATTCAAATTTTCACATTTTTCCGACCTGAAATTTCTACTTGGTAGGCTTTATTGCATTTTTAAGGCGTATGACACATTCTAATATCACCATCGGCGAGACAATTTTTTCTTCACAATGGTATCGTTTATGGCTGCCGTTTCATACATTGATGAAACAGCATGAAAAGATTTATACCTTGATAAATGAAGCATAAGGTGTGCAGATGGATAGGCGTTGCTATTCTGGTTTTTTTTGGGCAAAATTTAAATGTCTAATCTCTGTCTGATAAAAATTTTACTTTAGATCACGTGACAAGCTTCAGCGTATCAATATTCAAACTGACGGTCTCTTTGAAAAAATGCTTTTTCATCTATAGCAGTTAAAAGCTCATCTATACATTTTTATTCTGCTTTCTTAATTGTCTTTCTATCCATTACTTTTTTGTGAGCACTTTTTAAAAATTAACACATAATATAAATAAATGGAATGCAATTACGATTTTTACAAAGTAATGGTTTAACTATTGGCATTGGTTGGTTTGGAACATTATTATAATGAGTTGAAAAGAAAGGACACAGTATTGACATCTATTTATTTTTGTTTTCAGTTATACAAGGTACAAGGATATGTACAACTGGCAACCAAGTATCAACATCTATGGTTAAAATGGACGAAAACTTCCCTAGATATGTTGCACAGGTTCTTGCATTATCGTACGTAAAATTTATATGTGTTGGAACCTCGTACGTACAAATAGTCACAGATGTGACATATATCGCAAATGAAAACAGTTACAGATGTAACACGTGTTACATTTTTGTAACCAGTTTTACATTTGAGGTTTCAGCAAAATGCTTTTAAATGGAAATGCAGAAAAGTAGAATTGCTCTACTAAATATGTTTTCTATTTTCTCTACATTAAAATCATGTCTTATTGTTGTTTTATTTTCTTAGAAGATCTTTGAGGTGCATTGAGTATCCACATTATGACACATAAATAATGTGCATGTTTATGGCCCCTGTTGGCGTTTGACCTTGTAAAGCCATGTTTTAAATTGACACATACATGCAATCTACAGCAATCGGATTTTCATCAGGGTGTCAGTAAACAGTTTTGACTTGGATCCCCTAGCTCCTATCGTAATTGGGCCATGCAATCACACTTACCTGCAATGACATATACTGCAAGTCGAATCAAAGGGGAAATGATGACATGAACTTCAAGTACCTAAAAGCTAAAGAATTTTCAAACATCATTTTCTTACTCATGATTTATTAGCGTTAGGCGTGCTAACGTAATGAAGTGACAGTTTGAACAGCTGTTACAGGCCTGGTCCAGAGGTGATAAAACTTGAGAATAATCTCAAACTCAAAATAAAGCACACTGATTGGCTGCTTCCGAGCACATGCTCTGAAGCAGCCAATCAGTGTGCTTTATTTTGAGTTTGAGAATGTACTCAAGTTTTATAACATCTGGGCCTGTTTGATATTTTCACGAAATGTTTTGAACTCAAAGAGCTTTCCTTTTTTCATTAAACTCACAACTATTTTATGATATCACTACTTCGAGTTTGTGATATTACAAAATCTATTTAGCGTAAACGCTAATTCGATATGTGATCACTAAATCGAATTAGTAGTATCAAAAAATCGACATGTTTTGAAATCAAAGGGATTATTTTCATTAAACTCACGACTGTATTTAACATAGTGGTATTTAGTTACTTACATTTTCATTGCAATTGTTGAACAAGTTGCCTTTCAATCTCGATGAAAATATATCAGATAATATATGTAGTGGTAACATTAAATCACTGCTGTTTTGTGATATATCTATTTAGTGTAAACGCTAATTCGATATGTGATCACCAATTCGAATAAGTGATATCACAAAATCGGTGTTGCTGCGTCTTATCTCAGTCTACACTGTACGCCTATATCTTGTTTATGATGGGATGCTAGGCATTAACACTATTAATGGGTTAAGAACATGTTTGATTTAGGTAGGCCTTAGTATGTAATAAGATCGTGTTATTGCAGGCTCGGAGCAGAGTATGATCTTAACACCGCATGTGACAATATGAACCAATTTGTCATGTCAGATATTTACACTGACTATACAGCGCCCTTTCCACAGAACCCTTACACTTTCTCCAAGTGTTCCAGGGAAAGCATAAAAACATATATAAAAAGGTAAGTTTTTTAAAACTCTTAAAGCGCCCAAAAGCAGACGACAAAATTTACGTTTTCAAAATTCCATTAAAATGTTTCGTCCAAGCTATCAGCATCATATTGAGGGTTCAAACACTAGATGACAAAAAGCGTATATCCAGACGAAGCGGCTCATTATCAGCCACATTATCTGGATCTAAGTTGTTTGCAAATTGTTTTTTTTTTTCAGATGTTTTCGTGTCTGCTACTTTAAGACTTAAAGAAATTATAAGAATTTGAACCACGCCTTGCGAAATCTCTGTCATGCTGTATGCGCAAATGAGCAGACAACAAATATGCTACATGTTTCTTTTCTTTTTCACACTTCCCGTCGTGGATTGATTGCTATATGTAAATATCGGGTCAGAGTTACCCCCACCCACTTTTATCGTGTACACAACATATAATCCTTCACCAACTGATCCAATAGGTCTGCTTTAAAAGAAAATCGGTTGTAGCCATGAAACCAGCCTTATAGACACTTTACTTTCAAAAAAAAATGTTTCGTCCTAGCTATACAATATCATATTGAGAATTCAAAGACCAGATGACAGACAGTTAGAATTTGAACCGCAAATAGCTCTCAAGGTTTATCCGTTACTGGCATGCTATAAGCGAAATGAGCAGACGATAAATACGAGGGTTGATTGATAAGTTTTGAGCCTAAGATACTTCTAGTTAATCTGCGCATGGATGCTTACCGCGAAAATAATTAGTTGTCATTCACTAGCTTTCGGTGGAAGTTTAAAAAATTCTTGGCAAAAGGTTTCTTTTTTACAGCGTCATAAACACAAGAGGGTGGCATATTTTTAAAATAACAATTACAATCTATTTGCCTTGCATTTCTTTAAAAAATCATTCTTCACATTCTACAAGATTTAAACGGTTCTTGTTTTAATACATTTAAGTATAATGAGTGGTCAATGGTTTGATGGAAATGCAAAATATTTTGGCCACTGGTGGCTTTACCGTTAACCCTTAAATATTGCAACCCCAAGATTTAGAGACCCATATCCTAATTTCGTATTTGTTAGGAACATTATGGGTAAAACCAAACAAAGTTTACACACAAATGAACACTGGCATCTTACATGATTTTCGTCAAAAAAAAGTTGAAAGATATCCACTTCTGTGCACGCAGAGCATGCAACTCCGATTATGCACTATCTGCCGAAACCCTCAAAAAAGACACTTCCTGAAAATTAAATTTTATGCTTTTTATTCTGGAATGGAATAAATTTATGCTTGCATAGATCATCAATATCGGGATGCTGTAGGACATATATTTGCAAAAAAAAAGCAAAATGTTTGACTCTGCTAAAGTTATGATCGGTCAAAGAGTTATACAGTGCACTCGTGGGGGTAACTGTAAAAGGTGACGTGTCATCCAACTGATATTTAAGATAAATTCCCGAAATTTGACGATTGTTGCTCTATAGAATGGGTGTTCAAATCCACTCTAAAGGTTTCAAAACATGGTGAGGCTCAGAACTTATCAATCATCCCTGGTATGTAAATTTTTTCATACCTTTTGCACAAAACACATACAAATCTTCCCGTTGTGGAATGATTTAAATCATATCCCATGTCCCACTTTCTGTGAAAAATAAAATATTTTGGGGTGAATGAATATACTATCAAGGGGATCACCCCTGTTTCAGATTTGCCTCCCTTTGAATTCTTTCCTTTCAATTCAGCATGTTCAGGGTCGAGGTACATGCAGTCTCTACATGCCAGGGAATGCGCAATTCAACAAGAAAAGACAAGAAAAGGTCTTGTCGTGTTCATTACTAGTAGTAGTATAGGCGTCTCTTTGGGGTCAAATGACGTCATCTTGGATGACGTAGTTTCTAGTATAGGCGTCTCTTTGGGGTCAAATGACGTCATCTTGGATGACGTAGTTTCTATAGAAACTACGTCATCCAAGATGACGTCATTTGACCCCACGTCATCTTGGATGACGTAGTTTCTATAGAAACTACGTCATCCAAGATGACTTCATTTGACCCCAAAGAGACGCCTATACTACTACTCGTATTCTTGATGATAAGCTGTCACACACTGGGAATATTCGACTGGACGTGTTCTCCAATTAGGCACACAAGGTTGAACCAACCTTGAATCAACATTGATCCAACGTCACGACGTTGAATCAATATTAATTCAAAGTTGAATCAACCTTGTGTGCCTGCTGGGCTGCTGCACGATTCGTAGCGTGAATTACTTTTCTGTGGAAAAAATGCTTCACGTTTAGGTTCGTGAAGCACGAAGTTTTTCGTGCTTCACAATTCTTAGCGTGAAGCATTTTTTTCTACAGAGAAAGTGCAAGGGCATAGCTACATGTACGCAAATACGCAAGTGCGTATTGAAATTTTGTCAATTTGACAAAATTTCAAAACGCACCGGCGTATTTTCATTCTAAAATACTCCAGGCAAACTGGGCAAGATTTTCAGTTAATACAAACGGCCAACCGACGGTAAGAGAAAAAAATCTAAGGGGCTAAAACCCTGGATTTTCACTAAAGGAGTACGGAAACCTTATGGTGCGTATCATGTGATTTCCTCTAGCTACGCCCTTGAAGTGCTTCACGCTAAGAATTGTGAAGCTCGAACATGTGTCGAATCACCCAGTCAAATATGTTCGTAGAGACTCATTTTAGCTTGATCATAGCTGTTTGTAATGATGCCTGGCCTCTACATAAGCTACTACAAGCTGTCGATAAGATTTTTTTTTCTCAAAACAGGCTGAAAGGCATTAACTGTATGAAGGATTTCGACCCCTTTTTCGACTTCACGGCATTTCAAGAGCTTCCTACCATGGGAGACAGATACACTGTTGGGGAGCAGTGTATGAACATACTGGGCAGGCGGTCAAATAAATGTGTAAGTAACTGTGATTCCTTTAACAGCTTTTAGCTCGCATGTACGAAAGTACAGGTAGAGCTATTGCACTGACTCCAGCTTCGGGGACCCGGTGTCCCACCATAATTTCAACTTGGTCAACAATGGATGGACTACTTGCGATTTTACGTCCTTTCAACAGTACTTCAGTCATATCAGGACGATGAGAGGGTGATAACGAAAGGCTGTGTGCAATGGAACCCCGTTTACGACTGAAAAGATTCCCACCTCCAGAGGACCTTGAATCAGGACCGGTAGATCAGCAGGCTAGCGCTTAACCTACTAAGCTACCAGGGCCCAGGTTCACAATCATTCCTTAAACTTAAGGACGACCTTAAAGTTAAGGTCTGGAATTTCATATGTAAATAAAAGCTTACAAAAACTAAATGTATTTGATTTTTCTTTCGAATTACATTTCTATGACAGTTTTCTTTGGGATCACGCAAAAACTGCGATTTTCAATACGATTTAAATATAGATTCTCTAAGGGTGAAAATTTCCACCTTAACTTTAAGAAGGATTGTGAACCTGGGCCCAGGACTCCACTAGGTTAACGTTTTCATGTGATGGGCAATTTTCACAAAAGTATGTGTTCTTTAATATGTTACGTTGTTTTTTTCTACTTTTCGTTGACATTGTATCTTAGTTTCAAAATACATTACGCCATCGTTTTTTTTCTGTTAGAATGTAGCCTACGTCGTGTACTTTCTATTAACTGAGAAAACTATCACACTGAAATTTATGTCAAGATGCCGCTAAGAGATTTTTAGGAGATTATGATTAAATCCCATGCAATGAAACGTGCTAAAATCGTAAAATATAACCTAAATCAAGCATAAGATAAAATCGATTACATCTTAAAAATATACAGTTGTGTTGCCCAAGGTAACGTGATAAACGCACCTTTACATACATTGTCTACGTCTAACTACGTAATTATTTCTTAATCTTAAGATGAAAATATTTCAGCTATTTCTTCCATAAGATACCAAAGAAAATGATCTTATCGAGTGCTTGTCCCTTATATAACAAAATATGCACTTATTGTGATATGTCTTAATTTCTCTACAGAGATGCATATGTTATGGTATGTCATTAGAATCGCCTCAGTAAGGCGATTATAATGAGATCCCATAAAATATGTTGTGGAGAAATGAGACTGTGTTCACACTATAAGACCGGACCGAAAGCGGTTAGTCCGATATGGACTTTTCAAAGTCAGGATACATAAGAGTCATTTGATCCGGGATAACTGTCTCGCAATCGGAACACCACTCGGCCAATTCCGTGAATCAACTGTCTGATTCACGGAATTGGCCGAGCGTGCTCCGATTGAATTGTCTCGATTTTAAAGGTGATTTCGATCGAGATGAACTATCTCGGTTGAGCGAACACGCAGATTTCAGGATGATTAACTTCGCTTGCCTCACACGAAACTTTTAGAGTGTCGTCATTCCACATCAGTTGCGCACTGACGTTATTTATGCTACTTACTTCAGGCCCAAAATTACAGTCATATTTTTTTACTAACATGAAAAAAATCTGATATTTTGCACGTTCGGCATAACTACTTGAGTGAACCGGCGCAATATCCAGGTATTCTTCGGGCTATTCAAAGATATGTATAATTTATTTGGTAAATCCGAGCAATACCCATGTATTCTTCGGGCTATTCAAAGATATGTATAATTTATTTGGTAAACCAGAGCATTACCTAGGTTTTCTTCGGGCTATTCAAAGATATGTATAATTTATTTGGTAAACCGGGCAATACTCAGGTATTCTTCGGGCTATTCAAAGATATGTATAATTTATTTGGTAAATCCGAGCATTACCCATGTATTCTTCGGGCTTTTCAAAGATATGTATAATTTATTTGGTAAACCGAGCAATACTCAGGTATTCTTCGGGCTATTCAAAGATATGTATAATTTATTTGGTAAATCCGAGCAATACTCAGGTATTCTTCGGGCTGTTCGAAGAAAAATCTTCGAATAGCTCGAAGAATATCTGAGTTATTGCTCATGTCACCGGGTATAGGTTAGGTATATCATACACTTGTACTGCCTTGCGGTACAAGCCGGCTTTTATAGCGACGTGGTAGAATGCTCGACTTCAGATCGAAGGGTCCCCGGTTCGATCCTCGACCGGGCGTGAGAGTGTTTGAGAGTTCGTGACAAATGGCGCCCAACGTAAATGACCCACATGAGCATTAGAACTCCTTAAGTCTCATTTCCAGTGATTCTTGTACTTCTGAGAATTCGAGGACGAATTCAATATGGGTCGAGGGGGGGGGTGGGGGGGGGAGAATGTCACCGAGTATAGGTTAGGTATATCATACGCTTGTACTGCCTTGCGGTACAAACCGACTTTTATAGCGACGTGGTAAAGTGCCCGACTTCAGATCGAAGGGTCCCCGGCTCGATCCTCGACCGGGTCGTGAGAATTTTAAGAGTCCGTGACACTCAGGTTTGCTCAAGTAATTTGCTCAAGCATGACGAATTTAGCGCGACATGCGCGCGTTTCTGTATTCAACATCTTCAGTGCTGCTGAACCTCAAACGTTTGAAAGAATAAAGGTGATGGCAGGTCTCGGCAGGCAAAGACAATCCCTCTCCGAGCCACACTTACTGACGCATTCTGCAAGTCACAGCAACTGAATACATAAAAAAGAGATGCCTACGTATTAACTCGCAAGCGCAGGCGCTCTTCACCGACCAACAAGGACATGAGGAAACGATCTGTTCTGTTTTGTTCTGTTAGTCAATCCGAGATAATTATACCAGATCAATCATCTAGTGGGAACGAGGAAATCAGTAACAAAGTTCTTGGTGTGTTTTTTTTTCAGACCACAGGCGTAGACTGCCAGGGTTTAGATTGTCTCGACCCCGACACCGACCAATGTGTCAACGTTACTGTCGGGTTTAATACTACATGTGACGATGGTACAGGACTAGTAAGTATAATAGGCGTTTTTCCACATTATTGTCTCCCTTGCCTACTTATCGCCAACGGAGGTACGAATAGTCGTCTGTCAAAACACATTCTACATGAAACAGATAAACTTAGTGACTTAAGGGCAAATATGACCAGGCAGATCAGAGTGGCGTTATCTGATTCATACAAGTCTATATTCCAAAGTGGTAGTGCCATACTTTAAAATCGTCTACTTTCAGACCGTCTGCTCCCGTTTGGTTTACTTTGAAGAAAAGGGAAGAATAAGAAGAAAGCGCTCATTCTGTATCCCACCATACAACAAGACACGGTTAACACATAAACCAAGTTTGAATCTTCTCTGAGTCTCTGTTAAGCTGTGTGCGTGTAACTGTATTGAAAATCAAATATTGGCAGACTTATATTCCAGCGCTTTTTGGGGTTTAACGCCATTATCGCCAAATTCAGTAACCGCCAAATATAAGTGGTTTACAGTATTTATTCACTTCAAGGTTCATAGAAGATTCAAACTTGGTTTATGTTTTGACCGTGACTTGTTGTATGGTGGGATACAGAATGAGCGCTTTCTTCTTATATTTCCCTTTTCTTTCTCTCTATGCATTTATAATAAGATTTTTATTAACACATTCTCAGCAACTTAAAATGTAGAAAATAAACTTTTGGAATAATTTTGAGTGGACATTGACCTGTTGTATTTTGTGATACAGACCATGGCCAAAGTTCACAATCATTCCTCAGACTTAAGACGACCTTAAATTTAATATCGAAAGTTTCAAGTGTAAATAAAAACTTACAGAAACAAAATTTATTTGATTTTTCTTTCTGATAACAATTGCACGAACATTGTCAACAATTGCACGACCATTGTCACAAGCATCATGCAAAAAATGTTGATCCTCAGTATGATTTGAACAAACATTTTCATAGCGTGAAATTTCCTTCATTATAGTTAAGGCTGCCTTTAACTTTAAGAATGGTTGTGAACCTGGGCCCTGGCCTTTCTCTGCTTATTCTTTCCAGTATTTGTTTATTTTTCTTTCTCTCTATGCACTGAATAAGGAAATTTTTCGTAACTGTTCAAGGTAGATTGTTCATATTTGCTATATGAGTTGACAATGACTTGTTGTATCGTTGGATAGAGAACAGGCCTTCTCCTGATTAATATTCTGTGTATATTTTCATTTTACTTTCTAACAGTGCTCTGTATAATGAAACTTTAAATAAATTTATTAGGGACTGCTCATAATAGACTGCTCATACATGATAGATTGGTTTATTTGATGTTTTGTTTTCTACATACAGGCCATATGCATTGAAATCGCTACAGCGGGGTATTTCAGATTTCCTGACAGTTCTAGTTATAACTGTTTTAAAGACAATTATTAAAATTTCTAAGAATTAGGCATTTCCATACTGGCTTAGTTGTAATCACTTGCTCTACTGCAGCAGATCTTGGCCTTGTGCTGATATAGCAGACCTAGGATTAAGACCCGCGTCAACAGGAAATACAAGATTAGGCGTGAATAGTCGGCACACTCGGCATAATTACTTGGGTAAACCCTCACAATGCCCAGGTATTCCTTCGGCTACACGAAGATATGTATACATATATATACGTTTATTCAAGTAGCCCGTGGATTACCTGCGTATTGCTCGAGTTTACCCAATTAATTATGCCGAATGTGCTTAACCCTTAAAGCGTTATAAATTAAAATTGTTGCATTGGCAAACAGTGTAGATCCAGATGAGGTGGCTCATAATTAGCCACCTCATTTGAATCTACACTGTTTGCCCTCTAATGTTCGAATTCTCAATATGATATCGCTTGGACAAAACATTTTTTTTTTGAAATTCTGCAGACGTAAATTTTGTCGTCTGCTTTTGTCACAATAAGGGTTAAAGGCAAGTCATCAACAAGCATAGTATTTTTCCTTGGAAACTTTGTTTACCGCTGGCGAGCCAAAGGGTGTTTGTTGATGTCTCGAAAGCGTGAGACGAAGTTTGCGACGGCAAACTCCAACAATTGTTGGCGATTATTGATATTCACTTATTTGCCTATACTTCCCGGTAAGACCTAAGGCCTTGTTACACCATACCAACACACAGGGTATAATCAATTCCGCTAATTTTCGCTTCCTGCAGAGACTGTACATCATATTTGGCTTCCGCCGAGACTGTCCGCGAACTTTTTCTTCCTGCCGAGATTTCTGTACATGATAAATGACTTCCTGCAGAGACTGTCCGCGTGATTCTGCTTCCTGCCGAGGCTCTCGGCAGGAAGCAGAATCACGCGGACAGTCTCGGCAGGAAGCCATTTTTCGAGGACAGTAGTCTCTGCAAGAAGCAAGTGTTCGCGGACAGTCTCGGCGGAAGCCAAATATGACGGACAGTCTCTGCAGGAAGCGAAAATTTGCGGAATCGATTATACCCTGTGCAACAGGGGTTAGGGGGATAATACCAGTTGACTGATCCGATACTGTGCAAATTGGCTGTTTACCCGGAATTCGGACAAAAGCAATACAAGTTACGGTCAAGGATACCATTGTAAATGGCTGTCGCCCAAACTGATACTACTGTCGATTGTCTTGGTCGACATCCACTTCTGCATGTATGGTAACTGACTGGCTCGGTCGACAGCACAGGTAGGGAAATTGCCATTGCTTCTTTGAACATGTTTGTCTCTTTCAGAAATGTATGTTTGGAGTTTGCGGTGTAATTACAACCACCACTCTAAGCACCACGACTTCATCTTCAACGACCACTAGTACCACTTCGACATCATCGTCTACGTCAACCACTACTGCAACTACTACAACAGTTAAACAACCAGGACAGGGACCGTCCTCAAGCCTTATTCCAGGAACGTCTTCAAGCATGTCAAGCCTTATTCCAGAAATGTCTTCAAGCATGTTTGCTTTTTCAAGCACCGAAACCAGTCCAACTCCCAACACCACCACTTCATTTACGCCCACTAGTACCACTTCGACCACATCGTTTACGTCACCATCCACTACACCGCCTCCAATGATTTTTGATCTTGGTGATGTGAATATCTATGTCAGTATTTCTTGCGATGACTTCAGCAGCACCCTGATCCCTTCAAGCATCCCTTCAAGCAATCCATCAAGCCTTGGAACAATAGAACCAAGCCAGCAGCCAAGTAGCACAGATACATTTAGTCAATTACCTAGCAGTACCCCAGGAAAGAGGGATATAACCTCCAGCGTACTACCTGAAATCTCAAGTATTACACCCAGTCTAGAAACAACAGAAGGCTTCTCTGGTGTTGTGCCAGGTTTTACCTCACAAGAATTCACCGAATCAAGCACTAGCACAACCGTATCGAGCACTTTTACGAGTGAATCTAGCACTTCTACAATACCAAGTAGTGTACCATCAAGCCAAACTTCAACAATACCAAGTAGTGTATCACCAAACCAAACAACTACCACCACTTCTACAGTTTCAAGCACTGTATCAGCAATACAAACAACTACTCCAACTGAAGTACCAACCAGTGAAATACCAAAGACCTCTCCTCAACAGAGCAGTGCATTACCCTCTGAGCTGCCCTCTAGTCAGACTACAATAACAAGTGGAGTACAGTCTAGTGTTATACCCAGTTCCACACTACAGCCAACCAGTCAGTTACCCAGTAGTTCACCAGGAAAGAGGGAAAAAACCTCCAGCATACAGCCTGAGATCTCAAGTTTTTCACCCAGTCTGGAAACAACAGAGGGTCCTTCCAGTGTAGTGCCAGAGTTTACCTCACAATTATTCACTAGCCAGCTACCAAAACTTTCATCCAGTACTGTGGCGGGATCAAGTACTAGCAAAACCATATCGAGCACTTTAACGAGTAAATTTAGCACTTCTACAATACCAAGTAGTGTACCATCAAGCCAAACTACCACCACGACTTCAACAATACCAAGTAGTGTATCATCAAGCCAAACAGCTACCACCACTGAAGTACCAACTAGTGAATTGCCAATCTCCTCTCCTCAACAGAGCAGTTCATTGGCTTCTGAGCTTCCGTCTAGTGAGACTACAACAAATTCTGAAATACAGTCTAGAGTTATATCTAGTTCTACAGTACTTTCAATCAGTCAGCTACCCAGCAGTTCACCAGGAAAGAGGGACATAACCTCAAGCATACAGCCTGAAATCTCAAGTTTTTCGCCAACTATAGAATCAACAAAGAGTCCTTCCAGTGAAGTGCCAGATTTTACCTCACAATTATTCACTAGTCAGCCTGCAAACCGTACATCAAGTACTGTGACAGAATCAAGCACTGGCACAACCGTATCGAGCACTTTAACGAGTGAATCTAGCACTTCTATAATAACAAGCATTGTGCTATCAAGCCAAACAACTACCACCACTGAAGTACCAACCAGTGAATTACCAGTCTCCTCTCCTCGACAGAGCAGTGCATTACCGTCTGAGCTGCCCTCTAGTCAGACTGCAAAAACTGCTGAAGTACGGTCTAGTATTATACCCAGTTCTACACTACT
Organism: Ctena decussata; assembly: GCA_963989385.1. NCBI lineage: Eukaryota > Metazoa > Mollusca > Bivalvia > Lucinida > Lucinidae > Ctena > Ctena decussata. The sequence goes on from OZ022499.1 coordinate 70,043,723, forward strand.
TCCAGGTGTTTCTGAATCGTCAGAGCTTCCGTCACGTCGAACAAGTATAACTGGAGAATCTAGTGAATTGCCCATTACATCACTACCAGCAAGTAGTGTTAGTTCTTCGGAGATTCCAGCCAATCGAACTACGACGACCACCGTGGAATCCAGTGAACTGCCAAGTTCATCAGCTTTGCCAAGCAGTGTTGAATCTACGAATCTTCCCCCAAAACAAACAACAACGGAAATGGCAGTATCTAGCGAACTGCCGAGTTCTTCATCATTTCCGAGCGGAAGTGGTTCTACTGAGCTGTCATCAAGTCAAACTACATCAACTGTTTTATCTAGTAAATTAACCATTTCCTCAGCTATACCTAGTAGTATTCGTTCCTCGGAGATCCCATCAAGTTCGACTACAACAACTGCACAACCTAGTGAACTAACTAGTTCTTCAGCAAAACGTAGTAGTATTGGAACATCGGAACTTCCGTCAACTCAGACTACAACAGGTGCAGAACCTAGTAAAGTCACCGGTTTTTCAGGTCTACCTAGTAGTATTGGTTCCACAGAGCTTCAGTCAAGTCAGACCACAGCAACTGCAGAACCAAGTGAACTTCCCGGTTCTTCAGCATTATCAAGTAGCTTTGGTTCCTCGACGCTTCCATCAAGCCAAAATACAACAACTTCAGAATCTAGTGAATTACCCAGCTCCTCAGCACTGTCTAGTCAGTCTACACCAACTGCAGAATCCAGTAAACTACCTCGAAGTGCAGAACCTAGTGAAACACCCAGTTCCTCAGCACTGCCTAGTAGTATTGTTTCCTCGGAGGTGCCATCAAGTCAAACTACAAATACTGTAGAATCTACTGAAGAACCCAGTTCTTCAGCACTTCCTGGTAGCATAGGTTCCTCGACGCCTCCATCAAGTCAGACTGCAACATCTGTAGAATCCAGTGAAGTACCCAGTTCCTCAGCACAACCCAGTAGTATTGGTTCTTCAGAGTTTCCATCAAGTAAGATTACGGCAACAACAGAACCTAGTGAATTACCAAAGTCATCAGCACTACCTAGTAGTGTTGGTTCCTCGGGAGTTCCATCAAGTCAGACTACAATAACTGCAACAGCTAGCAAACAACCCAGTTCCTCGACACAACCTGGTATTATAGTTCCCTCGGAGCTTCCATCAAGTCAGACTACAAGAAATGCAAAACCTAGTGAAACACCCAGTTCCTCAGCACTGCCTAGTAGTATTGTTTCCTCGGAGGTGCCATCAAGTCAAACTACAAATACTGTAGAATCTACTGAAGAACCCAGTTCTTCAGCACTTCCTGGTAGCATAGGTTCCTCGACGCCTGTATCAAGTCAGACTGCAACATCTGTAGAATCCAGTGAAGTACCCAGTTCCTCAGCACAACCCAGTAGTATTGGTTCTTCAGAGTTTCCATCAAGTAAGATTACGGCAACAACAGAACCTAGTGAATTACCAAAGTCATCAGCACTACCTAGTAGTGTTGGTTCCTCGGAAGTTCCATCAAGTCAGACTACAATAACTGCAACAGCTAGCAAACAACCCAGTTCCTCGACACAACCTGGTATTATAGGTCCCTCGGAGCTTCCATCAAGTCAGACAAGAAATGCAAAACCTAGTGAAACACCCAGTTCCTCAGCACTGCCTAGTAGTATTGTTTCCTTGGAGCTGCCATCAAGTCAGACTACAAATACTGTAGAATCTACTGAAGAACCCAGTTCTTCAGCACCTCCTAGCAGTATAGGGTCCTCGACGCCTGTGTCAAGTCGGACTGCAACATCTGTAGAATCCAGTGAAGTACCCAGTTCCTCAGCACAACCCAGTAGTATGGGTTCTTCAGAGTTTCCATTAAGTCAGCTTAAAACTACAGTAGAACCAAGTGCAGTTCCCAGTTCTTCAGCACTACCTGGTAGTTTTGGTCCCTCGCAGTTTCCATCAAGCCAGAGTACACCAACTGCAGTATCAAGTAAACTACTTAGTTCTTCAGAATTGCCGAGTAGTATTGGTTCCTCAGAGCTGCCATCAAGTAAAATTACAACAACAAAAGAGCCTAGTGAACCTCCCAGTTCCTCAGCATTAAGTAGTATTGGTTCCTCAGAGGTTCCATCAAGTAAGATTACAGCAACTGCAGAACCTAGTGAACTACCCAGTTCCTCAGTATTTAGTAGTATTGGTTCCTCAGAGCTTCCATCAAGTAAGATTACAGCAACTGCAGAACCTAGTGAAGTACCCAAGTCCTCAGCACTACCTAGCAGTATTGCTTCCTCGGAGCTTCCATCAAGCCAGACTACAACAAGCCCAGAACCTAGTGAAGTCCCCGGTTTTCCAAGCCCATCTAGTAGTATTGGCTCCACTGAGCTTCCATCAAGCCAGACTTCAACAATTGCAGAAACAAGCGAACTCCCTAGTTCTTCAGCATTCCCAAGTAGTCTTGGTTCCTCGGGCATTCCATCAAGCGAAACTACGAAAATTGCAATATCTAGTAAACTACCCAGTTCTTCAGAACTACCGAGTAGCATTGGTTCCTCGGAGCTTCCATCAAGTAGGATTACAGTAAGTCCTGAAACTTCTGAACTTCCTAGTTTCTCTGCAATATCTAGTAGTATTGGGTCCTCGGAGATTCCTTCAAGTCAGACAACAAGAACTGCAGCATCTAGTAAACTACCCAGCCCTTCAACACTACCTAGTACTATTGGTTCCACGGAGCTACCATTAACTCAGTCTACAAGAACTGCAGAATCTAGTGAACAACCCAGTTCTTCAGCACTGCCTACTAGTATTGGTTCCTCGGAGTTTCCATCAAGTCAGTCTACAATAACTGCAGAATCTAGTGAAGTACCCAGGTCTTCAACACTACCAAGTAGTGTAGGTTCCTCGGAGTCAAGTCAGACTACAAAAACTGTAGGATCTAGTGAACTACCCGTTTCATCAGCACTTCCTGGTAGTTTCGGTTCCTCGAAGCTTTCATCAAGTCAGTCTCCAACGTCTGTTGAACCAAGTGATCTACCCAGCTTTCAACCCAGTAGTATTGGTTCTTCAGAGTTTCCATCAAGTCAGGTTACAACTACTTTAGAACCTAGCAAACTTCCAAGTTCTTCAGCACAACCTGGTAGTTTTGGTCCCTCGCAGCTGCCATCAAGCCAGAGTACACCAACTGCAGTATCTAGTAAACTATCCAGTTTTTCAGCATCGCCGAGTAGTATTGGTTCTTCAGAGTTTCCATCAAGTAAGATTACGGCTACAACAGAACCTAGTGAATTACCAAAGTCATCAGCACTTCCTAGCAGTGTTGGTTCCTCGGAGGTTCCATCAAGTCAGACTACAATAACTGCAACAGCTAGCAAACAACCCAGTTCCTCGACACAACCTGGTATTATAGGTCCCTCGGAGCTTCCATCAAGTCAGACTACAAGAAATGCAGAACCTAGTGAAACACCCAGTTCCTCAGCACTGCCTAGTAGTATTGTTTCCTCGGAGCTGCCATCAAGTCAGACTACAAATACTGTAGAATCTACTGAAGAACCCAGTTCTTCAGCACTTCCTGGTAGTATAGGTTCCTCGACGCCTGTGTCAAGTCGGACTGCAACATCTGTAGAATCCAGTGAAGTACCCAGTTCCTCAGCACAACCCAGTAGTATGGATTCTTCAGAGTTTCCATTAAGTCAGCTTAAAACTACAGTAGAACCAAGTGCAGTTCCCAGTTCTTCAGCACTACCTGGTAGTTTTGGTCCCTCGCAGTTTCCATCAAGCCAGAGTACACCAACTGCAGTATCAAGTAAACTACTTAGTTCTTCAGAATTGCCGAGTAGTATTGGTTCCTCAGAGCTGACATCAAGTAAAATTACATCACCAGAAGAGCCTAGTGAACTTCCCAGTTCCTCAGCATTTAGTAGTATTGGTTCCTCAGAGGTTCCATCAAGTAAGATTACAGCAACTGCAGAACCTAGTGAACTACCCAGTTCCTCAGTATTTAGTAGTATTGGTTCCTCAGAGCTTCCATCAAGTAAGATTACAGGTACTGCAGAACCTAGTGAAGTACCCAAGTCCTCAGCACTACCTAGCAGTATTGCTTCCTCGGAGCTTCCATCAGGTCAGACTACAACAAGCCCTGAACCTAGTGAAGTCCCCGGTTTTCCAAGCCCATCTAGTAGTATTGGCTCCACTGAGCTTCCATCAAGCCAGACTTCAACAATTGCAGAAACAAGCGAACTTCCTAGTTCTTCAGCATTCCCAAGTAGTCTTGGTTCCTCGGGCATTCCATCAAGCGAAACTACGAAAATTGCAATATCTAGTAAACTACCCAGTTCTTCAGAACTACCGAGTAGCATTGGTTCCTCGGAGCTTCCATCAAGTCAGACTACAACAAGCCCAGAACCTAGTGAAGTCCCCGGTTTTCCAAGCCCATCTAGTAGTATTGGCTCCACTGAGCTTCCATCAAGCCAGACTTCAACAATTGCAGAAACAAGCGAACTCCCTAGTTCTTCAGCATTCCCAAGTAGTCTTGGTTCCTCGGGCATTCCATCAAGCGAAACTACGAAAATTGCAATATCTAGTAAACTACCCAGTTCTTCAGAACTACCGAGTAGCATTGGTTCCTCGGAGCTTCCATCAAGTAGGATTACAGTAAGTCCTGAAACTTCTGAACTTCCTAGTTTCTCTGCAATATCTAGTAGTATTGGGTCCTCGGAGATTCCTTCAAGTCAGACAACAAGAACTGCAGCATCTAGTAAACTACCCAGCCCTTCAACACTACCTAGTACTATTGGTTCCACGGAGCTACCATTAACTCAGTCTACAAGAACTGCAGAATCTAGTGAACAACCCAGTTCTTCAGCACTGCCTACTAGTATTGGTTCCTCGGAGTTTCCATCAAGTCAGTCTACAATAACTGCAGAATCTAGTGAAGTACCAAGGTCTTCAGCACTACCAAGTAGTGTAGGTTCCTCGGAGTCAAGTCAGACTACAAAAACTGTAGGATCTAGTGAACTACCCGTTTCATCAGCACTTCCTGGTAGTTTCGGTTCCTCGAAGCTTTCATCAAGTCAGTCTCCAACGTCTGTTGAACCAAGTGATCTACCCAGCTTTCAACCCAGTAGTATTGGTTCTTCAGAGTTTCCATCAAGTCAGGTTACAACTACTTTAGAACCTAGCAAACTTCCAAGTTCTTCAGCACAACCTGGTAGTTTTGGTCCCTCGCAGCTGCCATCAAGCCAGAGTACACCAACTGCAGTATCTAGTAAACTATCCAGTTTTTCAGCATCGCCGAGTAGTATTGGTTCTTCAGAGTTTCCATCAAGTAAGATTACGGCTACAACAGAACCTAGTGAATTACCAAAGTCATCAGCACTTCCTAGCAGTGTTGGTTCCTCGGAGGTTCCATCAAGTCAGACTACAATAACTGTAACAGCTAGCAAACAACCCAGTTCCTCGACACAACCTGGTAGTATAGGTCCCTCGGAGCTTCCATCAAGTCAGACTACAAGAAATGCAGAACCTAGTGAAACACCCAGTTCCTCAGCACTGCCTAGTAGTATTGTTTCCTCGGAGCTGCCATCAAGTCAGACTACAAATACTGTAGAATCTACTGAAGAACCCAGTTCTTCAGCACTTCCTGGTAGTATAGGTTCCTCGACGCCTGTGTCAAGTCGGACTGCAACATCTGTAGAATCCAGTGAAGTACCCAGTTCCTCAGCACAACCCAGTAGTATGGATTCTTCAGAGTTTCCATTAAGTCAGCTTAAAACTACAGTAGAACCAAGTGCAGTTCCCAGTTCTTCAGCACTACCTGGTAGTTTTGGTCCCTCGCAGTTTCCATCAAGCCAGAGTACACCAACTGCAGTATCAAGTAAACTACTTAGTTCTTCAGAATTGCCGAGTAGTATTGGTTCCTCAGAGCTGACATCAAGTAAAATTACATCACCAGAAGAGCCTAGTGAACTTCCGAGTTCCTCAGCATTTAGTAGTATTGGTTCCTCAGAGGTTCCATCAAGTAAGATTACAGCAACTGCAGAACCTAGTGAACTACCCAGTTCCTCAGTATTTAGTAGTATTGGTTCCTCAGAGCTTCCATCAAGTAAGATTACAGGTACTGCAGAACCTAGTGAAGTACCCAAGTCCTCAGCACTACCTAGCAGTATTGCTTCCTCGGAGCTTCCATCAGGTCAGACTACAACAAGCCCTGAACCTAGTGAAGTCCCCGGTTTTCCAAGCCCATCTAGTAGTATTGGCTCCACTGAGCTTCCATCAAGCCAGACTTCAACAATTGCAGAAACAAGCGAACTTCCTAGTTCTTCAGCATTCCCAAGTAGTCTTGGTTCCTCGGGCATTCCATCAAGCGAAACTACGAAAATTGCAATATCTAGTAAACTACCCAGTTCTTCAGAACTACCGAGTAGCATTGGTTCCTCGGAGCTTCCATCAAGTAGGATTACAGTAAGTCCTGAAACTTCTGAACTTCCTAGTTTCTCTGCAATATCTAGTAGTATTGGGTCCTCGGAGATTCCTTCAAGTCAGACAACAAGAACTGCAGCATCTAGTAAACTACCCAGCCCTTCAACACTACCTAGTACTATTGGTTCCACGGAGCTACCATTAACTCAGTCTACAAGAACTGCAGAATCTAGTGAACAACCCAGTTCTTCAGCACTGCCTACTAGTATTGGTTCCTCGGAGTTTCCATCAAGTCAGTCTACAATAACTGCAGCATCTAGTGAAGTACCCAGGTCTTCAGCACTACCAAGTAGTGTAGGTTCCTCGGAGTCAAGTCAGACTACAAAAACTGTAGGATCTAGTGAACTACCCGTTTCATCAGCACTTCCTGGTAGTTTCGGTTCCTCGAAGCTTTCATCAAGTCAGTCTCCAACGTCTGTTGAACCAAGTGATCTACCCAGCTTTCAACCCAGTAGTATTGGTTCTTCAGAGTTTCCATCAAGTCAGGTTACAACTACTTTAGAACCTAGCAAACTTCCAAGTTCTTCAGCACAACCTGGTAGTTTTGGTCCCTCGCAGCTGCCATCAAGCCAGAGTACACCAACTGCAGTATCTAGTAAACTATCCAGTTTTTCAGCATCGCCGAGTAGTATTGGTTCTTCAGAGTTTCCATCAAGTAAGATTACGGCTACAACAGAACCTAGTGAATTACCAAAGTCATCAGCACTTCCTAGCAGTGTTGGTTCCTCGGAGGTTCCATCAAGTCAGACTACAATAACTGCAACAGCTAGTAAACAACCCAGTTCCTCGACACAACCTGGTAGTATAGGTCCCTCGGAGCTTCCATCAAGTCAGACTACAAGAAATGCAGAACCTAGTGAAACACCCAGTTCCTCAGCACTGCCTAGTAGTATTGTTTCCTCGGAGCTGCCATCAAGTCAGACTACAAATACTGTAGAATCTACTGAAGAACCCAGTTCTTCAGCACTTCCTGGTAGTATAGGTTCCTCGACGCCTGTGTCAAGTCGGACTGCAACATCTGTAGAATCCAGTGAAGTACCCAGTTCCTCAGCACAACCCAGTAGTATGGGTTCTTCAGAGTTTCCATTAAGTCAGCTTAAAACTACAGTAGAACCAAGTGCAGTTCCCAGTTCTTCAGCACTACCTGGTAGTTTTGGTCCCTCGCAGTTTCCATCAAGCCAGAGTACACCAACTGCAGTATCAAGTAAACTACTTAGTTCTTCAGAATTGCCGAGTAGTATTGGTTCCTCAGAGCTGCCATCAAGTAAAATTACATCACCAGAAGAGCCTAGTGAACTTCCGAGTTCCTCAGCATTTAGTAGTATTGGTTCCTCAGAGGTTCCATCAAGTAAGATTACAGCAACTGCAGAACCTAGTGAACTACCCAGTTCCTCAGTATTTAGTAGTATTGGTTCCTCAGAGCTTCCATCAAGTAAGATTACAGCAACTGCAGAACCTAGTGAAGTACCCAAGTCCTCAGCACTACCTAGCAGTTTTGCTTCCTCGGAGCTTCCATCAAGTCAGACTACAACAAGCCCAGAACCTAGTGAAGTCCCCGGTTTTCCAAGCCCATCTAGTAGTATTGGCTCCACTGAGCTTCCATCAAGCCAGACTTCAACAATTGCAGAAACAAGCGAACTCCCTAGTTCTTCAGCATTCCCAAGTAGTCTTGGTTCCTCGGGCATTCCATCAAGCGAAACTACGAAAATTGCAATATCTAGTAAACTACCCAGTTCTTCAGAACTACCGAGTAGCATTGGTTCCTCGGAGCTTCCATCAAGTAGGATTACAGTAAGTCCTGAAACTTCTGAACTTCCTAGTTTCTCTGCAATATCTAGTAGTATTGGGTCCTCGGAGATTCCTTCAAGTCAGACAACAAGAACTGCAGCATCTAGTAAACTACCCAGCCCTTCAACACTACCTAGTACTATTGGTTCCACGGAGCTACCATTAACTCAGTCTACAAGAACTGCAGAATCTAGTGAACTACCCAGTTCTTCAGCACTGCCTACTGGTATTGGTTCCTCGGAGTTTCCATCAAGTCAGTCTACAATAACTGCAGAATCTAGTGAAGTACCCAGGTCTTCAGCACTACCAAGTAGTGTAGGTTCCTCGGAGTCAAGTCAGACTACAAAAACTGTAGGATCTAGTGAACTACCCGTTTCATCAGCACTTCCTGGTAGTTTCGGTTCCTCGAAGCTTTCATCAAGTCAGTCTCCAACGTCTGTTGAACCAAGTGATCTACCCAGCTTTCAACCCAGTAGTATTGGTTCTTCAGAGTTTCCATCAAGTCAGGTTACAACTACTTTAGAACCTAGCAAACTTCCAAGTTCTTCAGCACAACCTGGTAGTTTTGGTCCCTCGCAGCTGCCATCAAGCCAGAGTACACCAACTGCAGTATCTAGTAAACTATCCAGTTTTTCAGCATCGCCGAGTAGTATTGGTTCTTCAGAGTTTCCATCAAGTAAGATTACGGCTACAACAGAACCTAGTGAATTACCAAAGTCATCAGCACTTCCTAGCAGTGTTGGTTCCTCGGAGGTTCCATCAAGTCAGACTACAATAACTGCAACAGCTAGCAAACAACCCAGTTCCTCGACACAACCTGGTAGTATAGGTCCCTCGGAGCTTCCATCAAGTCAGACTACAAGAAATGCAGAACCTAGTGAAACACCCAGTTCCTCAGCACTGCCTAGTAGTATTGTTTCCTCGGAGCTGCCATCAAGTCAGACTACAAATACTGTAGAATCTACTGAAGAACCCAGTTCTTCAGCACTTCCTGGTAGTATAGGTTCCTCGACGCCTGTGTCAAGTCGGACTGCAACATCTGTAGAATCCAGTGAAGTACCCAGTTCCTCAGCACAACCCAGTAGTATGGGTTCTTCAGAGTTTCCATTAAGTCAGCTTAAAACTACAGTAGAACCAAGTGCAGTTCCCAGTTCTTCAGCACTACCTGGTAGTTTTGGTCCCTCGCAGTTTCCATCAAGCCAGAGTACACCAACTGCAGTATCAAGTAAACTACTTAGTTCTTCAGAATTGCCGAGTAGTATTGGTTCCTCAGAGCTGCCATCAAGTAAAATTACATCACCAGAAGAGCCTAGTGAACTTCCGAGTTCCTCAGCATTTAGTAGTATTGGTTCCTCAGAGGTTCCATCAAGTAAGATTACAGCAACTGCAGAACCTAGTGAACTACCCAGTTCCTCAGTATTTAGTAGTATTGGTTCCTCAGAGCTTCCATCAAGTAAGATTACAGCAACTGCAGAACCTAGTGAAGTACCCAAGTCCTCAGCACTACCTAGCAGTTTTGCTTCCTCGGAGCTTCCATCAAGTCAGACTACAACAAGCCCAGAACCTAGTGAAGTCCCCGGTTTTCCAAGCCCATCTAGTAGTATTGGCTCCACTGAGCTTCCATCAAGCCAGACTTCAACAATTGCAGAAACAAGCGAACTCCCTAGTTCTTCAGCATTCCCAAGTAGTCTTGGTTCCTCGGGCATTCCATCAAGCGAAACTACGAAAATTGCAATATCTAGTAAACTACCCAGTTCTTCAGAACTACCGAGTAGCATTGGTTCCTCGGAGCTTCCATCAAGTAGGATTACAGTAAGTCCTGAAGCTTCTGAACTTCCTAGTTTCTCTGCAATATCTAGTAGTATTGGGTCCTCGGAGATTCCTTCAAGTCAGACAACAAGAACTGCAGCATCTAGTAAACTACCCAGCCCTTCAACACTACCTAGTACTATTGGTTCCACGGAGCTACCATTAACTCAGTCTACAAGAACTGCAGAATCTAGTGAACTACCCAGTTCTTCAGCACTGCCTACTGGTATTGGTTCCTCGGAGTTTCCATCAAGTCAGTCTACAATAACTGCAGAATCTAGTGAAGTACCCAGGTCTTCAGCACTACCAAGTAGTGTAATTTCCTCGGAGTCAAGTCAGACTACAAAAACTGTAGGATCTAGTGAACTACCCGTTTCATCAGCACTTCCTGGTAGTTTCGGTTCCTCGAAGCTTTCATCAAGTCAGTCTCCAACGTCTGTTGAACCAAGTGATCTACCCAGCTTTCAACCCAGTAGTATTGGTTCTTCAGAGTTTCCATCAAGTCAGGTTACAACTACTTTAGAACCTAGCAAACTTCCAAGTTCTTCAGCACAACCTGGTAGTTTTGGTCCCTCGCAGCTGCCATCAAGCCAGAGTACACCAACTGCAGTATCTAGTAAACTATCCAGTTTTTCAGCATCGCCGAGTAGTATTGGTTCTTCAGAGTTTCCATCAAGTAAGATTACGGCTACAACAGAACCTAGTGAATTACCAAAGTCATCAGCACTTCCTAGCAGTGTTGGTTCCTCGGAGGTTCCATCAAGTCAGACTACAATAACTGCAACAGCTAGCAAACAACCCAGTTCCTCGACACAACCTGGTAGTATAGGTCCCTCGGAGCTTCCATCAAGTCAGACTACAAGGAATGCAGAACCTAGTGAAACACCCAGTTCCTCAGCACTGCCTAGTAGTATTGTTTCCTCGGAGCTGCCATCAAGTCAGACTACAAATACTGTAGAATCTACTGAAGAACCCAGTTCTTCAGCACTTCCTGGTAGTATAGGTTTCTCGACGCCTGTGTCAAGTCGGACTGCAACATCTGTAGAATCCAGTGAAGTACCCAGTTCCTCAGCACAACCCAGTAGTATGGGTTCTTCAGAGTTTCCATTAAGTCAGCTTAAAACTACAGTAGAACCAAGTGCAGTTCCCAGTTCTTCAGCACTACCTGGTAGTTTTGGTCCCTCGCAGTTTCCATCAAGCCAGAGTACACCAACTGCAGTATCAAGTAAACTACTTAGTTCTTCAGAATTGCCAAGTAGTATTGGTTCCTCAGAGCTTCCATCAAGTAAAATTACAGAAACTGCAGAACCTAGTGAATTACCCAGTTCCTCAGCATTTAGTAGCATTGGTTCCTCAGAGCTTCCATCAAGTAAGATTACAGCAACTGCAGAACCTAGTGAAGTACCCAAGTCCTCAGCACTGCCGAGTAGTAATGGTTCCTCGGAGCTTCCATCAAGTAAGATTACAGGTACTGCAGAACCTAGTGAAGTACCCAGTTCCTCAGCATTTAGTAGTATTGGTTCCTCAGAGCGTCCATCAAGTAAGATTACAGCAACTGCAGAACCTAGTGAAGTACCCAAGTCCTCAGCACTGCCTAGTAGTATTGGTTCCTCGGAACTTCCATCAAGCAAGATTACAGGTACTGCAGAACCTAGTGAAGTACCCAGTTCCTCAGCATTTAGTAGTTTTGGTTCCTCAGAGCTTCCATCAAGTAAGATTACAGCCACTGCAGAACCTAGTGAAGTACCCAAGTCCTCAGCACTGCCTAGTAGTATTGGTTCCTCGGAGTTTTCAACAAGTAAGACTATAAGTCGAGCCCCTTCTGAAGTTCCGATAAGTATTGGTTCTTCAGTGTTTGTATCAACCGGAAAGCCTACAGCAAGCAGTGAGGTTCCCATCAGCATTGGTTCAACTAGGCACCTATCTACCATAGCGCCAGCTAGTTCCGAAGTACCGATAGTCACTGGTTCAACAATGATAGTATCAACAGAAAAGTCTAGAAGCACAGAGATTCCCATCAGCATTGGTTCAACCTCTGGCTTATCGAGCATAGAACCAGCTAGTTCTGAAGTACCGATAAGCTTTGGTTCGTCCGAAAAAACTGAAAGCACTGATGTTTCCATCAACCTTCGTTCAACCGCGGGTATGTCAAGCATAAAACCAGCCAGCTCTGAACTTCCGATTAGTGTTGGTTCAACCAATAAGTTTGGAAGCACTAAGGTTCCTGTCAGCATTGGTTCAACCTTTGGGTTATCAAGCAGAGAACCAGCTAGCTCTGAGGTGCCCGTAAGTGTTGGCTCAACCAAAACGCCTGGAAGCACAGAAGTTCCTGTAAGCATTGGTTCAACTGTAGTTCTATCAAGCATAGAGCCTGCCAGTTCAGTAGCACCGATAAGCGTTGGTTCAACGCAAAATCCTGTAAGCACAGAAGTTCCTGTAAGCATGAGTTCAACCGACGCTGGACGAAGAAGCTCAACTTTAGCGGAGCTTTTCTCGACTGAATCGTCTGGAAGCACAGAAATACCAACACAGTTTATTTCAAGTCGAATACCAGACACCAGTGAAGTTCAACTCTCCACAGAAGTCGTATCCAGTCAGACACCGAGCTACACCAATGAACCTACTGCTAGTGAAGGTACAACACAGCCTAGTCTAAGAACAGTGTCTATTGGATTAACATCCAGGGAACAACCATTTACCGAAATACAGTCCACTGACCTAACAAGCAAAATACCATCCAGCCCAAGACCATCTACTGAACTGCCATCCAGTGAACAACCAACCACCAAAACACAGTCCAGTGGCCTAACAAGCGAAATATCGTCAAGTCTAAGAACATCTACTGAACCGCCATCCAGTGAACAAACATCCGCAAAAATACAGTCCAGTGGCCTAACAAGCGAAATTTCATCAAGTCTAACAACATCTACTGAACTGCCGTCAAGTAAACAACCATCCACAAAAATACAGTCAAGTGGCCTTACAAGCGAAATACCGTCAAGTCTAAGAATATCTACAGAACTGCCGTCAAGTGAACAAACATCCACCAAGGGGCTAACTAGTGCAGTATCATCCAGCGAAATACCATCCAGTGGACTACCAGCCAGTGGTACAGCCTCATCGTCCCCACTGCCTTCAACGTCTAACTTATTCTCGCCGTCAGCGAGTATGAGCACCCCACTACCATCATGTGTAGAAGATTTCGGTTTCGTCGAGTTTGATGGTCCAGGTAGGAATTATTTATTGCACGTGGCATTGACAATAGGCTAGCCCCTTATGGTCATATAAATCTATAGTCTCCTATTTGGAAAAAAAGGTTTTAGAAGTTTTGGATCTTTGAATTTGCTTCTTTTCGAATGAACACATTGAGATGTTGGACCAAGAATGCAGTCTTTTTTCTCTTTTCTATACATAATGCAACATCCCCTTGCGAGGATTGCGTAAACTACGGTAAAACTCTATCTGCGGTATTAAAATTTCGCGGTGTTATGAAAAGGACATACATGTAGGTCATTTTAATTTTGGGGTCACATGATATACAATGACTCAAAAAATGATGTTAAATTTTGTAACAATTTTTTCTTTCTTTTCTATTAAACTATACATTGTGGCATCTTTTAGAATCGCCTCATCGAGGGATTAATGTAGCTGTTAACACACTTATTTCATTATTGTTCCTTTGCTGACATCGAAGTTGCAGCTCTCCGAAACCTAGAAGATCTAAACTTTGGTAAAGTTTTGGTGACGTTGCAAAGTATTTTTTTTTTTTTTTTCAAAAAAAAAAAGAAGGTCATTTTCAAACAGCTTCATTCTAATTATGCTACGCTGTATTGATATTGATCAATTATATTTCAATGTCGACATTATTTTGCTTTATTTACATATAATTTTCATCACAATAATTTCATTTCTTAACCCACAAAAAATCAAAACCTGAATATTGGAAATATTGGAAATACATTTAAGTCAACGGCAATTTGAAATGATGGAATACTTTTGGCCTCTGACTGTATTACCTGAGACAGACGTTACTGAAAAAATAAGCTGCAACAATACTAAAACTTCTTAGCCAAGTGGCTACCCGGCAGACTCACAATGTTGATTCAACATTGACTCAACGTTGATTCAAAGTCATGACATCGAATTAACGTTGATTTTAGCGTTGTATGCTAAGTGGCTAGTCTACGTTGACAGGGTCATGTCACCACGATCTCCATGTTATCATGTGACTTTTTAGAAAAAGGGATGCGGGATGATGTCGATAGTACACTCTGCAATGCCACGATCAGGCAAAACATCTGAAAAATGGCCTTTTCCATGTCAGAAAAAAGTCAGGAAATTTTGTGGTTGGTCAGGGAAATTTGGAAAGAACTTGGAAAGTCAGGGAAAAGTCAGGGAATTTGAAAATTAATGTTTATGGCAGTCTTCAGAAATTATACTTATTCTGTTGAATAGGAAAGGCCAGTCGATAGTCCAAGCACATTTCAATACACGTTAGGGGCTATTTTTAAAGAATTTGCTCCCCTGGAAAAAATTTGCTCCCTAGGGGAGCAAATTCTTTCTTTTAAGAGTAACCCCCAAAGTCCGAGTGTCACAGCTATCACTGTTGAAGTAAAGAGTAAAATTAACATTTGGATACGTAAAAAAGGTATGAAAAACTGTCAGGAAAAATCAGGAAAAAGTCAGGGAATTTCGATGTAGGGGCCTTACTTCGAAACTCGCAGCCCTGACTCTTGCTTGCTGTTTCTAACAGTGTATATTTCGTGAAACAAGCATCTTAGAATAAAACTTAAAGGAGGGGTATCAATAATGTCAGAGGAAATCTTCTTCTTTCTTTTTTTGACAACATTTGTTCAAATTAAACGAAAATAAAATGATACGGAAACACATTTTAGATGTTCTGTTAATCATTTTATTAAACGCTGTCTGTCTGTTGTACTCTTCTCCCAAATAAGAATATTTTTACAAGACAGACTAAGACCATGTTGAATTACCCCACCCACTTCTGTGACACCCATAGCTCAGTAATTAGGGCTTTCGATCAAAGTTACATGTGGTTCTATAAATTAGACATACTGGAGTATACAGTAAGTTAAAAAAGAAAACTTTGGTAGGATGTAGAAAACCCACCTTTTAAAAAGGTCTTAAAAAGGTTTTAAAAAGGTGGTTTTCCACATCCTACCAAAGTTTTCTTAGAAAACCCCCTACACTTCCTGAGTGCACTATAACCATAAGGCTTATTGATATCCTTCCTTTAAGGTGTGTGGACACGCCTTCATCATTTCCCGCAATTTCTGCCAAGGGGAACACGCTTTGACTTCCTGTCTGCTTCCCTTTCAAAATGGGGTCCAGCCTTTAGGGAAGAACATACTTCTATGGGAGCAAATTGTTTTCCTTAAATGTGGACCCCCATTGAGAAAGGAGGCAAAAACATAAAAGAAAATGGTTTAGATCAGATTCCTTATGAGCAGTGTGATCAGAGTTTACAATATATAGAGGATCTTACACTCGTGGTCATTTCATATGAAGTTTATGAAACGAGCGCCGAGCAAGGCTCGACCCTACTAGAGCACTGTGAAATAATTTCAATTCTAACTCTATAAAATCATGCATTGTGACCCCTTAATTGAACTGCCCCAATAAGGCGATTCAGATGAGGGGTTACAACATTTGTTTTGAGTGAGAAATAGGAAAAATATCCAAGATTTATCCTTAAATCCCCAATTAATCAGGACCTCTAGAAGGTATGCTAGAAAATTTACTATGATATACTAGTATTTTGAGATATCCGAAGTTCAAAGTTGAAATGTAAAGAAAATAAAGGAAATTGGTCCGATGGATGGATGGATTACTTGCGATTTTACGTCCTTTTCAACAGTATTTCAGTCATATCAGGACGATGGGAAGGTGATATTGAAAGGCTGTGTGCAATGGAACCACGTTTACGGTAGGAAAGATTCTCGCCTCCAGCGGGATTCGAACCCGGTCCGCTAGATCAGTAGGCCAGCGCTTAACCCACTGAGCTACCGGGGCTCCTAAATTGGTCCGAACTATATTCTTTGAAAGAAGAGGGTACTTTGAGATATCAGTGTTTGCAGGCTCGGATGCAAACCATCACATACTGGTGGGGCTCTGGCTAACTGGTGGGGCTGGGAGGTACCGATATGCATTTTGGAAGGGAGGAGGCGTGGGGAGAGGGGTTTGAAATGTATATGACATAGGCCTAATAAGGGATCAGTTTGATGGGAATATTTGATAACGTCTTTTTCTGCCTTGAAATATATGTTGTAATATCTCATTAGAATCGCCTCGCCGAGGCGATTATAATGAGATGTCACAACATATATAACCAGGCCCAGGTGGCGGGGCTGAAGCCCCAAAGCCCACCCCCTGAATCCGGGGCTGGTTTGAGATAACGAGAGTCAGCTGTGAACGAGCCGCGACAAGACAAAACCAAATAAGTGGCATGTGCGCCCAGCGAAGACTCAGATCAGCCTTGGCATCCGCCCACTCTGATCAGAATATTCGCTGTCCGCATGGAGCTAGCTCAGATACTTAGCTACCCTTTAAGCGCACAGCGAAGAGTCTGATCAGACTGGGCGGATGCCCAGGCTGATCTGAGTCTTCGCTGGGCGGACAACCACTTTGTTGGATTTCTGGTGTCGCGGCTCATATGTGAATTTGTTATTTTTGTTTATCCTTTTATTGATGACAAGCATCGTTTAATAATCATGATAATATAAATATAAGGAATGAATGTTATTTTTTTACGTTTACTGAAGTATAAACTACATCGGGTCACGAGCAAAGTTTACGTTAACCCCTTCGGGGTTCACTAACTTTGCCCGTGACCCGATGTAGTTTATACTTTTACTGAAGTATAAACTACATCGGGTAACGGGCAAAGTTTACGTTTGGTTAACGTAAACTTTGCCTGTGACCCGATGTAGTTTATACTTTAACGTAAACTTTGCCTGTGACCCGATGTAGTTTATACTTTTACTGAAGTATAAACTACATCGGGTCACGAGCAAAGTTTACGTTAACCCCTTCGGGGCTCACTTACTTTGCCCGTTACCCGATGTAGTTTATACTTCAGTAAACGGTAAAAAAAACATTCATTCCTTAAGAAACAACCAATATCTTTTTTTTCTTGCAGCTTGTGGTTGTTGTGGCGGCTGTGACTGTGACGACATGTGTCCCTGTAACCCCACAAGATTCTCTGTTTATGACGTCCTCTCATCCGGGATCTTCAGAAGAAACATGTGTTCAGCAACACCCGACTGTTGTCCAGGAAAAATAAGAGTTAGGACGAGGTATTTACATGTAGGGTTTAAGGTCTAAAAAGAGCTGTTGCGAAACGAAAAAGAGTCATAGTTACCAACGACCTGATGAGCA
Organism: Ctena decussata; assembly: GCA_963989385.1. NCBI lineage: Eukaryota > Metazoa > Mollusca > Bivalvia > Lucinida > Lucinidae > Ctena > Ctena decussata. The sequence continues at coordinate 70,061,178 of OZ022499.1, forward strand.
GGTCGTTTGGTATCTATGACTCATTTTCGTTTCGTAACAGCTATTTATCGTTTCGTAACATCCTTGAAAACATAGTTAACTAGGTGTGATTATGAGCAGATGTACGACGTACACTCAACTTTTGCAGGATGAATGTTATACCTGCAAATGAGATTGCTGAAGTCTCTTCTGACGCTGAAACTCTAATGTCGCTAGCCGGATTCGAACTCGGGACTTTTAGCACCAGCGGCAAGTGTGCGCTCTGAGTCGTCTGATCTGGGTCTTCACTGTGTGTCAATGTCCCTTTTTATGGGACACTGGGCGTAACTGAGTTAATTTCTGCGTATTTCTGTGGTTTTATAAAATGCGCAGAAATTAAAATTGAAGACTTTTAATATGATTTTGGGGTTGTTGCGCATGTGGGTACCATAAATGCAGTTATTTGCTTATTTGCTTATATTTATTTTATGTTTATGTTTACTTTCAGATTCATCCCAGATGACTGCGATGTATTCATACGCTCCGGTCCCTCAGTCCTAGTCATTCAGAAGTTTGAAAATGATGCTAACACGGACATACAGGTGACAGGGGAGGTGTTTTACCAGAACGACACGTGGCAGGTCAAGTTTAAAGATTGCGAAGACTACGATTCAGGCGTCTGTCCGTACGCGACCAAATTACAATGGTTGTAGAGAGATTTCATGAAAGACAGTGTAAAGTGTCATGGGATGTGGTGTTCCGGATTATTTCAATAAAGCTAATGAAAATTCTAAAAAGAATATTTAATAGCAAACAAAAAGCTGATATCTAAAATTGGTGGCTGATAAAAAAAACTGATATCTAAAATTTGTGGCTGATAAAAAGATTGATAGGTATTGTCTTTTCCTTTCATATGGGTCTGCTGTAAGTAAAGGGAATATCAAGTTCACGAACGGTTTACTTTATGGTGAGTTAAGGTGTGGAAACAATGCCATTTGAGCCGCGACACGACAAAACCAACAATGTGGTTGTGCGGCCAGCAGAGACTCAGATCAGCCTGGGCATCCGCCCAGTCTGATCAGAGTCTTCGCTGTCCGCATGGAGGTAGCTGAGACCCTTAGCTACCCTTTGAGTACTAAACGAATAATCTGGTCAAACTGGGCGGATGTCCAGGCTGATCTGAGTCTGCACGGGGCGCACAACCACATTGTTGGTTTTGTCGCGTCGCGGCTCATTTCATTATTCCTCCCTTCTCAATGGGGATCAGCTCGTAAAGGAAACAATTTGCTCCTGTCTATAAGAGTAGACCCGGTGACTGTATTTACAGAAATACCGAAACGAACTCGAAATACCGAAACAAACAGTTAAATATATAGTTATAATGGCGTTTCAGTAATTGTTTGTACAGGTATAGAAAAGATAATGAAGGTCAGCTAATCCAAGGACTATGTCAGATGCAGCATGTGTACATGTATTTGCATGTTTGTAAATTGCATTCTGAGTAGATCTAATGTATGTGATACATGCACACCATGATTAGACTCCTCTCCACAAAAAGATTTTTTAATCTCTTTTTACATATATAATGCACTTGTGAATAACACATATTTTTCTATACCTGTACAAACAATTACCGAAACGCCATTTCCCTATGCCTATATATTTAATTGTTCGTTTCGGTATTTCGAGTCCGTTTCGGTATTTCAATACGTTTCGGTAAATACAGTTACCCGATCAGACTCCATTTTTGGAAACCCTTTTTGATACACAGGATGGTGGAAGAGCATGATGGTATATCCACACATCGATACCAAACTTCCCATTCGTGACTTTCATGAAAATAAGACTACCGCCAAGTGCTTGCTGCTGAGTTATGCAGGTACTGTTGCAACACCGTGCAGTCAGTAGAAAATATATAAATAAAGAAGACTCAGAGCAGTCTGTGAAATTGACCCTACTTTAAGCGCATGCAGGCTCTACGGAGTCCAGACATGATGCGTGCGAAGCCAGTTGAGTCTTCGTTGACCGCATATGCATTTCAGGTGAATCGATAGCCTTTCAGAGGAAGCAACTCTGCCATTTTATTGCCAATCTTCTGAATGGGGTTCAACTCATAAAGGAAAGAATTTGCTCCTGAAGGAGCAAATTCTTTCTTTTAAGAGTAGAACCTATTTTAAAAGGCTTATTTCGTCCAGGGAAGCTAACAGGAAATCACAAAGTCGGGACCATTTTATGGGGCCTTTTGTATTAATGGAGAAAAAACATGGTGTTGATCCTGTACACCACAATACCCTGACTGTTATCTATACTAGAGAAGGTAAAACAATATTGCCATTTGTCAATAAGAGGAGGTAGTGGTTTATAACGAGAAATAAATTTCTTATAATTATATGTTTATTTGTTTTCATACGGGCTATTCCAGTAAAACACAGCTACCACCCCTGGTTAGCTATGTATATACAAGGGATGTTACGAAACGAAAAAAGTCCTAGTTCCCAAACGACCTGGTCATCAATCGTGGCTAAAAAATTGTTCAGCCACGATGACCAAGTAGTTTTGGAACTATGACTCTTTTCATTTTGTAATAGCCTCTTTTTCGTTTTGTAACAGACTTAGAAACATAGTTAAATAGCCGTGCGTAATTACCACGATTTGTAGGTAATTTCACTGATGACATCCCAAACTCACATGGCCTGAGAAGTGATTAGTATATGCTGGTGCATAGGCTGTTATTTTAATTTTGAGCATAGGATAATACATTATTTGAATTTCTTCGTAAGCTAAAATCTGTTGTTGTTTTTACCACACTGGCTAAAGACTTGCTTTTCTACATAGGATGATATCTGAATTTTCTACATTGTTTGTTGACTGACCTTCTATTTAGTTAGTCTCTAAAATTTCTTCTTTTTTTCTTTATCTCATTTAAAATTCACAAATATGCTCATTTTTAGCTCACCTGAGCCGAAGGCTCACAGGTGAGCTTATAGTATAGGCAGGCATCCGTCGTCCGTCGTCCGTCCGTCCGTCCGTCGTCCGTCCGTCAATATTTTCAAACGACATCTCCTCTGAAACTACAAGGCCCATTGTTACCAAATTTCATATATAGCATCTATAGGCAGGGGGAACCAATAATACTGTTTTTTATCCAAATCGCTTCAGAACTTTGGTTGCTATGGCAACTTAAAGTTTCCATTGACTTGTATGGGAAAAATTGAAAATTTGCATTTATTGCTATGTCACTGCAGATATTTTGACAAAACTTTTACAGAAATGTTCCCTGAGTATTCCTCTATCAACCACATGAACTTTATGTAAATTGCACAATTTGGCTGGTTGCCATGGCAACCGAATGGTTAAAAAATAGAAAAAATATTCAAAAATCATCTCCTCAGAAACTATGCAACCAATAAAGCTCAAACTTCACAGAAAGGATCTTAGTACTAGCTTCTATAAAAGTACTGTTTTTCTTGGCAATTGCTCTAGCAGTTTGGTTGCTATGGGAACTGAAAGTTGCCAGTGACTTATAATGGCAAAATGGAAAATTTGCATTTATTGCTATGTCACTGCAGATATTTTGACAAAATTTTTACAGAAATGTTCCTTGAGTATTCCTCTATCAACCACATGAACTTTATGTAAATTGCACAATTTGGCTGGTTGCCATGGCAACAGAATGGTTAAAAACTAGAAAAAATATTCAAAAATCATCTCCTCAGAAACTATGCAACCAATAAAGCTCAAACTTCACAGAAAGTATCTTAGTACTAGCTTCTATAAAAGTACTGTTTTTCTTGGCAATTGCTCAAGCAGTTTGGTTGCTATGGGAACTGAAAGTTGCCATTGACTTATAATGGCGAAATGGAAAATTTGCATTTATTGCTATGCCACTGCGGATATTTTGACAAAACTTTCATAGAAGTGTACCTTGAGTAGTCTTTAACCAGCCATGTTAAATTTATGCAAATTGCGCAATTTGGCTGGTTGCCATTGCAACCGAATGGTTAAAAATAGAAAAAAAATAAAAAATCATCTTCGCAGAAACTGTGTGGCCCAATAAAGCTCAAACTTTACAGAAAGAACCTTAGTACTAGCCTCTATAGAATAATTGTTTTTCATGGCAATTGCTCTAGCAGTTTGGTTGCTATGGCAACGAAGAGTTTCCATTGACTTATAATGAGGAAAATGGAAATTGGCAATTTTTGCTGTCTAACTAACTGCAGTTATTTAATTTTTTTCTACAGAAATGTTTCTTGAGTAGTCCTCTACGATTCATATGAATTTTCTCCAAATCGCTGAATTTGATTGGTTGCCATGGCAAAATATAGTGTAAATTTCGAAAAAAAAAAAAATCTTCTGCTCAGAAGCCATATTGGGGATGAAGCTGATATTGTGCAAACATGTTGATGACAGTAGTTTCTACATAAATTTTATTCTTTTTCTTCCAATCCCAGAAGAACTTTGGTTGCTATGGCGACTTATAGTTTCCATTGACTCATAATGGGAAAAGTGAAGCCATGAGGGGGATGAAGCTGATACTTAGCATACATATTAATAATTTTAACCTCTACCTAAAGTATGTTTTATATTATCATTGCCCATGTGAATTTGTTGCTATGACAACTTAAAGTTTCCATAGACTTATAATGAGGAAAGTGGACATTTGCTATTTATTTCTGTGTTACTGCAGATATTTTGACAAAAATTCACAGAAATGTTTCTGGAGTAGTCCTCTACCAGCCATATGAATTTTTCCCAATTACCCGATTTTGATTGTTTGCCATTGCAGCTGAAAGGCCAAATTTTCACTTTTTTTTTTTTTTGCCAAAGATCTTCTGAGAAGCCATTAATGGGGGATAAAGCTTTTTTTTTTTTGCATAAATGTTTGTGATATTATCCTCTACATAAATGGTGTTTTTTATTGCTGTTGTGCATGGTGTTTTGTTGCTGTAACCTCAGTGCCTCAGTGCTCAGGTGAGCGATATAGGGCCATTGGCCCTCTGGTTATATTTATACATTAAATCTGTCAGGGTATCAATAGTCGTTTCTGGATTTATTTAAAATCATTAGAGTGAAGTAATTTTTTCGTGGCAGAGAATAGTTCTAAACTCGCACGCAGGCACCAAAGCATAGTCACTCTCACGCTCACCAACCCACTAAGCCGAATATACACCTACCATCGCACGGACTCTCTCTCTCTCTCTCTCTCTCTCTCTCTCTCTCTCTCTCTCTCATTCGGACTCTCTCACTCTCTCTCTCTCTCTCTTGTCTGTTTAAAATGTACTCTAAATACAAATACAAAGGTAATATCAGTTGAGAATTAAAAGTGTATTTTATGGCATGTACAAATTGGGAATGATTATAAGCCAGTGAAACTACAAATTCTAATCGGAGGCAACAATCTAAGAACTTGGCAATCTTAAAAGCGCAGCCGAAGTTGAAAAACTGCTGTTCTAACACGGTCTATTGTCCCTTTTCCCGCGCCGCCGCTCACAAGTCCTTATAGAAATTAGATATGGTTCAAGAGAATAGACAGATGATGACTTGCGCTTTTACGTCCCTTTTAAGAGTATTTCAGTCATATCTGGACGAAAAGCGGGTTATAATGAAAGGCTGTGTGCAATGGAACCCCGTTTACGATTGGAAAGGTTCCCGCCTACAGCGGGACTCGAACCCGGGACCGCTAGATCAGCAGGCCAGCGCTAAGCCTACTGAGCTACTTGTGAGAATAGATAATTTACAGCAAGTTCGAACGGGGAAGATGCAGAATAGCATTTATATCCGTGCAGTCTAATCAGAATTATACAATCTGTGAAGACAACAAAAAACCACAGACTGTGTGTAAAGACGGGAAGGCTGATTAGATGGATGGATGGCTGGATGGACGGATGGATGGATGATGCGATATTACGTCCTTTTCAACAGTATTTCAGTCACATCCTGACGATGGGAGGATGATAATGAAGGTTGGAAATAGTTGCGCCTCCAGCCGAATCCGAACCTGGGACCGCTAAATCGGCAAGCCAGCGCTTAACCCGCTGAGCTACCAGGGCTCCTGGCTGCTTAGAGAATTTAACAATCACTGCTAAAGGTCAATTTCAGGTGATGCCAGTCAGATGTAGGCCGCGATACGAGAAAAGATCCCACTGCATGTACAAAGTGTGGCTTGGTTCGATCTGGAAAAGGAGCCCCGGTAGCTCAGTTGGTTAAGCGCTGGCCTACTGATCTAGCGGACCGGGTTCGAATCCCGCTGGAGGCGAGAATCTTCCTACCGTAAATGGGGTTCCATTGCACACAGCCTTTCATTATCAACTTCCCATCGTCCTGATATGACTGAAATACTGTTGAAAAGGACGTAAAATCGCAAGTCATCCATCCATCCATCCATCGACATGGAAAACAGCAAAAAAGAAATAATAAAACAAGCCAAAAATAATGAAACGAAAAAGGCATTTGTGATTCGAACCTACGAACGCAAACAAACCAGGTTAAAAGCTGATATTTCAACTAGTGAGCTATTTTGACTCGTGGTATGTTTTGGCAGCATTACAACAATTTCCATATAGGCATACGTCCTAACTTACTGCAGGTTCTTGTTTCCCTTTCAGTGCGTGCTTTGTTCATACCAACACATTATCGTTGGAGGATATCCCTACCATCATACTCTACAAACTATCCTACTCTGATGGTTATCCTCCTATAAAAGCACCCAAACGGTTATCCTACCATACACCTTTCCTTCATTACAACTACCGTATTTATCCTATTAAACGCATCGGGGGCGTTGCATTTTACGAAAAAGGGCGTGGGGGAAGGGCTGAGAGGGGGGGGGGAGGGTCGGGGTCATTTTGTAGAGCCCAAGTGTACTAAATCAGCCACTGCCAATAGTATTAACCCTTTTTTGACCAGTCGACTTGTCCATTCTTATCATTCAGATAATCCCATTACTAGTTTTAGGGGTTTCTGGTGAATATTTTCACTTTTATTGTACTTTGCATAGATATTCCTGTAAGCAAACAATGTAGACCCTGATCAGACGCCGCGCTTTGCGGCGTCTGAACTGGGTCTGCACTGTTTGCATAATGTCCCCAAAACGGGTATCCGGTCTATAAAGGGTTAAGGTGAATAGGTATACTTTCAGAGGAAGCAACTTGACTATTTTTGCGTCCATTCTCAGTAGGGATCGATGTTTACGGCAAAGAAATTCCTCCTTAAGAAGTAAATTCTCCATTGACTCCATTTCAAAGAGTTATCATAGCCAGAGAAGCATACAAGAATTCATGCAAGTTAAGCTTCGTTCACATGATCTAAGTTTCTTTGTCACAAAAACTGTAACAAAGAAAGTTTGCCAAACATTTGCGTTCACACGGAGAAAATTATTTGTTAAAGCAAAATGTAGCATAGAATCTTTGTCAAATAAACTTTGGCAATGAAATATTTGCTGTCGTGTTCACACGAACAAAGAATTCTCGTCAAAGTTACCTGGACAAACAAACTTTACTCGTGTGAATGGAAAACTGATCCACATTTTCTTTGTTAAATATACTTTGTTCAAAATCAAACTGATTTGATAGAGGGCAAAGTTTTCTGTGTTAATCTCCATATATAGTTTCTTTGTTACATATTCTATGACAAGTTTTCTGTTCACATGGACAAATTTTGTTTGTCATATAAACTTTACCATATGAATTTGGCAATGAAAATGTAGCATACTTTTAGCAAATTTTTTCTATGTCAAACCTACTTTGTCACAGAAACTTTGTTGGTGTGAACGAACCTTTATTCGCCAAAGTTACATGGACGAAGCTACCCAACTATGCCCGTGTGAACAGCCAGCTATGCCACATTTTCTATGTTAAATATACTCTGTTCAAAACCAAACGAAATTGATTATGAGCAAAGTTTCTGTGTTCATCTCCAAAGCTTGTTTCTTTGTTACATATTTTATGGAAAATTTTCTGTTCACACGGACGAATTTTATTTGTCAAATAAACTTTACATATAAATTTGGCAATAAAAATGTGACATGTATTTTTATTCAAACGAGCAAATTTTTCTAAACCAAAACCACCTTGTCACAGAAACTTTGCTCGTATGAACGAGGCTTTAATATAAAAAATCGACCCGGAAGGAGGGGGCGTTTATTAGAGCAGGGGCGTTTATTATAATTAATACGGTATGCCACACGCTGAAGCTAATGAGTCCGGTTCATGAAAAAGACTTACGTTTAATTCATTCATATGGATACTGGGGTCAGATGTACTTGCTGAGTAGTAAAGGGTGTCACTCTGCACCCCCCCCCACCCCCCCCCGGCTTTACTGCTTTGCTGTTCGTGTCACTGTGGGTATACTGGGCTAGCGATAGGGTATAAAAGAGAAGGAATGATGCATTATGCTGTATATTATAGGGTATGTACAGTAGATTATCATATGATAATACAACACCCCTGGTTAACTATGTATATACTAGGGCTGTTACGAAACGAAAAAGAGTCATAGTTACCAAACGACTTGACCAGGTTTCGTTTCGTAACATTCTTGAAAACATAGTTCTAGGTAGTAGCGGTAATGTATAAGGATATGGAAGGGTGCATTGTAAGCACACCTGGTTAACTATGTTTTCAAGGATGTTACGAAACGAAAAGAGTCATCAGGTCGTTTGGTAACTATGACTCCTTTTCGTTTCGTAACAGTCTTTTTCGTTTCGTTTCAATACTTGTATATACATAGTTAAATAGGGGTGTAAGTAGGGTCGATGAAATAGATGGTAGGCGAAATCAGGATAGGCAGTAGGGTAGGTAATGTAGGATATTGATAAAAAGGTACCGATTTTTTTTCTGCGGGAAGTACTGACTACGCTTTTTAGCTTTGACCAAATGTATGACCTGACTTGACTCATTTCCAGAAAGTCTAGGCATTTATTGAACTCGTATTATCTTGATCAAGTTTCATTTGCTATGATGCCAGCTTTGACATTTAGAATACGCACAGTCTCCGAACTGACTGTACCCTCTCTTCCGGTTTTCATAGCGTTGAGTCGAGGGTACAAAATTCGCTTGTAACCAGTAGTCGGAAATCATTATGTTTTGAGATTTTATCCGGAGTCTGCTGCGTCATTTATAGTTATTCAGCTTCGATAATGCAAAGAGGTAAGTTTAATATAATTTGCTCTTCGGTCTTTTACTTTATTTCCCTGTACAATGAAAACCTCATGGCCGTCACAGAAATTTTATTCCGAACAGCTGAATTTAACACGAGTTTGTGTCGTGCAAAACCTAGCTATCATCCGATTATCAAAACTAACAAATTGTAGATTGATAACGCCTTCCGTTTATTTTAAAGATTTTTTACAAAACATGTAAAAAAAGGCTCAAAATGGTTTTAGAATCATGCCAAGGGCGATTTGAATACTGTACCAATTACTACCCACCCATACACTACATTGTACAGGGCAATAAAGTAAAAGACCGAATAGCAAATTACATTAAACTTACCTCTTTACATTTTCAAAGCTGAATAACTATAAATGACGCAGCAGGTTCCGGATAATATCTCAAAACATAATGATTTCCGACTACTGGTTATAAGCGAATGTATGTACTCTCGATTCAACGCTATGAAAACCGGAAGAGATTGTACAGTCAGTTCGGATACTGTGATACGGAGTGGCTATTGTCCGTCGACTGGCAATAGCGATTTTACGTTAAAATCGCTATTGCCAGTCGACTGGCAATAGCGATTTTACGTTGAAATCCCTATTACCAGTCGACTGGCAATAGCGATTTTAACGTAAAATCGCTATTGCCAGTTGACTGGTAATAGCGATTTACTGCCACAATTCTTTACTAAGCAAAAATGAAATAAAATGATTAAATAAATTGGTAGTTTCGCAGAAATAAAATATCTGTGAAGTAAGGCACAGTTACTAAGCAGCTTTAAACTTGAAATGGGATGCAACATCTTCAGCTTCAAATTTATTAGTAGGAAATGGGAAGAAAAACTAACGTCAAAATCGCTATTGCCAGTCGACTGGTAATAGCGATTTTTATATAAAATGGCTATTGCCAGTCGACTGGTAATAGCGATTTTAACGTAAATTGGCTATTGTCAGTCGACTGGTAATAGCCATTTTAACGTGAATTCGCTATTGCCAGTCGACTGGCAATAGCGATTTTAACGTAAAATGGCTATTGCCAGTTGACTGGCACTAGACCATTCCTTTAGAATATTGTCAAGGAAAAGCTGACTATGAGACGGACGGATGTTGGATGAACAATATCCAGATTCTGGGCATAGCCAAACAGGAACCCAATTAAAGAGATACAATACCTATTTTGGTATGATGAGTAGATATAATCTTAAAGATTTACTCCCTTGATAATAATAACAAAAAAAATGAATTGATGAAATGCTTCATGCAATACCTCCGACATGGTCTAACTATACATTTGAAACAGAGTTTAGATAATAATATTTGCTAAAAGTGACTTTAAACAAACAATTAGATAATTCATTAAACGATCGCGGACCGCGCTTGAAATCGCATTATTGTACAAAAAATAATCTATTCATACGTCACAGTCACGCGCACGAATAAGAGAAATACCTGTACATGATAACATGACACACGTGGTCAAAATCGATATTCTTACAGGCCGTGAGGAAATAGGTAATTTGCATTTTAATTTGAAGATTATTGTTCATTCCACATTCATCGAAAACAACATGCATTTTCTCAAAACGTTTACGGTTAATTATGAGAGTATAATAACGAAATTTCGTTAAAATATTTGTTTCTGAAAACATGAAATAAACGAGAGAGACAATCTTTAACAGTATATTTTTAAGGGAACCTTACACTGGCCAGAAAAGAGCCGCAACACGACAAAACGAACAAAGTACCATGTGCGCCCAGCGAATACCAGTTCACCCTTGGCATCCACCCAGTCTGATCAGAGTCTTCGCTGTCGGCATGGAGGAAGCTTAGGCCCTTACCTTCCGTTTAAGCGTATAGCAACGACTCTGTTCAGTCTGGGCAGCTGTCCAGGCTGATCTGAGTCATCGCTCGGCGCACATGCCACTTTGTTGGTTATGTCGTGTCGCGCTCCATTTTCTTCACAGAAAACTCTCGAGAGCAATATGGATAGAAAGGGTAAGCATTTAACTTCATGGGAGCGGTATGCGAAGGATGCTGCATGGGGCGTTACAAACTTTGTTAGCACTTCTTGAAAATAGGTTACGATCCCATTAAGGTGTGCTTTTAAAGTACACTTTAAATAATGGAATCGTAACCAACTTACGAGACCTGCCAACACTGATATGAAAGTCAATGATGTGCAGGGATTAAATATCATTCTAAAATCATTTGACATTGTCATTTAGAGAGCAAAAAAAATGAGAGGGAGCCGGATGGGCATTAAAATACACTCAAGAGAAATAATAACGCTACACTTTTTCAATGGAAGATATATGGGGTACTGTTTGAAGATTTAGTCAGAGACAATTGGTCTTCTAGTTCACAAGAACTACTTACGAATCCAACAAGCAATTGTTTAGAATGATAACCAGTTAAAAAGAAACGCGTGCCTGTAAGGATAACGTCAGTATCAGCCTACGTTAACGTCAGTTTCCGGCATTTCTAAACGTAATAATTTATTCTAAGTTTCGTTTTAGAAATAGATCAGCTCTAGCAGTGAATTGTTGAGTAATAATTCACTGTTTGGAGGTCAGTTGTAAAGTAGATCATATCACGAGCGCGGAGCGCGAGTGATATATCTACTAACAACTGACCGACAAATAGTGAATTATTAACAATTCAATGCTTCGATTCTAATACTCAAAAACGCCAAAAAACTATTCTTTTCATTCAAACTCTCCCAACCTTCCTGCCAGCGCGTTCATGCTCCCGCCAATATTCTTAACTGCTCGTAAGACAAATGTACGTTTTTATGGCGATTTTAGAAAGAGAAAGAGACGTTACACCGTCTAACGTCTCAAAACGTCACAAAATTACGTCAGCAATTGCAGTGACGTCAGCAATTAGGCTCTCGCGCTCCCAAACAGTGAATTGTTGCAGAATAAAACACGGTAACTTTCCATTGCTTCTATAGGCGCAATTTGTTAGAATTTCTGACAAAGCCAAATCTGCGGAATGACTGATAACCTCCCATTTTGTTCAGATGAATTGATTGATTGATTGATTTGATGCTTAACGTCCACGGTAAACCACTAAGGTCAGTTAACCTAACCACACTATTCCTGGGCAGGCTTAGACCTCCTAAGCGGTTAACCAGTACTAAGTGCACATACTTTCGCCAGTAACTGACAACTGCCCTTCTTGAATCAGCGGAAGGAGAAACGAAAGTATGTGGCCAGACCGGGATTCGATCCCAGGACCTCTGACTTACGAGTCAGGTGCCCTACCGATTGCGCTACCCGGGCCGGCTGTTCAGATGAAACACATTTAGGCAATATTAGAATTTTGTGTTTTCATCATTATAAACCAATAAAGAGTGACGAGGAAAATCTAAATCAAAGTCCTTTGGTGAATCCATTATCTAGACTGGATCCAAAACGTGTAGTTATTTGAAAAGTAAATCATCAGGCGCATAAAGAGAAAATTTACAACCATAACTTCTTCATGAAAATGACCCAATATGTGACGTCAGAAACAAGACGGCGAAGAAGCCGAGGGGAGAAATGTTAAGTGGAATGCATGTGATATGTATAGCATCATACATAAAAATCAGTATCCTGGTTGTACTATCAAAGCTTTAAATTTTAAAATTTCGGTGTAGCGTTTCTAATTCTCTTGAGTGTATCGTATATTTTATTCAGGACTGCCTGATCACAGGGTATAATCGATTCCGCCAATTTTCGCTTCCTGCAGAGACTGTACATTATATTTGGCTTCCGCCGAGACTGTCCGCGAACTCTTGCTTCCTGCAGAGACTATTGTCCTCGAGAAATGGCTTCCTGCCGAGACTGTCCGCGTGATTCTGCTTCCTGCCGAGAGCCTCGGCAGGAAGCAGAATCACACGGACAGTCTCGGCAGGAAGCCATTTATCATGTACAGAAGTCTCGGCAGGAAGCAAGAGTTCGCGGACAGTCTCGGCGGAAGCCAAATATAATGTACAGTCTCTGCAGGAAGCGAAAATTGGCGGATTGATTATACCCTGTGCTGATGAATATGCGTTCAAGGCAAGACCAATTGATTCATTGCTCGGGATAATAAGCAAAATATTTGAGCCGCGACACGACAAAACTAACATAGTGGCGTGCGCAGTCCAGTCTGATCAGAGTCTAAGCTGTCCGCATGAAGCTACATGTAGCTTAGGCCCTTAGCTAGCCTTTAGTGCACAGCGAAGACTCTGATCAGACTGGGCGGGATGCCCAGGCTGATCTGAGTCTTTGCTGAGCCCAGATACCTCTTCGTTGGTTTTGTCGTGTCGTGGCTCAAATTTATTTAATAATGCTATTGCAGTAAAATATGAGTGTACATTAAATTTTTGTACACCAATCTGTGCAAAATACATAAAAATTCTACTTCTGACACCTAGGGCCCCGTGCCAACCGGGGGGTATAAATAGTTGGAGGCTTTCGCTTGAGCAGGTGGTGAAACCCCACTATATAAGCAACCGTCCGTTATATAGTCCTTACAGTTTATCTGATCAAATTTAAATGATCAAATCTTCCGTACAAACAGATCCAACGTGCGAATTTAAATAAACCCCATTTAGAAATTTATTAGATTTTTAAGTAGACATCAAACGCGAATTCTATCCTGTCGATCTTTACTATTTCATGATACTAACATGCTTCATTTGTTTGTGTATCATTCTGTGCCCGTGGGTCGCACACGGGACAAAGATTATTACGTCATCTGTGTATAACAATTGTCTTGTGTATGTGTCACTTTTCCAAACTCGAGCACGTTGCACTTTAAAATTATTAAGAAATTTGTCTCAACAGAAAAATAATAAACAATTTGTCTTCTGTAGCAATTGTCTGCTACGTTTTGTTTGCATATGCCTTAAAGTTTCAAATCATTTAACAAATCTTATATGTTGCTACCTCTTCTTACCTATATAGTAACTTTGACAACTTCTTAGTCTTATTGCATATACTCCGCATATGGATCTTCTATTCCGACAACGCCAAAGACGTCTTTTCAGCAAACGGTTCTCTTTTTCCCTTTGTCTGTGGGGAATAAAATTTACAGGCCACTTTACTTCTGTAGTGGACGGGGTGAAATTCCCTGTCAAAACAGGAGCCACCTGTTTGCCGTGGGTGGCGTCTCGTATGCTGGAAAAGGGGATCCTGGTAGTTGAGGGAAGCCCAGGGATCTCCAGCTTTCCAACACACTACTTTGGCCCTGGCTTCAGATAGACGAGCGTTCGGGTTAGGCCCGACCCGTTTCAATCGGCTCAGTCGTGCTAAGCTCTAGAAATGCGCTTCTTGATCCTTCACTTCCTTCTTTCTTTATACGTATCTATAATGGTACATACCGGGCTTAAAATATTCCCTTCGTTTCTTTCTATATGGGTATTTTCGATGGGCAGCGGCTGATGGGTTAATTGACGGGCATATTTTTCGAGAGGGATTTTTCGGCCTTCAGCATTGGGGGTTTAAACCGAGGGATTTGATCGTTGAGTATAATGGTTATGTAGCTTTGGCGTTGGGAATAGGAGATCCGTTCCCCTAAAACGTCCCCTTGTAGGACTCCGCGGAGGGTGAAGCGCATAGCCAATGAATAATAAACACCAATCATGGGATCCTCAAATAAGAGAAGATTTCTAATGGACTCTGATGACGACGCGGACCGGCCCTCATATTTCACATTTCAAGGTAATGTTAGTTTCGCTAAATTTCTAGTCATTCAGTCACTTGAAGAGAAGGCGGTCACGACCCTTTCCCCTTTTGTGATTGAAAAACAAATTGAAAGCTTAATTGGTACTCCAAAATCTGTGAAAAAACTAAAAAACAAGACTCTTCTGATCGAAACCTGTAGAAAAGCTCAAACCGACAATCTTTTAAAAATTACTTCTTTCTTTGGATTAAAAGTCTCTGTCACGGAGCATACAAGCCTCAATTCATCAAAAGGCATCATCCGTGACAGGATGCTAAAAGGGGAAAAGAAAAATGAAATTGTCGAATACCTCAAAGAACAGGGCGTGACCGCCTGCAAGCGTTTCACTATAAAGAAAGATCACGATACTGTTGAGACGAACACATTACTTCTGACATTCAATACCGTCACGGTACCAAAATCATTAAAAATCTTTTATCGAGTTGTTCCAGTTGACGTGTATGTGCCAAACCCTCTGCGGTGTTTCAACTGTCAGAGGTTTGGCCATCACGAAAACAATTGCCCCGTTGATCCCGGATCTGTTTGTGCGACTTGTGGCGCGGGAGGTCATGACCACCATACCTCCACGTGCAAAAATCCGGCCAAATGCGTTAACTGCGGCAAAGATCACGTCTCTCGATCCAGCGTATGTGAAATTTGGAAAAAAGAAAAAGAAATTTTGAAAATTAAGGTCAACAAAAATGTTACCTATTTGGAAGCTAGGAAATTATATGAAAGCCAAACTCAAACATCGGATTTGGACTTCACAAAAATTGTACACTCACTGGCAAGACCCGAAACAAAAACTACTGGTACCCAATTTTTCGAAAAAGATTTTGACATTTTACCATCTTCTAAAGTTATTTCACCATCTGTAAAACCAACATCTCAGCCAACATCTCAGCCAAGAGCAACTACAGCCCGCTCTGGCTCAGGTTCACAGCCTCGAGCCGCTTCGGCGGCTCGTCCAACTAATTCTCAGTCTAATTCTCAGTCTAATTCTCAGTCTAGTTCACAGTCTAATTCACAGTCTAGTTCACAGTCTAGTTCGTCTGGTTCGCAGTCTGCTAAACAGACTAAGGAACAGCTTAAAGCGGCGGCTAAAGCGCAGAAGGAGAAGGATAAACATCGTTCTCCTTCTGGTCACGGCTCTGGCCGTCGATCACATTCTGGCGGAGGCTCGTCCTCCAATAAACCTGCCATCGGAGGTTCGTCCTCCAATAAGCACGGCAAAGGATCTCCGGATCCTGTTAAAACGGTCAATAAATATGGCGCTTTGGAGGATGACATGGATACTGCTTAGGAGAAGTCTGTTCTCCTGTTTGGTCTCCTGACACGTTTTTTTCTCTCCCATTCATTTGAACATGGATAAAAAGTCAATATTACAGTGGAACTGTCGTGGTCTTAAAGCAAATTATAATGAATTACTAATTTTAATGTCTCTTTTATCTCCAAGTGTCATTTGTCTTCAAGAAACCTTTTTAAAGCAGTCAGATAATGTTAGTTTTAGAGAATTTAGTATGTTTAACTATATTTGTCCTGATGGTCAAAGAGCATCAGGAGGAACTTCGATTCTCGTAAAATCTAACATTCCACATAGTCAGTTTAATCTGAATACAAACTTACAAGCAGTTGCCGTCAATGTTACTTTATCTAAAAAAGTAACGATATGCTCTATCTATATTCCGCCAAATGATGTACTTTCTAAAAATTCCTTGGTCAATCTAGTAGACCAATTGCCGCAGCCATTTATGTTAGTTGGTGACTTCAATGGTCACAGTAAAACCTGGGGTTGTTTGAATACAAATGACAGAGGAGAAATTATTGAAGATGTAATTGCTGAAAATGATTTGTGTATACTTAATGAAAAACAGCCTACATATCTTCACCCTCCCACGGGAAATTATTTTGCCATAGATTTGTCTATTTGTCATCCTAATATATATTTAGATTTTGACTGGTCAGTTTGTGATGACCTGCATGGAAGCGATCACTTCCCAATCATAATTAAAGAAATTGATTCATCTGATGAAGAACAGCATTCTCGATGGAATTTGAAAAAAGCAAATTGGCAAATGTTCGTAACATCATGTCAGGAGCGACTTAGCTCTGAAAAGTTTAAAACAGCAGAAGATATGTCTGCTTTTACATCAGCATTACATGCAATTTCGGAAGAAAGTATTCCGAAATCCTCGACAAGTTCAAAAAGGCGTAATCCATGGTTTACTAATGAATGTAAAACTGCAATAAACAAACGCAAATCGTCTTTACGAAAATTTAATAAAAATCCGTCTCGTGAAAATCATGTACACTCAAAAGTAACTCGTGCTAAAGCACGAAGAACTATTAAAGAAGCCAAACGTTCATCTTGGCAACAATATGTCAATAAATTAAATCCAAAAACGCCAGTAAAAAAGATATGGGAAATGATACGAAAAATCAGTGGGAAAAACAAGAAATCTGAATGTGTTCATATTAAATCTTCCAACGGTAACAAATGTTTTTCCACTGCAGAGATTTCCAATGCATTAGGCGAAAACTTTCAGAAAAATTCTTCAAGCTCAAATTACAGTCAACGATTTCAGGAACTGAAAACTGAAAAAGAATCAGAAAATTTAAATTTTCAGTCATTAAATAACGAAAAATATAATCTTCCCTTCAGCATATCAGAATTAAAGGAGTCACTTGATAAATGTAAAGATACGGCCGCAGGGCCGGACGATATTCATTATCAAATCCTTAAACATTTACCACCTGATGCATTGGAGACCTTACTTAATATGTTGAATGATATTTGGCATACTGGAAATTTTCCAGAAGACTGGCATAAAGCAGTCATCATTCCTATTCCCAAACCGGGAAAGGATAAGACGGAAGCTACAAATTACCGACCGATAGCGTTAACAAGTTGCATATGTAAAACAATGGAGAGAATGATTAACGATAGGCTCGTTTGGTTCCTGGAGTCAAATAACTTGATTTCCAGAAATCAAGCGGGCTTTCGTAAGAATCACAGTACTACAGATCATTTAGTTCGATTAGAATCTTTTATTCTTGATGCATTTGTGAAAAAAGAACATGTCGTCGCAATATTTTTTGATCTGGAGAAAGCGTACGACACGACGTGGAAATATGGCATCATGAAAGATTTACATAATATTGGCCTTCGAGGCCGACTTCCAAACTTTATTTCGAATTTCTTATCTGACAGATCCTTTAATGTTAGAATAGGGTCTACATTGTCTGACACATTTAAACAAGAACAAGGTGTTCCTCAGGGAAGTATTTTATCACCTACTTTATTTAATATAAAAATCAACAACATTGTTAAATGTGTTAACGATACCGATTCTTCATTATATGTTGACGACTTTGGCATCTTTTACAAATCGAAAAATATGGAAAACATAGAATTCAGACTTCAAAGATGCCTGAATAAAGTAGAAACCTGGGCCACAGAAAACGGTTTTAAATTTTCTAAAACTAAAACCCAATGTGTTCATTTCTGTCAGTTGAGGGGTTTGCACCCCGACCCAGTTCTTAACATTTATGGATCGCCAATTCCAGTTGTAAATGAGGCCAAATTCTTATGCCTTCTGTTCGATAAGAAACTCACTTTTATTCCTCACATAAGAGCTTTGAAAGCTAAATGTTTAAAAGCTTTAGATGTTTTAAAAGTGCTCTCCAATACAAATTGGGGAGGAGATCGCACTGTACTTCTAAACCTGTATAGATCTCTTGTGAGATCTAAACTGGATTATGGTTCAGTCGTATATGGTTCGGCACGAAAATCATATCTTAAATGTCTTGACACCATTCATCATCAGGGGTTACGTCTTGCTCTTGGAGCATTTCGAACATCTCCCGTAGAAAGTCTTTACGCAGAGTCGAATGAACCGTCTCTATATATCAGAAGAGAGAAATTATCACTACAATATGTATCAAAACTAGCTGCAAACCCAAAGAATTCTGCTTACGATTGTGTTTTTAACCCTCGGTATGAAATATTTTATAACAACAAACCGAGATCTATTAAACCCTTGGGTTTACGTATTAAACCTTTGCTAGTAGACTCTCATATTGACATTAAAAACATCCAGAAATTTTCTTTACCTGTCCAAGAGCCATGGACATTAAAACCTCCTAACGTTATTTTATCATTACACAAGAATAAAAAATCACAGACGAACCCTGACCTTCTTCAATCAGAATTCTTGCAAGTAAAATCTAATTTTCCGAACCATACCACAATCTATACGGATGGTTCAAAACAAGAAGATAAAGTTGCATGTTCGGTTGTAAGTTCCCTATTCACAGATACTATACGATTACCAAATGGCAGCTCTATATTTACAGCTGAAGCTAAAGCCATAGATTTGGCCCTCAATCAAATTTCAGATCAAGAAAACAATCAGTTTATTATATTCTCAGACTCACTTTCTGTTTTATCATCACTTAAAAACGTCAATCACCCCAATCCTTTAATACAACAATTACTTCGTAAATATTTTCAGTTACCATCAAAAGAAATAATCTTTTGTTGGGTTCCAAGTCACGTCAATATTCGCGGAAATGACCTGGCCGATAAAGAGGCCAAGGC
Source organism: Ctena decussata (assembly GCA_963989385.1). Classification (NCBI taxonomy): domain Eukaryota; kingdom Metazoa; phylum Mollusca; class Bivalvia; order Lucinida; family Lucinidae; genus Ctena; species Ctena decussata. The sequence goes on from OZ022499.1 coordinate 70,080,581, forward strand.
GGCTTTAAATTTACCAGAAAGTACCTTCCGTATTCCGCACTCAGATTTTAAATCTCAAATTAATACATATATCAAATCAAAATGTCAAACTAATTGGGATAATCAAATTCATAATAAACTCCGACAAATTAAACCAGATTTTCACAGCAAAGACACTATATTATCAAATAGAAAAGAACAGACCGTTATTACTAGATGCCGAATAGGGCATACCAGAATTACACATTCATTTTTACTAAATAATGAGGTTGCACCATTCTGCATACCATGCAACGAAGTCATCACTATTAAACATCTTCTTGTATCATGCATTGACTTTAACCATATCCGTTCAAAACATTATAAAATCAAAACCATTACCGAGCTTTTTAGCAAAGTTTCTTCTGTCCATATTATCAATTTCTTAAAGGAAGCTGGACTTTTTAACAAGATATAGTCTTTTATTGTACATAACGTTTTTATCATTCGGACGTATACACAATACTTTTAACATTTGATCGTTTTTTGAATCTCTTATATAGAAACGTTTTAAATTGCTGACGTTTAGACGCTATATGCCCTTACCAGGGTTGAGCGTCTATAAATAACTTAAACATTCATTCATTCATTCTGACACCTAGATAAAGATATAACAAATGGTTCCTTATAAAAGCACCGACATTTACCATACAACCATAAAAACTTCCTGCTGAAACAATCTCGGATTGTAAGCTCCTCTAAGCTTCGAGCATTAAACTAAAATGAGAGGCGCGTGCAGTTGATCTACTTTATTTCCTCCTTCAATGCATAATGGCTAACCAGATGTCAAACTTAATATGTGTTTTTGTTGTTTTTTCACGAACAAAATATTGTTTAAACTAAACTTAATGACGGCTCCATTTTAATACGGGGCTTGTTCAAATTTGCGTGCATGATCACTAACCGTAAGCAAGCAAGTGTTTTGATCTGTTTTCGGGCACATCATTGAAAAAAACAAGTTCTACGATTTACTGTCATGACTGAGCCGCGACAGGACAAAAACCAACAAAGTGGCAAAGTAGTCATCCATTTATTTTCCCAGTTCATACAGCCAGTTTGTACTTATGGCTCGATGATTACATATGTTCTGCGCAAAGTAGGAATCGGTACAATTCCGGAATTGTCTTGCGCAAAGTAGGAATTCTCACTTTGTTGCGCAAAGTGGGAATTCTTACCTTGCGCAAAACAATTCCGGAATTGTCTCTGCGCAAAGTGAGAATCGGGACAAAGTGAGAATAATTAAGATTGTATTGCGGTTTACAAATATATGTTTGCATTTATTTGGTCTGATATGGTCATTTTTGTAATTAAAATTGTGACAGAATAGAATATATGAGCCTTTGGCATTAAAAACAACTTTCAATCTGTTTCTTACATCTGTTCAAAGTTTCAGATCGATTCCTTAAAACTGGGGAAGAAAATGACTACAAAAACTTGTCATCTTAAATCACCCTAATCAGAAATATTTCAACGTTCAGAAAGGCAGTCACCTTTTTTTCTTTTCAAAAAGCACATGCACAGTAACAGTATTATCTATAACATCTGTATAAAGTTTCAAACTGATCGCTTACAATTTTGGAATTCATTATATAAATTTATCATCCAGTATATAACATACAAATTTCTACGTTTTAAAAGGCCGTAATTTTGTCAAACGAATATTTTACTTTTCAAAAAGCTCATGCACAGCTACATATGTCTGCAGCATGTGTATAAAATTTCAAATCAACTGCTCAAAACTGTGGAAAGAGTTGATTATACTATCTTGTCATCCTGTATTAGCCAAAACCAGGAAAAAAATCTAAGTATGCGAGTCGGTAATTTTAACATACACTGAACGCAAAAAGAAACGCATACAAGTTTAGGTTCAGTTTTCTTCTGTCAACTGATTTATGGTTTTAAATCATATATAGCAGAAAACACTACTGACGTCTGCCAACAATATAAACTTATTTTCTTGCAAAATTAAACTTGGATTAAAGAGTTATCTCAATTTATCATGAAACATTCAAAGTTGTTGTAAGAGTTGTCTTTCCTTTGGCGGCATAACAAATTGTTTCTAAAACACGACTCTGATGTGTGGTTATGAAAAAAACATAGGTTTTATTACCATGGTATTCTTCCTAGGAACATGACAGTAGATTGAAGTTGAACACTTGTCAAATTATCTCCCTTGCAATTAAACAAAGAGCAAAATGGGGAGTCCAATAACACCAAAAGTTCTGCAGTGCTGCGAAAAAATTCTTTGCAACCCTCTTCAGTTTACTTTTGTTAATTCATTTAACCTCTTCGTATAAACGGTTTCTGTTCTTTTCAAGAAATACAGGGTGTTAAAAGGTCTATGGGAAATCCAATGGTAAGCCAGTGTTTCTGTTTCTACTGCCAACATTCACCTGATTGTTTCTCTAAAACACAAGGCTCGACTGCTTTGATTTTTTCGCTGTTTCTTACCCTTGCCGCGGACATTATGTCTGGAGAAAATAATCAGCTGAGCATTATAAGGAAATTAAAATTCAGCTTCTGAAAGTATGGTTACTTTAAGTTTAACCCCATCACAAAAACAAGCGTTCTGGTCTCTAAAGTTTATGGAATATTGATGCGTTAAGGTGCTCATTTCTGTCGGAATATCATAAACAAAGAAACTCAAAATGTCTAAATAAGAGTATATACCTATACTTTCAAATAAATTGGGCTTATACATTGTATGCGTTTCTTTTGACGTTCAGTATACATTATATTTAAAACCCTATTCCATGTTACTATTATCAAATGAATAATTGATTCTCACTTTGTCCTAAAGATTCCCACTTTGCGCAGACACATTTACCTGTTCAATAAATCACCAAATCCCTTGCGCAATTCTGGAATTGTACCGGTACAATTCCGGAATTGTAACACAAAGTTAGAATTCCCACTTTGCGCAGGACAATTCCGGAATTGTACCGATTCCTACTTTGCGCAGAACATATATATCTGGGCCCGGTTGTTCAATGCATCGTTAGCCTAACGAGCTCGTTAAGAGGTCAACTCGTTAAGTGTTTTACCTTTTTATTACCAAATACGCTGATATTTTTGTTGAAAAAATGTGAGAAGCTTTTGCAATGCAAAAGCTTCTCACATTTTTGCAACAAAAAATATTGGCATATTTGTGATATTAATGTTTGAAATTTTAACGTCACGTTAACTAACGACGTCGTTAGTTTTGAACAACTGGGCCCTGAAAAGGAGCAGATTCAAGTTTCATAGATGTACAGACACACGGTGCAGGGAGTGGGCAACTACGGATACGTTCCGCTGAGCCACCTGGGGGAACACCGTTACGAGAATTTAACTCTTTCGGCGCCTAATTTTTCAGACGACAAATTTTCGTCTGCTCAAATCATCAGACGACAGATTTGTAATTGGAAATTTTAACAATCTAAAGACATTTTTCATAAAATCAGGCTTTTTAAATTCATATTTGAATGGCAAACAGTGTAGATCCTGATCAGACGGCTCTTTTAAGAGCCGGCTGATCTGGATATACGCTGTTTGCAAAGTCGCATTTTTGCGACTTTGGCGCCGAAAGAGTTAAACAGAATAGAACTGAACAAGTTTTATAGACTGGCCAGAGCAAAGAAGCAAAACTTTTTAATTCTTTTCCTGTAAACGAAAAACCTTTTTCATGATCAGAATAATGCTAGTCTAGAAAATGCACATTAGCACTCGCATTCGATCGGCGTTTCATTAAGGTGGCCTATGTGGTATGGGCGTGTTCTTGACTTTTGGTACGGTTTCGATTATTCATTATTACTGACAAGAACTATACTAGTCAAAATAAGTTCCGCCGCATAAATTTGGCATCTTTTTTCTGAAAAAGTACCATAACAAATGAACTTAAAGAGTCATTGTTTTACTGATATGACCTTTTTATATTACTAGACAGACAGTTTTCAGAATTTTAATGTAAACCGACAGTTTGCGCAACTTTCAGTTTGAGAGGGGGTTATTTCTAGTTTCCCGAGATTTCTCATGAAAACAAATCGCATTTTCTTTTAGTTTTACTCTCATTTTCTGATCTGTACTTCTTAGACACATTCATTGGATTCCAGATGCTTGATATACAAAACAAAATCGGAATTCAAAACGGTTTTCACGAGAACTTCTCACTTCTAAATTTCAACGTTCAGGCTGAAAAGCCAAACTTTCTATAGTTGCACTGGCATTGTCATAGACATTTCAAAACTGCATGCCTGACACAATTTTGCAATAAACTGATGCAATCTCATTTAAGAATGTTGCAAAGAAACGTTTTCACATGTCCAGAAAAGCAGAACTAAAATTTGTGACTGATAAGACCTTTATTTGAAAATCAAATTTCCTATAGTTCTGATTCAAAGGGAGGTAATTTACAGGCTCGCACACTTTAAGATGCAATGTTCGCCATTTGAACGTTTGTTCAGATTTGATTTAAATCTTTCTAAAATGTAGGGTTTCTCGAGAATTAAACAAGACATACATAACGGCACTGCGCATGCGCAGTAAGCGCCTAGTCGCAGTTTCTATGTTTACTAGTTATGCGGGGTAACTCTGTACACGCAAGCAGGAAACTGAGACGTTCAAAAGTTTTTTGTGGGCATATGTTGTGGCAACTAATTAAAAGCAAAATAATTTGAAAATGTTATATTTAAAATCGTCAATATCACGGCTTAAATTGCGGCGGAATTTGTTTTGACGAGTATATGTTAGTTTTAGGACGGCTTGAGAATTTGATATGCCTAATATGTCTGTAGAGATTAGTCTCTTAACGCAATAGTCACAGTTAATAAATTAAGTGCTAAAAATTAAATGAGTTGAATTTACAATCAGCGCAGATCTAGTTGAGCCGCCTCATCTAGAACTACTAGTCCGGTGGTTTATGAGTGAAATTTTGGATTTTTGGGCACTTTCGCGGCATGACGGGCAACCGGGCTCATTGAAGTCAGTAAACATACCTAAAACCATTTTGCCCGGTTGCCAGCTCAACAGACATCATATAACTCATTTTCTAGAGCTCTTTTCTCGAATCCGCCTCCTGACTATACACTGTTTGTCCTTTAGTGTTTAGAATGTCATGCGAAACATTTATTGGGGAATAACGTCTTTTTTCACGCTTATTAAATTTTGTAATGGTAACTTTTGTCGTCTGCTTTTGGGACGGCTATTCCAGTGCCTGCGCCTCAAACATAATAAAAATCTGTAGCTTGCTGAGTCTACAAATCCTTTGAAGATCTACAAAAGACAAACAGTGTTACACCGATCTCTAATAGTTCAAAGGTCAATATATAATCACATTGTACCGTTCAATTTATCCGGAATCGCCCTCAGCTCTTTGCTAATTTTTAATTTCGGTTATCACGTATGCAACCTACCTAAAATTATTTTCGTTTTTATCAGCCAATCTAAATTTAATTCCTATCAGATATAACCAATTAAAATATACGTAACTGGCGATTTCAAATATACCTATAAGCAAAAAGATCCTTTCCAAAACAAAGTGCTGACCTTTTCCATGGTGTTTACGAATGATCACTCTGGTTTCGAAAACAGGATGATTCCTTGAAAATTGAAATTTTCGAAATATACTTTTCTTTTCTTTTTCACGTGCCAGCATGTCGCGCGCGCTACCATGGATACGGCTGTTGCTAGTTACCATTGTTGTACATTTCTGCAAAGGACAGGACAACTTTTGTAAGTTCTTGCTTTTCGTTTTACTTCGCGCGCAAAAAAAAAAATGAAAATAGTTGAAATAGCAAACAGTGCAGATCCAGTTGAGGCGGCTCATCATGAGCCGCCTCATCTGGATCTACACTGTTTGCCTTCGCGTATTTGAATTCTCAATATGATACAGCTTGGACGAAACATTTTTTGTTGTTGTTTAATTTTGCAAATGTTAATTCTGTCGTCTGCTTTTTTGGCGCATTAAGGGTTAACCTATCAGACGGTCCCGTCACATGTATAGCCTATATGGCAGTTGGGGCATAAAGATGATGGGGACATGATGAATATATTCCATTTCTCAGTTTGTGCCCCCCCCCCCCCTCCTGTATTTGACTACAATATTCACAAATGTTTGCCGTTAAGTCCAGTTTAAGCCCTGTTTACGGCGATGTACTGTTTGTTCTCGTCCTCGGCAAGTTTGTAAGAACATTAATTAAGTTCGAATGTTAAAATCCGTTCACTCGTCTCGCGCCAGCATTTGTCACGTTTTTAAAACAGCATACGGACGATATCTTACAAACTTGCCGAGGACGAGAAACTCAGGTAAACGGTACTCTGCTAATCTGCACGATGTCTCTAGAAGTCTCGGAAAATGTTGATAAATATATCTGAAGCTTCCAGAATCTGTCTGACGCTGTCTCGGAGTTCATTAATGATTGGGTGTCGGGTTTATTTTATTTTTCAATCTTTTTTATTTTCTGTGAAACAGAAATGTCATTTTTTGGTATTTTGCGGCGTCTGATCTAGGTCTGCATTGCTTGCCGATGTCCTGTTTATGGGACGCTAGGCATGAATGGGTTGAGTAGGGTCAAGTCAACTAATTTCGGGCAGCAGGTAAATTCGGACAGTGACAGTGTTTCCTTATGATGTCAGTTGTTGTGAATTAAAACAAAAATAACTGGGCAAACAGCGGTGAAAATCCTGATGAGACGGCTCATGATGAACTGTCTCATCTGGAGTTTCACTGTTTGCAATATGTCCGAATTTACCTGCTGTTCGAATTTACCTGACTTGACCCTATTTAATAAATTTGATGTCAAGTTTTCCAGTGTGTCTTTGTCATTGCAAGAATCTTATATTCTATTGCAGCCCATTCCTCCGTTGGTGCAGGGGATATGACGACAGACGACCCAGGCCCAGATGTAGGGGGTCCGGACCCGGATGGCTGTGCTGAGGAAACGGGTTACGTGGAATTTAGACTACCAGGTGATCTGTTATGTTGCACTGTTTTAACCGTGAACGGGCCTTATTATATAGCAAGTACGGCCAGGGAAGACTCAGATCAGACTGCGCATTGGCGCAGTCTAATCACAGTCCACCATGTTCGCACTAAATTTAACACACTATGTAATTTGACTACGACTCTGCAGGCGGATCGGAGCTTTCTCAACTGCTAAACCGTTTCTCATGCTCTTGGGGTTTTCTGATCCGTTCAACAGTATTCCAGTCATTTCTGCCGATGGGAGATTGGCGACTGATAATTAGAGTAGCATGAACCACGACCTGAATCGGACTCGAGGTAATTGGACCTTTGGATTATAGGTCCAGAGAGTTAAACCTTTAAATTAGAAGGATGTTTCTTTTTCCGAAATGTTTCTTAATATTAATGTTAGGAAAATGCTCCCGATAAGAAGGGGTTACAGGGATAATTTAGGGATAATTTTCAATATTCCTGCATGTAAGCAAATGCCACCGAGACGGTTCTAATGAGGGGTCACAACATATGTTTTCATTGAGAAATAAAGAAAATTATCTCGGAATTATCTCTGTCACCCCTTCTTATCTCGAGCACTTGAACTATCCTCTGCCACTCCAAGTAAATGAGCCGCGACACGACAAAACCAACGAAGTGGCATGTGCGCCCAGCGAAGACACAGATCAGCCTGGGCATCCACCCAGTGTAATCAGAGTCTTCTTTGTCCGTTTAAAGGTAGGTATGGATCTAAGCTAGCTCTGTGCGGATGCCAAGGCTGATCTGAGTCTACGCTGGGTGCACATGCCACTTTGTTGGTTTTCTCGTGCCGCGGCTCAAATGTTTTTTTTTATGTTTGGCAGGCTGTGGTTGTTGTGGGGGATGCGGTTGTAACGTCACTTGTCAAAACTGTGGCGACCCGGGAGGCAAATTTTACCCAGGGGAGAATGAGTATATTGAAGACGAGGACGTTTCGGAAGATGATGATTCTGAAGACGGAGACGTATCTGATGACAGACAAGAAGGACCCGGTGAATTCACGACAGTTAGAATTGTCAGACCGGGGGTTGAAGCAGGATCAGAAGTAGCTGGAAAGTCGGGTAATAGTACTGGAAAACCTGATAAGCCTACTGGAAAACCTCCTGGAAAACCTCCTGGAAAACCGGGACCAGGCTGCTGTGAAAAGTGGCCAGGAGACGACATACCTATGCCTATGGAGAAAAGGTATGGGACGCTAATGAAATCACCGGCACCAGAGGTGTGTGTGCCCAGAGAGAACTGCTGTACGGGAAAAATTAGAGTAACAACATGGTAAGAATTTCGTAGGTTGACTGGCTAAACAGTCATCTCGATACCTCAAAGTTGAAGTTCATTTCAAGCCACCGATATCTCAAAGTAAATTTTCTGATCCTAGAAAATTTACTTTGCGGTATCAGTAGTTTGAGATACAGGAGTTTAAGTGTAACGAAAAATAAGAAATGCGTCAACTAGATTCTTTGATATAAAAGGTTCCTTTGAGATATCAGTGTTTGTGATAACGAACGTCAGCTGTCACGACTCACGCGGAAAGCTACTGTGCTACATTGTATCTTTAATTTTGCCTCCTGTCTAAATGGGAACGAGTCTTAAAGGAAAGCAGTTGTTCCCATAGATAGAGAATACCATGTTAGTGTCTTTTGATATCAAGTTTATCAGGCGAGACTAGAAACAGCGTAGGAATGGCGAGGCTTGCGGGCCAGTCCGACGTGTTTCTGGTCGAGCCTGATAAATTGATATCAAAAGACACTGACATGGTTTTCTATTTATCATGCATCAATAGCAGCTTTTGAAGCGCCAAGAGCATCATACAAATGAAAAAAACGCGGTCTTGTCCCAACTTGCTGACGTCGCGAATGCATTATGACATTAGTCGGTGACGTCATTTAACCAATCGGACAGTGTAATCACTACATACGTTAGTATGTAGCCAATCATCTTCTGAGATCGGTTCTGAAGGCATCGCCTGATAACATTCGCGCAAGCGCAGTTCTTTAGTGACATGATATCACATTCTGTTATCATACCCCTGTTATCAGCTGGAATTTGCAGCAGATGCATGATAAAAGCGAATTCTTTCCTCCTTAGAGCAGACCAGTAGTAAAGGGTGACAATATGGTCACCCTTTACTACTACGTAGTGAAGGGCGCCATTATGCAGACCCCATTTTGAGAGGACTTCATCATCCAGAAAAAGCAAACAAGTGGTCATAAAACTTGTCTCCTCTTTGTATAAATGACGCAAAAGAAACACACATAGCTGTACTCATGCCGAGCAAACATTAATGATCAAACGGACATTGTTCATATATGTCTGTCTTTAAATAATCTGTTTAATTTTAGAACAGTTGCGGTAATAATTCAAGGTGACCCATTTTTTAGAATTTTGCTGCAATTAACATATATGAAAAGCGTAGAGACTGAGTCAGCTGCGAACATGTGGCAAATTTTCGAGCATTTTCACATGACCTACAGCGATTTTTTTGTTAAAGTTTAACAAAATGATGTCACTTGAATATCGCTCTATCAGTATACAATAATAATCAAACCGAGCCATTATCATTAATTCATGTCAAAATATCCCCTACTTTTTGTGAGCAGTATAGTTATGTAGCGCAGCAGCCAAGCCCTTTATCTACTATGATCTACTATGCCAGTGAGTGACTGAGTGAACTAGGGTTTAACGTCCCACCAACAAATTGGTCTTACGGAGCGGAGTTGTGACCTCGATTTAAAGCCGAAAGTTCTCATACGCAAGACAAAGGAAGCGGAACTTTGGATCGAACCTACGGGCCCTGAAATGGTAGTCTAGTGCGTTATCCACTACACTACCTCCGATCCAGGGAAGCGATGGATCTATAAATGTGTGTTTATGGTATGGTCATCTTTCTCTATATACTTGGTCGCATTGATTTCGCAGATCATTCCTAAGCCTTTGCGGACTTTGCCTTGCTGACCTAGCGGCTCTGGGTTCGATTTTCGCAGGGTACCTAGATTGACATTTTTCTACCCTTTTCAGGTTTATTCCTCCCGGTTGCAATGCCAGGTTCAAACCAGGTCCCAGCACGAAGATTATTCCAGTTTTTGATGACTTTGGCCTGATACGTGAGAGAGCGGTCATATTTAATGACGGCGAGACGTGGCAGGTGGTTTTCAAAGACCGGTTTAAAGACCCTCCTGGTGAAAAGCCTCCAAAGGAATTTATGTTTGCGCAATATTGAAAAGTGAATGGCTACCCAGCAGGCACATGACGTTGAAATGACGTTGTACTGACGTCGATGCGACGAAATGACGTCGCATAGACGTCAGCACGACGTCATTTCGACGTCATGTGCCCGCTGGGTATGTGATAGCAGAAGCTCCGGACGAAGAGGGGTTTGTGGGGATAAATCTGAGATAAATTTCTGTGCGTTCTGCATGAAACATTATTTTGTTTTGATCTTGATTAGAACCGCATTAAAAAGATGTTTTTTACTAGGGATAGCCGCACATTTATTATTACTATCTTAAGGATTATTTTGAGACTATATCTAAAGTTGACTGAGTACACTTTAAATGGAGACTATTCTGCCATTTTTATTTTTACCTCCCTTCTAAATGGGGGTAAACTCTTAATGAAAAGAATTTGCTCCACTAGGAGCAGATTCTTTCCTTTAAGAGAATGTCCCCTTGTGAAATGGCTTCGTCTCCAGGGAAGCAAACAGGAAGCCGTGAAAGTTGTTCCCCTTTGTAAAAATGGAGGAAAACATGGTGGTGTACCATACACCTTAAATATTTTTTCTCTATAAAACACACGTTGTGACCCTGGTTACAACCGCCTCGCTGAGGCGGTTGTAATGAGGGTCATAACATATGTTTTATGAACAATAAAATACAGTCAAACCTGCCTGTGTGGTCACCTCTATTAAGGGATCACCTGTCTTAAGCAGCCATTTTTTCTGGGTCCCTTGAACCAAAATACAGAACAAATGAACCTGTATTAAGGGGTCACCTGTCTTAAGCAGCCAATTTTTGTCCTTCCCTTGGGTGACCCCTTAAGACAGGTTTGACTGTAGATTGCTTCAGAATTATTCTTACCATTCCTACCCGCCTTGTCGCCCCATCTTTTCTGTCGTGTAGTATAAAATTTTGTTCGCATGGTTTTGAATTGAACTTATTGGATGAAATAAAGCAAATTTTATCACCATGCAAAAGCGTTTGTTTATTTATCCCATAATGTCTAACATTCCGCAAAACGGTGCAGACCCAGAATCAGACGCAATGTCTGATCTGGGCCTACACTGTTTGTACATGTATGATTTTTTTATGCAGTTACCCACATTCTAAAACACTTTTTCACATTTTCACCTTTCAAAGCGGTCTACTTTGCACCCAAAACAAGCCCTTTCATCAGCAGCGTAAAACCAAATGTCAGCCAATGGGAAGCCACGTTCTGTAATGACGTACGGTTTCCAACAGTATATCACAGGATATAGATAATTATGGACGGACACTCGGCGCCAGATGTGTGTAACCATGGTAAGGTACCGCTGAGAGACTTGGAGAACGTCGTTACAAGAACTGAAGCAGAATAGAAAAGTTTTTGTTGAGCACGCTAGCATTCAAAATAATAATGAGCCGCGACACGAGAAAACCAACAATGTGGTTGTGCGCCCAGCGCAGACTCAGATCAGCCTGGGCATCCGCCCAGTCTGATCAGAGTCTTCGATGTTCGCATGGAGATAGCATAAACTCTTACCTACCCTTTGAACACTTAATGAAGAGTCCGATTAAACTGGGCAGATGCCCAGGCTGGTCTGAGCCTGCGCTGGTCGCACAACCACATTGTTGGTTTTGTCGTGTCGTGGCTCAATTAACTTCATGGTTAATCGAAAAAAACGCGATATCTGACTCCATAACGTTAAAGTTTGCGACAGTATGATGTGATACACTGTCGGAAACGCGACGTCATTACAAAACGTCGAAGACGTCTATTTTACGTCGCTGAAAGCACTTGCTTTAGGTGCAAAGAGGTACACTTTGAAAGGTGAAAATGTGAAAAAGTGCATTAGACTGGGGATAACTTTTTTGAGAGGTAAATCGTCGTTTTAAGGTCGCAAATTGCGTACTACGGTTCCGCTTTTGCGTCGCCATACTTCCACATACGACAATTTTGAGTAGTTATCCTGTGTTCAATAAAGATCACAGTTGCACTCAAAGTTTTAATTCTGCTCCGCTGGTATCCGATTTCCTAAAGACGTCTAATGAAAATTATTTTGAATACCGTAATTTTGTCCGGCTTAGATCACCATACAAACTTTTGACTCCACAAATAGCAAATCATTAAGTATGAGTGGGGGGGGGGGGGGGGGGGGGGAACTGAAGGTCCCGGGGAAAAAACAGTGACCTGATCTTAAGCAGTGCTTGGCTTTCTAACTTTTGCGCCGCCGCCGTGGCTCGAATCCACAGCGCTGAGACCTAGAGTAAGACCACTATCACAAAGCACAACCAAAATTTGAACCGCGACACAAGTATACCAACAAAGTGGTTGTGAGCCCAGCGCAGGCTCAGCTCAGCCTGGGTATTCGCCCAGTCTGATCAGAGTCTTCGCTGTCCGCATGGAGATTGCTTAGACCGTTAGCTACCCTTTAAGCGCTTAGCGTAGAGTCTGATCAGACTGGGCGGATGCCCGGGCCGATCTGAGTCTGCACTGAGCGCACAACCACTTTGTTGATTTTCCTGTGTCGCGGCTCAAATAAATGTTCACACACACACACACACACACACACACACACACACAGAGAGAGAGAGTTTCAAAACTAGGGCATCTTTCTTGTTTTGGCAGGATATTAGGCGCGAGTATGTTACGAGCGTCAATACAGAAAGGGGGGGAGGGGGGGGGGTATCAATAAGGTGGGTTTTCTGCATCCTACCAAAGTTTCATTTTTTAAACTGATGTTATACTCTAGTGTGTCTAGTTTATTGAACCATATGTGACTTTGCGCGGAAAGCCCTAGTTACTGAGCTATGGGTCCAAAGAAGTGGGTGGGGTAATCCAACATGGTTTTAGCCTGTCTGGTAAAAACATTCTCATTTGGTAGAGGAGTACAGCAGACAGACAGGATTTGGTAAAATGATTAACAGAACATCTAAACTATATTTCCATATCATTTTATTTGGTCTAATTTGAACATATGTTGTCAAAAAAGACTTCCTTTGACATTTAGCATTTTTTGATATTTTTGACCTCAATTTTCAATATTTCTTGGCCTTATTGTTAAATGAACAGACATGTTATCATCAAACTCATGTCAAGGAAGTACCTTGAGAAGGACATTCAGATGATGTGACCAGAATATCACAATAGCATAGTTTTCATGGTCGACTGAACACATAAACTTGCTTGGAAGATGGTTTTCTTTCTATTTTGACCTAGAATTACGAACCTTTGGTCAAATTACTATTTTAACTGCTATATTATGCCCCACGCCCCTGCCACTAAAGGTCAGGGAATACATACTGGCTTCAGTGCAGATCTCGTTGGCATCTGCAATTGTGTATGTGTCACATATTAAGTCCTTCTGTGACCTTGGAAACAAGGTCAAGGTCATCAAAATCTGACCTTGACCTTGTTTCCAAGGTCAAAGTATGTGACCCAGGCACAGATGCAGACGCCAAGGAGATCCGATCTGAAGCCAATATGTATTCATTCACCTTTAGTGACGGGGGTGTAGGGCATAATATAGCAGTTAAAATAGTAATTTGGCCAAAGGTTCGTAATTCTAGGTCAAAATTAAATGAAAAAACATCTTCTGAGCAAGTTTATGTGTTCAGTCGACCATGAAAACTAGGTCATTGTGAAATTCTGGTCACATCATCCGAATGTCCTGGTCAGGGTGCTTCCTTGACATTAGTTTGATGACAACTGGTCTGTTTATTTAACCATAAGGCCAAGAAATATTGAAAATTGAGGACAAAAATATCAAAAAATGTTGAATGTCAAAGGAAGTCTTTTTTGACAACATATGTTCAAATTAAACCAAATAAAATGATATGGAAATATAGTTTAGATGTTCTGTTAATCATTTTAATAAATCCTGTCTGTCTGCTGTACTCTTCTACCAAATGAGAATGTTTTTACAAGACAGGCTAAAACCATGTTGGATTACCCCACCCACTTCTGTGGACCCATAGCTCAGTAAGTAGGGCTTTCCGCGCAAAGTCACATATGGTTCAATAGGAGTATACCATCAGTCAAAAAAATAAAACTTTGGTAGGATGCAGAAAACCCACCTTATTGATACCCCCCCCCTTTGAGCTTATATTTATTTTCTCTCCGACCGACATGGAGACAGACATGTGCTCTTACTTTTAACCAAAACCATGTCTCCACCCATTCATCAAAGTGCTTCTTTCCTATATTTGCAGGTGAGAACAAACCCTCACGCCGCTTCCATGAGCTTGCTCATACAAATATAAATACACGGCTCGCATGAACTAACATATGTACATGTACAAATAATGACACGTGCCTTTATCTCTCCTTCTTCACGAAAAAAAAATAATAAAAAATAAGATAAGATAACCACACTGTAAAAAAAATCCGTAGATTTTACTGCAGAATACCTGGCAACCAGCTGCCAGTCCATTTCCTGTTATTTGACGGGCGTCTGCCTATAAAACATTTTTAGAAATCTCGATATAATAGAGTTATGCTAACTGACCGCACTCGAAAAATACCTTTACAGTGTTGAAGAGCTATATGACCAAAACAATACCTGTCTTATTCTACCCTACTCTGCATGATGATTCGCCAATGTTTACAGGCGCCCGTAAAAATAACGGGAAATGGACTGGCAGCTGGTTGCCAGGTATTCTACCATAAAATCTGCAGTGCATACACATGAGCGCCTTTCATTTTCTTTCTGCAGCCCGTATTCTTGATTCCCCGCAAAAACTATAGGGAATCGAACTCTGCATTGGAACTTGCCCAACCTTACCCAAGGCATTCATGCGTTGGTACGCATTCTCTCTCGTGCGAGAATTAGCGCTGAACATATTTTACTCAAATGTTGCTGATCAAAAACATAATGAACACAGCATGTCAGTTTCATTTTACAATTTTATTACACCAAATGTTCAATGAAGCTCTACATTAACTTATTAAATGTATACAACCCATGCAGTACTCCATTTTCTGCAAACATTTTGATGCTTTGCATTTTGATGCTTTGCAAATATAGGCACGCAACTAGTCGCGTCCTCTGAGAAATAGCTAACAAGACGGACTGCGTGGTACACTCCTTTTCTGTAGTTTTGTCCCCACTAGTGCCTCCCCACTCGTGCCTATATGCTTAGGATCTCCTCTTCACACACACCCCTCTCTCTCTCTCTCTCTCTCTCTCTCTCTCTCTCTCTCTCTCTCTCTCTGAAGCAAACGTGTTTTATTGAGATATGGAAGACAGCTCATTTTATGGCTTTCATTTTTCCAGCTGATAAACAACATGGGGAAAATGTCTCTGGATTGGAGGGTAGGCATTCGGCAACTAAATTTCCTGAAGGTACTGTTCGAAAGAGCCAGTTTTCAATTTTCGCATTGAAAGTCAATGGTAACTAGTCCGTTTTCAATTTTCCCATTGAAAGTCAATGGTTCTTTAGCCCTTTTAGGTTTTGGTGAGTATACTTTTGAGGAGTTGACTTTTTAATATTTCTTTTGTTTTAAACATTTTGATTGCTATAAGGCGCCCAAGCTAATCATGAAGTTGGCATGCAAACCATATATTTGGTAGAGGACTACATGTACCTAAGGAATAGCTCTGATATAAATGTATTCATATCAAATCTAATGCGACAGGGCACTCTTCTGTATTTGAGCCGCGACACAACAAAACCAAAAAAGTGGCAGGTGCACCCAGCGAAAACAGATCAGCCTGGACATCCGCCCAGTCTGATCAGAGTCTTTGCTGTCCACATGAAGGTAGCTTTGACCCTTAGCTATAATCTTCAAGTGCATAACAAAGCCTGTGATCATGGCGGTAGCTTTGACTCTGATGTATTCATTTCAAATCTGATGTGACAGAGGCACTCTTCTGTATTTGAGCCGCGACACAACAAAACCAACAAAGTGGCATGTGCGCCCAGCGAAGACTCAGATCAGCCTGGGCATTTACCCAGTCAAATGCGCAGCAAAGACTCTGATCAGACTGGATGGATGCCAAGGCTGATCTGTGGCTTCGCTGGGTGCACATGCCACTTTTGTTGGATTTGTCGTGTTACGGCTTATATTTTGATTTCTTTGGTGTCGCTTGACCCCAAAACGATGGAAAAACAGATGATGGTCAAGCAAAAATTAACAAGCGAATCCATACTAGGCACTTGTGTGTTTTTAGTTTTTACTTTTGTGTTTTATGTAATGACTTACGTGTTTTGAATTTTGACTTTTGTGTTTTGTATTCTGACTTTCCTATTTTGGAATGCGGTTTGTGATACAAAATTTAATTGTTTATTGCTTGTTTTACTTTTGTTAATCTCATCCTTTATTAAAGTTAGAAAACACATTCCAAAATAGTAAAGTCAGAATACAAAACACAAAAGTCAAAATTCAAAAGACGCAAGTCGTTACACAAAACACAAAAGTCAAAACTAAACAACACACAAGTGCCTAGTATGGGTTAGTCGATTACCTATAGGGGAGTCTGGGAACAGGCGAACATATGATTTTTATGCTGATATGAAAAAGTTGTATTATAATTGCTGTCTCTCTTGTGATTTTCGTGATACCTGCATGTAAGCAGACTGGATTGTTTAATAAATCATGGTTTTGGTTATGCAGGCTTAGAATAATCCAAACCATACGTCTTTAATGGGTCAAACGGAAACAGTAAAGTGTAAACACAAAAACATAAAACACAGAAGTCACAATGTCCAAACACAGAACTCAAAAGGTCCTTACACAAAAGACAATGCCACATATAGGCTTCCGAAATTCCGAGACCAAAATCCACAAACACTGGTATCATCGGCTTTTAAATATTTATTCATGAATTTCAATTATACCGGTTTTACAACATACACAAGTAATTCTCCTCAGTGGGTTTCTTTTGAGTGGATGAAAGAAATGTAGCCAATATTGACTCGTTTCAATACATTTGGTTCACCAAAGGCAACAATTATTATTGCCATTGATATAGCAATGCTTTTGGTGCTGCAGTATGACCGTATTATGATCCCCATAAAAAAGAAAGTAAATTAACCATTTTGAAGACAAAGCCATCCGATTGACAAAAATCTTTGAAGGATTAGAGAGTGATTAAAGTACCAGAATCATAAGTCCGAACTCGTAGATCATTCATACAGCGATAACTCCGATCGGTTGGTTGGTTGTTTTGGGTTTATAAATAATGTTTGTATGAGACAGTATTTCAGTCTATATCGCGGCGTCCCCCAGAACGAGGGAGAATGAAAAGGAAAATAGGATAGATTGGAATAAAAACTTCCAAACAACTCCTCCCGCACCTGCTGCAAGCACAGCAGGACCTTGCCCTCCAACTATGCCAAATTAGCAAGACGCACCGGCACTGAAAGGTACCCCCATCACCATTACCCGACCTGACCACCGTTGACAACTCTGAAATATTTAAATAAACAGACATAGACCCTATACAAAGGCAGTTTTTTTTTTCAAATAAACACTCAAAATACATTAATATGTTGTTACATGTTTGAGTTATACATAGTAGAAGCGGTCATAGTCCCAAAATCATAAGACCGATCTCATAAACCATAGAAAACTCGACGTATCCGAAATATTTAGATACACAGACATGCACCCCCAAAATGACGTGTGATCAGGGCCCAGTTTCACAATCATTCCTTAAACTTAAGGACGACCTTAAAGCTAAGGTGTAAAATTTAATGTGTAAATAGAAGCTTACAAAAACTTAATGTATTTGATTTATCTTTCGTATTACATTTCTATGACAATTGTCAGTAGATTCACGCAGCAACTGCAGTTTTTAATATGGTTTAAATATGGATTTTCTGAGGGCGAATTTTTTTACCTTAACTTTAAGGTGATCCTTAACTTTAAGAATGATTGTGAACCTGGGCCCAGGTGTTCGCTAGTAGGTGGCGTCACCTGCCTGTTATGCCTATGTATCTCATGGACCAGTCAATGAAAATGAAAGGCCATAAGTCAGCCGTAGCCATCAAGTCGGAAATAAGTTTAGAAACGGCCACATTGTAAGGATCACCGAGACCATGGTGTCTCCGACAGAACTTTTTAAGTCACGTCGATAACCTTTTGACAACAAGCTTCCCTCTATCAACAAGGTCTTGATAATTGAAACAGGTTCTAGCACAATAAGAGAATGGACAAAGAAGATTCAGGAGGCCATGTGATGACTGAAACAGGTTTTAGCACAATAAGAGAATGGACAAAGAAGATTCAGAAGTTTGTTACTTGAACTTATAAATTTCTAACTTGAAATTTAAGGTGGTGATTTGTGGTATATACAAAAATCTCAATAAAACCATAAAAAAATTATTGTATCTCCCTGAAAGTAGCAGACTTCTTATTTTGTTGTTCTTTACAGTTTAGAATACGAAATAGAAGGGCATGCTGTTTAAAAAGGTGTTTTTATATGAAAAGATCAAGGAGTAATTTTCTGCGCAGAAATCTGAAAAATAAAACCCGTTGTTGAAAATGTACTTAGCTCTGAAGGTACTTTGATGTAGTAAAAAGAGCGTCCTAGCAATTATATGTTCCAACTCTTTCTCAAATTGTAAGGTAGACCAGATAAAAACAGTAGCTTTTTCCTAAAAAATGTCTGACCATTTATATAAGTGCATGTTTAGTGGTTGCATTCATTAATACAGGTAGGTCAGTTATACCTATCACAGTATGAATATTACATTACGATGACCAAGACAGGTGTATTATTGAAATTATTCAACCTTGAAAACAGACTCTACTATGTATTTTGAGACAGATATTTGGACACAGGCCACATCTTTTTTTTATTTGCGCAGCCTGATAACATGCAAACAAAATGGAAACAAGAGCTCCGCAAGCGGGGCAATATACGCCCGTTTCTGAATGTTTTTTTGCACCGTTTCATCCTTGTCTACATTGCTATCAAGTTTATCAAGACATTCCAAACACTAAGGTTCTAAAAAAAGCCTTAAAAAAGTAACCAAAGGGATGTAACTAAAAAAAAAAGGAAGGGGAAGCAAATATTTTATTAGACATACTGTCTCAACCTAATACACATTGCTATAAAGTTTCGTCAAAATATTCCATACGCTTACCTAGTAATGACTTGCCCAAGAATAGCCGTAGAAATTAATCAAAGGGATGTAACTCCATAAATAAGGAAGGGGGAGCAATTATTTTTATATAAGACACACAGCCTCAACCTAATATACATTGCTATAAATTTTCATCAAGATATTCCATACGGTTGCCTACTTATCGCTTGCATAAGAATAGCCTTAGAAAATATTCAAAGGGAGGTTACTCCAAAAATAAGTAAGGGGAGGCAAACGTTCTTATATGTGACATATTGTGTCAACCTAATATACATCACTATCAAGTTTCATCACAAAAGTCCAAAGGGTTAGTTAGATATGAGGTGTACAAATATAGTCTGATAAAATAACCAAAGGGAGGTAACTCAAAATCTAAGTCAAGGGGAGTAACCATTCTTGTATGAGACATGTTGTCTTAACCTCATATACATTGTTATAAAGTTTCATCGTGATATTCCAAAGAGTAACCAAGTTATGAAATGCTAAAGAATTGCCAGACAAACTGCCATAACGCGTTTTTTCAAAGGGCTGTAACTCCGCTAAAAATCATCGGAGCAAAATTTCCGTCTAACATGCGCTACTCCACATCGTAATCTTACTATTTACAAAGTTTCAGCTTAATTGGATGAAAATTATAGGAGGAGTTATCCGGAAACGAGCACCCCAAAAATTCTAAGTAAAGGGCAGTAACTCCGCTAAAAATCATTGGAGCGTAACCTCGAAACGATATGCGCTGGTCCACCTCATAGTCTTACTATATACCAAGTTTCAGCTCGATCGGATGTAAACTGTAGGAGGAGTTATCCGGAAACGAAAAGTTTACGTCGGACGGACAAACGGACGGACGGACGGACGCCAGCGCCATAACAATATACGTCTCGTTTTTCAAACGGGCGTATAAAAATAATTGCTAGGACGCTCTTCATAATACATTAATTTATGTTCAGACCTGGTTACATTTTCAATGATGATGGTCATTTTTTAGATTTATTCGCACAAAATTACCCTTTGATCTTTTCTTATATAAATCCTTTTAATATCAACATGTCCTGCATTTTGGGATTCTGAATTGTAAGAAACAACATAAAGAAGGCATCTGCTAAGTTTTTGGAAGATCTATTGTATTTTCAGCATTTTATGCAGATTTTTAACTTTGCCCCAAATCAGTGATAATCATCACCTCAGTGTGATAAATACGTACATAAGGATGGGCAGGAGCTCGTAAGTATCCAGCAGGCCCATGACGTCGTATTGACGTCGACACGACGTGATGACGTCGCATCGACGTCAATACGACGCCATTTGAACTTTGTGTGCCCGCTGGGTAGTAATTAAAGATAAATATTCTTATTTATTGGGCGACATAATCCTATTATGCAACAGTCTACTGACACTTCTATTTCATCAAAGGAAAACCCCCATCTCACATAGGTAATGGCATAACAGGATCATAAAGACCATAAAGACTGAGGATGTGTTCTATACTGTACTGGCGTGCGACCAGTAGTGGCGGCGTACCAGTGGTGGCCATTTGCGTTCTGCACTCGCAGCAACGTATTTGTTGTGTCTCAGAATTGGCCAGTTTGTAAAAGGAAACAAAACAAACGCCCACAAAAAGATGGATAAAATAATTATTCTCTGCCTGCGAGGCAAAAGATAAACAAATTTCCCCAGGCTACCCCTATATCAACATCATAGCCTTTCCGGGGGACTACAACACTTGACACGCACATAAACAAATACAGAAATAAACGTGTACAAATCGCTGTATAAATGCTCACCTATCACGAAAAAGGTATAATCTGCAACCAACCTGCAAAAAAGCATCTAAATTCTTGTAAATCACCGCACACGTGTAAACATTATTTATATTTGTTTTCGACGTAATATGTAGCATACGAAACGGCTACGTCACAGTATTAAAGTCCGTTTCTGATAATTGTTTCAGTTGCTTATATTCCGCCTCTGCCGAACGTGCTAAAACTGTTAAAATGTGATATAGGCCTCAGATTAACAACAACATATCATCAAAGTTTAAGCCCACAACAGGTTTTTGGGAAATGCACTATTCAACGCAGGGCAATCCTGATGGCCACCACTGGTACGCTACCTTCGTATTTTAATGCTCGTCGGTGACCTAGTTTGAGGGTCTGTCACAGGCACATGTTCGAGTCTATTTCAAAAACTAAATCAGTATTATAGCGACAAGAATTCCTAGTTTTAATATTGAATCAAAATTATAGAATCACTTAACACAATGTCGGTTTCAAGACAAAAAGTGTAATAAAAATCGGCCACCACTGGTAGCCTTCTAGTAGAGAATAATTGTCTTGTGTATATCCCATATCGACGTTTCCCCCGCATCTCAGCGGAACGGATCCATAGCCGCAGTAATGGGGCGCCGATCGTCCGTCTATTGTTGTCTATCGTTAGTCTGATTCGTCCGTCAGTCCTGCACTTAAAGGCCCTACGGCTGCTGCGTGCGTGGAAAAGGAGTACGTTAGCAGGGTCCCTGAAATGGAGAAGGGGCGCCAGGAAAGCCGACCCCCGCGGCCCAGAAATTCACCAAGCCCCAATAATCGTCTTTCAGCTTTTATAATACACCTGCCATGTCTATGTATCTGCTGGACCAATCACTAGTTTCGGCCGTGGTTATCAAATTAGTACAAATTAAAAGGACCACATGCATGTGGTAGGTGTCTCCCATCGAACTTGTTTAGTGTTGACACAGGCCTGATCTGCAATAACCCAACACCATCTTATAAAACAAAGTAGCCCATACAATATCACACCTATACGAGTCGCTCACCTGAACTCACTCATATCGTTTTGTTGTAAAATATATATCTTTACATGCTCCAAGAGAAACAAATGATCCGCGACTCGGGAAAACCAACAAAGTGGTTGTGTGCCCAGCGCAGACTCAGATCAGTCTGGGCATCCACCCAGTCTGATCAGTGTCTTCGCTTCGCGCTTAAAGGGAGGCTAAGGGTCTAAGCTACCTCCATGCAGACAGCGAAGACTTCCATCAGACTGGGCGGATGCCCAGGCTGTTCTGAGTCTGCACTGACACACATGTTACTTTGTTGGTGTTCTCGTGCCGCGGCTCAAATGGCTCTTTCAGGAGCAGATCCCCATAGACAAGGCAGGCAAAAGAAGAAAATGTTTCACATTGCTGGTTACTTATCCACAACAAACACAGTGGCATGTGCGCCCAGCGAAGACTCGGATCAACCTGAGAATCGGTTGTCTAATCAGAGTCTTGGTGTGCGCTGATAGGGTAGCTAAGAGTCAGATCAGAGTCCTGCAGTCGGCATGGTGGTAGCTAAGACACTAAGCTACCCGGTATGCGCACAGCAAGACTCTACTCGGTCTGATCAGAGTCTTACTGTGCGCTGAAAGGGTAGCTGAGAGTCTGATTAGAGTCTTGCAGTCGGCATGGTGGTAGCTAAGATTCGTAGCTACCCTGTAAGAGCACAGCAAGATTCTGATCAGGCTGAGCGGATGCCCAGGCTAATCTGAGTCTTCGCTGGGCGCACATGCCACTTTGTTGGTTTTGTAGTGTTGCGACTCAATTATAGTTATTATTCTTCCATGCGGGCACGTTATCATTTAGTGAATCAAATAAAGTTATGAAACAATTAGTTACCTTGACTTTATTGTACTCAATTAAAAATTTGCGCTGTAAAACTAGTTTGCAAAATAATCATAAAAAACGGTCACAATTTGCCCTAAAGTCAGAACTACCCGCCGCGGAAAGGTGTGAACTTATCGCTTGCGGCCCGAAGAATAATTAAAAGCAATACACAACCAAATTTTAATTAATAACTCTTATCAGCGCATTAGAAAATCATGTTCAGACGTAATGACTGACGTCTAGAGAGAAGAGGCGAGGCTTAGTTAAGACCCTGACATCGGACAAGAGTCGAAGCAGCGTAACCATCAAGCTGCGACAAAATATTTTAAAATGATCGCCTGGAAATTTCTGATTTTAAGCTTGGCATGTCTCTACATTTCGTTAAGTTTTGGACAAGGCTATTTCTACGACCAGCGAATTAGCAACTATACTGGATACCATGGTATGTTACTTTTTTTTATTATTTTAGTTTCACCTTGCGCTAGACTCAGAGGGCGTAATCGACTAGGCAGGCGTTTCGTGCTGAACTATTTCTTTCGTGAAATACTTTTTATATAGAAAAAGTATTTCGTGCTAAGAATCGTGAAGCACTGGGTGGTTCATGCTTCACAATCTTTAACGTGAAACACTTTAGCTGTAGAAAAAAAAAAAAAAAAAAAACTGCTTCGCACGAAGAATCGTCAAGCACGAAACGCTAAGTCGAAGACTCCCATGGAGACGCACGTTCAGCTTTGCGTGTCAAAAGAAGAAAATTTGCCTCGATGACCCTTGGTCATTAAAGTACCAAAACAAAGCGGATATCAAAACTCAATGGCTGCAAATTTTCGATAGACATTCGTGCTAAAGTCTTTATTGTATAGGCGAGCAAGCAGTGTAGGGGCAATTTCATAATACGCACAACCATGTTTTATTCTCTACTTCTTGAAGGGAAAGCTAGTATTTCAGCCACTTTGGTAATTGGTATTGAAATATTGTCTAATTTATAAATTTTCAGCATGCAAATATGCAGGTGCGTTTTGAAATTTTGTCAATTTTGACAAAATTTCAATACGCACTTGCGTATTTGCCGTATAGGTAGGATCAGATGAGGCAGTTCATTACGAGCTGCCTCATTTGAAACTACGCTGCGAGCAAATTCAACTGTTTTTCATTTTTAGCAATTAAATGAGGCCCCACGATTGTCCGCCCAAAGGTTTTAATTATGATAATCGAGAAATACTAAAATTGCAGGGGACAGCTTCTCTTTATATATATCGCGAGATCATTTTTAAATACAAAGTTACATATTTTATATACGGTTCACAAAAAGTAGGGGATATTAAGATATTAAAAATTGTATAAATTAGAAAACATATCAAATCCATCTGAAACGGCAAGTGTCAATCAGAAAAATATTCGATTGAACATTTTGCATTACAATTTTGATGATATATCCTGTCATGTGATCTGCGTGTAATTCGTTTTAGACAGGGGGTCGACACCCAATTTCACAAGAATCTGCTACAAAAACAGATCCTTTTCAGATTACAAACTTTACACAAAAACACTCGTTTTGATTCATTTAACAAGCTGAAAATTGCTTTTACGCGCTGTTTCATAAAAATAAAGAGTGCAAGCCATAAACGTGTTAATTTTTCGGTGACTCGATGTACCTGTACGATTTTTGTTTTCTGGTTTTCTTCCCAAAATGACCGTTTTGAAGAAGAAAAAAAATCTTTTAGCATACAAAACTTAAAAGTGCATTGAAAAGTTAGCCTAGTTGAAAAATTTGAATAAATTTTTTGTTCGAATTTACCAGATTTTTGTCCTGACCCCCTGTCTGAAACTAACTGTATGCAGATCACGTGACAGGAAATATCGTCCAAACTTTCATGAAAAGTGTCTTAACGGATGTTTATCTTATCGATACTATGCGTTTCATATGGATATCACATTTGTTGTATATGCTACAATTTTTCAAACCTGAATATCCCCTACTTTTTGTGAAGCGTATATAAACGGATTCGAAATCCGAAATAATTTTTCTTACTATTGATATATATTTAATGAGAAAAAGGTTGAATTAATTCATTTAATGTTTTCTGAGCGTCAGATCCGCAGTTTGCCAGTATAACTACTTTCTTACAAAATATCAATTATTTATACGATCGGATTTGTTTCTCTTGATTTGTAGAATTTTCTTTATTATTACCAGACGTAGTATTAGTGGATCAGTCGGCTGGTAATGGCCAGTCAGTATCAGGCGAGAAATTTCCAGAGCGCATGTCCGTCTGGTTCTACCATGGTGACATACCTGTGTTCTACGAACTTCAGAGAGATGACGTCATGACAAGTGCGCTCAGTCCATCACTTTTTCGGCTTTCCAAATACTTACCGGACGGTCTCATGACGGACGATAATGACGAGGTTAGTGATTGGTCGCTTTGAATTATCGTAAAAAATCTATGTATTGAACAGACAGGGCTGAGCAAACAGTGCAGATTAAGATCAGATTGCAGTCTGGTCAGGACCTACTCTGTTTACCATGCCATCTGTATCTTAAACACATTCTATATATAGTCGATTCGTTTGTTATCGCGGTTTCCATGTTACCGCGGTATTCACATTCTATGTCCTTTGTAAATGCAGACATTTTCTGCACATCGTGATCAGGGTCTATCCTCGCTGATGCATGATAAATTGTCAGTCTCCGTTTAAAGTTAATAAGTAAACATATAAAGCCCTAACTAGATAATTGATTGATTTGATGCTTAACGTCCACGGTAAACAGCTATGGTCATGTCGGGACGGTCAGTTAACTTAACAACAGTATTCCTGGGCAGGCTGAGACCTCCTAAGCGGTTAACCAGTACTAAGTGCACATACTTTCGCCAGTAACTGACAACTGCCCTTCTTGAATCAGCGGAAGGAGAAACGAAAGTATGTGGCCAGACCGGGTTTCGAAATTACAATTTTGTGAAAATAGGGGCCAACAGTATACCCCTAGCTTACTCTGTAAACTACGCTCCGGCTTCTCAAGATTCGCATGGCGAATATGCTTCTTGGCGTTAAATTATTCATAGTTGCGAAAAACACGCCTACTTTAAACAGGTACCCTTCCAAAGAGCTGCAAGGTAAAATCACGGACTTACGTGGACATTGAACACGTGCGATTTTGTTTTAGTTGCATTGGCTAGGTGTACACTATCAGGCGACTTTGGGTGACATTCTGGGGGTGGCTTGGAACTTTTTATTGAAGAACAAACGCTAACATTAATTTATACGTTACTTAGTTTAAACAATATCTTATTCGCATAATGTACATACATACAGCAATTGTACTATTACAAATAACAAGTAATATGCAAATGGGATTCAGAAAAAAGTCAACAGGGAGTCCTTGCTATACTATACATTGCTTCAGGTTGCGACACTTATTCTAGTTTTTTACCGTCACGCTAACCAGATAAGAATCAGGGGCCATATTTATAAAACCACTTAAGTGGTTGCTATGCTGTTGCTAAGGCTAAATTTCTTAGGAGGAGATTCCCTACAACTATGAAATTTGCTTTGGAGGAACAGTCTTAAAAAGACTGTTCCTCCAGAGCAAATTTCGTAGTTGTAGGGTATCTCCTTCATAAAAACTCAGCCCTAGCAACAGCATAGCAACAACTTAAGTCTTTTTATAAATACGGCCCCAGTTCATTACATGTCATTATTTTATTATGCTGATTTCATCGGGAATGATTCAAAAGAGAAATGATGGTTTCAAAGTTTTTGATTTTGATGAAAATATTTCTCCAAACTGCTGATACGGTTTATTAGAAATTGGGGCTTCCACAGATTTACACACACGTTGAGCAGAGCGGACCCCGAGGTCAAGTAGGAGGTTCCTTTGACTTCACCCATATCAGCCTGGTTGTATCGTCGCCGTATTTTCGAAAACTTGGCAGAGTTTTAGAATCGATTTGGTTAGTTGGCAATTTTGGGTTTAATGGCTGAGAGAGACAGGGAGAAAGAAAAGAGAAATGATAGGCGATAGTAAAATATCCAATCAACCCGCACCTACTGCAAGCACAGTAGGCCCTTGCTCTACTTTTATCCAAATAAATAGGACGCCCCGGTTTAGAATCGACATTTTGTTTCAACTGAATATGTGAAGAATTAGAAATAATGTATGCCTTTTTGTTTGGTTGCTAACTGGGGCTGAATTATAAGTACCGCGATAATAGAGGAAACCAGAATGCATATTCTTGACCCATTACAGCGTTGTAAAACAAAAGTGTTTTATTTTTAGGACAATTATGGTAATTATTTTGCGTGTCCCAATATCGCAGGGAGTATCTTGGCAAACGAGGTAAATACTGATCATTACATCGATGAAAACACTGTATTACGATAATTACCATAAAAAAAACCTAAATTTTGGAACAGTTATCTCTGAACAAACAGTGCAGACACAGATCAGACCGCTCCTGAGCAGTCTGGTCAGGGTCCGCACTGTTATTCCGTCTGCATATTTTAGACGCATTGTTATATATAAAAACCAAAATTCTGTAGCATGCTTAAGTATTGGGCCACCTAAAATAATTAATTTTCCATTTGTTCCACATGGAAAATTTATTATGTTCAGGTGTCCCAAAATTTAAACACATTTTTAAAAGCAAATTTAGGCCAATTACTGTAATAATTTTCGTGTCCATTTTTTTCAAAAAATTCAATAGTCTTACACATGTATTTATAATTTTCAGGACTTTTCGTTCTACCATAATGGCGAAGAGGGAGACTCACCAACCAGAGCTAATTTTGTCCTTCACAAACCAGAAATGGATGCTCCAGCTTTGGTGGTAAGTACACAATACCGTGTTAATTCAGTTATAAAAAGGGTATTTTCCCTTCCAAAACAATTCCACAAATCTAGATCCGTTTTACGGATCTAGATTTTTGGGATTGTTTTGGAAGGGGAAAACCATCGTGTATTTGAATGGCACGAGACTGATATACAACTCTCGATATCTCGAACACTGATATCTCAAAGTACCTTTTATATCAAAGAATATAGTTAGGGCTTAAACCCAAGTATTTTTTAAATTTCCACACTGTTATCTCACACCCCGGATATTTTAAAGTAAATTTTCTGGGACGAGAAAATTTACTTTGAGATATCAGTAGTTTGGGATGAATTTCGATTCTGAGATATCGAGAGTTTACTGTACATATCTGGGGTAGTTTTGAAATGGGAAACCCCCATCTTATAACCGAATGACTAATTAATAGCATTTTTCAAACGGTTACCTCCCACAATCTTATCTAAATGAAGGGTAATTTAGTTAAAGGAGGGAGCATCGACAGCGCATTTGATTCAGTGGTGGCTCACTGTGCAAGCGCTACCAAGTTCGAACTCCGCGGGCGGCATTCTCCACTTCGTAAACGGGGCTCCATCGTTTCGACATGACTGAACTACTGTTGAAAGGGATGTAAAATAAAATTACCTCCACCTCTTGACAGAGGCGTATGCTGTTATATGAAGTTTCAATTTTAGTTTTTGTTTGTGTTCTTTATTTCAAAGGACAACCAAGGACAAACTGAGCCGCAACACAAGAAAACAAACAATGACATGTGCGCCACGCAAACACTCAGATCAGCCTGGACAGTCTGTCGGTATGGCGGTAGCTTAGACCCTCAGCTACCCTTTAGGCGCACAGCTGAGACTCTGGTCAGACTGAGCGGATGCCTAGGTTTAGCTGAGTCTTCGCTGGGCGCACATGCCACTTGGTTTGTTTTTTGTGTCGCGGCTCAAAAGATATTTCAGATTCCACTGTCCTGCCTAGGATATAAATTTGCAAATACGCAGGTGCGTTTTGAAATTTTGTAAACTTGACAAAATTTCAGAATGCACCTGTGTACTTTAGTGCGCCTGCTATATCTAGTTAAAAACAAGTTGGGTTCTTTATAAGAAACCAAAGTGAGGGCCGCAAGTGTATTTTGAGCCCGGTTTGGTAATTAACATAAATACAAACAACTCTAGCAGTGAACTGTGCTCTAATAAATCAGGGTTCCATCGAAATGGTGATGTGTATTATTATTAATTTCCATACCCTACAAATGAGCCGCGACATGACAAAACCAACAACGTGGTTGTGCGCCCAGCACAGACTCAGATCAGCCTGGGCATCCACCAAGTCTGTTCAGAGTCTTCGCTGTCCACATGGAGGTAGCTTAGACTCTTAGCTG